>CM060912.1:888845531-889584698 GCA_030737875.1 Allium sativum | reverse complement strand
CTCTAAACATACAACATAAACTATTTAAACAAAAGAAATAATAAGAGTAGAAAAATACATTTATCCCTTATTTTAAAGCTCGATACATGACATTTCTCCACAAATTTCTTTAATATTTCATGACAATAAAATTTTCCCTTATTTGCAAATTTTTATGAACAGTGAGAATTTGATTATAGTCCGGAATTCTTTTACTGTTCAAGTGGATTCTACTTCAAAAGCATAGAACAGATTTGAAGCAGGTAATTTAGAAAACTAAAATTTGAATAGGTACTTAATTGCCAACACAAAGTTAAGCAGTATTGCTTCAATGGTGTATCACTTGCAAACTTGCATAAATGACCGGTAATAATTCAAAAGAAAACAGAAACTTGAGTACCAATTAATTTGACAGATAAAGATGCTCTAAAATCATATTTGACAAAATAAAAGAATAAAAAATTGAACATGAAATGATCATAAAGTGTGATATCTGTATTAATTGCTAGAAATGAGTGGAGTGATAAGAATATCGCTACTTGGAATTCATTAGAAACATCTTCCCTGCAGTAGCTTGTAAAGTTTTAAGTATGATTTTTCACATAAAATATACAAATATATTATTCTTTCACTTTATCCTAAACCAAATTTATTCCACACTGAAATCAAGCTACGTTCAATAATTTAATCCAGATGTTTAAATCAAAAACGTCTATCACATGCAGATTAATTTCAAAGTAAATGTTTAAAGTTGCAGATAAAGAACTTGATCTGAAATGTATGTAACACAAATGCATTCTCATATAAAATGTACAAATAAATTACCTCCTTGCTCTAACCACTTTAGCTATTCCACTATTAAGAGGATGTAGTTATGATCCTTATGGAGTCCTGATGGCACTACTAAGAGGAGAACTATAGCTTCCATGTGATCTGCCTACCTCAATTTATTCCACACTGAAACCAAAAACGTCTATCACATGCAGATTAATTTCAAAGTAAATGCCTAAAGTTGTAGATAAAGAACTGATCTGAAATGCATGTAACACGAATGCATTCTGGTATAAAAAGTACAAATAAATTACCTCCTCACTCTAACCACTTTAGCTATTCCACTATTAAGAGGATGCAGTTATGGAGTCCTGATGGCACTACTAAGAGGGGAACCATAGCTTCCATGTGATCTGCCTACCTAAGAACTGCTATGAAGTTTCTGCCCTTGGACATTATCCATTATTTGGCTACTGCTCTCAGCTTTATTTTTAATGTAAATTTTAAATAGTGAGCACTCAATGTTTGACCTGTAACGGGTAAATTCTTACCAAAATTTGAGTTTTAAAGCCTTGTTAGCTCCTTCTACTTTCATACGCCATGCACCGACAAACTATGCAAGGAAAAAATTATAGAGATGGAACTTGGAGGGACTGAGCTCACTGGAAGAAATAAACACTAATTACACAATGATTGCTTGTGAAAAATATGACACACTAAGTAGATACCATATGACATAAATACATAAAAATACCCATATTTATATATTGTATGTATGAGTAGATAATTTACTCCGTTAATTTGTAAAATATATTGATTGTTGGCAGTAATTAAAGCATGATGCAAAATTAAAGTTGAAGGTTAGAATTCTCAAGAGAAGCACATCTAACATTGCTTGGTCGTCTAGCTTCAGGGATTTCTTTTTTCTTTTTTCTTTTGAGGTAATGAGGGTTTGGTTTGAGATGGAAAATCAGATGCATAACAGAACAGAAACACATCTTGCCCTTACCTTTTCTTTCAAAGTGTAAATAATTTTAAGTTCTGATTGAGGTCTAATAGACTGAACAATTTTAAATAACATAAATATATGCGAGTAAAAGAAATTGTTGAAACTGCATGATTTATATCAGAAGAACATCAAACGAAAGAAACAACAGTTACAACAGCCAATTATATATACATCATGAATTAAGTTTGAAGATGGAATTAGACATCTTTAAGAATGCTGAATGAAACAAAAAGGGGTTGTATAAAAACTTAGCAGCAACTGCAACATGCATCATACAATCCATACAAAATCTAACCTAGCACTATTTTCTTAATACTACCATCAGCCAGAATAAAATAAAAGAGAACCAAAGGAATCAAATTATGATTAAAGTGGCTCACATATGAAAATAAGAGTGACACCCAACAATTGCCTAGCATAAATTCACAGACGATGTTAACTTCAATGTTGAAGCAATTACTCAAACCCATACTGTTTACCGTAGTGTTCATAGATGTAGTCCTCTTAATTCCTTATCTTCCAATATTTAATGTCAACAAAAGAATTATTCTAATACACCATAGTAAATAAGACAGTCAACAAATTTAGCAATCAAACTAAATGGTATAGGAGTTCAAATGATCAATTATCTCACAGTACCAGAAACTCCTACAAAAAACGGTCAGAGAGCATCATCAAACAGGTATTGCTTATTACTGTTTAAAAAAAATAATCACCAATTCAGTGGACTATGATCATCAAGCAGGTGCTACACATAGAACATTAATTTTAATCCATCATAACTTTCATTACGTGGACCTTGGCAGCAAAATTAATTCATTTAAGTAACTAATCAGTAAAAAATAGTCGGTGGAAATGAAATAGAGAGATCACCTTTACGCGGTAATTTTGACACCCTTGGGGAAATTCGATGGGCGTTTAAGAAACGGCTGTAGCCCTAAGTCACCGTTGATAGAGTGAGGAAAAAATAGCAAAGCAGTGGAGCGAGGGCTCGATAGGAGCAAATCTGATTGCCTTCAATTTAGGCCTAGGTTGCAGACAGTGGCAGATGGAAGAAAGTAACGAACGAAAGCAACAATATATATATATATATATATATATATATATATATATATATATATATATATTCGGCAGGAGGTAGAAACGTATATTGTTTTCGCATTTTAGTTACTGCGAGACGTTTGAGCTTCAAATTGTGAGGATCGCTATAAGCTTAGAAATCCAAATTCAGTAATTATAATATAGTATCGATATGCTTACCTTCTGCAAATGTGCTTAGTTTTTATGAGTAATGTCTAATTTATAAAAAAACTTGTTTAACATGGTTGTTTCTTTTATGGAAATTAGTTAGTTATGTAAACTTAATTTGTATTCATATAAAAAACTTATGCTCTGTTGGTGCTTTTCTGCACACCTAAAATTGAGCCATCGACTATATAAATGAGGACCACATACAATAAAAATCAATCAGATCATTGTAGCAAGTTGTATTACAAAGCAAGTAGATAAATTAAAGATCGGAATAACAAAATTATAAGCAACTTAACACAATAAACCAACATATAATTAAATTGATAATGCAATAATATGCAAGTGTGTGGTATAAGACTCAACAACTTCATTTAAAAATGAGTTTGTCTGACCTTCAGTCTGTCCAAGTACATATCCAACGGGATCTTCCAACTCAGCAAGTACACATACAAAATCAGCCAGGCCTTATATCTGCATATCATGGAAAAATTTATGACCAACCAAACTTTAGATACAGAAGAACAAATATTGGAAATGACTGTAGTAACTTACAGTTTAATCAACATATAATTTGTAATCAACCACATCAACTTTTAGGAAACATGCAGCTACAGCTCAAAGCGATATAGTTATATAACTCTGACTTCACATTGAGGCAAGATATCAACACTTTCTAACAGCCTGCTGTTAATAGCAGCTACATTAACTTCGCTTTCAGATCAATTGACTCTTTATTTGCTTCCAATGCACCCATTTGTGTCCAATAAGATTTTCCTTCTATCCCCTGAAGATTAGCCCTAAAAAACGTACCAATTAAAACTGCTAGTGCTCACATGCTTATAAATATCAGACCTGGACAAGACTTGCATTTCTGTTCCAAAAATAAGATACTGGGGTCTTGACAACAATGAAACAATAGGTGTAAAACCCAAAAGTACGAAATAGCTTTTTGCTGTAAATGATTTGGTAAGTTAAGTATTCACCGAATGTACCAATTGACTGCAAATGTATGGATTGAAGTTGTGCCAGAGGCACTTGGAGCTTTCGATTGTTGACAAAAGCATGTTTTGAGCACCAACTTCTTTAGGTATAACCCATAAATTGGCATCTTGGTAAAACAAAAAGGGCAGTAATTTATTAACACTGATGATATTATAAGTGGCACTATATACCTAAAGATATTACTCAGAAACACTGACGATATTATCAGTGGCACTATATACATAAAGATATTATTCAGAAATACTGACGATATTTTCAGTGGCAAAGCTGCTGCAATTGTAATTTATATAAATAAATAAAGGCTTACATCCCAATGCATCTGAACAGAAAATAATTTGCACTATATACGATGAAGGTCACACTATTCCCTTATTATTATTATTATGCAAGAGAGATGCAAATAGTACTGCTATTTGCGCTCATTCAAACCATCCAAGGAAAAATCATATTTATTAGAGAATGCCTATATAAAATTACACAATTTAATCCGCAGTCAATGCTAACTATAACAAAAATATTTGAATTGATGACATCAATAATTTTGGTCAACTATACAAGCTTGAGCATGATATAAAAAGTAAATGACAATCATTATTACATGATTTTACTTTGTAATGGTAATCTGGAAGTAATTTAAACGATCTAAAGTGATAATTTTAAGACTGGATATTAGTCAATATAAAATATGATTAAAGCAGTAGCAAATAATCATTTATTGAAGGGTATGGAAAAAATATGTTAAAATTGAACTGTATGGACAAGGTCATATTATGACATGTTAATAAATCCTTTGTCTAATTTGACCTAATTATACCACCTGCTCATAACGACAAGTTTTACATTGAAAAATGAAGTGTTCTTTACAAGTATAATTCTTTTGGTTATCTTGAATTCGATTACAAGGAAACTGTGATCTTTTGAGTATACATCAAGGTCTTTAACTAGTTTAAATGTTTTTGAAATATACACTTTGAAATGCATGAAATAGGTTTTTCCAAAGTCCTAAAAATATACATTCTGAAAATCAAGACTGAAATTATCATTTTCTTGGTCTCCAAAGACAGTATATTTCCAAGTTCTGTATTATTCAGATCTGTTCAACGAGATCTAGCCGTGCTGCCTTCAATTTTTGCCTCAAAAGGCAACCCTTGATCTTCCAAATAAACATGTTTAAAGGTAGTGCAGAATTCAGATTTACTTCCTTCAACTACAAAATTATTTACGCTCCAAATTAATGAACAAGATGAATTTGGAAAACACAAGCAATGTGATTAAATATTTACAACAAAGAGAAATGCTAAGCACACTCTCCCTTAGGGAGAGTGAGACCCAACGTGGTAATTGATCAATTGAACTATTAAATGACTAACAATCAATTATTTTTAAAGAGGTGTGTAGCACAATAAGCTCAAGCATCGTGTATTTAGCAACAAATATCGATTTCAAAGTTTTAAAACGAAAAAAAAGAAATGAACTCAAGTTATTGCTACATGAAAATAAAGAGTAACTTTTCCAGAAATTCTACTGCGGTTTCATGTTTCTTTTGTGTAAAAATTCATGGAAAGTGTCTTCCGTGAAGCTCCAAAGTGTTCCATGTTTCCTACGAACAAACTATAGAACTCTCTATAATTCAGTGTCTTCGGCCATTCCATAAAATTTTAATAAGTTCACACATAATGCTGTATTTATCAACATGTGTAAAGTGATGGCCAATTATGTATAGTTTGCTGATTCAGAAGAATCTGAAACAGATCAGTGAAAATATTGATTTAAACTAATGACTTCACTCAAAAGAAATTAATTTATCAGTCATACATGCGCGATATAGGTTGACTTCATAGTATTCAATGACCATTTAGGGCATTAAAGGCAGCATTCTATCACTGAGTTCAAAACAGTGACAATAAAGTTATTTTAGTTTAGAGAACTGCTATAATCACTCGCGTTAAAGCGACTGATACACACACTTGCTGACAGCTGTCCCTCAAATTTTCATTTCAGTCCAAAAGTATTTGCACAGTGTTTCACAAAGGTTCCGCTTTGAACCAAAATGAAAAATCCACAACACACGTGTAAGCGAGTGCGTAGCCAGTCGCTTTTGAGTGACTTAGCATAGCATTTACCTTTAGTTTATGCTTATACAAACATTTTAACAGTAACCATAACAGACAACATTAAATAATTAAAGCATTGACAAATTTTGCTTTGCAAATTCAATTAATAGTTACTATATTATCATTTTAACTTGAATGGAGATGAAAGATCCTAAAAACTTGCCTACAATCATGTTCAACTATAATTATGACAATAGTATCACATTAATTTATTTTCTTTTCTAATCTCAAATTGTATAAAATGCAAAAGACCAGTTTGAATTTCAAAATGAGACATAACTAATTCATATATATGAGGTTTAACTTATTAGGAAGGTTACAAAAAATTTCCATCATATGTTTCCAGGTCTAATTAAGTCAGGTTCAATTGATAATTGTTAGTAAATTAAATATGAAAAAACATCATGACTTGTATATTTTTACCAAAGCCACGCATTCTTTAAAATAGCATATTAATATGATGATTTTATTTAACTTCAAGTAAATCACTCTCATTTTCCAAGTCATATAATAACTTTAACTTAGGCTTTTTATCCAAAAAATAGCAATGAATATATCAACCAAATTAAACTGAAATATAATATCTATAGTTACCTATTAAAACATCAACATTTCCACGTAAAATGCATAGATCCTAACAACAAACACCAGACACAAATATATTTTCAAAAATCCATGTCCGTAACAAGAATAAAAATTGAAGTACCTAAAGCGTTAAATAATGGATATCAGAGGAAGGGCTAAAGAAGAGATGCAAGCCAAGCCGAAGGCACTATATAACCAGAAAAGATGATTAGAAATGTTTTTTTTCCCCATTTTTGTTCTGAGAGATAATTGAGCAGAAAGGGATGAAGTAATAAATATTTAGAGGCGGCCAAAAATGTAAAAGAGCAACCTCCTAAAATTTCAGTGTACCGTTAGGGCACAAAAACAGATAGACTTAGCGTCAGTTACTAATTTTATGAGTGGGATAAACAACAGTAGCCCACTCCTTCAAAACACTAGTTATTATCGTTAATAATGCAAATGATTTTTTCTTGAGGTGAAAGCTCCTGGATAAGAATCAACTACCGAAAGTCAAGGTTCAAAAAATCAAAATAGATACAATACGAAGAAAGAAAACATGAACTAGTAAGGGCTGTAAAAGATACCATAGAAAGTACGACATGCGCAAAAATGATCAAGTGAGTAGCATGCTTGGCAAGCGAAGCCACTTGCCAGTTTTAGGTTTGCTCATCCTATTTACACTATCAATTTCCTTTAGCAAGCGTATAATTAAAACCAAAATATGGTTCTGTACTATTGTACAACTTTCTTCAAAATAATAGTAGTTTATGCACACATGATAAATATGTTGTTTATTTAATTCACAACAATTGATTACAAGTGGAAGAAATAATATCTAAAATTTTCAATATATCGCTCAAAAGTGATATGCTTACGCTTATGATACTCTTAATGGCAATGAAAATTAAAGGCTCGTGTATAGAATCAGTTCCTTCTTCGCATTATGTCATTCAAATTTTCAGATTTTAGTGTGGCCCTCACATAATGATTGTTAGTTTATCATTCGAATCCATATGACCCTCCTTAACCTCTTCTTGTTTATGGTTACGTGGTTTCAAATTTAAAGCAATTAGCCTTGAGGCCGACAATACTCAATAAAACAGAAACCATATTGTCACTCACAACTATATTATACCTTCAATCATTTACAAATGGACAAATTTTTTTTTCAATAACTAAACTAATTCGTAAACTCCCAAATGAATAAAGAAAATAAACTTCAATTAGAATTGTCACTTATCGGTGTACTCTATAAACGAGATTACACGGTTATTTTTTCCTTATACAGGCATTCTCCTCTAAATTACTCAGACAAATGCAACAATGGTTGCAGCTAAATCCAGTAAGTGTAATTTCTGGGAAACACGCTAGAAGTGGTTAAAGGTAAAAATAGTGTGTACTGATGTTTTATGATTTACTGATATTTTATGAAAAATCACAATAAGTTGTACACAATGTAAGCTCACAAGTTTATTAAGCAACAGAAGATTTATTTGCATATAATTATTATGTACAAGGAGGAAACCTGAACTTAGCTGAACTATTTTAATCTTGAGGATGTAATATAAGCTTAGTCACCAGCCTAAGGTGATTACAGAGCATACATTTGTTATGGACAATACAAGTAAACATTATTATTAGGGCATCTCCAGTCGTTGCCTTTTCTCTTCAGTGGAAGAGATAAGGCTGAATGTTCAGCCTAATCTTCAGGATCCGATTCAGGATCCTGAAGACGATCCAGGCGCCTAATTATTAGGCGCCTGGTTCTGGCGCCTAATAACTAGGCGCCTGGATCAGGCGCTAGCTTCTGGATCAGGCGCCAGCTTCTGGCGCTTAATAACTAGGCGCCGGAAACTTTCTCCCCCTTCCCCCCACCCCCCGGCCCCCTTTACCCTTCCTCCACATTTTCTCTCTTCAAACGGCTATAAATGATCAAATTTTTGAACTACCAATGGCTATAAACAGTCGTATACAAGTTTCAACGGCCATAAACGGTCATATTTTTTATCTTCCTATATATAATGGTATGAGTGCCTCATTGTAAAACATAAAACTTCTTCATTCAAATCCACCATACTCTTTATCTAGCAGTAAACAATGTCATATTCGTTCCAATTCAATAACAAAGCGATGAATACGAGTAGTTGGGATTTTGATTCTCAACCAACTGAAAGTCTTACCCCTCCTTCAGCGCCAACAGTCTCGTTTCATTCTTCTGCGCCGTGGACCAACGACGAAGATAAACATCTCTGTTTAATGTACTGCCACTTTTCAAACGATTCTGTTAAGGGAAATGATCAAAGTGGGGATGCATTTTGGTCAAAAGTTATGGCTGCTTACAACAAAAAGCACTTAGAAAGGACAAGAGCAGTGTCCGCACTTTCCGGTCGATTTGGGAAGATTAATCGACAAACCCAATTCTTTGAGTCTCAAGTTCACAAAATTAGAACCGCAAATCCTAGTGGAATGAGTGGAGAAGCTGAATTGATAATAATTTGTAACTTTCTAATTCGCTTGTCGATATTTTATTTTACCTACCATGAAAGAATACCAACAATCGTTGTTTTATTTTTGTAGAAGCGGATGGCGAACGACCAATTCTTGAAATTATTTCCTAGACAAAATGGTGCGAAAAAACCGCATTACTACCAGTTCGGTAATTGCTACGAATTGCTCGTTAGTCATCCGAAATGGAGTTCTAGTAACGCGAAGAGCTTAAGAGATGTTCAAACGAAGGCAAAAGCAAAGCTAAAAGCATGCCGAAATTCCTATACGTCAAGTCCAGGAGAATCTTCGCAGAGAGATTCTAATATTGCTGAAGATGCAACTCCTGAATTTGATGAAGATGACAGACATATGGGCCAGCGTGCTGCGAAGAAGAAAAATGCTGTTCAAACCCAATTTGATTCTCGGTGGGCGCAGATGCAGGAGAAGCATGCCAGAGAAAATGAAGAACATAAAAAACATAGTGCTGAAAAACTTGAGGTCTTAAAACAGTTAGCCGAGATTGAATGTGGTAGGTTTGAGATTGAGCAGCATCGGGAAGAGACTTTAGCAATGCAAATGGATGTCACCAGAATAGACCCACTAACGAAACAGTACTAGATGGATTACAAACAGCGTATTGTTGATAGTCATGCTGGATCTAGGCGTATGTAGTTTTATTATGTAGTGTTGTACTGTCTCAATTGTTTTCATCTATGTATTGTTTTCTAGTCTGAAATAATCAATGGTAACTTATTTTCTTTAACGCAGTGTGTATGTATCGAATAATTAAAAATAATTCAACGAATTACGTACGACAAAGCTAATACACTTCAATGCAAACACATCCATACGTTAATATTACATCAGTACGTTAATATTACATATAATACGTATAAACCACAAGTGGAATACCAAAGTGCAAAGAAGACAAATTACAACAGTACGTTAATAATACATCAGTACCACTAAATAGGAACACAACAATACACTAGTATGAAGTCAAAATACAACAGTCCCCTTAATAATACATATAAACAACAAAAGTGCAGAAAAAAGAAAATACAACAGTCTGCTAATAATACATCAATAACATTACATATGAATGCCTCCATCATCGTCGCTCCCATCATCGTCGCCGTCATGATCATCAACATCCTCAGCCAGGTCGTCGTCCTCCTCCTCATTATCATCAACATCGTGTGACTGAGCAACAACGTCATACTCATCAGCAGCATGGCTCGGCAAGTCATTGATACCAATGTCCTTACCGACGTCTCTAGTCCTAGATCCACTGGTCCCAACATCTGCAAATGGCTCATACACGACAAGTTTGGCTGATCCAACCAATATCGTGCATCGTGTGCGTGCGTGCAAGAGCCATATCACGAAAACCGACAAATGTGGCTCTTGACTGATCCAACCAATATGCGTACTACAAAGACATGTGACGTGCGTTAGGTAAAGTACCATAAATAAGATATGTACATAAATAGACAAATGTATTCAAGATACCTGGTATGGAGGGTACAAGCCGGCTGAGGGTACTCCAGGAAGACTGAGGGGATCTGGAAGCACTACGTGCTGCTCAATAATGGTACCCGTAATATCGTACGCTCTGAAACTGCAATCAGGCTCTATCTGCATGGGAGGCTGTGAAAACTGGGATGGGGTAGGATCAAATGACACCTGAGGTATCTGCACTCTACCGGCTCCTAAATGAGGTCCAAAATGATCGGAGTTAACCTCCCGGGCATAATCAGGACATCTAAGTCTACGTGGAGCCACTCTAGCCCAATAAGAATCGTAATGGCCAGCAATGAAGAATTGGCCAATGTCAACCCAACCAGCCTCCCATAGGGCCTGCATGTACTGCACTCCAATCAACCTACCTCTGCCGAACATGTCATCGCAAGATAGCGGATCTCCCGGTATACGTGAATCGTGGCTGATCTGATACGCACACCTCTCACCCAAATACCAAATAGGGATATATGTCGCTGTGTGTAAAGCTACCCTACGAGTAGAGAGTCTATACGCAATCACCATCTGGTGGGCGTCGCCAATAAGACCAGCCTCTGTCAAATGATCCACATGTGAATTCCAAGGAGTGCGTATGAGATTGCCCCGACTCCGCATGTCAAGCTGTGCTCTGGACTCCATCAAATCGTGACGTACACCCAATGGACCATGAGGTATGTAATGAATACGCTCCCATCGTCTCATCCGCGGAAAGAACTTCTCACCTACCCGAGCAGCCATGTCTACCATGCGTGGATGCATGTTGGCCGTGAACTCATAATACCATATGGGGAAAATGTACCAAAAGGCCTGCATCTCTCTGACATCTCCCAGCACATAGGAAACTAAAGCGATGTACAGTGCACCTAGTATCGTTGTGCCCCAAGCTATCGTACCAAGCCGATCCAACATAGTAAGCCCAGCCAGATAACCCAAGCGAACAGTACCTTTATGGTTCGAAAAAAATGTCGAACCAAACAAGTACAGTAAAAATGCCCTAGTCACCCCATCTATAATCTACGGTCTCTTCGAATAAGAAGTGATATACTGCTGTAGGCAAGTCAAAGTAACCGCACCAGTATTAATTCTGGAAGCATCAAAATGGGGTAAGAACACGGAAAACACGTTGGATGACTCATATAACTCATCAAAGGGAACCAGTCTACGATCAAGATGACCAATCTCTATACCAGTCAGCATATACAAATCAACAAGAGTGACACCAAGCTCAAAGTCAGAAAATGGAATGTATGTGTGGTCGACCACCACCGCTCACATAGTGCATGTACCAAGGGTCTGTCGAATGACTTCAAAGGTCTAATAGATAAAAACTGACCAAAGGGACTAAGCTGTTGTTAGACCAAAATTTGGACCTAATACCCAAATTGTTCTGAATCTTACAGAGTTTTAACTAAAGAATGAAGAAAAAGAAAATAACACACAAAATTTATAGTGGTTCGGCGTTAACGAGCCTACGTCCACTTTATATGTTATTGATTATACTTTGAATGCTGGTACAATCAATGATTTCTCTCTCACTCACTTTTACAATTGTGATTTCTCTCAGTAATCTAGTAATAGAACTGATAAGAAATGGTAGTATGACAATAATGGCGGAATCAGTCCTCAATATTGCCAAAAAGATCCTCAAAAATGCCAAACTCCGGGCTATTTATAGCTGATTTTGTCAGGCGGATCGTGGTAACACGTGGCACAAATCCCGAGAAAATCGAATCGCTGTCGTTGAAAAAATAGTCAAATTAGCCGTTGTGGATAGGTGTCGTGATCCCCTTGAAAATCGGATCGAGCAAATGGGGAGAATCAGTCAAAATGACGGTTAGGGACACGTGTCGCTAGATCCGCGCGTCTCGGATCGCTGAAGACTAGCTCGTGTTTGAACGGGTCAGAGGCTTCGCCGTGCATCAGGAGATCAGATCGGTCTATACTGGGCGATGATGCATGTACGGATCGAATCGCATAGAGGTGTCGTTTCGCTGATGAAATGGGAGCGATCTGATAAGGGGCGATCCGATAAGGGGTGATCCGATGAGGGGCGAGTCAATGGTGTGATCCGTTCCTTCATGTACTTAGGGAATGTGGTTTCACACTTTCTTCTTGTGAATGAACCTGGGTGGCTTGGTCAAAAAGCTAGCCAACATTTTGCCCCCTCGAAGTATGTTTTATCGATGATGGAACATGCTTCGAAGCTATAGAATCGTCTTTTCACAACGAGTCGCAAATCAGTGAACAATTCCTTTTCTGGGATTTTTCAGAGTCTTCATCACTGGATCTGTCGGTCATTTATCGATTCGGATCGCGTACTCGAGTCGCGGTCCGTTAACAAGCCATTCATCTCGTTCTTTGGTGAGCACTTGGGCCACTTCACGGAACGGAACGAAGTGGGCTTCTCTTCGAGACGTGGTGGGCTTTTGGTTCGCGGCCGTCTATTTTCGTGGATTGAATAAGACAAAAAAAGGGAGACAAACGGTTACCCTTTTGCCTATATAAGTCGATCCTCCTCTTCACTTTCTTCCTTCTTCTTTCTTTCGTATCGTATCGCCTGCATCATTGAGGAAAAACCCTAGTTTTTCAAACCTCCAAAAATCCGATTGTTTTCCCAACTTTTAGAAAGGTAATTCTACCGAAAGCACCCTTATTCGATATCGCTCTCGTTTTTATAAATTTTTTCGACTGGTTTGAGAGAAGAAACGATGGAACGTTGTGATTTTTGGGGGGACCAGCAAGGCGCCATGGCTGATGGGTTCAGAGGTTGGAGTTCGGAAATACGAAGGAGAGGAGAAAAACGGAGGAGGAAGGAGAAGAGAGAAGGCCGGTTCGGATCGTGGGCAAGGAGAGGAGAGAAAGAAGATGAAGGCCAGTGGCGAGACGGAGGGTCGTGGTGACGGCTGAGGCGTGTATCGTAGGGGAGCTGCAACGATTCGGTAAAGACCCCAATCACTCACTTTCACGATCCGTGAGGGGGCGATCCCTCTGCCCTGCGATCCGAAGGAGGGCGATCCCTCTACCCTGCGATCTGAAGGAGGGAGATCCGTCATACACATCGCGGTCCGACTCGTAGTTCACGATCCAAACAAATTTTGAACCTTAGACGATGCCTTGTCACCATAAAATTCTGAACAGTTAGGCTAGGACCTTGATGTCGGACTTTCTGGACTAAATGACCACATAATTTGGCTGCATATGACGACTAATATTTTGATGATCTTGATAGCTTTTACGCTTTATCCTTAATGCATGCACAAGCACACACACCAGCACTTGCACACACGGGGGACATGTAGTTTTAATCTCATTTTTCATGTTTTCTCGCCTAGCAGTAATGTCAGATAATCAATCTTCTTCAAGATCCGCTACAGAAACGGAGTCCGAGGTTCCTGAGCAATACAACCCTGAGGTCCCTCCAATTAACCCAGAAGGTGAAGATTCTGGCTCTGAATACGAGGCAACGGAATCAAATCCGTCTGAAAGTACTTCATCTAGTGAAGAATCTGAGATAGACAGGCGAGCTCCCGACGAGATTCCTGGCGCGCTCGAAATAGATAAATTTTCTGATTCCTTAGCATCTAAACTTGATGATATAAAGCTTAAAAGAATCTGCCTGAGACATGGGATCCCTTGGGATGATGTCATGACACCCGGTAGCGAAGATAGACCCCACTTAGCTCTGGAAGGGTATATGGCGATCAGTCGAACCATGTGCTTGGTAGGAGCTATTCCCCCGTTTCCTTCAATCGCCATCGAGACTTTAAAACGACTGGGTATCGCTCCGATGCAGCTTCATCCTAATGCCTACGCATCTCTATACACCCTATATATTGCATACGCGGAGATCCTACATACCGAACTCACATTCAGAGATTTGACATTCTTCTTTCTTTCAAGCATCATTCCTCGGCAACCCCAAATTTCTCTTTCTTTGAATCGGTGGTGAATAGGAAGGTTCTGTACGATGGATATAGCAATATAGGGGATCCTAAGTCTGATTGGTTCTATATAAAGAAACAGGCCGGATGCTCAAGAAGATGGCTTAAATCAAGTAAACTTCAAGCTTTTAACTGAATATATTGTTCAAGAAGTCGAAGCATTAACATTCTTCCCCCTTTTTCTTTGTCTTAAACAGATCACGTCTTCCCAAAAACGGAAGGTCCGTTATACAACAATCGATTGTCTATTCTTCTACAAAGCAGATCCGACTTTCTAAGGATCAAAAAATGCATTACTGATGAGAATCTTCACAAGCATCATCTTCTGGATATAAGATTTGGACTTGGTGCTGGCGGCAAACCCTATAAGTACGTGCCCCCAACGGAGGGAGAAGGAACATCGCAAGCAGTAGAAACAACTAAGTTTCGCAAGAGTCCTTCCCCGATAGTCATCCAAGACGATGAGGACCTGAATATATACAAAGGGGATGAGGCCCGTGGTGACAAGTCCAAGGAAATCCCAGTTTCTACTCCAATCGAATCCACTACTCCCGATGACTTGACAGACGAACAGCTATTCAAAGAGCTGAGCAAAATTCCTCTGCCCGACGATGTATATACAGAGAGGGACTTTGAAGGGGAGCCATTCTTCCCTGCTTCTGAGCAGGCCATCTCTCCAACTAGAGAACAAGAAACTAGTCAGATAAGCCTGTCTTCAGGCCCAGGTCTGTTAGGGGGAATTACATGGGATACACAAATTACACACACTATCTGACCCCGCACTCTTATATCGTCAGTATTCAAAGTTTTAATATGCTCTTCTCTTTTTTGCAGGAAAGATGTCCCGCAGGCGATCTTATCCTTATCGTTCTCTTCGTGAGGGCACACGTAGTCTTCATCCGGGTATTGAGCGTTCTCGCGGCCCTTCACATAAGCCGACTTCCTCGCAACCCCGGTCTCCACCAAAATCGACCTCTGCCAAGCCTTCCAGTTATCCGGTAGTTCCTGCAGGGGGAAAGAAACTTCCTAAAGAGTTAAGTCTTCCAAAGAGTGCACCTTCCCACAGCAGGTCGTCAAAAAGGCATCACGAATCTAAAGATAAAAGCAAAGATCCAATCAAAGAGTTTGAAAAGGAGAGGAGTGACATCGTCCCTTCCAGCCAGCCAGAGTTGGCTGCCCCCAGGTCACGGGACTACATCCATGGTCCCGAGATTCAAGGTAGGCTGGAAAAGCTGAGGGAACAATTCCCAGACATATTCTTCGACAGGATGACGTTTGTTCCAGCCTTGGAACTGGTCCCTAAGAACTGGGATAGTGAAGTTGTCGGGCACATCCGCCACGTTGCCAGGCAGTATGAGATGATGAAGAAACATGCAGTTAACCTTTCAAAAGTCATCCGATCGCTTGAAATAGAAGCACATAGATCTAAGGCGAAACTTGAAAACAACGAAAGGGCCAGGACAAAGATGGAGAAGGACCTGGAAGATGCTCAATCCCAACTTGCTTTAGCGCGGAGAGATGTCGAAAATTATAAAACCGAATTGGAGAATGCTAAGAAAAGCTTTCATTCGGAACTTGACTCCAATAGCCAAGAGAAAATGGCCTTAAAGAAGGAGGTTGAAGATCTCAAAATGGCCAACATTGAGTTGAAAACAGACAAGGCCATTTTGAAGCTAAGAGAGCTGCTTGGGAGGCCGAAAAAGCAAGTTTGAAAGAAAGTTTGGCTTTGGCTAAAGCGGAAAAGGTGATTTTGAATGATCAGGTCGCGGATGCGAAGAGACGGACAGCTCTCGCCGAAAAGAATGTTGAAAGTGCCATCGAAATGGCTACTGCTTCAAACCACAAACTCCTCGAGAGAGAGAAGGATATCGAGGGGTTTGAAGAGATGATTTTTGATTTCCTTGGCCAAGTCCTCAAAACCCGCAACATTTCGTGGATCCCGGATTACCACGTTACTTTAGCCAATTTATGGGATGCCATTGTTGAGGGTGAAAAGCAAAGATTGGGAGTTGAAGAAATTGATGAAGATGAGTTGATGAAGAGCATCTTGAGGGATAACGAGCCTGAGGACCTGGCAGAGGGTCGTCGTCTGATTCAAGCAGAGATGGAAAAGGAGAGGGCCCTGGCTAAGGGTAAAGGCAAAGCTGATGAAGGTTCGAGTTCAGCCGTGGAGCCCAAAACCTCCGGAGTTGAGGAGTACCATCCTGATGATCCACTAATCCCTTTGGGCCTAACTCCTGTAGTCGTTGGGGCTCCTACAACAACCCAAGAAGGAGGATCTACGGAAGGTATCTCCCTTTTTTCTCCACAATTCGTCAAAGCAATTGTGAATTGTCGTCGTCTGGTAGAACAACCAATTAATTAGTAACGTGTGTTCCTCATAATACAGGTGGCGAGCCCGTCGACAAGGGTGCTGAAAAAGAAAAAGAGGCGGAGAAGGAGGCTGTCTCGCCAGGTGCCGGTATTGATATATCAAAGCAGGCCGAGGTCACAACAACAGAGAAAAGCATCCTGGCACCTAGTACTGACGTTCCCAAGGATGCTGAGACTATCGAGGCCTTGAAAGACATGGATGGACGCCATGTAGAGGATGAGGAAGATATTATTGGCGCCAAAGAGACCGATGACGATGACGACGAAACTTTGGCCAGCAGAAAAGCTAGGCAGGAAAAAGAGATGGCTTCGAAGAAGGTGGGAGAAGAGGCTCTGGACGTAGTCCCTATCGCAGAATTTGATCCCAAAACCAGGATGATTTTGAAAATCCAGCCCAAATCCATTAGCAGACAGCTTCATTTTGCGAATCCTGATGATTTCCCGGCTTCCCTTTCTGATAAAAGGAGGAGAAAGGAGGTGGAAGAGGAATCTTCTGAAGAGTCGGATGTTCCTCTCATAGACAAGAGGAAGAGGAAGAAAGGGGATCAATCCGATGCCGACAAGGCGAGGCTGGAGAAGCAGAAGCAGGAGAAGAGGCCAAAGCGTAAATAGGATATTGTTGCTTGTTTATATTTTGTCTTTAGGTTTTCCACTGGTCAAGAAATGTAACTATGAGACTGGCCCACACTTTCCTTTCTAGGTTGTTTTTCACTTTGTAGGTTTGCAGTATATAAATGAAAGTTTATCTCTTTTTGCATCATTGTGTACCTGTATTCAAATAAACTTTCCATGTTTAGTCATAGACCATCTAATTATAATTACAAATCAGTCAAACAACAGAAAGAATTTTTTTTGTGTTGCATTGCTACATTAAAGTTCATGTGTATATGCATATGACCTCCAAACGATCGTTAATGTGGCGTTTAACTAGGGCTTATTAAAGATGGATTAGCATTATTCGCATGTTGCCCCCTATTTCTGAATATGGGGGACTTAGAAAATTTCATAAGATAACCGTTCTTGTGGTACCGAACCTCTGGCACCCTTCTCAGTGCCTAATCATAGACTCATTTACACTCTCCTGGCGATTGCCGAGGTTAGAGTTCGAATTCAATAGTCCAGTCGGTCCTTGTTCCTTCAGCAAGGAAGGAGTTCTTTCTCAGCGCTTACTCTGAGACGCTTGTATACTCTCTCTCTCTCTCTGGAGAGTTAGAGTTCGAGCTCAGCAATTCAATCGCTCCCCGATCCTTCAGCGGGGTAGGAGCTCTTTCTCAACGCTCAATCAGAGACGCTTTTATACTCTCTATCTCTGGAGATTAGAGTTCGAGCTCAGCAATTCAATCGCTCCCCGATCCTTCAGCGGGGTAGGAGCTCTTTCTCAGCGCTCAATCGGAGACGCTTTTATACTCTCTCTCTCTCTGGAGAGTTAGAGTTCGAGCTCAGCGATTCATTCGCTCCCCGATCCTTCAGCGGGGAAGGATCTCTTTCTCAGCGCTCAATCGGAGATGCTTTTATACTCTCTCTCTCTCTCTGGAGAGTTAGAGTTCGAGCTCAGGGATTCATTCGCTCCCCGATCCTTCAGCGGGGAAGGAGCTCTTTCTCAGCGCTCAATCGGAGACGCTTTTATACTCTCTCTCTCTCTGGAGAGTTAGAGTTCGAGCTCAGCAATTCATTCGCTCCCCGATCCTTCAGTGGGGAAGGAGCTCTTTCTCAGCGCTCAATCGGAGACGCTTTTATACTCTCTCTCTCTTTCTGGAGAGTTAGAGTTCCGTCAAGGCGGTTCCGATCATGGTACACCGTCATGACTTATGGACATTGGCTTCATGTCCATTATGCTCTCTCTCGGCTCTGGAGAGTTAGAGTGCTATCAACGATATAATTTACTTTATTGCATCCTCAGAATTTTGGCTTGTGATTACATTCCATTCTGATGGAAGGCATTTATGATTATACGTTTATGGGATTGTTACATTATTCACAGCGATTTCCATAAAAATAAACAGGCAGATAAACAAAGATGCAATAAAGGTAAATGACACACAATATTTTTATTGTGGTTCGGTCGAATCATGACCTACGTCCACTTTATAATTTTTGCTTCAAGGAATCAAACTATTCTAGGCAAGTCGTGCCTTATACATGGTTTTCAACAAAGCAAAAGAATAGATTTGAAACTTTCATGTTAAGTATGGCCGTAAATGTTGGGCATTCCACACTCTGGGGATTTCCTTTCCATCTACGGTTGCCAGCTTGAAGGTTCCATTATCAAGCTTGCTCAGAATGGAGTACGGTCCTTCCCACTACGCTCCCATATGAGTTGGGGTTGGAAAGACACGTTTCAGAACCAAGTCTCCGGGTTCCTAGGTTCGGGCTCGAACCTTTTTGTTGTAATATCGAGCGACCTGTTGTTTGCATCTCAAGGCACGCAGGTCTGCTTCATCCCTCTTTTCTTCGATCATATCCAGGGACTTAAGGAGCAATTCATTATTGGTCATCGGATCATAATAAGTCACCCGGTGAGAAGGTACCTTTATCTCAACCGGGATGACCGCTTCCGTTCCAAAAGCAAGGGAGAAGGGGGTATGTCCTGTTGCCGATTTATATGTTGTCCTGTAGGCCCATAGTGCCAAGGGCAATTCATCAGCCCACATGGCTCTGGCCCGCTTCAGTCTTCTTTTCAGAATGGACTTAATCACTTTATTCGCCGCTTCGACTTGTCCGTTCGATTGCGGGTGCGCCACAGAGGTGTACCGATTCTCAATGTGGTATTTTTGGCAGAAATTTCTGAATTCAGCGCTATCGAACTGAGTTCCGTTATCCGTTATCATAATCTTTGGAATCCCAAATCGGCAAATGATGTTTCTAACGATAAAGTTGATCACGCGTTTGGTTGTGATTGTAGTTAGTGGTTCAGCCTCGACCCACTTAGTGAAATAATCCACGGCCACAATAGCAAACTTTGCTCCGCCCCTTGCTATGGGGAGACTCCCAATGATATCAATTCCCCACATAGCGAAAGGCCATGGGCTCATCATTGTTTTTAACTGATTAGGAGGTGCTCTAGGTATTTTTGAAAATCTCTGGCACGCATCACACCGTCATGCATATCTTGCCGCATCCTTGTTTATGGTAGGCCAGAAATAACCATGCCGCAACACCTTTTTTGCCAAAGTTTGCCCTCCAGTGTGGTCGCCGCATTCGCCTTCGTGTACCTCTTGCAGCACGCGCTTGATGTCATCGTGAGCTATGCACCGGAGGAGGGGCATTGAAAATCTTTGTCTGTAAAGAACTCCGCCTTGCAGAATGTATCGGGCAGCTTTACGAATTACTTTACGCCTCTCGCTCTTCTTGGTCGAAAGCGCTCCATTCATCAAGAAATTCTTTAGAGGGGTCATCCACGACTCCCTTTCTGGTTCCGTCTCTAGTATTAGATCGATTTCCATTTGATCTATACAGGGAGACCGAAGTACTTCAACGGGGGCTAGCCCGGTCTCTTCAGGATCGTCGGAACTAGCCATCTTTGCTAATTATCCGCCTGCTGATTCTCTGACCGCGGAATATGAGATATGCTGTAGTGATCAAAATCGTTCAGCAACTCTTTCACTTTCATTAAGTATAAAATCAATCTTGCACTTTTAGCTTGGAATTTTCTGTCCTTGGATAATTACGCTCTGCTGCCGTCAATTTTTTGCTCACATAATACACAGGTCTTTGGACCTTATCTTCTTCTCTTACTAACGCTGAGCTGATCGCGTGGGATGACACTTCCAAGTACACGAATAAGTCCTCGTGATCCATCGGCTTAGATAATATCGTAGGTTTTTCCAGGTGCCTCAGTAAGTTCTGAAATGCTTCTATGCAGTCGGGCGTCCATTTGAAGTGGCGTTTTCCCCGCTTTATTAATTCGAAGAATGGGATGCACTTATTCGTAGCCCTGGAGATAAATCTGCTTAGTGCGGCTACTTTTCCTGCAAGGCTTTGCACATCCTTAATTTGCCTAGGTTCCTGAATGTCTCTGATTGCCGCGATCTGGTCTGGATTAATCTCAATCCCACGGGAACTGACGATGAACCCCAAGAATTTTCCGGAAGCGACACCGAATGAACATTTTGTTGGGTTGAGTTTCATTCCGTACTTTCGAAGGATGCCGAACATCTCTGCCAAGTCCGTAGTATGATGGGAGGATTGCTTGGACTTAACCAACATATCGTCGACATATACTTCCATTATTTTCCCGATCTGGTTATAAAACATTCTGTTGACTAAACGTTGATATGTAGCGCCCGCATTCTTCAAGCCAAAGGGCATCACTACATAGCAATATAATCCCAGATCCGTGATAAAACTAGTGTGTTCTTGATCTGGAACATGCATCGGAATCTGGTTATATCCTGAGTAAGCATCCATAAATGAGAGAAGTTCATGACCCGCCGTCGAGTCCACCAACTGGTCAATTCGGGGCAACGGGAAGCTATCTTTTGGGCAGGCTTTGTTCAAATCCGAGAAGTCGATACACGTTCGCCACTTTCCGTTGGCCTTCTTTACCAGGACTGGATTTGAAATCCAGTATGGGTAGGTCGAGTCTCTGATAAATCCATTACTCTTTAGCTTTCCAACCTCTTCTTTCAAGGCATCAGACCTCTCTGGGCCCAACATTCGCCTTTTTTGCTTTACCGGAGGATGTTTAGGGTTAATGCTTAATGAATGGCTCATGATTGATAGGGATATCCCGCACATGTCTGCGTGGGTCCAAGCAAATACATCCAAGTTGTTTTTTTTAAGAAATCCGTCAATTCTTTAGCGAGATTCGGATTTAACTGGGATCCAATCTTAAGGACCTTCTCCGGGTTACTATCATCGATCGGTACATCCACAGTTGTCTCGTTGGGAGTCGCCATTCTGCCCCCAGGTTCTTGATCCTCTCTGGGATCTATATCCTCGGGCAACTCTCTGGGCGACTCTCCAACGGTTATCCTCTTTAGTTGCTATAAGGTCTCCACCCTTGTAGGGGGAGAAGCGCCCTTGGTTTCTATGTCCCCTCCATTGCGAAGTAACTTTAGTTCAGCAACATAACATGCTCGTGCGGCAACCTGATCTCCTCTGACAATACCAATGCCAGCTTCTATGGGGAATTTCAATAATAAGCACCAGGGGGCTATACAGGCTCTAAACTTTGCGAGGGCCGGTCGGCCCAAGAAGGCATTGTAAGGTGATTCAACATTCAAAACCACGAAGGGGAGGATTCTCACTCTCTGGCATTCTCCTTCCCCAAGCGTAACCGGTAACTCTACATAACCCATTGGAGCGGTGGGTGCTCCGTTAAATCCACGGATCCATCCTTGACAGGGCTTCAAGTCCTTTATTTCGAGGTTCATCTGGTCGAATGTCCTTTTGAAAAGAGTGTTGACGGAACTCCCGTTGTCCACTAAAACCGTATGAACAGTGGCTGGTCCAATAGGTACTGTGATTACAAATGGATCTTCAGTCGGAGCATGGACTCCAATGCTTTCTCGTTCTCGAAAAACGACATCGTCGGTCATCATCTTTTGTTGCTTTACCGGGATATTATCCTCGGGGTTGCTACACTCCCCTACCTCGAGGTGTTGCTTGGCTGCATTGACATATTGATCCAATGCCTTGGAACTATGCCCGACGAGATAAAGTCCTCCGATTACGGTATTGATAACGATATTCTTTCCCTTTTGCTGGGCAGTTGGCCTGGTAGCAAGTTGGTTCTGGTTCTGATTTGGGGCCTGTGCTGCTTGCCCCCTATCTCTGGGCGTTACTCTGTATTCATCTAATTTTCCTTCTCGAAGAAGCCTCTCGACTACATCTCTTAGGTGACGGCATTCATTTGTCGAATGGCCATGAATCTGATGAAAGAGACAAAACTTCCCCGTTTCACGTTCTTTCTCCGTTGACTCTCTGGGAGGCGGCCTCTTATTTTGGAGGGCGTCGTACGAATCCATGAAGATATTTTCCAGAGTATCATTTATTGGCGTATAACTCTCAAAGGCCCTGGGATGAGTCCTTCTCTGGGAGTCATTCCCTCGGTTCCTCTTCCGGTTGTTGCCATTACTATTATTATCATTGTTTCCTGACTGACGACCACCCTGATTCTGATTTCCAACATTAACTTCAACCTTTCACGAGCTGTCTCCTGTCTGCTTAATGGCGACATTGCTCTGGATTTCCTCCTTATCGGCCGTTTTTGCCTTTTGGTTAACATATATTTCTTCCCGGCGTAAGTGTACGTTGGCTTTTTCATAGAATAATTCCCTAGTATGGGGTGGCTTGCCTACCAGATATCTCCCAAATTCAGTGTCTTTATCTACTCCATCAATCAGAGCTGCGACAACGGTTGGCTCATGGGGATCTTTAACTTCAGTAGCGGCCAAATTGAAACGGTATAGGTACACCCTCAAACTCTCGCCTGGTCGCTGCTTGACAAGGAACAAGTCAATCACACTTTTTATCTTTTGCGCATAGATGCAGAATTGTTCTACGAACTTTTCACTCAACTCCCTGAAGCTAGAAATCGATCTTGCTGGTAAGCAAGTAAACCATCACAATGCTACATCCTTCAAGAATATGGGAAATGCTTTGCACTTGATAGCGTCAGAAGCTGCGGCAGCGGTCATTGACCAAGAATATCTCATCAGATGCTGGACGGGATCAGACCTACCCGCGTATCGGTTCATCTGTGGCATGTTGAAACGCCTCGGGAAAGTCGCATCCAAAATATCCTCAGTGAAAGGGGTGTGACTGCGGTCAATTCCCCAATCTTCATTCCATTGTCCACGGCTATCTGCCAGAATTTGATGAATCATGGCTGCAACATTTGCACTGGTCAGCGGAGGTTCAGGGTCAGTGCTTCTTGCTCGGCGGGGTTCTCAAATCTCTCTTTCGGGAGCAGTCACAAAATCCGGGGCTCGGATAGGGCTTCGTTGCCCCCTGTTACCGTGAGCATGTGCGCGGCAACGGGGCTGAGGCAGTCTGTTCTGTACAGGACTGTCCACACCTCGAGCTCTGGGAGTTGCGGCGTGATCGTTCACATTACGGTTTGAGGGCCCTGCACCTAGTGCCTCTTCTTCTTGTGACGGCAGGGTCCCAAACCGAAGCTGCTCTATGTTTTCGGCTCTCTCATATGGTCGCCGTGGAGGTCTCGGTGATTCCTCTGACGAAGAAGAATATCCTGGAGTGAGAGGACGAGCTGGCGGCGTCCTTTGCCTTACGAGATCATTAAGCCTTCTATCCATAGCGGTTAAATTTTGTCGTAGAACGGAGCTTTCCTGCCTTTGGGCAGCCAATTCATCAAACAGTCTCTCCCACATTTCGGAAAAGCGAGAGAGATCCCCCTCAGTGACGGGAGCAGCAGGGTCATATTGATCATCATCACTTTCTCTTGTGCGCAAAGAACTTGAGCCAGGTCGAGCGGATGGGCCAGAATGGTAGGAGCGAGCCATAGGCTCCTTTCTAGGTCGAGTTGTAGTCCGATCATCAATTCGGATCACTGTGGATCGAGGATGGTGGCTCGCAGCGCCCCCTTGGGATCGGTTCATGGTCACGGTACGCGGAGGATTTGAGGCGTTACCTCGGGATCGAGTAACAACCCCTTCAGCAGTCCGGATCGCCTCGTTTTCGTCGACTCGGAGCGTGGCGTCTTCATCGGATCGGTTCGCCCCCTACACTCCGCGATCCAAAGTTTCCTCGTTGCCTTGCTCGTGCACACTTTCTTCGACTGCTTCATTCGTGGTTTCATTGGTTCGTGAAACTCGTACTTCCTTAGATCTCTTTCCAGCCATGATATCCGAGTCGCCAGAATCTTCAAAGAACTAAATAGTGAAGCTTTAGGACTGTTTTCTCACAAAATGTTAGATCAAAATTTGGACCTAACACCAAAATTGTTCTGAATCTTATAGAGTTTTAACTGAAGAATGAAGAAAAAGAAAATAACACACAGAATTTATAGTGGTTCGGCGTTAACGAGCCTACGTCCACTTTATATGTTATTGATTATACTTTGAATGCTGGTACAATCAATGATTTCTCTCTCACTCACTTTTACAATTGTGATTTCTCTCAGTAATCTAGTAATAGAACTGATAAGAAATGGTAGTATGACAATAATGGCGGAATCAGTCCTCAATATTGCCAAAAAGATCCTCAAAAATGCCAAACTCCGGGCTATTTATAGCTGATTTTGTCAGGAGGATCGTGGTAACACGTGGCACGAATCCCGAGAAAATCGGATCGCATCGCTGCCATTGAAGAAATAGTCAAATTAGCCGTTGTGGACAGGTGTCGCGATCCCCTTGAAAATCGGATCGAGCAAATGGGGAGAATCAGTCAAAATGACGGTTAGGGACACGTGTCGCTAGATCCGCGCGTCTCGGATTGCTGAAGACTAGCTCGTGTTTGAACGGGTCAGAGGCTTCGCCGTGCATCAGGAGATCGGATCGGTCTATACTGGGCGATGATGCATGTATGGATCGAATCGTATAGAGGTGTCGTTTCCCTGATGAAATGGGAGCGATCCGATGAGGCGCGATCCGATAAGGGGCGATCCGATAAGGGGCGATCCGATGAGGGGCGAGTCAATGTTGTGATCCGTTCCTTCGTGTACTTAGGGAATGTGGTTTCACACTTTCTTCTTGTGAATGAACCTGGGTGGCTTGGTCAAAAAGCTAGCCAATAGCTGTAGTCTATCCTTAATAGGAGTGGGAAGGCCGTCATAAAATGAAATGCATTTCGGCCAACTGCCTCTACAATGAACATACTTCTCCTATATATAACGAAATAAGCAATGTTTTTCAATTCATGCACACTTATTGAAGTCATACGAAGATATAGGTCGAGTAATAGTAGAAATCATAAACGTATAAATTATACCTGTATCGTGGGTAAAGCAGTATCAGCTCTGTGCTCGTATCCCTCTGGAAGATCATGAAGGACACGAAGCTCATCAGCTGTTACACCAGGAGCCGGAGGCGTGTGCACTGGACCCATTCGCTCGTCTGACAGCCTCAGAACAATTCTCCTTCCAACTCTAATTCTTTTCGGCGGCATTTGGACTCAATTTTCTATTAAAAACAAATTTAAAATGAATCTTAAAGGAATGAACTGGGAAAAAATGGGGGGAGGGGTTTTATAGGCGACTGAATTCAGGCGCCTACTTTTTAGGCGCCTGAATTCAGGTGCCTACTTTTTAGGTGCCTGAATTCAGGCGCCTACTTTTTAGGCGCCAGAATTCTGGCGCCTAAAAAGTAGGCGCCAGAACCACTGGCGCCATACTCCCCATTAAGGCCTGAATATTCAGGACCTTGAATATTCAGGCCTTAATCCACTGGAGATGCCCTTATCTGCACCAAGTTAAAAGTAGGAAAATTATGACTTTTCTTTAAAATTTAACAGAAAATTTGCAAATTGCTTACCCAAAATGTGGTGCCATTTGTTGTCACTTTTTTCCTGATAGATGAAATCAAATATTCTAACCACTTACCTAAACATGGGGGAAAAACTGTCTAAGTCACATACTTCTGCATTGTTGGTTATTCAAAAGCATACTATGATATTCATGAATGCCACTGAAAGAAGCACATAACATATTACAATCAATATTCATGGAAATATGAAAGTAAAAATATGATATTCTAAAGCAAGATGAACTTAGAATAAAGTGAGATGAAATGGAACTTAATATAGTAGGAATGAATATAATCATGAAACACATACTCCAAAACTAGCAAAACGCACTGCCCACTTAACTTAAGTTATAGTTCAAAAATTATAACAAGTTTTATTTTGTGAGAAAAAGCAAGTATCGGTTTCAACAGGAAAGAAAGTTTAAAAGAATGTGTTAGTCAACGCAGATTCATTTCTTTACCTTTCTGCTCTTCGTTGTAATTCAACCAGAAATGTCAATCCAGTTTCAGTGAAATAATTGTTTATTTCAATTATTATAGGGACATTACACATCTTAATCAAATTAACCAATACTTATCAGATATATCTTTGGAACATCCAAAAGTTCTAGTTAATAGCTTATGAAGAGCATTACAGGAAGCTTATTTTATTTGTTCTAGCGCTGAAATGTAAAAATCAACCATTATTTCTTCCAAAATATCCATCAAGATTCACCATCATAATCAATGTTTAAAATCATAATAGAAGCTTGGCACAAAAAAAGAAATTGAAATCAAAACTGATAACTAATGTTCATGATTGAAATCAATACAAACTAATAAAATTACTAACATGAAATCAAACAATAATTACTGATTAATAGGTAGTTTTCAGAAAAATATTGCTTTCGATTAAAAAGTAAAAAGTATAAAATTGAACAGGAAGGAGTATTATACCTGCTATCTCAGTGATTTAAGAGCCAAAGAGAGTTTGAACTCAAAATATTTGATGCTCGACTCAGCGAAAAATGAGGAAATTGACTAAGGTTCAGGCTTTCAGGGAAAAACGACGAGAAGAAGTAATTTTGGGTGCTAAACATTGGAGTGGGAGAAATAAACCTAACTTCGTTGTATGGATGTTAGCGAGATCCATAATGAGAGTTATCTGCGAACCCCAAACTTAGGGTTCAGAAGAGAGTAGGAGGAAATGGGATCCAGAGAAATGGCAAATGCGAGTGGGAAAGTAAAAAGTTTACCGCTAAGTTTTTAAGTCTTTTTGGTATAGCATGAAAACACGCTGTTCCCTACGCTAGCTGACTTCAATACCAATGGGATAACAGGAATCATTTACAACGCTGTAATGGCTAGCTATTAATAATCATTTTTCTTGTAGTGATATTCAGACCTCATGTCACTTATAACCTCGTATTGAGTGATCAATCCAATCGAGACATCAGCAGTCAATTCAAATAAATCCAAAGATTCCCGATCTTCATTCGTCATTTCGACGTCTCTAATTTGCTTTATAACAACGTATTATTACTTGGAAGGGTTTTCGAACATATATTCGATCCCAGTCTTTTCAAATAATAAGCGTATTTTTAAAACAAAAGTCATGTTTCCAAATATTCATAACAATATCGAGATTATTTAAACATCAATTTTTTTCTATTCAAAGGAGAAAATATTTTATTTCAAATTTCAACTTGAATCAACAGTTTAAATCGAGGATAATTCCAATTTGGGAAGAATTTACAAATATTTGAATAACTTGAAAAATAGATAATATGAATAAAACCTTTTATGAAAAAAAATATTAAAATAATTAGAGTATGCCAAAATAATTTAAATTACTATATAGACATATATCAAATGTTTTACAGAAAAGAAAATAATAATAAAACATAATTTATTTCAAAAATATAGGTATACATGTAGTTAACTAATTTTAAAACATAATTGTTTCTCTGTCCCATTTCCAAATTCACAATATATCTTGGAATAATTGTTTTAACAAATTCAATGAACATTTCGGGGTCGGTATCAATGCAGTAACCAATTTCAATTCGAACATCCATCACAACTATTTCATCTAAACAACCAATATTATATCGTTTCACTAGTTAACAAATGTTGGCGTTTCAGACTAGAAATTAAATTTCGGATAAATAATCAAATGTCAATTCAAAATTAACACTGTAATTAACTTGTATGTCAAGTTTAAGCAAACATGAACAATCAGTCACAACCAGACAATCAAATTCATTACATAATTTAATTTAATAAATATGGTAACAATTCAGTTAATTGTGAGCGATAAATTTACTCACCTTGATTTCAAACGAGATTGAGATCCAAATTTTAGCTCAAAATTTTACTATCTAATAATCAGTCCAAACCAGTGCTATCGTGAAGAGATCGTCGATACAATTCTAATGCAATAAACCACGTGTCAATTGGAGCTCGTATGAAAAAGTTATACGCGTTTTACGGTATGAATTTCAATGTATAAAAAAATAAACAAAAGCATGCCTCACCCACTGCCACGTCATCAACCTTTGCTCTTCTTCTCCCTTGCGCATAAAAAGCTCCAGTAAATCAACGTTGCAAGAACCCACCTCCAACCTTCCCTCTCTCTTCTTTATCGCACAATATACACAGCTATCCTTCAAACCGACAAAACTAACGAGTTTCTCTTCGCTTAAGCTTCCTACTCATCACCAACACCTACAACTCGCACCACCCAACTAAATCGCGATCTCATCACATGTAGCACAACATGCTACAGTGTTGCGACACTTTTTGTTTCGAAATTCCTCCAAAATTTTCCAAAAAATGCCTTTCGATCTCACAAAACCAAAATCAAACATAGATTTCTTTCTTTCCAACCACAGACCTCACAAATTTCAACCCTAACTTTTTCCATCCATTGTATATTTCCTACCCAAACAAAAATGATGCCGCACCCTTAACAAAGGAATAAGAACGATGAAAATCTTTATCTGAGTCGAAAGAAATTTGATTTAGAATTTTCAATGTGAGGTTCATATGATATTGATTTTTGAATGAGGTAAAAGCCATTGTTGTTTCTTCATTTTTTTTTAGAGTGACAGCTTGATCAGAGAATTGAAAATGAGAGCAGGGTTAGGTTAGAATTAGAGATTATTTATAGGTAGGAAATTAGATTAAAATAGATTTGTATAAGATGCATTCGTTGTCAAAGAGTTTCAACAGTTAAATAAGCAAAGTATTCAAATTTACATTTGTAAGTCTTTAATTCAATTTTAAAGATTAAATTATATTTGATTAAAGTTCATTAAATCGATTCATATATTAATCAAATTAATTAAAAAAATCAATCTTCATGAGTAACAAATTTTCTCGTTTTGATTACCCAAAAATTTACCATAGTTTATAACAAATTCACATATCAAATTCAAAGATAATTATTACACTAATTTGCAATGTTCGGTTTCAGCTATAATTAAATCTCATTAAATATATATTTAATTCCATTAAATCGATTTGATTTAATTTGTTCTCTTTTTATTCAACCAATCTTGAATTTATAGATATAGTTGACATTTTTGTTCACACATCCTATTACGTTAGTAATTTCCAGTTATCGTTTAAAGCACAGTAACGAAATATTTAATCGCAATCAATTTTTTTGTCATAACTTAAATTTGATTAAGTCTCATTTAATTCGTTATTCACTTTATTATTCCATACTTCGTTACATTTTGATTTGATACCTAACATAACCTAAGTTTATACTTCAGAGGAGAGTTATGGTAGAATTAATGGTAATTTATAGGAAAGAAATTTCAATGGTTTAATTATCCAGTAAAGCATTCCATTTTTCGTTTTCATCCTTAATTCAGTACCCAATTGAGCATTAAATTCTAAAGCAATCAATTCGTTCAATATAAATTTCCAATTACATTACCAAACCATTTAAACTATTTTCCTCCTATAAAATAATTATATTTTAATTAAATTTCAAAATTTGTAGTTTTTTCTCAAGTCAAAATAAAATTTAATTTCCAACTTTGATTATCAACGCAATCCAATAGAATTCATTATAAATACTTTTAACTCAATTTTATTCAATGTCTTAAGAATTTAAAATTTCAATATTCATCAACATAAACTAATTGTAGTTTCACTACAATCATTTCAAGTTATCATTATTATAATTTGTTCAAATTCATTCCTAATCAATTAAATTCACATTATACATTTTTATAGTTACATCGTTAAAATTTAAAATTCTAACCATAATCGTAGCAAAATCTTATTAAATTCAAAAACTTAATTGGTCAAAAATACGGCTTGGCACACTCTCCTCTACTTAAAACTTTTCTTCCTCGAAAAGACGTTCAGGGTCGGCCTTTCCCTAAAGCCATAGAAGCGGCTGCTTGGGGCATCAAGATTTGAGGGGCACCAAATTTTCATCCGCATCTTCTTCCCAAAAAATAAAATAAAAGCCCAATTCGAGAAGCTCTTCCGACGGCAGGCGATCCAACGTGTTAAACCGCAGGCGTCGTTAAGCTGAGAGCTGCTTATCGCGATTTCTTCTAATCGCGATTCTAATCTTCTACCAACAGTGAAATAGCAAGTCTTCTTCTTCCTTCAAGTAACAGTTACGGTTAATAATTGCAATTTGATAACCTAGATTTTGTGTTAAAAATTTGTTTGAAACTAGGTTACTACATTTGAAATAGAATTGCTATGCTAAAATCTAATTATTGTATTCAAAATCGAATTATTGTGCAGCAGTGTATGTGGGTTTCAACAATCTAATTACTTCATTTTTATTTATTGAATTCTTGTACTCAGTTGCTGTAAAAATTGAATTACTGAATAATTTTGGTTCTGGAGTAGAATTATTTATCCAAATTTGTACTCGTCATGTTGGATTGTGTAACTGTGTTGATAATTATTTTGTACAGAACTATTCAAAAAAGAATAAATTAATAATTTACTAGATTAGTCTCTGTTTTTTTTCCAGCCAATTAAAGATTCATCATATTGGAGTTTACATGAGGCTTTTGGGCATAGGTTGCTTAGGGTTAGATTTGATTTCAAACTTATAACATTCAAATGTATTTTACTTATAGCTAAATTTATTGTTTCAATTTTATTACACATTAAATAATACAAGTTGCTTCAAGTCCTTAATTTTGTTGTTTTCTCCAAAAAACATATTCAATTATGTAGCTAGGATTGCAAATCATCCGAAGAAAAATGTTATAACCAATACAAATGTCATAAGTAATTAGTATATTTTTGTTATATAACTTGGATAATTATTATTACGAATAAAGCGATTTTCTTTTTTTACCTTTTCGTTATTTTTAAACGGTATAAATTGGTTTGATGTCATACCTTAGCATCTGTAGAAGGGCCTCTTTTTCGCTTCTCGCTTTAGGTACCAAAAGTCCTAGGACCGTCCCTAAAGACGTTGTAAGGAAGTAGTTAGTTAATATGTTTAACCATATAATTTCTTATTAAACTTGTCTCATTCATTAGTTTACATAACTTATTTCATTAATAATTTAGTTCTGAATCGTGAAATACCAAACCGCGATTTTTCTTAAAATTTGAATTACACATATCTTAAAATCTACAAGTCGAAATCTATAATTTTCTCTTTCATTAGAAAATTATATTCTAATAGGTCCAAAAGATTCTTGTTTCATATAATTTCGACTTATTTTTGATCTTATACATTTATTTAAACTTTAATTTGGAAAATTTCGAGCCACCGCTATGCGACGAGCTCGTTTTTTAATTAAATTTAATTAATTCGTTCAACCTTCGTTAAGTTTATAAATTATAAGCCTATTCTCTTATATTTTCACTAAACCAAATATTAATCTCAATACATTTAGTTTATTACCACATAATTCGCTTAATCAATTTTTCATTGATTCTGTTAATTCATGTTACTTATCATAACCTAACTAAGTAAATATCGTTTATTACATAACTTAAATTTTATTTTACATATATAACAATCAATTTTTCACGTTCATTATCCATTCTAATACTTGTGCATTATTTAATTGCTTATTCTTATAACATTTAACTTCCTAATTAATTGGTAAGTTATTCATGCTATGGAAAAGAATTTATTATTATACAAGTTTCAATGGTTACCATTTGTTTCAATTTATTATCAAATTCTTACGAGTTTTATTATAACTTATTTTAATTATAACTCTATTATATTTGTAATATTCATAAGTTTCGAAAATTTAAGTTTATTTCATTTCATTAATTACTCAAGATTTCAAGAATTAAATTTCGGGTTTCTTTTCAAATCATGTTTTTTTTGAAATTTTTCATATAACATATCATTTACATAAAACCAGACTATAAAAGGATTTAAATAAAGTTCAATTTCAAAAAACAAAGTACAAAATATTAAATGTCTCCCTCCTTTCTTATTTTGTTACCAATTAATTTTCAATATTCCATTATAAATTTATTTTCAATATTTATTTCTTAAATCATTCAATAATCAATAGTTCTAAATTATTGATTGACCGAGTAATATATGATGAAAATTTAATATTATCATCAACAAAATCAAAATTCATACATTTTAAAATAATTCTATATATAAACAAAATATAATTCAAAACAATATTATGTCAATGAGTCCTATTCAAATGATTAGGAATCCCTATCGATGCTTTGGCGTCCCAAGTACCGACCAGAATTCATAAATACTCAACGGAACAAACCGACATAATACAAAATCATTTTATATCAAAATTACAAGTACATTCTTTCATATACACTCAACTCATTCTAGAATATCACTACCCTATCTTTATTGAGTTAATCCCAAATACAGCCAAGGTTTTCGCTAAACCAAAGCTCTGATACCAAATGTAACATCCGAGATTTTTGACCGTTCAAATCAACATTGATCCTCAATGTCGACTTAAACAAATAAAAATACAAATAGTTATTGGGATTAAAAAAAGAAAAGGAAGAAAGAAGAAAAACAATCACAGAATCTCACAACGGAAGGACAAAATATATTAAGTAAATAACAGTTCATGAAGCTGTTAAAACATATGTTTGATTATACTTTACAACAATTATCAGAGTTAACTATAATAATCATACCAATATTTGTAGCGGAAATGAATAATAATACTTCTGGCAAGCTCCATCTTCATCTTCAAAATGGTGTCTTCAATAACAGAAACTCAAGCTGACCCGAGCGTATTATATAAAAAGAAAACACAACAAACACTTGGATCAGAACTAAGTCATTCACATATTAGTCAAATTAAAATACGAAATAACATGAGTGTTATGGGTGCAGAAATCAAGAAGTATTATGGAAATTTTGCAAATGATTTTGGAAAAAATGAAGCTATGATAACCAAATATGCTTTCATACATGAAAATCTTCTTTTACTATTATTTGTGCATAGTGTTGAAAACCATTTCGCAAATAAATATATTATTCTTAGCAAGCATAGTGACTATGCCCACATACATAGTTTACAAACAAAATGAAAGGCTCGTATTAGTTGTTGGGTTCCAATATGATGGTTCCTGACACAAAAGATCAATTCGGAACTAGGTGCAACCTCACGGTTCATGGTTTTCATCCAGGCTCGGACACCAAACACTAGGTAAATCACCAGTTAACATCTGGACACAGACACCGAACATTCCCTTTTTCCGCAAGTTTCATAGTAAATCTACCGCCGAAGCTTTCAAGTTTCAATAAAATGTATACAATCTAACTGCCAGTTTACCATCAATCTGGGGTATGAGGTTCGTCGAAGTCACGATATACACAATGCTATCATCACCAACTCATTTCGTAACTTGAGTATGCCACATTGTTAATTTACAACATGTCACTGATTTCCATCAATACATAACCTCTAAGCACGTAACTTAGAGACATGAATAATTTTATTTGCCACAATCTGATATATATTAACAGAAAACAGTGCTACGTAGTCAATTACAGTGTCAGACACACATCCATACAAGTACATCCTAGGTCTGAATGGAACAAAATCCAAAAACCCTCAAATATATTCAGACCTCATGCCACTTATAACCTCGTATTGAGTGATCAACCCAATCGAGACATCAATAGTCAATCCAAATAAATCCAAAGATTCCCGGTCTTCATTCATCATTTTTGTAACGACCCAAAGATTTTTCGGCCCTGAAAATCGTCATAAATACCTTTTTCTGTACTCATGACGACCTCCCAAACACCGAAAACACTGGACATTATTAGAAAGAAATTAGAGGGTGGGATAAGAAAGAAAGAAATATTAGAATAGAAGAAGAAGAATCAACACAGAGTCTCACATCGCAGCGGAACAAAATATAATGCAGAAATAATTTTATTGAGAGCTTGAAATAACTTACAATCATCAGAGTACAACATACATCTGGACAGTTTTGATAATTCTGTCCTCATATACACAGCGGAATAGAAATCATATCATACCTCTGAGCACCTTCAGCTTGTCACTGGCCTTCACAGTACCTGATAATCTGAACCTGTACATCCCGGGCTAACCCGAGCATTTACAAAACATTGGGTCAGTCTGGTGAACCAGAGTGAGATAAACTCGCACAGTATTAAGGTATCACACAACTTGATTTTAAAGTAAAAATTCCTTTGAAAGAAAATGATAATCGTAAGACCAGATCCACACATAAATATGGACGGTTTTTACCTTACGATAACCCAAAATAGTTTTTGAAATCAATATCTTGTCTGATAATATGATAATGTCTAAATACAAGTAATATCAAATCTAGTAGAACGCTTGCATCTCACGTTCTACATATATAGTATACAAACAAAACCGCGGGCGCGTATTGGAGATTGGATGCCAGCCATGACAATGTATGGGACCACCTGTCGATCGTGTATCTCTAGAGATGAATACACTGGGTTCAACACGAACGTCTTGCAACCCGACCCACACATGACCGACCACCCATTTCGCTTGAGTGTATCGAATGTATATCACCAACGGTTGGGAGCTACCCACCGTCTTCCCGAAAAGGGACAGCATCGAATAGATTAAAGAAGCAAATAAGATTTCCTCTAGATAGGTGATTATACACCCTAATGGGAGCGACCCACATAGCCATGCTGCCTGCCCGATTTTTGTCATCTATCGGCTGTGAGGTTTGAGGCCAGAATTTTCTTCGAAACATCTGATCACCATTCACTTTGAATGCCACATCGTCAAATCCATTGGATATCGCTAATTGACGACCACAAAAATACTCTAGTTGGGAGCTAACCAACTATGGCACGTTTGAAGAAATCAACGTACGCGATCCTTTTGGAATTACTCTGTCAGACATCCGTCCATACAAGTCATCCAGGAACAGGATGAACCGAAGGCACCCTCCTACTGCATCTCATATAGGAATCACCCCAGCGATCAGTAGCGAGTAGTCCTCGCAATCCACAGACTTCAACCACGACAGAACCCCAGTATATCTCCGGGTCGAATCAAAGATTGTAAGTGGTTCTTCCGTTTTACGAAGATCTATGGTCTTCAATGCTCCATTTCGATCGTCATCTGACGTCTTTATAATTTCGCATTTGTTGGTCGGAATGGTTTTCGAACATAACTTCGATCCCGGACTTCCCGTACCGACAAACGCATAGGCCAAATTTGATAGTCGGTGATTTAACTATCAAATAAACAACCATTCAACCATAAAATAAAAATAGAATTTATTGTTCAGTATTCAGCATTACTTGGCTTTTTAATTTAACTAATTAAAAACATCTTATCTTCCAATATTTTGGAAACTCAGGATTCAATTCTTGTTTAACAGGAATTTATTTATGAAGAATATCTTACATCCATTCAATTTCTTCCTTCTATTGTTTGCCAACCATTTACCCAAAACATTATTTATAATCCATAATAGAGAAATCAATCCAACCTATTATTTGTAAAACAACCTTTTGAAATATCTTTCATTTATTTACTTCACAGCTTCCAGTGTTTATTCTTTTGAATAAAACCAAATCTTACATTTTCCTCCTGTGGTAATTTTCTTATATTTCCTTTTGACTTTGGGATTCTCATTCTGTATGTATATACCCCAATGTTTCACTAAACATTTCATTATCATTTCTAAATGAAATAATAAACTCTTACTGTCCTTTATATTACCATGACTAATATCATCTTCAGATAATTTCGAAGTCATTCAAGTTGGGGTATTTTAATTACCTCTCAGACCTTGATCAACAACGTCCTTATCTTCAGATAAATATAAGTCATGATCCGAACCCCAATACCTTATTCCAATATCAAATCAAATTCTGATTAACTATTTAATCCAAACTATAGCTTTACAAATTCACTTTATCTTTTGGAAATCTCTCTTTTTTTAAAATAAAACCAATATTGCTTAATCCATCAATTTATTTAATTTCTTACCAAACATCGCTCGTATGAACTTCCCATTTTGATTAAGTACTTTGTTTCCTAACTGGGTTATTATCACAGACCTTATTACTTAATCCTTTTACCAAACTTAATTATAAATCCCCTTTTTCCCATTTCCTTTTTCCTTCTGGGAAATCTCAAGGTCCAATTACCACCCTTAAGTATTTCTAATTCCAAATCAATTTCTTCACTTCTCACTCGCTTTATAAACCTTGTTTTCCATCTCAGGTTAATCATAACTCCTTTATACCTTCGTTTTTCTTTACTTAATCCAACCGTCAAGTAAACCCATCTTTTAAGCTATACCTTTGCTTAAACCCCTTTATAACCCTATTTTAAATTTGAGTTCAAAGCAAAACTCGTTCATAATCTCTTCTCAAACTACATCCCAAAATTTGATCTCTTATCTAATGTATTTTCAGTTAACAAGTAAATTAAACAAATAATTCACTTTAACCTTTAATCACTATAAAATCTGTTACTTGCTTTATTTACTGAATAAATAAAAATATCTCTTTTAAACCTTATTACGATTTAACAATTATTAGTTGAATTATTCCATTGAGTGCATTGTTGAACAACTAGTTTAAAAGTTGATCTTAGTTAAACGAACTCGATTAACACCAAACACAATAAATTCTTAAATTAATCCCACTCAATTCCTCTTTTAAATTAATTCATAATATAGTTAATTTAAATAACCTCTTTAACTGTTTTTAGAAATCAATTAATTGAATTCTCAACCGTTAGGTTATCTCCAACTCACCTACTTACATATTCTATGAACACAAATATTTTCTATGTCAAAACAATTTAATAATAACTTATAAATCCTTGAATAATAGTAATACCTTTTTCTTTTAGAATTCCTCTATTCAAAATAATATATTTAGAACCTAAATACTTTGTAATCCTTGTAGAGTCTACCCACTTGCTGAAAAATCCATGATTATCTGACGGACAAAGTGATACTAAATTTATCAACTAAATTTTCCACTGGTTAAAACAAATCAATTGTTGAATCCCAATTCAACTGTTATCAATCAAATCACTTATCCAAAAACTATTTCGCTTATCTGATAATAACAACCATCAACCAGCAAACAGATTACACAACAAGTCAAACCATTTTAATCACGTTCATTTTATAAACGTGAACAATCAAGGAGAAATTTCCTTTATCGAATTCAAACAAGGTTTGATGACTTACTGGAATTAAATGTTCGTTTTAATTCCACTGATTAAATCAAAAATAAATATCTATAACTAGCAGATGGTCAACTACTAGAAATCAGAGCACACAGAAATAAAACCCAATTTATATGAAATATAAACGGGAAGAAACTGAGTGAGGTTAACTCACATTGACTGGTTGGGTCGTTCAGCGATGGTTTTTAATTAAATTAAACAACGGTTTAATTTAATTAAAAAGTTCCCGTCCTTCCAGTCCTGACAGGCATTGCTCCATCTCGATCTCCTCGTCTCTAAGGTTCTAACGGAACCAACCGCGTTTAAATCTTTTAAAATACGTGGGAGATATCGCTTAAACAAATTGTTAAAGTAATTATTAAATCTTATATTTAAATTAAAGGATAGGCCCTTACCATTTACTTCGGCCCACTGGACTAGGCCCACTATCCCCATCAAAACCCTACCCGATCCCATACTCTTCTTCAAACCCTCAGTAAAAAAAAAAATCCACCGCCTCCACAAAGAAAATCGACGTCTCCAGAAAAATCGGTTATGGCAGAAACCCTACCCGCCTCTCGCCTTTAAACCGATGCCGCCTCTTCCTAGGGCCATCGAACCCCACTGCGACGAACCCCATGACTTCGGAAGCCACCACAAGTCACCGGAGGCTTCCAATCGAAGTCCTCCCGAGCCCTAAGCTTTGGTTCGAGCTGAACAACAGTGGATCCATCGAGGTTACACGGATCTGAAGTGCAGACACCCCAAGCTAAGTATTTTAACTAATTTTTTCTGTTTTGATTTTATATAAGAGGTTTGAACGATTTTTTTCACTGTATTTGTTTCGAATTGCTCTCTGAAAATGGTGAAACATCCCTATGTGAACGCGTCTATTTATAGTGTTGATTTTAGTTTGGATATGATCAACGTCTATCGTTGTTTACCCTAGGTAGGCTCAACTAAATTTCTTAGGCCATTGGGTGTTTTCATCTTTTCAAATTTTGTGTTGGTGATGGTTGATAGATTTTAACAGAGATTTGTGGGTTTTTATACTTCTTTTATTCGATCTGTTCATTGTATATAGATTTGATGGTATGGATTTGTTTATTTGATCAGTGATTTTGAAGTCACATGTTAGTTTCTTTATTGGATTTTTAAAGATATGGCAGTGTTTGAATTGGTATATGAATCAACATCTATTTCGATCTGAGTGAAACTGATAGTATAGATATATACATTGGATTTGATTTTACTTAGTTGTCCCATACTGTTCTATAGCTGTTTGTTGTGCCCCTTCCAACAGTATACCCCCTGATTTTAAAACTAGACTTGTATTTAAGGCTAACTGCATTAGATTGGTACATTCAACAAGGATTAACTCATCTCCACAGCTTGTTCTATAGCTGTTCATTCACTGTTCCCATGTGTATGTGTTACTGTTTTGAGCTGCTCATACCATGTGCCTTAGCTGTTTATTTTTATTCTTCAGCTATTTCAAAATCTTCAAGAGTATCTTTGCTGTTTATTCACTGTTCGAATGTGTATATGAATTCACTACCTATAGACTTAGCTGTACCTACATTTTTTTTCATCAGCTATTCATTGACAATACATATGCTCTGAATATAAATATAGATTTAGTTCTTTACATAGATTTTGTTGTTCACTTAATCTTGTTTCTTATTTAATTTTCTCTCTTTTCCTATTCGGCCATTACTTTAGCCGTTCCCTAGCTATTTATTGTCATGTCTTTTAGCTGTTCACTGATCCATTTAGACATTCATGCCTAGTTGCCTTAGCTGTGCAATGTTGTTTCCATAGTTGTTCATTTCTAGCTGTAAAGATTTGATAAATTGTACATACATTTTATTGTTTATTTGTTTGCCGTTTCAAAAAAATTGGTTGTACAATACCCACTTGGCTCAGTCGTTTCCCCTTGTTCTGTCTAGCTGAAATCTATAACAATTTAGCTAGTTTTCTTTGGCTATGTGTTGTCATGTTTGTTCTAGCTGTACACATCCCTCTTTTAGCTGTTGGACTTTTTATTTATTTATTTTAGTACTGATAGGTTCACTGTTTTCTTCCTTGCAGCTGTTACCATTTTAGAAGGACGGGATAGGAGGAAGATATGCAGGAGGAAAGTTATGTTGGACGGTCGCATCCATTTGTTTTGTATTAGCCGAAAATTTTATGTATATTTTTTTTCTTTGTGTGGTGCATTGTACAGACAAGAATGTATACATGTTTTTTTCTTTGTTCTCTTTCTTCCCCTTTTAGCCGTTCATAGCTGTTCACTTTAATTAGCTTATTTCTTTCAATTTTTGTATATGGGTTCGTGTATGGAATTCGATTGTTTCACTAAACATGGGTTTTGAGGGGTCCAAATTATATTTGCATTTGTATGGACAAATTTCCAGTTTCATTTATATATACTTTTTAACTTGGGATGTTAGCATATTCGGGCCTCGCGAATATAAATACAAGTATATATATATTTATTTCTTTGTTAATGTGTATATGTGTATGAATACATACAGGGAGTTGTACTGCAAATCTGGTCTGTGTTTACGTTGTACACAACTTTAGATTGGTTTAGTATTTTTTATCTTAAATAATTTTAATGCAAATTAAATTAGGTTTTTAAATGGTTAAATTAACGATAATAAATTAATACCATCGTATTAAAGCAACAACTTCGATCCAAAAATAGTATGAAGATCCAAAGCTCAACAACTAACGATCTGAGTTTTCAAAACGATATTCTATTTTTATATATAATTAGCATGTCTATATATTATTTAATAAACAAACTACACCTTGTAAATTCATTTAGAAATTCTAAATCAATAATTAAAAATAAAATATATTAAATATTTAACACTCAAAAATACGGGTCGTTACAATTTTGACATCTCCAAATTGTTTTATAACATCGTATTATTACTTGGAATGGTTTTCAAATATATATTCTATCCCTGTCTTTCCAAATAATAAGCGCATTTTTAAAACAACAGTCATGCCTCCAAATTTTTATAAAATATCGAGATTATTTAAACACCGATTTTTTATTCAAAGGGGAATATATTTTATTTCAAATTTCAACATGAATCAACGGTTTAAATCGAGGACAATTCCAATTTAGGAAAAATTTAGAAATATTTGAATAACTTGAAAAAATTATTACTATAAGTAAAACCTTTTATGAAAATATATATTAATTAGAGTATGATAAAATAATTTAAATAACTATATATACATATATTAAATGTTTTACAGAAAAGAAAAAAGTTATAATAAATAATAGAACATAATATATTTCAAAAATATAGGTATATGTATAGTTAACAAATTTTAAAACATAATTGTTTCTCCATCCCATTTCCAAATTCACAATATATTTTGGAATAATTGTTTTAACAAGTTCAATGAACATTTCGGTGTCGATATCAATGTAGTAACCAATTCCAATTCAAACATCCATCACAACCATTTCATCTAAATAACTAATATAATATAGTTTCACTAGTTAACAAATGTCGGTGTTTCAAACTAGCAATTAAATTTCGGATAAATAATTAAATGTCAATTTAAAATTAACATTGTTATTAACTTGTATGTCAAATTTAAGCAAACATCAAAAATCAGTCATAACCAGACAATCAAATTCAGTTCATAATTAAATTTAATAAATATAGGAACAATTCAGTTAATTGTGGGCAAGAAATTCACTCACCTTGATTATAAACGATATTGAGATCCAAATTTTAGCTCAAAATTTTAACTATCTCAGAATGAGTCCAAACCAGTGCCATCGGTAAGAGCTCGTCGATACGATTCTAATGCAACAACCGCGTGTCAATTGGAGCTCGTATGAAAAAGTTATACGCGTTTTACCGTATGAATTTCAATGTATAAAAAAAATAAACAAAAACATACCTCACCCACTTAACTAATGCCACGTCATCAACCTTTGCTCTTCTTCTCCCTTGCGCATGAAAAGCTCCAGTAAATCAACGTTGCAAGAACCTACCTCCAACCCTTCTTCTCTCTTCCTTATCTCACAACATACACAACTATTCTTCAAACCGAAAAAACTAACGAGCTTCACTTCACTTAAACTTCCTACTTATCACCAACACCTACAATGCGCACCATGTAACAACCCGGAAAATCGAAACCAATTTCAATTTTTTTTTTTTGGCAATTTTAATGAATTTTGAATATTTAAAATGATTTATTTTAAATAATAACAACTAGAAAATTATTTTGAATAGAATTAGAATCATATACATTTATTTAAATCGAATATAGAATATAAATATTTATTTTAATTATAAAAAGAATTGGAAATGGCGCGATAGTTTGAAAATTCAATTTCAAATTTCAAATGAACATACAGGATTCAAAATAAACCGGATTTTAGTAAAACCAAAAATATTTGAATCTGTTTGAAAATATCTTTCCAACGAATGTGAAAAATCCAGATTTCATAGTGAGAATAATAAGTTATGTCTAGTTGAAAATTTAGAATAGTCGCTATGCAATTTTATATAATATATATCCCTTAAAAATAGAGATTTTGCGAATACCTCCATTTTTGACGAGACCACTTTTGTTGGATCCGGAATGTCAAATTATTACTAGATTCCAATTTTCACAATTTTTGGAATCAATATGTGAGCGTGGTGAATTTAAACATATTTGGCAATTTCAATTTCAATTTAATCGACTGAAAAATTACCGTTTTTCAAACGGTCTCCAAATTCAACAAAATTAGTATTGTTAGGACCGTATCATCAAAACATAGCTAGATTTATTTTTCTGGAATTTTTGGAGTCAGTATGTGGCCCCGGTAAATTAGAATGTGCATTTGAATTTAAAATATAATGATTTATATTTTAAATTTAGCGAAAACTGATCATAACAGCCAAATTGGGTTACGAAAACATATTGCATTGTGTTCGGAATGGGGGTATTTAGCTAAGGGCGATAGTCGTTGAGTTTGATTTGGAGTTCGTGGCGAAAACTGGTATTATTGGAATTAAAATAATAATAATAATATATATTTATGTAAAACGGGCCAATCACAAAATTTATAAACCCTAGTTATATTTCTTTCAAAATCGCGCCGTCTCCCACGAACTCACGGCGGATTCCGCCCCAAACAAAATCACTCCAGATCTCGACATCCACACGATCATTTCCAATAATTACAGAAGCAAATCAAAGAGCCTAGTATTGGCGACATGATAGATGGTACCCATGCCGCCTATGATTGATACATTTATATTTGAAGTTGTTTTTAACACTACGCACTTATAATAGTATCAAATGAATTTTGTTTTAAACGTACCAAGCATGTTTGGCTATTATAAAGGAAAACCCTATCCTCTGGTTTGCGTTGCATTGTGTGATGGGACCTGGGTCTTATAATAGCTTCATTTTTCCAAAAAGCATTGCGCTATTTGTTATATGCACTGGTATTCTTGGGAGGAAACCCGTTCCGTGTTATACGACGTGGTCCCTTGATTTACCTGATTTGAAAGTAAAGTTTTAAATAACTGTTTTAGATCTCACAGCAGTCACATGACTGACCTGGAGTTTATTGTTTTAACCTAAACTATGGGTGCCCCTATTTTCCATACGGGCAACTAGTGGTTTTGGTTTTGTAGATATTATCTTCACAGGATCTTGGTTTACAACTGGAGCTATATTCAGAACGCTTTGTATCCGTGTATTTCTTTCAGTTGTGTTTTGTATTATTTTCCGCTGCACTGTAATTTGTAAATCTCTAATATTTATTAAATGTATATTATTTTTTCATACTCTGCATATTCTTGTACTCTGATGTAAATTGTTATAATAAGAAATGAAATATTCTTTTGTTTGTGTTCTGATTTGTCGTGTTCTCAGACAATCCGTTCTTTCTCTTCTCTTCGGAGACAGGGGAAGTTCGGGTCGTCACAGTTTGGTATCAGAGCTTTGGTTTACAGAGCTCGAGAACAAGGCACATTCGAGTCAAACAAAAGCATTCATCAGAGATTGGATTAGTAATATCCAATGAGAATGACTCATTAGAGATGGGATCAGTAGTATCCTAGAACGAGTGTGAAGAGTGTTATTTTTAAAATAAAAATGAAAAAAATTTTGTTTTGAAAATTCAAATCTTATTATACCTATTAAAATATTTATTTTGTATTGAATTTGGACAATAAATATATAGAGATTTTGCATACACGTCTGATCCTCGTGTATACTGAGACGACTCGAACTTCCCCATGAAGGAAAGCACGGATTAAATTGAGAATAAGACAAATCAGAACGCAAAACGATCGAACATTTCATTTTCTATTACAACAATTTCATCAGAATACAAGAATATACAGAGTATGAATAAATATTACACATTTACTAAATATCAGAGATTTACAAATTGCAATGCAGCGGAAAATAATACAAAACACAACTGAAAGGAATATACGGATACAAAGCTTTCTGAATATCATTCCAGCTGTAAACCAGGATCCTGTGAATATAAATCTGCAAAACCAAAACTACTAGCTGCCCGAGCGGAAAATAGGGGCACCCAGAGTTTAGGTTAAAACAATAAACTCCAGGTCAGTCATGTGACTGGTGTGAGAACTAAAACAATTATTAATCTTTATTTTAAAGTTCGGTAAATCAAGGGACCATGCCGTATAACACGGAGCGGGTTTCCTTCCAAGAATACCAGTGCATAAAAACAACAGCGCAATGCTAAATAAAGAACAGTGAAGCTATTATAAGACTCAGGTCCCATCACACAATGCATCGCAAGCTGGAGGATAGAGTTTTTACCTTATAATAGCCAAAAATGCTTGGTACGTGAAATTTCATCTTTTATTATTACTATAAGTGTATAGTGTCAAAACAATATCAATCATAAGTATCAATCATAGATGGCATAAGTGCCTCATACCACTATGTCGCCATATATAGGTTTACAATTAAAACCGCAAAATGTCGTATTGGAAGTTGGATTTCCATCTATGAACCAAGGCAAGGGATCGTCCTTACCGCTTCGAGACTCTCTAGCCCGAGCCTCGGGCAAGTACTCTGTCAAGCCTTTAGATCGTCAGGGTCGGTCCACTCGATGTGGATTAAAATGCCTGAACACTGCGTTTCCCCGCCCTATGGGGCGTAAACTGGTCATATCCCGACAAAACTATCGGCTCTGGAACCACCGATATAATCGAGGCGCCTCGCTATCCATTATCCACATAAGTAAAATGTCAGGGCATGCAAAACGCTGACACCACTCCTAGCTAGAAAGAAACGCATGTCCTCCCTGAAGTCCTCTCCGGTTTCTGGTCCACACCAGGGTGTGAGGCTCATGAATTAACGCTACGCAAAGCTATGCTATATTAAAGCCATGCTTTGATCATCAACCACAAGACTCTGCTTTTCAACAGAAGCCTTGATCAATTACATCTCAGCATGCAACACAGGCAATTCACGCTATGCAACCGATATCTATCAATCACACAGAATGAAATCCGGTGTCAGACACACATCCATTTACAAGTTCCCTCTGGGTCTGAACGAAACCGGAGGCACCTTATTCCTCCCCCATATGTCCAATACATGGGAAAGGCCCTCGCATATCTGTCGATCTCCAAGTACGTCTGGACGATCACCACTTATTACCTTGCCTTAGGTGTACAACCCAATCAAGACATCAGCAATCATCCAAACGATGTGAAGACCTTTGGTCTTCAACCACCGTCTTCATCCTCGACACATCGTCGAATCAGTTATTCAAATTGGGATAAACTCGGTCTTTCTGAATAACTCGCGTATATAATAAACAAGTGCCATTAAAACACGACATACGCCTCATTCCAATCCAGAATATTTCTTTATCCAAATATTCATATACTTTGGGAAAGGTTCCCATTAATTTTATCAAAGATAAATTCTTTAAATTTACTCTTTAATCCTCCTTTGGATATCAACTGAATCTAATTAAAGATGCATTAAAACTCCACTTGGTTTGTCCTAGAAATCAATATTAACGATTGTTTAACTTAGGAAATCATATCCTGCCTTTAACTGGGTTAAAGAACCAATGTCATTTAAAACACAGTTCACGATAAACCCAAAATCACGTTCCATTCCATCAGCCTTTAACCGTAAATTAGCAAGTGAACAATTCCCTAGGTATTAACCCCGAAGGCCGAAACCAACATCAGATCAATACCCCGGAAACCATTCAACTTAACTAATCTCCAGTTAGTTTCTGATTTTCGTAACTCCATTGGGTATAAAAACGGAATTATTAAAGATACCATTAACGATAACCCAAAATATTATTCTTGTCTTTAACTGGGTTAAAGAACTAATGTCCTTTAAAACAAGGTTCATGATAAACCCAAAATCACATTCCATTCCATCAGCCTTTAACCATAAATTAGCAAGTGAACAATTCCCTAAGTATTAACCCCGACGGCCGAAACCAACATCTGATCCATACCCAGGAAACCATTCAACTTAACTAATCTCCAGTTAGTTTCTAATTTTCTTAACTCCATTGGGTCTAAGAACAGTATTATTAAAGATACCATTCACGATAACCCAAAATCTTATTCCATTGTTAATCGGGGTAAATAACAAGTGTTATTTAAAACACCATTCACGATAAACCCAAAGACCAATTTCAATTCCATTCCAATTAAATATCAATTAATTGGTATACTTCATTACATCTAAATAAAAAGATTTAATCTTTTCTCAACGGGGTTCAAGAGCAGTGTTAATGAAGACACCATTCACGACAAACCCAAAATCACATTTAATATTAAAAACAAGGATCTGACAAGAAAATATATCTGCTTATATTCAATATCAAATTCTAGAATCAACAAATACTGTATTGGAATAACGATATATATACCTTCCAAATTCCTCCACAATATCCGTATAATCACGGAATCCAATATCGAAATATTCCAAAGATAATTTCGATTCAAATCCATTCTAATTCATATATTATAAATTCCGGTTACTTTTAAAACCATTTCAAATCCAGTTTATTTATTTAAAAGTATTGGATTTCATAATTCTAGTTCATAACTGGTTCATTTCGATAAAAATCTTTTTTATATTTTCAAATATGGGATTTTCAACCCAATTCTTTCCAAATCATTTCTTATGATTTTACACTAATTATTAATATTTTTAATAATTTTATCAAGGCCCGTACAGTCGATTTCCATAAACTGCCATCGAACTGCACTTACAGCGACCTTTTCCAAATTTGATTTCGAAATAATTCCATATCCAACCGTTAGATTTCTAATTTCTTGTATTCGTTAGAAATCTCTTTTCTATACGAACTCAATGGTTCCGGTTTTAGGCGAATCCGACGGTCGGATCTCCCGTAATGTCCGTTCGAAGTCAATGGTCGAAATTTGCGAACTACCGCGGCGCGTCGCGTTCTATTCAGGCCATTATATATATAATATATGTATATTATATATATATATATATATATATATCATCGATTTCCTTTCAAAACGTATTTTATAAATCGTTTTAAATTCGTTTTCAAAACAATTTCAGCTTCATATTTAATTTCCTTTTCGATATTCATTATAAAAATGAATAAAATCGATGTAAATATCGTTCACGTCAAAATGGCGTTAATCTAATCAACACGGCTTTATATATTTAAATATATTCATGTCCATCCCAAATCGGACATCAAAATCATATTTTGATCCTTTTCTGAATATTATTTGAAAATATTCGTTATTCTAAAATAATCATTATTTTAAAATATTCATTATTTTCTGAACTGGAATCAGACACAGTCAATTACCATATAAGGTGATTATATGGATTTCATACCACACACGTATATAACAACAATCAAACACAATCAACAATCATCCAAAGTGCATTCTACACTGCATAAGCATCAAATATAAATATTTAATGCTTACAACAACCTATCAATCAATCGATTGACATACAATTAATTATTGGGACTAGTGTATGTCATATATCATTCCAATACCCGTGTGGGGTTTCAATCAACAAATACAGATTTATTTGTGCAGTTGGGCAATGTGTAAAATTTATCGTCCCAATCAATATCAGTCAAATGTGTATACATAAACAAATCGTCCGATTTGTTTATAAATATTTATTTTATTCATATACACGTTAAAATTATATTTTTAACTATAAAATACTTTATTTCATTCCACTTCACACAATCAATTTTCAGAACACATCAATCAAACAAACAAGTCATCCATGGTCTGTGGACGACGGGTATCGGTGCTGCTAAGCACCATCCGCATCCTAGTATATATTTCTAACTAGAAATAAAATAAAAGTGAGAAGTTCTCACCATGGGTTCCACTCCTCCATTCTTTATTTCTGAACGGTTCAGATTTCTCCGAAATTCCAATGCGATCTTTTCCCACTGTTCACATTAAAAATCTCATTTTTAATATGATGTTTATTTTAAAAATCACATTTTTATAATGGCACTTCATATATAAAAATCATATATTTTTACAACGCTTCTTTCTATATTTTTACATCGCCACTTCATATATAAAAATCAAATTTTTATATTATTACATACACATGATAAAATTTATATTTTTATCTAATTAAAAATAATATTTTCATATCGCTATTAATATTATAAAAATCATATTTTTATTATCTCTATAATATAAAATCATATTTTTATTATCTCTATAATATAAAAATCATATTTTTATTATTTCTATAACATAAAAATCATATTTTTATCATCTCTATAATATAAAAATCATATTTTTATTCAAAAAAATAACCGTTTCTTTATTATAAAAATCATTTCTTTAAAATGCTACATACATGATAAAAACATATCTTCCTATCTATGTCAATATAGATAAGTTTTGGATTTTTCCTATAAAAAAAATCAGCCTTTTTATAATAAAATGAAATAAAAAAAATTAGAAAACTCACCGACAGAGGTATAGGAGGACGGGGGAGGCTCGGAATGCCAGAGGCGGGCCCTAGATGGCGGCGCCGGGATTATTCTGGTGGCGGGGTCCATCTGCGGTGGCGCGTTCTGAATTGGGGGAGGTTCAAGGTTCGGATTGAGGTGCAGATATGGAGGGGAGAGGGGTGCGCTACTATCGAGAGAAGGGGGGTGGGTCTCGCCGTCGTCGGAGATGGGAAGAGAGAGAGAAAGGAATTATATAATTATATATATATATATATATTATTTTATTTCAAAAAGCACCTTTTTAATCTGAGCTCCAAACCGGACCCGACGACTGCCGCCTCTAGATAATTACCCCCATTTCGAGCACAATGGGATATGTATCATGAGGCAGTTTGGCTATTTCGATCGGTTTCCGTCAAAATAAAAATATAAATCTATATATTGAATTTGAATGCACATTTCAATTTACCGGGGCCGCATACGGACTTTAAAAATTCCCAAAAAATATTTTCTAGCTTCATATTGACGATGTAATTCTAAGAAAACTAATTTCATCAAATTTGGAGACCGTTTGAAAATGGCCATTTTCTGGATGATCCAAATTGATTGAAACTGTCAAAAAACGTTTTACTTCGTCACGCTCACATATTAACCAAAAAAATTATGAATTTTGGAATCTAGCAATAACTTGACGTCTCGGATCCAACAAAGTGGTTTCGTTGAAAACGGAGGTCATTTGCAAAATTTCCATTTTTAAGGGCTATATTTTTCATAGCGACTATTCGGAATTTTCAACTGGACGTAACTTTTTATTCCCGCTATGAAATTTCAATTTTTGGATTCATTGGAAAGATATTTTCAAATAGATTCAAATATTTTTGGTTTCACTAAAATTCGATTTATTATGAATCCTGTATAGCCATTTGAAATCGAATTTTCAAACTACCGCGCCATTTTCAATTCCTTTTATAATCAAAAATAAATATTTATATTATAATGACAATTCGAATAGATATATACGTTCTAATTCTGTTCAAAATAAATTTCTCGTCGCTATTATTTAAAATAATTCATTTTAAATGTCCAAAATTCATTTAAATTGCCAAAATAAAAATTTTAAATTAGCTCGGATTTTCTGGGTTGTTACATATACAAAGCCTGAATATACTGGATAGATATAGAATCACACTCTAGTTGCTCGGAGATGACTCTAATGATACTGGTGATTGACATTCAGCATCTGTAGTTTGTGTTCGAGTTTCAAAAATGGGATATCTATATATTTCCAATTGACTGGTGTGAGAACCAAAACTAGATAGAGTTATTGTTGTAAATTGGCGTCAAAACATGATTTTGCATACATATACATATATACATATATATATATATATATATCAAAGTTATGAATTTGAAAAGTTTAATCAACTAATTGATTGCTGATTGTGTTGTTTGATTAATTAAAATTTTGAACCATTATGCCAAATTGAGTCAAATATTGAACTGGATTGAAATTGGTTGAAATTGTATGCATACACATGTATATACATTGAATAGGGTCATAGCAGGGAAGCTAAGCAGAGGAATAAAATTGTATGCGCAACAAATAGGTACATGCTTACAAATTTATTAGATTTGGATGATTTTATGAGCCGATTGGCTAACCGTTTGGCTTGTTCCTTTTCTTTTTGGATGATGAGGGCCCTGTGTGGCTAGTTGCGGTTTTAAATGTCTCCCCGTACAAAGGAGGTTATGGCAAAATATTTCAAAAATTTAGGGTGTTAGCCTAATTTTTTGAAGAATTGGAAAATTCTTAGAAACTGAAAAGTTGAAGAATGAAAGCCATACTGAAAGTTGAGTTGATTAGTAAAACAACTTTCAGCTCCGTTCCTTTTCGAGGATGAAAAGATTTTAAGTGGGGGAGATTGTAACAACCCTGAAAATCGAAACCAATTTAAATTTTTTATTTTGGCAATTTTAATGAATTTTGAATATTTAAAATGATTTATTTTAAGTAATAACAACTAGAAATTTATTTTGAACAGAATTAGAGTGTATGTATTTATTTAGATCAAAGTTAGAATATAAATAATTATTTTAAGTATAAAAGGAATTGGAAATGGCGTGGTAGTTTGAAATTTCAATTTCAAATTTCAAATGAACGTACAGGATTCAAAATAAACCAGATTTTAGTAAAACTAAAAATATTTGAATCTGTTTGAAAATATCTTTCCAACGAATGTGAAAAATCCATATTTCTTAGCGGGAATAAAAAGTTATGTCCAGTTGAAAATTTAGAATAGTCGCTATGGAATTTTATATAATATACAGCCCTTAAAAATAGAGATTTTGCAAATGACCTCCATTTTCGACAAGGCCAGTTTTGTTGGATCTGGAATGCATAATTATTACTAGATTCCAATTTTCATAATTTTTGGAATCAATATGTGAGCGTGGCAAATTTAAACGTGTTTGGCCATTTCAGTTTGAATTTAACCGACTGGAAAATAACATTTTTTCAAACAAGTCTCAAAATTCGACGAAATTAGTTTTATTAGGACCGTATCGTCAAAACATAGCTAGATTTATTTTTTTGGAATTTTTGGAGTCAGTATGTGTCCCCGGTAAATTAAAATGTGTGTTTGAATTTAAAATATAATGATTTATATTTTAAATTTAGCGAAAACTGATCGTAACAACTAAATTGGGTTATGAAACATATCCTATTGTGTTCGGAATGGTGGTATTTAGCTAGGGGCGATAGTCATTGGGTTTGATTTGGAGTTCATGGCAAAACCGGTATTATTGGAATTAAAATAATAAAATAAATATATATATTTATAAAAAAAGGGCCAATAACAAAAATTATAAACCCTAATTTTATTTCTTTCAAAACTGCACCGTCTCCCACGAGCTCACGGCGGATTCCGCTCTAAACAAAATAACTCCAGATCTCGACATCCATATGATCGTTTCCAATAATTACAGAAGCAAATCAAAGAGTCTAGTATTGGCGACATGATAGATGGTACCCATGCCGCCTATAATTGATACATTTATATTTGAAGTTGTTTTTAATACTATGCACTTATAATAGTATCAAATGAATTTTGTTTTAAACGTACCAAGCATGTTTGGCTATTATAAGGGAAGACCCTATCCTCCGGCTTGCGTTGCCTTGTGTGATGGGACTTGGGTCTTATAATAGCTTCATTTTTTCAAAAAGCATTGCGATGTTTGTTCTATGCACTGGTATTCTTGGGTGGAAACTCATTCCGTGTTATACGGCGCGGTCCCTTGATTTACCTGATTTGAAAGTTAAGTTTTAAATAACTGTTTTAGTACTCACACCAGTCACATGACTAACCTGGAGTTTATTGTTTTAACCTAAACACTTGGTGCCCCTATTTTCCACATGGGCAGCTAGTAGTTTTGGTTTTGCAGATATTATATTCACAGGATCCTGATTTACAGCTGGAGCTATATTTGAAACGCTCTGTATCCGTGTATTTCTTTTCGTTGTGTTTTATATTATTTTCCGCTACATTGTAATTTGTAAATCGCTGATATTTATCAAATGTATATTATTTGTTCATACTCTGTATATTCTTGTACCCTGATGTAAATTGTTGTAACAAGCAATGAAATATTCTTCTGTTTGTGTTCTGATTTGTCGTGTTCTCAGACAATCTGTTCTTTCTCTTCTCTTCGGAGACGCGGAAGTTCGGGTCGTCACACACCACCCAACTTAATCGCGATCTCATCACCTGTAGCACAGCATGCTATAGTGTTGTGACACTTTTTGTTCCGAAATTTCTCCAAAATTTGCCAAAAACTGCCTTTCGATCTCACAAAACCAAAATCAAACATATATTTTCTTCTTTCCAACCACCCACCTCACAAATCTCAACCCTAATTTTTTCTATCCACTGCATATTTCAAACCCAAACAAAAATGATGCCCCACCCTTAACAAAAGCATAAGATCGATGAAAATCTTTATCTGAGTCGAAAGAAATTTGATTTAGAATTTTCAATGAGAGGTTCACAAGATATTGATTTTTGAATGAGGTAAAAGCCATTGTTGTTTCTTTATTTTTTCTTTTGAAAGTGAAAGCTTGATCAGAGATTTGAAAATGAGGGTAGGGTTAGGTTTAAATTAGAGATTATTTATAGGTAGGAAATTAGATTAAAATAGATTTCTATAAGATGCATTTCCAGTCAAAGAGTTTCAAAAGTTAAATAAGCAAAGTATTCAAATTTACATTTGTACGTCTTTAATTCAATTTTAAGGATTAAATTATATTTGATTAAATTTCATTAAATTGATTTATATATTAACCAAATTAATTAAAAAAATCAACCTTCACGAGTAACAAATTTTCTCGTTTTGATTACCCAAAAATGTACCGTAGTTTATAACAAATTCAAATATCAAATTCAAAGATAATTATTACACTAATTTGCAATCTTCGATTTCAGCTGTAATTAAATCTCATTAAATATATATTTAATTCCATTAAATCTATTTGATTTAATTTGTTCTCCTTTTATTCATCCAATCTTGAATTTATAGATATAGTTGACATTTTTGTTCATACATCCTATTACGTTAGTAATTTCCAGTTATCGTTTATGCATAGTAACGAAATATTTAATTGTAATCAATTTTTTTGTCATAACTTAAATTCGATTAAGTCTCATTTAATTCGTTACTTACTTTATTATTCCATACTTTATTACATTTTGAATTGATTCCTAACACAACCTAAATTTATACTTCAGAGGAGAGTCATGGTAGAATTAATGGTAATTTTAGGCAAGAAATTTCAATGTTTTAATTATCCAATAAAGCATTCCATTTTTCGTTTTCATCCTTAATTCAATACCCAATGTTCTAATTTATTCCAAATTTGAAACAGGATAGTATTAGTTATAGGAATAAATTACGTATCTTATCAATCTCAAATTCAATTATAACAATCTCAATTGAGCATTAAATTCTAAAACAATCACTTCATTCAATATAAATTTCCAATTACATTACCAAACCATTTAAACTATTTTCCTCCAATTAAATAATTATATTTTAGTTAAATTTCAAAACTTGTAGGTTTTTCTCAAATCAAAATAAAATTGAATTTCCAACCTTGATAATCAACCCAATCCAATAGAATTAATTATAAATACTTTTAGCCCAATTTTATTCAATGTCTTAAGAATTTATAATTTCAGTATTTATCGACATAAACTAATTATAGTTTCACTACAATCATTTCAAGTTATCATTATTATAATTTGTTCAAATTCATTCTTTATCAATTAAATTAAATTCACATTATACATTTTTATAGCTACATCGTTAAAATTTAAAATTCTAACCACAATCGTAGCAAAATCTTTTTAAATTCAAAAACTTAAATGGTCGAAAATACGGGTTGTTACAGTAAATCAAAATATTTTACAGATACCTATTAACTCCAATGATAGCGATGAAATGCTGAAGTGGATTGCATATGGTCCGAAGAATGATGCTTTGTCTTACAAAGGATATATCATCAATGGACAACGATTTCACATAAAAGATGTAGCGAGAGAAACTTAGAATAGTGGAGTGACTTACGATGCGATTACTTTGTGTAGAGCAAGTGCAAAAGATATTTCTCAAGTAGCTGATGTGGTTGCTTATTATGGAATATTGACCGATATAAGTTGGTTAGATTATCACGTGTTTTATATTCCTATTTTTAAGTGTCATTGGGCGCATGTTGGAAATGGAGTAAAAGTTGATGAAGAAGGTTTCACCGCTGTCAATTTACATCAAAACCAAGCATCATTTTCAAAAGATTCATACATTTTTGCGTCTCAAGCGAAACAAGTATTTTGTTTAAGAGAAATTGATTCTTCAATTTGGTACGTCGTAATGAAATCACCACCAAGAGGTTTTCTTGATTTAGAAAAAAATGATTATGTAGAAGAAACTATCAATATTCCAGAAGATCTCGATGTAACCGATATGGAAGTTGAAGATGTTAGCTGTGTTAGAGAGGTCTGTGAATGCATACTCGAATAACTCAATATTGCTGAATTTGTTACCCTATGGAGAGTCAATAAATATTGTTACATGCATTACTTAAGAGAGGTACAGGTACCCTTCATGCAAGGCATTTTTTGTTTAGTTATATTTGAGTATTTTAGGCTTTATGCAATAATTATTGTGTTTGATATGTTTTGATTTATATGACTTCATCTTTTCCATTTCAATATCTAAATCAATAAGATACATTTAATTATAAAAAAATGGTGATCACTAGAGGAGTTATTGAGTTATATATCTCATAAAATTTGTTATTTCATATATGCAGGTATCAAGTTATTGATTATCATAGAGATTTTCATATTTGAAGACGCTCATAATCTTGATCATGAAGGTATGAAGTTAGCTTTAAATCATTTTTTTTCCAACGAAATATGTCAAGTTAGTTTATCATTTAATAGCATTGGATCTCTAATTGTTTCCTAAGAAATACTGTATAACCATTATGATAGTTATTCCATGTTGGTTTTATTTGTATAGGTGAAAATGAAACAAAATAAAACACCTCAATCAAAGGAAGATTTTTTTTTTTTTTTTGGACTTGAAAGTTAAGCTTGCATTTTTTTTGACTGACGCAAACAAATTTTGTTGTGTTTTGATTGAAGTTTGGTAGGAAAACATTTATTTCATTTTTGAAGCAAATTTCCATAAATTTTTATGCAATCATTTCACCACACACACACACTTAAAAAAGGTCAACCTATAGTTAGCTAGTGTGCATGTAACGACCCATTTTTTTATTAATTAACTTTAAAATATTTAATATGGTTTTTAATATTGATTTGATAATATAAATCGATTTTTACGTTGAGTTATCGATTTAATAATCGAAATACAATTTATTTCGAACATATATAATTATAGTAATATGAGAATCTGAAGTAATTCAATTCGATATTAAAACAGAGTCAAAATATTTCAAATGATCAACAAAATTTTTATTTGTGAATAATAAATAATTTATTATCAGAGAATTAATGGTTTTTGGATTTAAATTATATTATATTAATTTAATATGGTATATATGTTCAAATTAAATTCCAGAGTATATTCTGTTGAGTTCAGTATAACGCTGTGATATTTAAACAACGGTCGGTGCATTAAAATAGCGGTTCACAGTTTCAAGTTGCGAACCCCGTAATATTTGATTAATGGATAAGATCAAATCAAATCAGAATCCATTTAGATAAAATAAAAATCCCTTTGTGTCTAATCACATTAAATAGAAATCAAATCGTATTAATTTATAGTCAAATCAAAAATTACTTGATGGTGAAGTATTCCTCTCTATATAATGCAACTACCCTCTCTTCTTCCATTTCCATTCTCTGTCAAAATTTGATCAAAGCCTACTTTTGGGTCCTTCAAAATTAGTCTAAGTATTCAAATCCTTCGAGAAATGGTAACCGATATTTATCTTGTGCCTTCACTCTTTAAAATCGAAATGGAAAAAGGGGACCGCATCTTCTTCATTTCTCCAGTGAGGCCAAATCGAAAGTCCCCAAACAAAAAAATAAAAAAAATACAGATATGAAAATTGCATCTCGATTCGTCGATTAAGGGAAGACAGATGCAACCTACGTTCGTACGCAGGCCTGGGGATCTCGACAACTAGTAGCACAGCTAGGGTATCAAATAGTGTATCGCGATGTAGGGGACGGTGAATTAGGGCTTTTTGGATCCACGAAGACGGAAGCGATCGATTAGATAAGTGGTGGTTGTTTTGTCTAGGGGGGCTTGAATTAGGGATTTTAGCGATAGGAAGGGGATGCGAGCTCTGAAACGTGATAATGGTAGGGTACGACTTTGAATGGTGGATCGAGGTCATCGGAGAGAGTACAACAGTGAGAAAAATGGTAAGTTCGATCTGTAATTTTGGTGATGAATGGTGATTAGCGACATTGAATAGTTGGAATTTTAAGATGGATTTTTGGGTAAGAGGATATGTCGCTTTTGCTGTGGGAAGGGGAGGTGTTCGTTGTGTTGGAGCATGGATTTTCAGTGAGGAACAGAGGAAGCTTTAAACATTGTATTGATGACTGAATTGCATGATTGATCAGGTTTAGCTACTGAGCAGGATCAGACGGATTAAAATGGAAGAAGAAGCTTAGTTGTGCAATCGGGAAGGAGTTATACCAGTTTAGGAAGAATTGGAAACATGGATTAAGGTATATTTTCGATTTTTGATTTTTATCTTATATGGAAAATTATCTATGAAGTTAGTAAATTATTTAAGGAAATTTATTTAGTCAATCATTAAAATAAATAGTTAATGTGGTAGTTGATAAATGTATAGGAATTAGTTTATATTTTCATTTTCTGATTAAAGTAAAATGGTACAAACTTATAAAGTAGTTCGTAAACAAATATAATCTGTAAACTAATCAGTTAATGTTTAAATTGGAATTTAGTTAAAACATGAGTAATTAATTTAAATTAAATTAAGTATAATTCGATAACTAAGATTTTATTTTTTTGTTTACATTAGAAAACAGACGTATGGAGAAATGGCTGTGAAATTTATAAAACATGCTTCAGTGGTTGCTCAGTGCAAAGGAAAATCACGGTGAGTAAATCTCACTCAAAATTTATTATTTAAAATTATTTTAATCGTTAAAAATATTTGTTGGGTGTTTGTTTGCATTGAAATGTTATAATGACTATTAAATATATATTAGTTATTTAGGCTTGGTGATTGTGGTTACTATATATATATATATATATATATATATATATATTGGTGGTTAGATTCCCACAGAATCATTAGCGGATGACCCTATGCGCCCCACGCTATGATAGTGGATGACCTTCTATACCACGATATCCTGCCTCGAAGCAGGATGGGTATTATTTATGTTGGCTAACATGTGTGAATGCAGGAAAATAGGTTGGAGGGATCCAACTGGATTCCTCAAAATTTATTTTTGCTTGTTTTCATATATATTATCATATATGATGTGTTAGAAAATCTGTGGTTGATAATTGGGTGTTTTTGATTGGTTAAATGTCACTGGCGCTAAATGTTGATAAATAAAAATATCGTGAAATGGGATTTTGATATTTAAAAAGGAAAATCTATTTTTTTAAAATACAATTTGAATTTCAAATGGGCTAAGAAATTTATTAACTTGTTTTGAGTAACAAAAACTAGTATTGAATATATAAACGCTGTTTATAAATTAAATAATACAGGAAATGGTAGTTAATTTATAAAAGCTATTTATAAATTAAATAATACATGGAATGGAAGTAAATTTATAAATTCTGTTTATAAACTAAATAATGTAGGGAACTGGGATTGAATTTCTAAATGGTGTTTATAAATGGAACGGGGAAAAAAGTACCATTTAGAAAATTTGGGAAATGTAAATACGAATGTAATGTTCAAAAGGGAAATTTACTTTTCCAAAGGAGAATTTTTATTCCAAATGGATTTGAAATTTAGACTTGTTTAAAAATATGTAAACAAGTAATATAAATGGTATTTATAAAATAAGGTGGAAATATATCATTGGATAATTTAAATATTTAAATTCAAATGTGAATTTAAAATGAGGATTGGGAATTGTGTTAAAAAGGGAAACCAGGAAATTTATTTTGATATTCAAAATGTAAATTGAATTAAAATAAATCTGTATGGATTTTATGATGTGAATTCGATTAGATCGAATTTATTTAGGTAAAATACTTATAGAAATATATTAGGATTATATTAAATAAAAGTTTAAATATAAAAATAGATTCACTATTATATATATAAGTAAAATCAATAAAATATTCCAGAATAGGAATTGGGTTTCATATGGACTTGAAATGGAATCTTGTTTTAAATTATAAAATAAAGATGTTAAATTTATAAACAATGTTTATAAATTAAGTAAGACAATTATCAGGGGACAATTTGGGATTTTAAATTAAAGTATGAATTTAAAAAGTGAATTGGAAATCATTTCGAAAAGGGGACGATAGAATTTATTCCGGAATTCGGAATATAAATTGAATTGAAACATGTTTAAAGAATTTATAATTGAAATTCGGTTTATATCGATTTTATAAAATAATTTATTTGTAAAGGAATTAGAATTTAATATAGAAGATTGAATTATAAATAATTATAACTGAGATACGAAATAATTGGCGATCTGGGATACTCAAAAATATAAAGCTGAGTTAGAAAAATTGGTTTAATATATATTAAAATTTATTAGAATGAAGTTAGAATTTATATATAAACGAAGTTTAAAACGTTTATATATTAAATATAATTAAAATAAACTCATTGCAGCGCTACAGTTCGTCAATTGGCGTTTCGAACTTCAATTGAGTATATAGAACTCAATTTAAGTCAAAATTCTTTGAAACAAGAGTCGTCAGGACCAATTGAATAATAGTTTTCTGATGGAAGAGAAAAATCTAGATTTCGTCTTATAGATTTTGAGTTATGTCAAAAATCAAATTTTCAGAAAAACAGCACCATAGTCATTATAAAACCAAAACGGTTTATTGAAATAAATAAAGGGATTTTAAGTAAATAAATTATGAATTTTCATTAGAAAAATACAGACTTGAGTTGTAAAATTATATCTGAACTCAAGTGGAATAGTGGATTGATTTTTGGAAACAAAAATCAGATTTTTAATTATTAAATAGAATTAACTAATTTGAATAAAAATAAGTTACCGAAATTTTGAATCGAAATTTGACTTTGAATAAGTGAATTGGATTTGTAAATTCATATTTGAAATCGAATATGAAATATGAGTTGAAGATGGCATTCGATTGTTTTATAAACAAATTAATATATATTTGAACGTGATATGTTCAAATAAAAAGTGAAATAAGCAAAGGAGCTAATAAAAGAATAAATTTGCGGCTTAAGTTAAAATGACCAGGTTGAGTTGGAATAAATTAGGAATGGACGTATATGAGTTAGACAGGTATGAAATGAAGTGTATGAAGATTGTAATTCGTGTGCCTGACAAAAAGGTATACGTTTAAATTCCATATGAGATTTTATGCGCCGAGTCGGCAAGCCGCTTGGCTTTTTGATTTTCTTTTTGAATGCCAAGGGCCTAGAGAGGCAAGTTGAGGTTTGAACTATTGATCGATACAAAGGAGGTTATGGAGAAATTTTACAGAAATTTAAGGAGTTAGAATATTTTTAAGAAAATTGGGTAACTAGGAAATCAATGTATCGATATATATAGAATTCGATAAGGAAACAAACTTAAAAATTAGAATCTTATAAACAAAAAGAAAATATGTGAATTTAAATCTGTAAATAATAGAAAGAGAAACGTATACACGTTTAAAATAAATAAATGGATAATGGGTTTTATGATGTTGATTATTCGAGGTAAGTGGTTTTGTCTGTTTTGAAGTTAATGATGTTTTCGGTCAAGGTCTGAAAGGTAGCTATACCCCAACTAGATTGATTTCATTATTAACCAATAAATAGCAAGATTCATTCTCGAATAAAAATGTTTGAATAAGAGTTAGCTGAATGTAGTATTTTTGGTTGTTTGTAACGATGTTTTACACAACATCGATTTAACCCAAGTAAGTGGAATTTTGGAAATATAAAGATAAATATTTCCTAAGTATTGTAATAAATGAATGGTCATAAAAGAGATAAGTAATTGGAATGCTTTCCAATTAATAATAGAATATATTTTCTAAGTGCAGAAAATAAAAGAAGGTGATATATGGAAATGTTTTCCAAATAGCGTAAAAGGCCAAGATGATTATCGGAAAATATCGTGTTAACGAATATGGATAAGGGAATGGAGAAGTGTTTTAATTAATGAAATATTAATTAAAAGGCCCAGTGATTTGTTTGATGCTTTGAATGAATGTTTGTTTTTCTTCGATAGTTAAATAACCAACTATCGAAGTATTTGCCAATATCATCATCAATATGGAGAGACTGGTTGGATTATTATCCGAGAACCACTCCGTATTGCCAGTAGCGTTGCAAATCAGATTATATGAAGATAATCAAAGACGGAGTAAAGTGCAAGGGATTTTTCTGTTAATCCTAGGTAGAAATTGCTTAAGATGGACTAATGGAAATTGTGCCTTCGGTTTCGTTCAGTCCTAGAACAAAGTGTATGGATGAATGTCTGACAGAATATTTCCAATGATCACATATGTTGGTTTGTATAAATATATATGGTGGCGGAGAATTTATTCTCTTAGAATAATATCCAGAATATATTTGTGCGATCAATTAGTGATTAACGGATCTGACAATATGGCATTCAAAGTGATTGTGCTATCAATGAATGGAAAGTAATCATAGCCTCAGGCCTCAACAACCGGGAAATGACAAAAATTGGGCAGGCAGCATGGCTATGTGGGTGGCTTCCATTAGAGTGTATTATCACCTATCTAGAGAAATTCATTTAATTCCTTATTCGATTCGATGCTGGCCCATTCGGGAAAACGGTTGCTGATCCCAACCGTTGGTGATATACATTCGATACACTCACGCGAAATGAGTGGTCGGTCATGTGTGGCCAGGTTACAAGATGTTCTTGTTGAACCCAGTGTATTCTCCTCTAGAGATACACTATCGGAAGGTGGTTCCATACCTTGTCATAGTTGGAAATTCATTACCCAATAAGTGCTCGCGGTTTTGATTGTATACTATATATATGTGTAGAACATGAGATGCAAACGTTCCACTAGATTTCTATTTATTTGATTTAGACACTATTATAATATCAAAAGAGTTTTGATATAAAGATTATCATTTCTTTCAAAAGGATTTTGAAAGTTAAATCAAGTGTTTTGGATACTCATAAGGGAAAAACCCATTCCGTGTTATACGGCGTGATCTTATGAGATATCGTTTATTTTCTCAAACTGTTTTAAATTGTTTACTCATATCAATCCCATGACTGACCCAGAGTTTATTTTGTTTTGTTTTACCTAAACTCTTGGGAGCCTAAATTTGTACGGGCAGTTAAGTAGTTCAGGATTTTACAGATTTATCTAAAGGAGCTTGGAGCAGGAGGCTTCAGTGTTAGATATATAGTATTTTTATTTCTGTTGTATTGTAAGTGTTGTACTCTGATAATTGTATGTTATACAGTTAATTTTTTTTATTTCAACAGTTATGATATATTATATTTTGTTCCGCTGAGATGTGAGATTCTATGTTGTTATTTCTGTTCTTCTTCTACCTTTTTCTTCTAAAAAAAATGATTCGTATTTTTGTGATATTTGGGTTGAATGTGTGTTGTATGTAGTCAACTCAAATTGTACGGAAATCAAGTTCATTACAATTGGTATCAGAGCTTAGGTTGAGCGAATACGTAGGCTTTGGTGGGGTTGTGCTCATTAGAGATAGAGTCAGTAGTACTCTAGAATGAGTTGAGTGTATATATACAAGAGCGCGTATTTGTTGAATAATTTAAAAACTATTTTATATTATGTTGGTTTGCCTGTTGAGTGATTATAAATTCTGATCGAATCGTGGGATGCCACGAAGTCGATAGGAATTTCTAAACACTTGAACAGAGAAATTTGACACAGTACTGTTTTAAGTGGGTAAATGAAATAATTTTACCCAAAATTCTATTTTGATATAGAGGAAATAATTTTTTGAAATTATTATATTATATGGATGTGTTGATTGATATCATTATAATCAAATGAGATTATAAAAATTGGAATGGTTATATATATAACCAAATAAAATTAGTGTATAAATGAAATATACAAATAAGATGAGTTAAAATTGAATTCAAACTAGAATTTGAAATTTAAATCCTGGTAAGTTGAAAAGTATTTTCTAAAGTATATTAGAATAATATAGCATTGTTTTGAAAGGATTTTTGAATAAAAATCATTTTAGAATGGATTTTTAAAAATGATGAAGCACTGAACTCACTTCAGTGGCTGGAAAATAATTCTGATAATGACTGCAGCATTATTAGTGTCATTTTCGAGTTTCTGAGTGATGGATTGCTACCTTAGAAAAAAAATCTGATTTGTTTAAAAAAAACAAGTTGGGTTGAGAAATTCAAATGTTTTGAATTTGAGATGAGAACAAATATATGTATATATTTATGTGATTTCAAAAGTATTTGAAATAAAAACCCAGGAATTTGAATTCTGAAATTTAAATTTAACTTAATCAAGTTCAATGGTGTAACGAACCAGAAATTTCAACAACTGAAATATGAGGTTAATTAAAGAATTAATTATTTATAATCAGATATATATGGATATTAGGATTTAAAATTTAAATATATGGTTTTGTGTATTGATTTAGTTCAATATTTAATCCAGAATGGTTGGTTGTGAATCAAATATTTATGGTTGGTTATTTGAAATAGACATGAAAATTGATCGAGAAATATAAACGGTTAAGATTAAAAATAAATGTTTTTATCGTTAAGTAAATTGGAGTTGTTAATTATTTATTTGAAAATATAGAGAATTGGCTTGAATATGCGTGTATTTGTTTATATTAAGAAATTGAAATTTACGTTTAAAATTTGGAAGCAAATAGAGTGTTAATCGGCAGACGGAATAAAATCAGTAAACTGATTTAAAAATAATTTAATGTTGTATGCAAACAGAGTTAGAATCCGACCAGATTAATTTTATTGGGTTCTGAACATCGAGACGTAGCAGCACGTCAAATTTCGTTGCGATTGGAGTCTATTTATGATGATACAAAAATTAAAACGTAGCGATAATTTGCGGTAGGATTAGATTTCATGGGGTACAAATAACTAAACTTCTTATCAGTGTGTTGCCTACCCAAATACTAACCTACCTCAGTAAAATTGTCCGTGGACCTATTACCTAAAAATTTGCGCTACATAAACCTATCGATTTAATGCTATTCTTATCTCCTTTATTTTCTTCTATAAAAAACCGACACCCCATTCATTTCCTCAGCCAAATCGCTACTTTCCCCTTTGTATTTTAATGGTCTGAGACGACCCGAACTTCCCCGTGAAGGAAAGCACGGATAGAATTGAGAACAAGACAAAATGGAACGCAAACAGAAGAACATTTCATTGTTATTACAACAATTCCATCAGATACTAGAATATACAGAGTATAAATGAATAAATGACATTCGATAAATATCAGAGATTACAATAAATTACATAGCAGTGGAAAAATATACAAAACACAACTGAAAGTGATACACAGATACAGAGCTTTCCGAGCATCGTTCCAGCTGTAAATCAGGATCCTGTGGATATAAATCTGCAAAACCAAAACTACTAGCTGCCCGTGTGGACAATAGGGGCACCCAGAGTTTAGGTTAAAACAATAAACTCCAGGTCAGTCGTGTGACTGGTGTGAGAACTAAAAAAGTTATTAATATTTATTTTTAAAGTTAGGTAAATCAAGGGACCACGCCGTATAACACGGAACGGGTTTCCTCCCAAGAATATCAGTGCATAAAACAAACAGCGCAATGCTAAATAAAGAAAAATGAAGCTGTTATAAGACCCAGGTCCCATCACACAATGCAACGCAAGCCGGAGGATAGGGTTTTTACCTTATAACAGCCAAAGCATGCTTGATACGTTTAAAACACATTATTTGATACTATTATAAGTGTATAGTGTCAAAACAATTTCAATCATAAATATCAATCATAGGCGGCATGAATGACCCATACCACTATGTCGCCATACTAGGTTCTACAAATAAAACCGAAACACACGTATTGGAAATTGGGTTCCATCATGAGTCGAGGCAAGGGGCAAGCTTCTCTCCGCGTTCGAGACACTCTAGCAAATGCCTCAGGACCCCACTATGATCCTTGGATCTTCAGGGCCGGTCCTCTCTTACTTTTGAGGATTAGTTATCCCTGAACACACATTTCCCGGTCCTTACAGACCTATATCTGAGGCGCCTCGTATCCAACAACCACACAGGTGAAAAGTATATAAACGTCAGGGCTGGTAGGTCACTGACACCACCCTAGCTAGAAAGAAACGTCGTGCTCTCCCTGCAGTCACTATCCCGTTTTTGACTCATACCGAGGTGTGAGGCTCGCGAATTCACGTTATACACAAAGCTACGCCACACAGGCCGTGCTTTGATCATCATCCACAAGACTTTGCTTTTCAACAGAAGCCCTGATCAATTGCCACTTTTGTGTGCCACACTGGCAATTCACTGCATGCGACTGATGTCAATCGATATACAACCTCTAAGCTCGTACGTCTCAGAGAAGGGCGTTAAGCAAGAGAATAAATTCTCCGCCGCCAAACAGATGTATATTTAATAGCGATCAATCAACACAGAATAAAATCCAATGTCAGACACACAATCCATTTACAAGTTCGTTCTGGGTCTGAACGAAACTGGAGGCACTTTCCTCGCATATCCATCCATCTCCAGGTACGTCTGAACGATCACCAACTAATTCCCTCATCCTGGGTGTACAGCCCAATCAAGATCATCATTAATCACCCAAACGATGTGAAGACTTCCAGTCTTCAACCACCGTCTTCATCTTCGACATCTCGTCGAATCGGTTATTCAGAATGGGTATAAACCCAGCCTTTCTGAATAACCCACGTATATAATAAACGAATGTTACACAAACACAACAAACGCCTCATTCCAATTCAGAATATTCTTTTATTCACAAAATCACATTCTTAGGGAAAGGTTCCCATTAATTTTATCCAAGATAAATTCTTCTAAATTTATCCTATAATCTTTCTTTGGATATCATTTCTAACTAGTCGGGATTAACGAACCACACCGAAGTAATTATTTATTTTATTTCCCAATCCCAACCTATATATCCCATGGAGAAAACTGGTAATACTCCACATCTAACACCACGGTGTTATCGGTAAAATTAATTACCATTTCACGTTCAAATCTAATTAAAGATTTGACTATCGCTTTGGAGCAAAACTGGTGGTACTCCATTCTCGATCACCTTTCAGATTTGATAATTTAAATTATCAATTCACATTTTTAATCTAATTAAAGATTCATTAAAACTCCACTTAGTTTTAATCTTTTCAAAAATCAACATCTTGCCTTTAACTGGGTTAAAGAACCAATGTCATCTAAAACACGATTCACGATAAACCCAAATCACATTTGATATTAAATACAAGGCTCTGAATAGAAAATATACCGGCTTATATTCAATATCAAATTCTGAAACCAACAAATATCGTATTGGAAATAACGATATAAAATATATCTTTCAAATTCCCATAACAATATCTGTATAGTCACGAAATCCAACATCGAAATATTCCGAAGATAATTTCGATTCAACTCCAGTCCAATCCACGTATTGGGAATACTGATTATTTTTAAAATCACTTTCAAATTCAATTTATTTATTTCAAAAATAAATTGATTTTAATTCTAGTTCAAAACTAGTTCATTTCGACAAAAATATATTTTTATCATTTCAAATGTGGAGTTTTCAGCCCAATTCTTTCCAATTCACATATTATGATTTTACACAAATTATCAATATTTTTAATAATTTTATCAAGGCCCGTACAGTCGATTTCCAACAACGGCTATCGAACTGCACTTACAGCGACCTTTTTCAAATTTGATTTGGACATAATTCCAAATCCAACCGTTAGATTTCAAATTTCTAATATTCAATGGAAATCTCTTTTCGATACGAACCCAACGGTTCCGGTTTTAGGAGAATCCGACAGTCTGATCTCCCGTAATGTCAATTCGAAGTCAATGGTCGAAATTCACGAACTGCCGCGGCGCGGCGCGTTCTATTCAGGCCATTATATATATAATATATATATATATATATTATATATATCGTGTATTTCCTTTTTAAAACGTGTTTTATAAATCGTTTTAAATTCGTTTTCAAAACCATTTCAACGCTACATTCAATTTCAACTCGTTTTGATTTCAATTCAATTTGAATTCATTTCAAATTGATTTCAATTCAATTTCAGTTCGTTTTAAATTTCATTCGAAACGATTTCAATTCGTTTTTGATTCAATTTTCAATTTAATTCAATTTGAATTCATTTCTATTCAATTCAAATTCAAATTCACTTTCTATTCAATTCGAATCGAATTCATTTTCTATTCGATTCGAATTCATTTCAAATTGATACAACAAAATTTCAATTTGAATTTTAATCTAATTTAATTTGAATTGCATTTCAAAATATTATATTTTGAAATCACTTTTCAATATTCATTATAAAACGAATAAAATCGATATAAATATCGTTCACGTCAAAATAGCGCAACTCTAATCAACACGGCTTTATATTTTTCAAAAACTTCTTTATTCTATTCAACAAATGAATATTTATTCTATTCAACACATGAATCTATATTTCTTTCAACACACGACTATTTTTGTTATGTAAAATATTTTATAAAACTATGGTATCTATCGTTTGATTTTAATTAGACTCCACCGTGAAGTAGTTCTAATTTTAAATATGATAAAGATATGAATTTTATTATTAAAATATTTTACTCAACACATAAATATTTTCAACTCAGGAACATCGTCAACACATGACTATTTTTATATATTCAACACATGAATTTTCTTTTATAATATTCATTATTGTCCCGATTGGAATGAGGCCCAATCAATCACCATATAATGTTAATTATATGGATTCCATACAACACACGTATATAATAACATTGAAAAATAATCAGCCATCAACCAAAGTGCACTACACGGTATAAGCATCGAATATAGATATCTAACGCTTATAACAGCCTGTCAATCAATCGATCGACATATTTAACCAATCAGGATGAGTGAACTTCAAATTTCATCCCAACACCTGTGTGGGGTTTCAAACAATCAAACACAGATTTTTACTTGTGCAGTTGGGCGATGTGTAAAATTTATCGTCCCAATCAATGTCCTTCAAATAGGTGTACAAAAACAAACCGTCCGGTTTGTAAATGAATATTTTATTTTATTCACTTCACGTTAAAAATTATATTTTTAACGATAAAATATTTTATTTCATCACATGAATTTCTATTCAATTCATTTACACAATAAAAATGATATTTTTATTTTTCTAACATATTTTAGGAAATTTCGGCGGCATAACGGCACGATACTAGAAACGGGACGAGGCCTAGCCTTATCCCTGGTCTAGTGAAGGCCCACGCCATTCACACATCAATCAAATCAATTTCATTTCACCAAACAATTCAATTCAAACCAAATAATCTAACCAACTACACAACCAAACAATTAAACAAACAAGCCATCCATGGTCTGTGGATGACGGGTGTCGGGTGCTACTAAACACCGTCTGCATCCTAGTATATATATATATATATAGCTAGAAAAAGAGAATTTAGAGTGACAAGTTCTCACCGACTAGCTATCCAACTTCACGACACTTCATTTATAGAAATCTTCATTGTTATCACATCTTTGTCATCTTCGTTGCCCGTAGCCACTACATATACAAAAAGCACATTTTTATTTGTTCACTTTCAATTTAAAAATCATATTTTTATAATCACTTCATATATTTAAAAATCGAATTTTTACTATGCTATTCAATATATAAAGATCTCGCCTTTTCAACTGTAAAGATTTTACCTTTTCAATTTCATCACATTTTTATTTTGCTACATATATAAAGATGATATTTTTAATATTCCTATCATGTAAAAATTATATTTTTAATTCTCTACATAAACAAAAAACATATTTTTACATCTTCTATATAGTAAAGATCATATTTTTAATACTTTAAAAATATAAAAATCATATTTTTATTAATAAAAATATAATCTTTTCAATTCTAAAAATCAAATCTTTATATATACTTTGTTTTCAGATCTTATGAATGCTAATTCATGTATATAAAAACTGATTTTATAAATAAAAATATAATTAAAAACTTACATTTTTCTGCCTTTAACTGGGAAGAGGGGTGCTGGGCTGTTGGAGGCGGAGGAGGTTGGTGGAGCGGTCGGCGGAGGTCAGGTGGGTGGCGCCCTGGGGGTCGGCGGCGAATTCAAGGGTGTTTGGGGCTTGCGGTGGCTAGGGGGTGCTCGAATTGGGTGTAGCGGTGGTTTAGGGTTGGGTTTCAGGCGCTGGGGGTTCTCGCGGTGGGAGGAAGAGGGAGCGGGAGGAGAAGGAGAAGGGGAGGGGGTCTCGCGGCTGAGGCGCGGCGGTGACAGGGTGAGGGGGCGGCGGCGCCACCGCGACGACGGTGGTGATCGCCGGGGGGGCGGCGGCTGTGTCCTTTTTTTTTTGTAAAATGAAATTTGAACCGGGGGGGGGGGGCAGAACGTATAGGAGAGGAAGAAAGAGAAAAGGATTTTAATTTTTTATTATTATTTTATTTTGCAAAAAGTTGACTCTTACATACGACCTCTAAACGAGGCCCACCGCCTGTCGTCCATAGTGTTTCACCCCCATTCCGAACACAATGGGATATGTATCGTAGGCTGATTCGATCGTCTCCATCAGTTTTCGTCAAAATCAACATATAACTCTATATATTGAATTTAAACGCGCGTTTCAATTTACCGGGGTCACATACTAACTTGAAAAATTCCAGAAAAATATTTTCTAGCTTCGTATTGACGATACGGTCCTAACAAAACTAGTTTCGTCGAATTCTGAGACCGTTGGAAAAATGGCCATTTTCCAGTCGATTAAAATCAACTGAAACTGGTCAAACGCGTTTTCCTTTGCCACGCTCACATATTGATTCGAAAAATTATGAAATTTTGAATCTAGCAATAATATGGCATCACGGACCCAACAAAAGTGGTTTCGTCGAAATCCGAGGTCGTTTGCAAAATGTCTATTTTTAAGGGCCTGATTTCCATAGCGACTATTCAGAATTTTCAACTGGACATATCTTTTGATTCCCACTATGAAATCTCGATTTTTCGGATTCGTTGGAAAGATATTCTCAAATAGATCCTAGTGTTTTTGGTTTCACTAAAATCCGGATTGTTTTGCACCCGGTACATTCAATTGAAGTTTGAAATCGAATTATCGAACTACCGCGCCATTTTCAATTCCTTTTATAATTATATATAATTATTTATATTCTAACGACGACGTATATAACATATACGTTCGAATTATATTCAAAATAAATTTTCTCGTTGATTTTATTTAAAATAATTCATTTTAAATATTCAAAATTCACTAAAATTGCCAAAACAAATATTTTAAACTGGCCCAGATTTTCGGGTTATTACAATCTCCCCCACTTAAAACTTTTCGTCCCCGAAAAGGAACAAAGTCGAAAGTGGTTTGATTAATCAACTCTACGTTCGATCTGGCTTGCATTCTCCAACTTTTCAGTTTCTGAGAATTTTCAAATTCTTCAAAAATTTGGCTAACACCCTAAATTTTCGAAAAATTTCACCATAAACTCTCCTGCACCGGGAGCCACGGGAAAATCCCGAAATTGCCATATAGGCCTTCTGATCTCAAAAAAAAAGAAAAAGCCAATAGGCTCATAAAATCATCATCACCCAAACAAAACAGTAAATTATAGTAAACATGTACCTATTTGTTGGGCAAACAAATTTTATTCTTCGGCTCTAGCCTCCTTGCTATGACATGTTCAATGTAAGTACATGTATATGCAAGCAAATGCGACCAATTTTCAATACAATTCAATATTTGATTCAATTAGGCATAATGGTTCAAAATTAGCAAACAAATAAACAAACAACACAAACATCAATCAATTAGTGAATTAGAGTTTCAAATTCATAATTTTGATACATATACAAAAAATCATGTTTTTGATGCCAATTCACAACAATAAATCTATCTATATAAGTTTTGGTTCTCACACCAGTCTAATGGAAATATATAGAAATCACACCTTTGAAACACGAACATAAATATTGATGATGTGGCCACATCACCAGAATTATCCCCGGGTGTCTAGAATGTGATTCTATATCTATCCAGTATATTAAAACTTCGACTATAAGTTCATGACACGTATACGTGAAATCTTTATATACTCGATTGTCCAAATTCAATATGAATAAATATTCAAATACGTATAAAACGATTTAAATTTTAAAACAAAATTGTTTTCATTTGAAAAATATACTCTTCACACTCGTTCTAGGATACTACTGATCCCATCTCTAACGAGTCATTCTAATTGGATATTACTAATCCAATATCTGATGAATTCTTTCGTTTGGTTCTAATGTGTCTTGTTCTCGAGCTATGTAAACCAAAGCTCTGATACCAAACTGAGATGACCCGAACTTCCCCGTGAAGGAAAGCACGGATAGAATTGAGAACAAGACAAAATTGAACGCAAACAGAAGAACATTTCATTGTTATTACAACAATTCCATCAGATACAAGAATATACAGAGTATAAATGAATAAATTACATTCGATAAATATCAGAGATTACAATAAATTACATAGCAGTGGAAAAATATACAAAACACATCTGAAAGTGATACACGGATACAGAGCTTTCCGAGCATCGTTCCAGCTGTAAATCAGGACCCTGTGGATATAAATCTGCAAAACCAAAACTACTAGCTGCCCGTGTGGAAAATAGGGGCACCCATAGTTTAGGTGAAAACAATAAACTCCAGGTCAGTCATGTGACTGGTGTGAGAACTAAAAAAGTTATTAATATTTATTTTTAAAGTTAGGTAAATCAAGGGACCACGCCGTATAACACGGAACGGGTTTCCTCCCAAGAATATCAGTGCATAAAACAAACAGCGCAATGCTAAATAAAGAAAAATGAAGCTATTATAAGACCCAGGTCCCATCACACAATGCAACGCAAGCCGGAGGATAGGGTTTTTACCTTATAACAGCCAAAGCATGCTTGATATGTTTAAAACACATTACTTGATACTATTATAAGTGTATAGTGTCAAAACAATTTCAATCATAAATATCAATCATAGGCGGCATGAATGACCCATACCACTATGTCGCCATACTAGGTTCTACAAATAAAACCGAAACACACGTATTGGAAATTGGGTTCCATCATGAGTCGAGGCAAGGGGCAAGCTCCTCTCCGCGTTCGAGACACTCTAGCAAATGCCTCAGGACCCCACTATGATCCTTGGATCTTCAGGGCGGGTCCTCTCTTACTTTTGAGGATTAGTTATTCCTGAACACACGTTTCCCTGTCCTTACAGACCTATATCCGAGGCGCCTCGTATCCAACAACCAAACAGGTGAAAAGTATATAAATGTCAGGGCTGGTAGGTCACTGACACAACCCTAGCTAGAAAGAAACGTCGTGCTCTCCCTGCAGTCACTATCCCGTTTTTGACTCATACCGAGGTGTGAGGCTTGCGAATTCACGTTATACACAAAGCTACGCCACACAGGCTATGCTTTGATCATCATCCACAAGACTTTGCTTTTCAACAGAAGCCCTGATCAATTGCCACTTTTGTGTGCCACACTGGCAATTCACTCCATGCGACTGATGTCAATCGATATACAACCTCTGAGCTCGTACGTCTCAGAGAAGGGCGTTAAGCAAGAGAATAAATTCTCCACCGCCAAACAGATGTATATTTAATAGAGATCAATCAACACAGAATAAAATCCAATGTCAGACACACAATCCATTTACAAGTTCGTTCTGGGTCTGAACGAAACCGGAGGCACTTTCCTCGCATATCCATCCATCTCCAGGTACGTCTGGACGATCACCAACTGATTCCCTTATCCTAGGTGTACAGCCCAATCAAGATCATTAGTAATCACCCAAACGATGTGAAGACTTCCGGTCTTCAACCACCGTCTTCATCTTCGACCTTATCCTAGGTGTACAGCCCAATCAAGATTATCAGTAATCACCCAAACGATGTGAAGACTTCCGGTCTTCAACCACCGTCTTCATCTTCGACATCTCGTCGAATCGGTTATTCATAATGGGTATAAACCCGGCCTTTCTGAATAACCCACGTATATAATAAACGAATGTTACACAAACACAACAAACGCCTCATTCCAATTCAGAATATTCTTTTATTCACAAAATCACATTCTTAGGGAAAGGTTCCCGTTAATTTTATCCAAGATAAATTCTTCTAAATTTATCCTATAATCTTCCTTTGGATATCATTTCTAACTAGTCGGGATTAATGAACCACACCGAAGTAATTATTTATTTTATTTCCCAATCCCAACCTATATATCCCATGGAGAAAATTGGTAATACTCCACATCTAATACCACGGTGTTATCGGTAAAATTAATTACCATTTCACGTTCAAATCTAATTAAAGATTTGACTATCGCTTTGGAGCAAAACTGGTGGTACTCCATTCTCGATCACCTTTCAGATTTGATAATTTAAATTATCAATTCACATTTTTAATCTAATTAAAGATTCATTAAAACTCCACTTAGTTTTAATCTTTTCAAAAATCAACATCTTGCCTTTAACTGGGTTAAAGAACCAATGTCATCTAAAACACGATTCACGATAAACCCAAATCACATTTGATATTAAATACAAGGCTCTGAATAGAAAATATACCGGCTTATATTCAATATCAAATTCTTAAACCAACAAATATCATATTGGAAATAACGATATAAAATATATCTTTCAAATTCCCATAACAATATCTGTATAGTCACGAAATCCAGCATCGAAATATTCCGAAGATAATTTCGATTCAACTCCAGTCCAATCCACGTATTGGGAATATTGATTATTTTTAAAATCACTTTCAAATTCAATTTATTTATTTCAAAAATAAATTGATTTTAATTCTAGTTCAAAACTAGTTCATTTCGACAAAAATATATTTTTATCATTTCAAATGTGGAGTTTTCAGCCCAATTCTTTCCAATTCACATATTATGATTTTACACAAATTATCAATATTTTTAATAATTTTATCAAGGCCCGTACAGTCGATTTCCAACAACGGCTATCGAACTGCACTTACAGCGACCTTTTTCAAATTTGATTTGGACATAATTCCAAATCCAACCGTTAGATTTCAAATTTCTAATATTCATTGGAAAGCTCTTTTCGATACGAACCCAATGGTTCCGGTTTTAGGAGAATCCGACGGTCGGATCTCCCGTAATGTCAATTCGAAGTCAATGGTCGAAATTCAAGAACTGCCGCGGCGCGGCGCGTTCTATTCAGGCCATTATATATATAATATATAAATATTATATATATTTCGTCGATTTCCTTTTTAAAACGTGTTTTATAAATCGTTTTAAATTCGTTTTCAAAACATTTCAACGCTACATTCAATTTCAACTCGATTTGATTTCAATTCAATTCGAATTCATTTCAAATTGATTTCAATGTTTTAAATTTCATTCGAAACGATTTCAATTCGTTTTTGATTCAATTTTCAATTTAATTCAATTTGAATTCATTTCTATTCAATCCGAATTCAAATTCACTTTCTATTCAATTCGAATCGAATTCATTTTCTATTCGATTCGAATTCATTTCAAATTGATACAACAAAATTTCAATTTGAATTTTAATCTAATTTAATTTGAATTTCATTTCAAAATATTATATTTTGAAATCACTTTTCAATATTCATTATAAAACGAATAAAATCGATATAAATATCGTTCACGTCAAAATAGCGCAACTCTAATCAACACGGCTTTATATTTTTCAAAAACTTCTTTATTCTATTCAACAAATGAATATTTATTCTATTCAACACATGAATCCATATTTCTTTCAACACACGACTATTTTTGTTATGTATAATATTTTATAAAACTATGGTATCTAACGTTTGATTTTAATTAGACTCCACCGTGAAGTAGTTCTAATTTTAAATATGATAAAGATATGAATTTTATTATTAAAATATTTTACTCAACACATAAATATTTTCAACTCAGGAACATCTTCAACACATGACTATTTTTATATATTCAACACATGAATTTTCTTTTATAATATTCATTATTTTCCCGATTGGAATGAGGCCCAATCAATCACCATATAATGTTAATTATATGGATTCCATACAACACACGTATATAATAACATTGAAAAATAATCAGCCATCAACCAAAGTGCACTACACGGTATAAGCATCGAATATAGATATCTAACGCTTATAACAGCCTGTCAATCAATCGATCGACATATTTAATCAATCAGGATGAGTGAACTTCAAATTTCATCCCAACACCCGTATAGGGTTTCAAACAATCAAACACAGATTTTTACTTGTGCAGTTGGGCGATGTGTTAAATTTATCGTCCCAATCAATGTCCTTCAAATAGGTGTACATAAACAAACCGTCCGGTTTGTAAATGAATATTTTATTTTATCCACTTCACGTTAAAAATTATATTTTTAACGATAAAATATTTTATTTCATCACGTGAATTTCTATTCAGTTCATTTACACAATAAAAATGATATTTTTATTTTTCTAACATATTTTAGGAAATTTCGGCGGCATAACGGCACGATACTAGAAACGGGACGAGGCCTAGCCTTATCCCCGGTCTAGTGAAGGCCCACGCCATTCACACATCAATCAAATCAATTTCATTTCACCAAACAATTCAATTCAAACCAAATAATCTAACCAACTACACAACCAAACAATTAAACAAACAAGCCATCCATGGTCTGTGGATGACGGGTGTCGGGTGCTACTAAACACCGTCTGCATCCTAGTATATATATAGCTAGAAAAAAGAGAATTTAGAGTGAGAAGTTCTCACCGACTAGCTATCCAACTTCACGACACTTCATTTATAGAAATTTTCATCGTTATCGCATCTTTGTCATCTTCGTTGCCCGTGGCCACTACATATACAAAAATCACATTTTTATTTGTTCACTTTCAATTTAAAAATCATATTTTTATAATCACTTCATATATTTAAAAATCGAATTTTTACTATGCTATTCAATATATAAAGATCTCGCCTTTTCAACTTTAAAGATTTTACCTTTTCAGTTTCATCACATTTTTATTTTGCTACATATATAAAGATGATATTTTTAATATTCCTATCATGTAAAAATTATATTTTTAATTCTCTACATAAACAAAAATCATATTTTTACATCTTCTATATAGTAAAGATCATATTTTTAATACTTTAAAAATATAAAAACCATATTTTTATTAATAAAAATATAATCTTTTCAATTCTAAAAATCAAATCTTTATATATACTTTGTTTTCAGATCTTATGAATGCTAATTCATGTATATAAAAACTGATTTTATAAATAAAAATATAATTAAAAACTTACATTTTTCTGCCTTTAACTGGGAAGAGGGGTGCTGGGCTGTTGGAAGCAGAGGAGGTTGGTGGAGCGGTCGGCGGAGGTCAGGTGGGTGGCGCCCTGGGGGTCGGTGGCGGGTTCAAGGGTGTTTGGGGCTTGCGGTGGCTAGGGGGTGCTCGAATTGGGTGTAGAGGCGGTTTAGGGTTGGGTTTCAGGCACTGGGGGTTCTCGCGGTGGGAGGAAGAGGGAGCGGGAGGAGAAGGAGAAGGGGAGGGGGTCTCGCGGCTGAGGCGCGGCGGTGACAGGGTGAGGGGGCGGCGGCGCCACCGCGACGACGGTGGTGATCGCCGGGGGGGGGGGGGGGGGGGGGCTGCGTCTTTTTTTCTTTTTTTTTTTTGTAAAATGAAATTCGAACGGGGGGGGCAGAACGTATATGAGAGGAAGAAAGAGAAAAGGATTTTAATTTTTTTTTATTTTATTTTGCAAAAAGTTGACTTTTACATACGACCTCTAAACGAGGCCCATCGCCTGTCGTCCATAGCGTTTCACCCCCATTCCGAACACAATGGGATATGTATCGTAAGCTGATTCGATCGTCTCGATCAGTTTTCGTCAAAATCAACATATAACTCTATATATTGAATTTAAACGCGCGTTTCAATTTACCGGGTTCACATACTAACTTGAAAAATTCCAGAAAAATATTTTCTAGCTTCGTATTGACGATACGGTCCTAACAAAACGAGTTTCATCGAATTCTGAGACCGTTGGAAAAATGGCCATTTTCCAGTCGATTAAAATCAACTGAAACTGGTCAAATGCGTTTTCCTTTGCCACGCTCACATATTGATTCGAAAAATTATGAAATTTGGAATCTAGCAATAATATGGCCTCACGGACCCAACAAAAGTGGTTTCGTCGAAATCCGAGGTCATTTGCAAAATGTCTATTTTTAAGGGCCTGATTTCCATAGCGACTATTCAGAATTTTCAACTGGACATATCTTTTGTTTCCCATTATGAAATCTCGATTTTTCGGATTCGTTGGAAAGATATTCTCAAATAGATCCTAATGTTTTTGGTTTCACTAAAATCCGGATTGTTTTGCACCCGGTACATTCAATTGAAGTTTGAAATCGAATTATCGAACTACCGCGCCATTTTCAATTCCTTTTATAATTATATATAATTATTTATATTCTAACGACGACGTATATAATATATACGTTCGAATTATATTCAAAATAAATTTTCTCGTCGATTTTATTTAAAATAATTCATTTTAAATATTCAAAATTCACTAAAATTGCCAAAACAAAAATTTTAAACTGGCCCAGATTTTCGGGTTATTACATGGTCGACGCTCATTTTCCTTCCCCCAAAAATCAAAGCTTCTCCACAATCCACGGCTGACTTCCAATCGTTTCCCTCCTTCTCCATTTCGAAAACAAGCACCGTCGCCTTCTTCATTGTGACTACCAGCATTGGTTTTCTATATATCGGCAACTCAAAAATCGATCCACCGCGCTCCAGATGGGTTGATCATCGAGCCCTCTCAACTGCCCAAGTCATCATAAGCCCCACCTTTGGCTGCCCTTCCAAATTCGACCTATTTGAAACTGCGGCGGACCATGGAGGAATCCATAACAGCGCGCGATGAAGCAAGCATGCCAACTGTTGCAAACGGCAAGCCGTTTGGTATATCTTCCTGCTTCGATTCGTTGCGATTGCAGGTGAGTATTCACTCATGATTAATCATAGAGTCAAGTTTACTAACTCCGGTAATTAGTTGAAATTAAATAGTTAATTTGCATTGTTTGGGTTGGATTACTCCACTTCGTGTTTGCTGCCTTATTTTTATTCACTTGAATTTGGGGTTTGCTGCATCATAATTACCTCGCACCTGTGCCTTTGTCCTTGATGGTGGTTATGGTGACCTATTTGACTATATATATATGATGGCAAATTTGAACACGGGTATATATACTTAGTATATGTATATTCAAATCAGTTAGCATATGTATGTACACGAGGCCATTATCTGCTTATTCGAAATCGATTACTCTCTGACTTTTAAAGCTGTGTACCTGATCATGCTCAGTGAGCAATATTGACTCTCAAATTCCATGCTATTACCTTGTCATCCTCGTTCCACTGAGATCTATAAATTAGGATTTTATATCTATGATAAATCACGTGATGTTCTAGTTTGGATTTAATAAACTAAGCTTATCTTCAAATATTATGTTTTGTTTAAAGTATCATCATTGAACACATCTGAATGTGATACAAGAAGATCTATATTTATTGCAAATTTCATTATGTAGTTTTCACATTTACCCCTTCCTGTGAGGACTTAGTTGCACTAGGCATTTGAATGTGTAGTATTCATTTGCAACATCATATATGGTTGGCTCATGCACGCATTATCCTGTGTATCGAAGTCTTGTATGCTTGTGAGTGTACTAAATAAGGTTGATTCGGATTCAACATGGAAACCTAGGGTAAATGAAAACTGAAAATAGGCAGGGTACTTGAACAGAGAAGGCAATGAGTAAATATAGTATTGATGGTACATGTAGTGGCGCAACCATGTATATATATTTAAGGGAGAAAATCAGAAAACATTTTGATTCACAACTTGTTCCGCATTTTTGGGAAAACTTAAAATGTGGGTTCACAACTTATAAGCTGAAACTTAAGGATATTGGGGTACTTGTAAACAATCTTGTGCTGTTTCCATTTGAGGTGCTGATGGGTCTATTTAACTTCCGTTCATGCAGTCTCAAATCCCATAATGTTCTCTTATTTTGCCCATACTATTATGATCGGTCATACAACATGAAATAAATGATTTGTTTGGTGCTTTTTTGGTTCCTGCCACTATATTGGACCACAGTGCCTATTTGTTGTTGGTAATTTACTAAATCTCATACCTGGCATGTTTGTAAACCTGAGTAATTAGTTGTGATCTATATGGTTGCTTGTGATCTATACTGGGGTAAAGTCTGCAATACACCATCAGCAAGAATGACATACACTTTTATATATTTTAGTAAGTATGACACACTTTATATGCTTTAGCAAGAATGACATACACTGTTATATGCGACTGGTCAAATTAACATGGCATGTAGACTATTTTTCAATGCCCAAAACTCGTTATGATTATTAGTCTGTATGTATAACCCATGTAATTAACGTAACTCATAATGGCGTTACCGCGCCTAAATCTAAGAAATGTACTAATGCGGCGAAACCACTTGTTTATATGTAATATCATTTAGTTACAATTAGAAGTCCTGTAAGACTTGAGCAGTAGGTTTACTTGAAATTCATATTTGAGTCAATCAAGTTCACAGTATGGAATTTGAATAAAGTGCGTAGTAGTGGGTAAATATAGTAAACTAGTTTTAAAGAAGAAAAAGAAAGTGATGGTGTATGCCAATGTTCACGGATAAAGGAAGTGGAGCATCGATTATAGTAGTAAGAATAAATAAATAGAGTAGCAGGAAGCAAAATTTGTGGTGGACTTATCATATATATAACACGCTTAGGTGTAGATTTCGAAATGACTCTATTATATGGTTTAGCAAAAATGACAAACACTGATATGACCTGAAATGGGTTGCACTGTTATAAACTGAAATGGTTTAGCAAATGATATACACTGTCTGATTTCACATGGGTTACCTGCATGGTTATGCTGCTGTCCTTGCGTCCCCTTTGATATTGGCATATTGTGCTGGTTGAATGAACCTCTGTAGTATTTCAACTTTAGCATTGATGCTACCCTTTTAAATGTAATTGCATGCCTTTTGATGTTGGCATACTCAGTCTGGTATTTTTCTTTATGCCAATCTTGATATCAATATGCTCATCCGTGCTAAAAACTTAAGTGTTGAATTTGTGACGTGCTCGTTTGAGACGCTAAGGCAACACACATATGTATATATACACATACGTGTATATACAGGCTTCCTAAATCACTTATGTTAGTATTTATATTCAGTTCGGGTCGTTGAGGTGGTGTACACGTATATATTACATACACGTGTACCCTCGCAGACGCCTGATACCGTTCGTCCCTGAAAATAGATAGAACTGATATAAACAGATACCACAACCATTTATTTATATTTAACATCGATGTTAGGATTAACTGTTATATTTCAATTTATATGGAAGTTAATCTACTTGAACTATGATTAATCCTGACTCGAGTGTTTTATGTTTTTGCATGGAACGCTCTGGTCAGATCCGAGCATTTCAGTTTTAAAGATTTCAGGAGTAGATTCAAAGATTGGCAAAGACTGGGGGTTTCAGAAGACGGCGCGCTCTGAAGATTTCAACATAGTAAATTATTTTTCTTGTATTCAAAGCATGTTTCCAAATTCCGCTGTATGCAGACAAATATTGTATTCAAAATTTGAATTATAAATAAAAGTTTATTTCACCGTTTAATACTTTGTAACAACCCTGAATTTTGGGGGTAAATTTTAAAATTTATTTTAAGTAATTTTAATGAGTTTTTGATATTTAAAATAATGATTACGATTAAAAATTTATGTGATTTGTAAGTTTAATTTTTACAAGAATAAACTAAACACAATTATTGACATTAATTAATTTAATATTATATATTGGAATATACATTCCAATATAAGTGGCTAAGAACAATAATAGAAACCATATAAAGGACATTTATTAGTGGTTCACAATATTTAATCTAAGCGTTGCACGTAAGGTAAATTCTTAGTTTGTATTATTTAATTTCTTTCCCTATTCAAGTTCTTTTCTAGATCTACAAATTTTTATTATGTAAACATGTTCCTTTTTGTACATATCATATATCTATTGGGATTTTAAATCATAGCAACTCGAAATATAGAAAGGTTGTTCTTGTCACCCGTTTGGACTAACATGTAAATTATTTAGAGTTAAGAAATTTTGTAAATGAATGAATATGAAAATAAAAATACACGCCAAACAAAATATATATTAATACTATATCCGTCCAAAAACATATGTGTAGATATTTTGAGTAATTGCATTAGACAATTTAGTTTGTCTCGGGAATGGCATAAGCATGATAGGTTGGAATTTACAGTAATGTGAAAACTAAAATTTGGAATAAAAAGAAGATTACTTGATTAGTAAACATATTAAATATATTCCTCGTCATTAAATTAAGCAAATGGGACTTTTATGGCAGACATTAAAAATGACTGTTGTTATATAAAAATGCTTGTACATTGCAATTGACATTTTTAACGAAAAGAACGAAATTATAAAAATGTCCATTACTATAGGAAATGTATTTACATTGGATTTTGCATTCTAGATGTTTTATATTAAAATGAACACTGTTATGATAATAATGTTTTACATTAAAGTTTTACATTCTTATGTAAGTGAACCTTTTAAAAATGGTCATTGCACTAACAAAAAAGGGGTTTTCATAGAACTTTACATTTTTAATGTAAACATTAAATGACCATTGTTATATTGAAATGCCTTTACCTGTAAAATATATATTTTGATGTAACCCAACATTAAAAATAGTTGTTTGTCATATAGAAATGCATGAACATTGCATTATATGTTTATCTTGAAATGGAAAATTGCATTTTTCAATGAGATCATGTTATGAAATCAAAAGTTACGTTTTGTATGTAAATAAAGAATTAAGTTATTAATATAATCATAATGGGCAGGTTATAAATATAAATTGTAATGGACACACGTGTATATTTCTATTCTTTTTATTCCTATCCATCCAATTAAATACCTTCCCATTCTTTCTCTTTGTCTTATTCTATTTTGAAATTTGAATAAGAGAACCACGTGTATATTTCTATTCTTTTTATCCCTATCCATCCAATTAAATACCTTCCCATTCTTTCTCTTTGTCTTATTCTATTTTGAAATTTGAATAAGAGAAACGGGCCTTAAGGGTTTAATCAAATAATGTTTTAATATAAATATACCCTTTGGAAAATACCCCAAACCCTAACTTGTTTCTACAGCCGCCGCCTCTCTTAAGTGGATGGCTGAAAATGTCTTGAATTCAATTCTTAATATTTCAATCCACACGATATTATTCGATCAACTCAAAGGAAAATTGAAGAGCAAAGCAAGACCTTTCATTCCATATGGTGATGGCGGTAGGAGCAAGTTGAAGTCGACCAATGGGTTTCCTTTAGTGCGTGAAGACCTGGAAGAAAGCAAAATGAAGGGGAACGATACTTCTTGGCCTAATAAATTGATGAAATCAGTCGCGTTGGATTTGCAACGAAAAATACTATAGCATGGGACAAGCTAGAACCAATTCTGAGCAAATAAAGATTTGAGGAAAATTTTAGATTTGAATTGATTGGTGAGAATTCTATTTATTTATTCTTTAAAAAAAAACTAACTGCGATTGTGATTTTCCTTGGATCCGTTGCTGAATGCTAATTGATTATCGTACGTGATTTGATCCTGAATTGTCATAGATACGTAGATCTATTGATTTGATAATCGTTGTGTTGAAAATAATGATATCATATTTGTTAAGATAGGATTGTTAAAAATAATCATATCATATTTGTTAAGATAAGGTTGTTGAAATAAATCTATCATGTTTGTTAAGGTAGGATTGTTGAAAACACATATATCACGTTTGTTGGGATAATTTAATGAGAACAAATATGTCACTTTGTGATTATACATTGGATGAAACAAATAGATGTTCTTTATTTTGATATTAGAATTTATAGAAAGATGTGAATATATAAAATTTACTTTTATATGTCATTTATGTTAGAACAAAACTTGTCAATTTTGTTAGAAGCTAAATTATGCCGTTTATGTTAGGACAAAATTTGTAAATTACGTTATACATGTTGTACTAGTATAAAATGAATAGACTTTTTTTTGTGTTCCTTAACACAAATATAATATAGAAAGAGGAATAGACTTTTATTTGTGTTTCTTAACACAAATATAATATAGAAAAATGAATGTCTTTATATTTGTGTTCTCTAACACAAATATAACTTAGAAAAATAAACGATCTTTTATGTATGTCCTCAATGCAAATATAGCACAGAAATAGAAGTTCACTTTTTATTTGCATTTCACAATGCAAATATATCTTAGAATTAGAAAAGATAAAAGTGTAAAATTAGAAAGATAATATTTTTGTGATAAAGCGTAGAAAAAGAACTACATTTGTATTTGCATTTTTAAATGCAAATAGAACATAGAAATTTGTTAACAAATGAAATATCTTTCCCTTTTGTTATTGGAGAACATAGAAATTTGTTAACATATGAAATATCCTTCTTATTTTATTAGGAAACATAGAAAATGTTAACAGGTAGAATATGCTTTTATACATTATTAGATTTGTAAATTGAAAAGTGTAATAAACCAAATCACAATGTCATGTTGTTGGTAATAAAAAAAGAGAAGATTCATTTTATTGGTAATAAAAAGGGAAGATTCATTTTTATTTGTAATAAAAGAAAGGAATATTTTATTTACATTTTTGGTTTGTAAAAGAGACATGTATTAGAAAAGAACATTTTTATTTACATTCTACATGTAAATAAAAGACATGAATTAAGAAAGTATATTTTATTCACATTTTAGGTGTGAATAAAAACTTAGAATTATTTCTGTGGCATGCACGATATGTTGTGAATTGATGTTTGGATGTGATACAATGTTTGAATTTTGAAAATAGGTAGCATGCTAATTAATGTTAATTTATTATTATTTATGATAATTCAAATATGTTACACTGCCATATACAAGTTGCCTGACTTGTATATGTTGATTGGGCTGATATTTTCATACATCGCCTAAGTGCACAAATAATATATTGTTATTTGGATTTTGTTTGAATGCCATTTGAATGTTGTGTAAATGTTATCTGAATGTTATTGGAATGTTATTTTGGTGATAAAGGAATGTCTATCATTATTTCACAAATGTGTTGTATGAAATCCATTAATTAATGGTATTTGATTGGGTCTCATTCCAATTTAGGATATGAAAAAAAAATTAATCTAATATTCAATTAGAATGTTTTAAAATAATAATTCCCAATGAAATAATTATAAATTATAATTGTGCTTGGACACGAGGTTAGGTTACATTTGTGGTGGAAGTCTGCCCGGACCCGACCGGCATATCCAGCAGCCACTAATGTTGAACTTAATGTGAGAGGTCCAAGTGCGCAAATACGAAATAGGCCATGACACGAGGTTAAGCCCAACTTGTGGAATTAGTCTGCCCGGAACCGACCGGCACATCTAGCATCCACAAGTCGTAGGCTTAATGTGAGAGGTCTAGCCCACTATAAAATACAAATGGATAAGAAAATGAGTTGGGCTATTTAATCCGTTTTAAAAATAGCAATGCCATTTTAAAAAAAAAAACCGAACGAGTTTATCGATTTATTTTATCCATTTCATAATGAATATTAAAAGAGAAATTTCAAAATTAATATTTTGGAAAATAATATCATTATAAAGGGATAACATATAGAATAATCAATTTTTAGATTATAAAGATATTTTTATCAAAATAAGTGATTTATTTATTTTATGAATAAACAAAAGGGATTTAAAATGGTTTTTGATACAACTAGAATTCCCAGTGAGTATATTGAATTGGATTTGAATGGAAATTACCTACGGATTATTTCAGTATTAATTCTGTGATTATATGGATATTATTTTGGGAATTTGGAAGATATTTAATATCGTTATTTCTGATATGATATCCGTTGGTTTTAGAATTTGATATTGAATATTATCGATATAATTCCCATTCAAGGCTTTATATCTGATATCAAGTTAGATTTTGGGTTTGTCGTGAATAGTGTCTTAAATAACATTATTCTTAAATCCATTTGAGTGAAGAAAAATCTTTTTATTAAGATTTAAATGAGATTTCCAATTATTAAATATAATTGAAATAAAAAGGAAATTGATTATGGGTTGTTTTATAAACAATATTTGAAGGGCATTAGTTCTTGAAACTCAAATCAATAGTGAAATTTTGATTTGTTATTAATTAATCTTTTAATTAAGATTAAATGAAATTTTCTAAAAGAAGAGATGCCTAATATTATATATTTAATTAGGAATTAATGAAACATGAAATGTGGTCTCTCGTGAACTATGTTTTAAATAACATTAGTTCTTAAACCCAGATTAAAGATAAGATTAATTCCAGAGAAGCGATTAGTTATTTAACAATGATTTTAGAAGACTAAAACTTTATAAAGTTTTAAATAAATCTTTAATTAGATTGAAGGTGAATAAAGGAAGATTAAAGAATATCCTTGATAAAATTTATAGGAACCTTTCCCTAATAATGTGAATACTTTATTAAAAGGATATTCTGAATTGGAATGAGGCGTTGATGTGGTTTATATATAGTACCTAATTTTAAATCACGTGAGTTATTCGAAAAGACCGGGTTTAACCCATTCTGAATAATGAATACAGAGACCAACAGTCGAAGGGTTGAAGACGGTACAAGACCGACGATCTTCACGTCGAATGGATGAGTTACCATTGACGCCCATGATTGGAGTAGCTACCTTGAAAGGGCTAAAATGGTGGCCGTCTGGACGTAGTGTTGATTTGTACGGATTTGTCTTTCGCTCAGACCCCGAGCATAAGCTTATAAATGGAATGTGTGTCTGACATCGTACTCCTTTATATATTGTACTTATTGATTTTTTGCTGAATGTATGAATGTTTGGTGGCGGAGAATTTATTCTCTTGTGAAACAACCCGTAACTTCCCCGTAAAGGAAAGCGTCGGATAGTTCGAGAACAAGCCACAACAGAACACATACAGAAGAACGTTTCATTGTATATTACAACAATGCATCAGATTACAAGAGTATACAGAGTACAAGCGAATATTACACAGAAATATCAGAGATTTAAATTACATTTAAATGCATCGCAGCGGAAAATAATACAATACACAACTAGAAAGAGATATACGGATACAAAGCTTTCCGGATATCGTTCCAGCTGTAAACCAGGATCCTGTGAATATAAATCTGCAAAACCAAAACTACTAGCTGCCCGTGTCAAAATAGGGGCACCCAGAGTTTAGGTTAAAACAATAAACTCCAGGTCAGTCATGGGACTGGTGTGAGAACTAAAACAGTTATAAATCTTTATTTTAAAGTTAGGTAAATCAAGGGACTACGCCGTAAAACACGGAACGAGTTTCCTCCCAAGAGTACCAGTGCATAAAACCAACAGCACAATGCTAAATAGAGAAAAATGAAGCTGTTATAAGACCCAGGTCCTATCACACAATGCAACGCAAGCCGGGGGATAGGGTTTTCCCTTATAACAGCCAAAGAATGCTTGATACGTTTAAAAACAAATCATTTGATACTATTATAAGTGCATAGTGTATAAAACAACTTCAAATCATAAGTATCAATCATAGGCGGCATGGGTACCATATATCATGTCGCCATACTAGTTCTACAATTAAAACCGCAAATGTTACATATTTGGTAGTTGGATTTCCATCTATGAACCGAGGCAAAAGATAGTCCTCTACCGATTTGTGACTCTCTAGCCCGAGCCACAGGTCAGAGCTCGAGTGACCTTGGAGCGACAGGGCCGGTCCACCGATGTGGATTAAAATGCCTGAACACTACGTTTCCCCGCCCTTTGGGGCGTAAGTCTGGTCCGTCTGCCGACCAGAATGCATCGGCCGAAACCGATATAACCGAGGCGCCTCGCAACAGCAACAACCACATAAGTCAAACTCGTCAGGGCGTGTAAAACCACTGACGCCACTTCTAACTAGAAAGAAACGCATGACCTCCCTGAGGTCCGTCTCCCGTTTTTGGTTCACAACCGGGGTGCGAGGCTCGCGAATTCACGTTACACAAAGTTGTGCCACACAGGCTGTGCTTTGATCATCACCACAAGACTTCGCTTTTCAACAGAAGCCTCGATCATTTGCCACTTAGGCATGCCACACAGGCAATTCACTCCATAAGTTTGATATCCATCAATATATAACCCCTGAGCTCGTACGTCTCAGAGAAGGGCGTTAAGCAAGAGAATAAATTCTCCGCCGCCAAACAGATATATATTTAATAGAGATCAATCACACGGACTAAAACCCAATGTCAGACACACAGTCCATTTACAAGTTCGTTCTGGGTCTGAACGAAACCGGAGGCACCTAGTACCCCGCATATCCATCGATCTCCAAGTACGTCTGGACGATCACCAACTGTTTCCATCTTCTTGGGTGTACAGCCCAATCAAGATCATCAGTAATCACCCAAACAACGTGAAGACTTCCGGTCTTCGATCACCGTCTTCATCTTCGACACCACGCCGAATCAGTTATTCAGAATGGGATAAACCCGGTCTTTCTGAATAACTCGCGTATATATTATAAAAGTGTTACACAAACACAACATATGCCTCATTCCAATTCAGAATATTCTTTTATTCAAATATTCCTATACTTTGGGAAAAGTTCCCATTAATTTTATCCAAGATAAATTCTTTAAATTTATTCTTTAATCTCCTTTGAATTTAAATTCAAACTAGTCGGGATTAGCGAACCACACCGAAGTAATCATTTATTTTATTTCCCAATTCCAACCTATTCATCCCATGAAGTACAACTGGTACTACTTCATATCTAACACCACAGTGTTATCGGTAAATTCAATTACCATCTCACGTTCAAATCTAATTAAAGATTTAACTATCGCTTGGAGTAAAACTGGTGATACTCCATTCTCGATCTTTTCAATCTAATTAAAGATTCATTAAAACTCCACTTAGTTTTAATCGTTAACTGGGTTAAAGAATCAGTGTCATTTAAAAACACAGTTCACGATAAACCCAAAATCACATTCATTAATTATCGGGTTAAAGAACGAGTGTTATTTAAAACACTGTTCATGATAAACCCAAAATCAATATCACTTCAATTCCAATTAAATATTATTTAATTGGTACACTTCATTAAATCTAAATAAAAAGATTTAATCTTTTCTCAACTGGGTTCAAGAACAGTGTTAGTGAAGACACCATTCACGACAAACCCAAATCACATTTGATATTAAACACAAGGCTCTGAATAGAAAATATATCGGCTTATATTCAATACCAAATTCTACGACTAACAAATGTCGTATTGGAAATAACGATATAAATATATCTTTCAAATTTCCATAACAACACCAGTATAATCACGAATTCCAACATCGAAATATTCCGAAGACAATTTCGATTCAAATCCACTCCAATGCAATCATTGGATATTCTGGTTATTTTTAAAACCCTTTTTAAATTCAATTTATTTATTTAAAAATAAATAGAATTATAATTCTAGTTCAAAACCAGTTCATTTCGATAAAAATCTATTTTTATCTTTTCAAATATGGAGTTTTTCATCCCAATTCTTCTCAAATCATTTCTTATGATTTTACACAAATTATTACTATTTTTAATAATTTTATCAAGGCCCGTACAGTCGATTTCCATCAACGGCCAACGAACTGCACTTACAGCGACCTTTTTCGAATTTGATTTGGACGTATCTCCAAATCCAACCGTTAGATTTTGAATTTCTAATATTCGTTAGAAAGCTCTTTTCGATACGAACCCAACGGTTCCGGTTTTAGGAGAATCCGACGGTCGGATCTCCCGTAATGTCCGTTTGAAATAAATGGTCGAAATTCACGAACTGCCGCGGCGCGGCGCGTTCTATTCAGGCCATTATATTATATATATAATATATATAATATATATTTCGTCGATTTCTATTTAAAACGAATTATATAAATAGTTTTAAAATCGTTTTCAAAAGCAATTTCAACTTCCTTTTCAATTCAAATCAAAATTGAATTCTTCTTTATAAATTCGTTTTAAAATTCGTTTCTATTCAATTCAAATTTCAATTCAATTTGAATTCATTTCAATTCGTTTTCAATTCAATTTGAATTCGTTTTCAATTCAATTCATTTCGAAATCGCTTTCAATTCAATTCATTTCGAAATCGTTTTCAATTCAATTCATTTCGAAATCGTTTTCAATTCATTTCATTTCGAAATCGTTTTCAATTCAATTCATTTCGAAATCGTTTTCAATTCAATTCATTTCGAAATCGTTTTCAATTCATTTCATTTCGAAATCATTTTCAATTCAATTCATTTCGAAATCGTTTTCAATTCAATTCATTTCGAAATCGTTTTCAATTCATTTCATTTCGAAATCGTTTTCAATTCAATTCATTTCGAAATTGTTTTAAAATCGATATAAATATCGTTCACGTCAAAATGGCGTCAATCTAATCATCACGGCTTCACGTATTTCTATTTTCAAATATTCTATTTCAAATATTTCCTATTATCAAAATATTTGTTATTATCAAAATATTCTTTATTTTCACGATTGGAATGAGGCCCAATCAATTACCATATAAAGTTAATTATATGGATTTTCATACAACACATGTATATAATAGCATTGAAAAATAATCAACCATCAACCAAAGTGCACTACACTGTATAAGCATCAAATATAGATATCTAACGCTTATAACAGCCTGTCAATCGATCGATCGACATATTTAATCAATCAGGATGAGTGAACTTCAAATTTCATCCTAACACCCGTGTGGGGTTTCAAACAATCAAACACATACTTTATTTGTGCTGTTGGGCGATGTGTAAAATTTATCGTCCCAATCAATGTCCTTCAAATAGGTGTACATAAACAAACCGTCTGGTTTGTAAATGAATATTTTATTTTATTCACTTTCACTATATTCATATTCACGTTAAAAATTATATTTTTAACGATAAAACATTTTATTCCAACATATGAATTTCTATTATTCATTTACACAATAAAATGATATTTTTATTTTCTAACATATTTTAGAAAATTTCGGCGGCATAACGGCACGATACTAGAAACGGGACAAGGCCTAGCCTTATCCCCGGTCTAGTGAAGGCCCACGCCATTCACACATCAATCAAATCAATTTCATTTCACCACACAATTCAATTTCAATCAAATAATCTAGCTAATTTTATGCAACCAAACAAACAAGTCCATGGTCTGTGGACGGTTGTGTCGGGTGCTACTAAGCACCGTCTGCATCCTAGTATATATATATATATATATATATATATATATATATATAGGAAATGAAATTGAAAGGTGAGAAATTCTCACAAATAGCTATCCAATTATCTTGACTCTTCTTTGATAGAAATCTTCGCCCTTCTCGCCCATTGTCATCTTCGTTGCCCGTATTCTCTACATATGTAAAAATCGAATTTTTACTTTGCTATTCAATATATAAAAATCAAATTTTTATTTTGCTATTCAATATATAAAAATCGAATTTTTATTTTGCTATTCAATATATAAAAACCATATTTTTAATTCGAAGTTCAATATATAAAAATCTTATCATTATATTTTTAATTCGAAGTTCAATATATAAAAATCTTATCATTATATTTTGTTATCTAAAACAAAATATAATTTCCTTTTTCTAAACAAAGTATATTTTTCCTTTCAAAACATATGTATATTTTCTCTTTTCAAAACAATGCGATATATATATTCCAAAACAACATTCCACTTTATATTTTTCAAAATCAACATTATATTTTATATTTTCAAAAACAAAGCAAATTTTATTTACAAAGCCAATTTTATTTTATATACAAAGCAAATTTTATTTATATAAACTGATTTTAAATATATACAAAGCAAATTTTATTTTTATATAAACTGATTTTAAATATATACAAAGCAAATTTTATTTTTATATAAACTGATTTTAAATATATACAAAGCAAATTTTATTTTTATATAAACTGATTTTAAATATATACAAAGCAAATTTTATTTTTATATAAACTGATTTTAAATATATACAAAGCAAATTTTATTTTTATATAAACTGATTTTAAATATATGTTTTGTTTTTTAAAAAAAAAGTAATTTATATATTAAAAAGGGGTAAAACTCACCGCTCAACGTCAGGAGGGGAGGAGGAGGGATCGCCGGCGTCGGGGGCTAGCTGGTGTCGCGCGCCAGGGTGGAGGAGGCGGGTGGAGGCGCTGGGTCGCGATGGGGCTACGGGGTCGATTGGCGCTCGCGGTTTTGGTGGTGTGATGCTCGCCGCCTTCTTCGATCGAAGCAGAAGATGGTGGAGGGGACTGGAGAGCGGGGACGTCGATGGTGGGCGGCGCCATCGCGCGGCGTGGCGGGGCGGTGGTAATCGCGATGAGCGATTTAGTTAATTAGGGTTTTTTTTCGTTATTTGACCGAGTCAAATGAGGGAGGGAAGATAGAGGTGGGGGGGTTTATAATATTTTAATATTATTTATTTACCCTTTAACTTGTTTTAAATCTTCAAATCAACACGAACTTCAAATCAAACCAAACGACTGTCGTCTATAGCGTTTTACCCCCATTCCGAACACAATGGGATATGTATCGTAGGCTGATTCGACTGTTTCGATCAATTTCCGTTGAATTTACATTTAAATCGCTATATTGAATTTTAAACGTACATTTCAAATTACCAGGGTCACATACTAACTAGAAAAATTCCCGAAAAATATTTTCTAGCTTCGTATTGACGATACGGTCCTAACAAAACTAGTTTCGTCGAATTCTGAGACCGTTGGAAAAATGGCCATTTTCCAGTCGATTAAAATCAACTGAAACTGGTCAAACGCGTTTTCCTTCGCCACGCTCACATATTGATTCGAAAAATTATGAAATTTGGAATCTAGCAATAACTTGACACTGCGGATCCAACAAAAGTTGTTTCGTCGAAATCCGAGGTCATTTGTAAAATGTCCATTTTTAAGGGCCTGAATTCTATAGCGACTATTCAGAATTTTCAACTGGACATATCTTTTGATTCCCGCTATCAAATTTCAATTTGTCAGATTCGTTGGAAAGATATCATCAATTAGATCCCATTATTTTTAGTTTCACTAAAATCCGGATTGTTTTGCATCGGGTACATTCATTTGAAGTTTGAAATCAAATTATCGAACTACCGCGCCATTTTCAATTCTATTTATAATTATATATAAAATTTATATATTCTAACGACGACGTATATAATATATACGTTCGAATTATATTCAAAATAAATTTCTCGTCGATATTATTTAAAATAATTCATTTTAAATAATCAAAACTCGCTAAAATTGCCAAAATAAAAATTTCAAATTGGCTCGCATTTTCCGGGTTATTACATCTTGCTTAACACCCTTTTGTATATTTTGGCAAAGATTAATAGTATAATATGGATTGACAGTGTGACATACCAAGATGCAATGATCAAGGCTTTTGTTGAAAAGCAGGTCTTGTGGTTGATGATCAAAGCACGGCCTGTTTAGGCGTAGCTTTGTGTATAGCGTGACATCGCGAGCCTCACAACCCGGTGGAGTCTAAAATGGGAGAAGGGAACGCAGGGAGAGTAGCACGTTTCTTTCTAGCTAGAAGTGGTGTCGGTGCTTAAACTAGTTGATATTTACTTATGTGGATGATGGAATGAGGCGCCTCGGATGATAGGTCCTATAGGACCGGGAAATGTGTGTTCAGGAATTGCCAATCCGCAAAATCGTATGTGTGGACAGGCCCTGCAGCTTTCCAAGGGTTCACTACGGGCGATCCTGAGACATTAGCTAGAGTGTCTCGAATCGGTAAGGAGCTCCTCCCTAGCCTCGACTCTTGATGGAAACCCAATTCCCAATACGATCTCATACGGTTTTGATTGTATTACTAGTATGGAGGCATAGTATATGGTAGCTATGCTTCCTTGGATTGATACATTTACTTTGAAATGTTTTTGAAACATATATACACTAGCAATAATATCAAATTCGTTTTTATCGTATCAAGCATTTTTGACCATTATAAGGTAAAACCCTATCCTCCGGTTTGCGTTGCATTGTGTGATGGGACTTGGGTCTTATGATGGTTTCATTTTTCTAAAAAGCATTGCGTTGTTTAACGATTTACTTTAATTTATGCACGACAATCCATTGGAGTAAACCCGTTCCGTGTTAGCGGCGTGGTCCTTGGGTTTGTCTTATTGTTATTAGTAAAATTAGTTAAGAATTCTCACACCAGTCCCATGACTGACTCGTTGTTTGTTTCCACCTTTACAAACTCGGGTGCCCTCTTTCCACACGGGCAGTCGAGTAGTTTGTCTACAGGTTCTTATCTCGAGCAGGATTCTGGATTGAAGCCAAAAGCTGTATCCGGAGCATAGTTGTCTTCCACTGCCTTAGTGATTTTATTTCCGCTACAATGTATTAAAATATTGTAATTTATCTTCCGCTGTAATTTTATTCAATGTACTCTGATATTCTATACTCTGATGTAACATTATTATGATGTTTTATAAAAGTATGTTGTTGTTGTTCTGATGTGTTGTATTCCCAAAGTTAACGTACTCAGGTTTTGAACGGTCTTGGTCGATTTTGCGATCGATCGGGTCAGGCGGAACTCGGGTCGTTACATATTTATTCTGTGTTCCTGTGTTAATTCTGTTTTTTTAAACTCTATGAGCTAAATACGCTCCATCGATTTTAACGTTTTAAGTTGGTGTAATTACCGATTTGAAGCGATCAAAAAGGCGGGACGTTACAGTTGGTATCAGAGCTTTGGTTTATTCAAAGCATAACTTATTGAGTTAGAAAACGGATCTTGAAAAGAAAAAAATGGTTTTGAAATATAAAATTTGAAAGTATTTTTAAAACAGATTTTGAAGGTAAATTATTTTGGAAGTATTATTTTGAAACCAGTATTTCGAAACTAATACAGCGGAAAAAGAATTATGAATTTAATTTTTGTTCGGAATCCCCAGTCTTAGGAAGTCTTCGAATCCAGATTTGCCAGAGCTTTACTTCGATAAGTCTATTTAGATTTGAATCCCGAATCCATCATCGAATGGTATCTAAGGAAAACACGTGTAAGAGAATCAACGAATTAAATTGTGTATTTTAGCAATAAAGGACAACTGAAATAAGAATTCGGATAAGAATTTGAATGGGGAAAGAGAAATCTGAAATTGTTTCTAAGGTGAAATGGTGAAATTTATTTCGATACTCGGAATATAAATTAATGAAAATAAGATCAGAAAGATTATAGTCGGAATTCGATAATGTCAAGTTGTATTACAAATTTGTTTAGGTTATTCGGAATTTGGTAAATAATGTATAATCGAATTTATGAATTCAACGTTAAGTATAAACTTGTTAATTAATTAAAAAGAAGTGATGGTAAACAAGAAAATATGAATGAATTGATTGGTAAGTATCAACATCCTATTTCCTTCGATTGGCACCACCATATACTCTCCCTTCACTAAGGATGCTTGTGTTACCATTTTTCCTTTTTCGCCGTTACATTTAATCCTATTTCTCTGTATATCAGTGATCCCCTACTCATTTGAGCATTCCTATATTGTTACGACTTTTTCAGATAGGAAAACTCGGAACATACTTCGTCGTGACGTTGACTTTATCAAGAATTTAATGGAAAAGCTCCCTTCGAAGGAAGTTTCATCCGCTGAAGCTGTGATGTTAGGTGCTTTAGCACCTGGTGTAAATGGCGCCACCTGGTCTATGCTCAAGATTACATTTTTATTGCTTGGAATATGCCTTATCTTCTTGCTCTCTCCAGCTTTTATATCAAGTGATTTCATAACTATTGGAAATGTCCTCCTGCTGGTTATAATTGCCATTGTTCTTTTCATACTATTAAATGGTTTTCTAGCACAAACTGGTTTTGCATCAGTAGAGCAGCAAATGGAAGAGATGGGCCTTTCCAAAAACAATTCTGTGAAAAAAAAAGAGAGAGAGAGAGAGAGAGAAGGAATATTGAGAAAAAAAATAGGAAGACATTTATTGCCATCAATTTACATAGCAATATTTGCAACTCAGAGGCGGCTTATGTTTTGTTATGCATGTTAATCTAATATAGGTGTTAGGATTACCCATGTTACTTACTGTCATGTCTTTTATTTCTTTTCTTCCTGCAGCTACTTAGACTGTAGACATTCAAAACTTTACACATTAGTCGTACTATATTCTTGTAACTGTCCACACTTGCAATTGTCCCCGCTTGCGTATCTTACTGTAAGGCAGGTTATACATTTGTATAACTGAATGTTAGTTTAAATATTCATGTTTGAAACATGAAAGTTTTGACTTTTATATTTTTTTAGTTTTAAAAAAAATTAAGAGAGATTTGAACCTATATGGAAATGAAATCAAACCAAATTTGAAGTGACGAGATCAGATTTCGATAGAAGAAATAATATTAGTTTTTAGTAGTAAATAACGTTTGAAAGCAAGAATGTTATAAATGAGATTAGGAATTAAAGAAATGAAGTTAACTAGTGTGGAGAGATTATTCTGAAGTTCAGAATATAAGTAAAATAGAAATTTTTTTCCGAAGTTCGGAATATGTTATCGAATACGAGATTATTCGAAAGAAGGTTAGGCGTGAAGTCAATTGTGTTAAATTTCAGAAAAATGTTATTTATTTTCCATTTTAATTAGAAATTCAATTAATTGTTTAGATTAATGAATAAAGTATAATTTAAAGTTACATATTTTCGAACCCATAAATTATTGTTCGTAAAAGAAGGGAATACTTAACTCGAGTTCGAAAGTTATGAGAAAAAAATCTTTTGTTGGTTTTCAAAGCTATGAACTTGATCTATTTCGAAGTTAATAAAGTCGTTCAGTTAAGATCTAAGAGGTAAATATACCCCAACTTGACTGACTTCCTTGTTGACTAAGAAATGATTAAAGTTCGATAGCAGGAGTGGTTAAATGAAGTAAAAAAGCGTCAGCAGTTAAGTGAAAATTGCGGTGTTTTATTCATTATCTGTTTTAGTCGAAATAACTAATCTGGAAATGTTTCCCAAGATGAATAAAATATATTTTATATGGAAAATAAAGGTTTGTGAATATATATGGTAATAAGAGATTTTCTATAATTTTAGGAAATAAATATGATAATTGGAAATGTTTTCAAAAGATCATGTGAGGCTAACGGGTTTTGATAAATCAGAATGGCAAGGACTGAAGAATAAAAACCACATGACGATAATGAATGGCGACAGAATGGAAGGAAGTAGATTTGTAAACTGAATTCGAGAATCGTGTAGGCAGTAATTTGATAAGAAATTTAGTAATGAAGTTAAGGAATTTAGAAACTGACTAGAGATCAGTCATGTTGAATAATTTTCTGAGTGTTGATCTGATGTTGGTTTCGGCTTTCGGGATTGATACTTAGGAAGTTGTTTGCTTGATAATTTACGGTCGAAGGATGTGAATGTGGGGAAGTGTGAAGGAGAAATTTGCGATAAGAAGGAAAATGCCGAAATTTTGAGAGTATAAATATTTGAATAAAGTGATGAACTTAGTGATTGGAAATTGAGAAGAAATTGGTTTATAACCGATAGATTCATACATTTGAGTTTGGAAAGGTATCAGACATCTGAATTGATCAAAACCAAAATTTGAAATTTAAATGGAATTTGAAAATAATTGATTACATATCTTGGATATAGAAGTTTCGAAACTTATATGAAAGATATATAAGAATTCAGTGGATTGGAAAACTAGTGACTTGGAAGGTAATCAGTTTGAAATGAAATTTTAGGAATTTTATTTGAGATGTTTAGAAATATGATTTGGAAAAAAAAACTTATGTAAGTTGACATAAGTATTATTTACGAGGATTATGAAATGAAGTACTATATGTACATAGTATTATATGTTTTCAAAGCAAAATATGGAAAGTACCTTCTTTCTTGAATTTCGAGCTTAATTGAGATGTGCTGCTGGTGGTAGTAGGCTGTCCGGACATAAAACTCGAGTAGTAGGCTGTCCGGACATAAAAATCGGAGAGACCAACAGGAATCGGCTCGGAGACAAGGGCATAGGGATCGTATCGGAGGACCAAGCTTGGAGCTGGGGTTGGAGCGAAACACCGGATCGGATCGGGACATCTAGGAGGGAGCAACCACCGAACCAGGCACAGGGCATCCGAACCGAACCGATGGAGCAAGGGTACACTGAACCGAACCGGGCCAGAAGGGGAACACCGAACCGAACCGTATATGTGCTATTACTGCTACGCGACAACTCTACTAAAGACCAACTCCAATTCGACCAAAATCCGAGATGCAAAGGAAGTCCAAATGAGGAGCTTTGACTCAGGATCCAATTGGGAACCAATGAGTGGGCTTCATGATTGGGCTTTGCTGCAGGACGTGTGCTAAGGGGTTGTCAATGTCTGTAACTTTGAATCACTATGTGTAGGGAATACGTGAACGGATTCAGGTCCACAGTGGCCTAGGTACGACTAAAGAGCTAATAGACCAATGAAGTGTGGTTATCTGTAAAGATTTGGTCATGACTCCATGTGGCAAGCTTGGTAGTAGCAGTAGTTGTACAAGTCGAACTCCGTCACTACTTCGATGGGTCTAGTGATTGACTGTGGTGGACATCGTATGCTTTACGCACTAAGTGAGAGATGTGAGGATGGTTGCTATGCTTGACTTGTTTGCCATCATTATGACATGCACGCCCCACCCCCGTTATCTTTACACCATTTGTTTTGTGGCACCTTAGAGTATTGTACGGTATGTAGTGCTAACTCTTTGGTTGCAGGTCCAGGTTCAGGTATCGTTTAGTATACCCGTTATTGTTCTATTTAGCTGCTTATCGCTCATACCAGACTTTTGTCTGACCCAGAGTTTTATGTATCTTCTTATTACTCTGGGTGCTCTCACGAGCAGACTAGAGACAGGTTGGCTGGGTATGCACGGGTAGCTGATCCGGAGACGAGCAGAAGGCTTCCACATATTATATATAGTATTCTCAATGTGTTGTTGATCACTGCTTGGGAATTAGTAGTGTATCTTGTACTTTAGCTTTCTTTTGTTTTACAGACAGTAAATTTGGAAAGTTGTAACAAGCTGTATTTGGATTTCCGCTGCTATGTTGGTTTAGTTTTCAGCTTATGCACTGTCTCGCCTATTTTATGTCAAGATTATGTTATTATTATACTTTGTTCCATGTGCTGTGAGACATTCTACAGGTTCCTTGTTAGTTCATTCTCTCCTTTCCTTTCTTTGGCGACCGTTCCGTGCTAGTCAGGCGTGTGTACAGCGCACCTTCGGAGGAAATACAGGATAGTGCGGGGCGGGCCGTCACACTTGGTATCAAAGCTCTAGGTTGCGTAGTTAATCTGGGGTAGTTATCAGGGAGAGATAGTATACGTATATGAGAGCGCGTATTTGTGATTGTTTTGGTTTTCAAAAGCTATATATATACACTATTAGTATAGCTAAGGATGAAGTCGCACTGAACTAGCACCACTATGGAGATGGTTAATCTTTTCTCTTTACAGATTGAACGATGGGCCGATACGCAAGAGGTGCCGGTAGAGGAGCCAATAATGGGAATGCTGCTGACATGAGGACGATGTTTACTGACCTCATAAGAGAGATGCTTAGGGATGTGCAGAGGGCAGCTCGCAATGGTGGTAATGGTGGTGGTCCAATAGTGCAGGAGCCTAGAGCCGATTTCGCCAAGCTGAATAAGGATTATACTAGTCTTGGTGGGAAGCCGTTCCACGGAACGGAGTCGGCTACGGATGTTCAGGATTGGTTAGATAGTTGCGAACGCATCTTCGAGGATCTGGGTATCTAGGATGCGATGAAGAGAAGGCTAGCATCCCGTCAGCTGCAAGGACGGGCAATGAATTGGTGGAATGCTATAAAGGCAGCTACACTCGAGGATCAGATTACTTGGGAGCAGTTTAAGGTCCGCTTTAGCGAGAAGTTCATTCCAGCTGCCCAGAAATCAGTGTTGTTTAAGAGATTCTTGGAACTCAAGCAGTATGGCAGAGTTGTCTCAGAGTATATTGCCGAATTCGACACTTTGTCGAAGTACGGGTTATCTCTTATTGATACTGCCGAGAAGAAGAACGAGAAGTTCATAACTGGTTTGGATCAGTACTTGGGGGAAAGGCTTATTAACCACATCGATGAGACATTTGAATCAATTGTGGGGAAAGCATTGAGGTCAGAAAGTCTTTACCCTAAGTCGAAGACTGAGGTTGCATCTGCAGAGGAGCCAAAGCCACAAGCAAGTAGTGGAGGCAAGGGTGGTTCCCAGAATAAGAGAAAGCAGAATTTGACTAAGGATGGCCAGAAGAAAAAGAATAAGCAAGATGTTGAGTGCTTCAGCTGTGGTAAGAAGGGCCATTATGCTAGTAATTGTCGGGCCAAGCCAGCGGATAGGAAGTGCTTCAACTGTGGCTAAGTGGGACATCACAAGGACAAGTGTCTGCAACCCCTAAAGAAAAGCAGATGGTGAAAGCATATGCCCTTAATGCTATTCCTTCTTCGTCGAATGCCCCAACTGCGGAAGAGAAGGGAAAGAATGTCGTTATCCAAGGTATGCTTTATGTTTATGATGTTCCTGTTAGAGCTTTGTTTGATACCGGAGCTTCCAGTTCTTTCATATCTAGTGACCTGGTAGATAGGTTGGGATTAGAGCCCGAGATTGTCGATAGACCTTTAGTAGTGACGAACCCGATTGGTGGTTCGACTAACCTTAGCATGATTTGTCGTAATGTGGTCTTATCGAGTCATGGATGCATGTTTGTTTGTGATTGCTTTGTTTTGGGCTTTATTGGGTTTGGCATTATTTTGGGAGTCGATTGGCTCCAAAGATACGGGGTGGTGGTAGACTGTGAGGGCTTTTTGGTGACAGCTAGAGCGGATGATGGGCAGAGGGTAGTGTTTGGTGGTCTACCCAGTGATGGGATAATGGCTAGTTTTCTAAATTCCCTCGACATCCCGTATATTGAGTTGTCAGGATTGCCCGTGGTTGGCCAATATCCGGATGTCTTCGAGGAAGTGACCGGGCTTCTACCACACTGAGAGATTGAGTTCCGTATTGATTTGGTGAAAGATGCCAGACCTATAGTGATGCCACTTCGTTGTATGGCACCAAGGGAGCAGCGAGAGCTCGGGGTGCAAGTCAACGATCTTTTGAAGAAGGGATTTATCAGAAGGAGTGTTTCTGAATGGGGAGCACCAGTTGTGTTTGCTACCAAGGCGGATGGTTCCCTTCGTTTGTGTGTAGACTACCGCGAGTTGAATAAAATGACGAGGAAGAACAAGTAACCTCTACCGCGGATAGATGATTTGTTTGATCAGTTGAGTGGCGCGAGATTATTTTCTCAGTTGGATCTCGCGACAAGTTTCCATCAGCTTAGAGTGGAAGCTGAGAGTATAGCTAAAACGGCATTTTGGATGCCGTCTGGATTTTATGAGTGGTTGGTCATGCCATTCGGGCTGACCAATGCCCCATCATATTTTGTGGATCTTATGAATAGGGTATTCAGAGATCAGTTGAATAAGTTTGTTCTTGTGTTCATGGATGATATTTTGGCCTACTCGAGGACAGAGGAAGAACACAAGGAACATTTGAGGATAGTGATGGAGGTGTTGAGAAAACACCAATTGAAAGAAAAGTTTTCTAAGTGTCACTTCTGGAGGAGGGAAGTGAGATTCTTGGGCCATGTTGTTTCAGAGAATGGTATTGCCGTGGATCCCGCGAAGGTGGCTACGGTACAAGATTGGTCTATGCCCAAGAATGCAACGGACATAAGAAGTTTCTTGGGGTTAGCTGGATATTATCGAAAGTTTATCTAAGACTTCTCCAAGATAGCGGCACCATTGACTCAATTGACCAAGAAGAATCAAGCTTTTGTCTGGGATGAAAGGTGCGAGAACGCATTAAAGATTCTAAAGGAAAAATTGACATGTGCACCAGTGTTAGTCATTCCTAAGGGGAATGAAGATATGACGGTATACACAGATGCATGTGGTACCGGACTTGGTGTTGTATTGATGCAAGGAGGTAGGGTTGTAGCTTATGCAAGTCGACAACTAAAACCGCATGAGAAAAGATACCCTACCCATGATTTGGAATTGGCAGCGATTGTGTTCGCATTGAAGATGTGGAGACATTATCTCTTAGGAGAAAGATTTGAGTTGTTTACCGACCATAAATCGTTAAAGTATCTATTCTCCCAAAAGGATCTAAATCTCCGACAGCAAAGATGGTTAGAATTCTTGACTTCCTATGATTTCGATATTGCATATACACCAGGAAAGGGCAGTGCGGTAGCTGATGCATTAAGTAGAAGACATGCCAGTTTAGGGGCTATGTTTCTTGAATGGAAGCAACTGGAGTACATCGCTGGGTATGATTTCAGACCAAAGTGCGAATTGGATCCAGAAATGTTAGCAAGTTTGACGATCAGACCCGCTTTGATTGACAAGATCGACTCTAGTCAGAGGGATGATCCTAACCTATTGGAAATCATCTCCAAGTTAGAGATGGCTATCGATGAGGAGATGAATAAGTATGGGCTTGATCAAGATGGATGGCTTAGGAAGAATGGAAGACTTGTTGTACCCAACGTCAATGGATTGAGAGATGAAGTGCTTAGAGAATGTCATCACTCAAAACTGACTATACACCCTGGTGGTAACAAGATGTATCGAGACATGAAGCAGACCTACTACTGGGAAAGGATGAAAAGAGATATTGGGAAGTTTATATCCAAATGCATGAATTGCCAACTAGTTAAAGCTGAGCGAAAGAAGCCGTGTGGTTTGTTACAACCGTTAGAAATTCCAGAATGGAAATGGGAACAAGTGTCGATGGATTTCATTAATGGGTTACCAAGGACTAGGTCGGGCCATGATAGCATTTGGGTGATTGTGGACCGATTGACTAAGAGTGCAAGGTTTTTACCCCTCAAGTCAAATAGAACGGCAGCTAAGTTAGCTGAACTATATGTAAAGTGGGTAGTGAGGTTTCATGGAATACCCAAAGGCATTGTGAGTGACCGAGATCCGTTGTTCACTAGTGGATTTTGGAAGAGCTTACAAGAGGCGTTAGGATCAGAATTACATCTCAGTATCGCGTACCATCCTCAAACCGACGGTTAAACAGAGAGGGTGAATCGTATATTGGATGACCTCTTGAGAGCTTGTGTATTGGACTTTGGTGGATCATGGGATGACCATTTGCATCTAGTAGAGTTTGCATATAATAATAGCTACAAATCCAGTATCGGTATGGCTCCGTTTGAAGCTTTGTACGGAAGACCATGCAACTCACCGTCATGTTGGGTAGAAACTGGCGAGAAGTTTGTGCTTGGACCCGATGTGGTAAGAGAAACTTCAGCTAAGATTAGGATTATCCAGCAGCGAATGAAGGCTGCCGAAGATAGGCAGAAAAGTTATGCTGATAAGAGGAGAAGAGAGTTGAAGTTCTCCATTGGAGACTTGGTGTTTGTCAAGATTTCTCCGTTAAAGAGCGTGATACGATTTGGCAGGAGAGGCAAGTTAGCACCAAGATTCGTTGGTCCATTTCCGGTTCTTGAGCAAATTGGGAATTTGGCGTACAAAGTTAAATTACCAGAGAAGATGGCAGGAGTTCACAACATATTTCATGTTTCCCAGTTAAGGAAGTTCGTGCACGACCCAGATGTGACTATTTCACTTGATCAGTTGGATGATATCGAAGTTGAACCCGAGGCGGTTGGGAACCGCAAGCCTATGCGTATTGTTGGGAACGATACGAAGCGACTTCGGAGGAAAGCGGTGAATCTAGTCAAAGTTCAGTTGGGCGAGAATGAGAATGACTGTACTTGGGTGACAGAGGAAAACATTAGGAAGACGTATTCAGAACTCTTCGCCTAGTAAGATTTTAACTTCGATTTAGTCTTTCTGCATGCTAGGATAGGTTTGTTTTGTTTGTTTTGCATGATTGATTGTTGTATATGGCTGGTAGGCATGCAGGATCCTTTGTGTGTTTTGGGTTAAAGAATTTCGGGGACGAAATTTCTTAAGGGGGGGAGAGTGTAACGACCCGTATTCTACGCATCGAATGATCGTAGAATATTTATTTCTCTCACATACGGAGTCGTATGGTCATGTAACTTTGGGAGACGACTATTGGAGTCATTTCCCATGTTCACGATTTTTGCCGATTTTTAAATGACCGTTTTGCCCCTAGCTGGTACTGTTTTGGCCATAACTTTTTGATTGGAAAGGAATTTTGACCTGAAACCACTTCCATTGGCTTCGGATGATAGTTTACCTTTCCGTAGAGTGGTCACATTAGCCAAGCGGACTCACCGTTTGGGAGATATGGCTGAAACAAGGTTTAGAAGGTGAAAAACAGCTTAACCGGGCCTAATTAGGGTGATTAGCAAGAGGGCCCATGACTCATTTCGGGATTAGAGATGTATAGGGGCTGATTAGGGTTAGAAAACATTTCTTTCAGCCGCCACTTTCTTTCTTGGAACCCTAGCAATGGCCTCCAACACCCAAATCAACTTCTAATCACTTTCTAATCAAGTTTTGGCTTAATCAACATCAAATCAAAGAAGATCTTCACCAAATTAGTATAAGAGCTGATGTTAGACATTAGTATTCGCCCAAATCAGCGAGGTTTCGGTTCCGAAAATTTTATTTGTGGCCAAGGTGAGTGATTAGCATTGTTTTGACACTAATTACAGTTAATTAAGGGTAATTAGTGGAGATTAGCGAATTTATACACTAATAAATTCTGGAAAAATATTCATAAATTCAAAAATAATTTTTTAGACCTCTGTTAGAAATTTGGTTTGATTTGATTAAGGTTTGCTAATCATATCATTAGTTTTGCCTAAACATGCTTAAGGGAAAAAATATGGAATTTTGGGTAGGTTTGATCCATTTTACATGTTATGGTTGTTGTTTTGATGTTATGGTTGATTCTCTATTTGTTGCTATGACTGTTTGGAAGGATTTGTGGTTGTTTAGAAAAGTTAGATTGGTCGAAAACGTCGTCGAATGGCGTAAACAAGTCGCTGGAAAAAATTGCATAAAGTTGTGTGCAGGGTTTCGGATCGGATCGGGTTAGGGGCTCGGATCGGATAGGAGAGCTGGGCAAGGAAATTCGAACTAGACTGAAGTCTAGCACAAAGAAAGCTTGGCAAGAAGGAAGGCCATTCGCATAGAGATGGAGTTGGGTGTGGATCAGGAGCAAAGGCGAGAGGATCGGATCGGAGAGACCACCAGGGGACCGGATCGGAGAGACCAACAGGGGATCGGATCGGAGAGACCAACAGGAATCGGTTTGGAGGCAAGGGCATAGGGATCGGATCGGAGGACCAAGCCTGGAGCTGGAGTTGGAGCGAAACACCGGATCGGATCGGGACATCTAGGAGGGAGCAACCACCGAACTAGGCAGAGGGCATCCGAACCGAACCGATGGAGCAAGGGTACACCGAACCGAACCAGGCCAGATAGGGAACACCGAACCGAACTGTATATGTGCTATTACTGCTACACGACAACTCTTCTGAAGACTAACTCCAATTCGACCAAAACCTGAGATGCAAAAGAAGTCCAAATGAGGAGCTTTGACTCAGGATCCAGTTGGGAACCAATAAATGGGCTTCATGATTGGGCTTTGCTGCGGGACGTGTGCTAAGGGGTTGTCGATGTATGTAACTTTGAATCACTATGTGTAGGGAGTACGTGAACGCATTCAGGTCCACAGTGGCCTAGGTTCAACTAAAGAGCTAATAGACCAATGAAGTGGGGTCATTTGTAAAGATTTGGTCATGACTCCATGTGGCAAGCTTGGTAGTAGCAGTAGTTGTACAAGTCGAACTCCGTCACTACTTCGATGGATCTAGTGATTGGCAGTGGTGGACATCGTATGCTTCACGCACTGAGTGAGAGATGTGAGGATGGTTGCTATCCTTGACTTGTTTGCCATCATTATGACATGCACGCCCCACCCCCGTTATCTTTACACCATTTGTTTTGTGGCACCTTAGAGTATTGTACGGTATGTAGTGCTAACTCTTTGGTTGCAGGTCCAAGTTCAGGTATCGTTTAGTATACCTGTATTGTTCTGTTTAGCTGCTTATCGCTCATACCAGACTTTTGTCTAACCCAGAGTTTTATGTCTCTTCTTATTACTTTGGGTGCTCTCACGAGCAGACTTGAGACAGGTGGCTGGGTATGCACGGATAGCTGATCCGGAGACGAGCAGCAGGCTTCCTCGTATTATATATAGTATTCTCCCTGTGTTGTTGAAGATCATTGCTTGGGCATTAGTAGCGCATCTTCTACTTTAACTTTCTTTTTTTTAGAGACAGTAAATTTGGAAAGTTGTAACAAGCTGTATTTGGATTTCCGCTGCTATGTTAGTTTAGTTTTCAGCTTATGCACTGTCTCGCCTGTTTTATGTCAAGATTATGTTATTATTATACTTTGTTCCATGCGATGTGAGACATTCTACAGGTTCCTTGTTAGTTCATTCTCTTCTTTTCTTTCTTTGGCGACCGTTCCGTGCTAGTCGGGCATGTGTACAGCGCACCTTCGGAGGAAATACAGGCTAGTGCGAGGCGGGCCGTCATAGAGGTAATAGTAAAAATATTTTTTAAATGAATTTTGTGTATAAGAATTATAAATGATTTCTATTTTTGGGAAATTTCAAGTCGACAGATTGTGATTTGAAGAAGAAATGTTATTTACACTCTTCAATAAGTGTTAGGGAAGATTTAATGGATTGAATATAAGGAGATGGAATTTGTGAAAACAAGGGGAAAGTAAATATTGACAGATGAGATTATAAAGAAATTTGGAATAATTTGCCAGATTTGGAATTTAAAAAGAAATTATTTTTAAAGGGAATGTGATTGTCCAAATTACTTGAATGTGATGGATAAGCAAGGAAGTTCGATGACTTAAATGTCGATATTTAATTTAGTTATGAAAGAATTTCACACAAATATGAAAATTAAAGGTATACATTGGAATAACACCAATGATCTTTCCTTTTCGAGGACGAAAAGTTTTAAAGGGGGTAAGATTGTAACGTCCCAGAAATTTCGACAACTGAAATATGAGACTAATTAAAGAATTAATTATTTATTATTAAATATATATGGATATAAGGATTTAAAATTTAAATATATGGTTTTGTGTATTGATTTAGTTCAATATTTAATCCAGAATGGTTGGTTGTGAATCAAATATTTATAGCTGGTTATTTGAATTGGACATGAAAATCGATCGAGAAATATAAACGGTTAAGATTAAAAATAAATGTCGTTATCGTTGAGTAAATTGGAGTTGTTAATTATTTATTTGAAAATATGGAGAATTGGCTTCAATATGCGTGTATTTGTTTATATTAAGAAATTGAAATTTACATTTAAAATTTGGAAGCAAATAGAGTTGTTAATCGGCAGATGGAATAAAATCAGTAAACTGATTTAAAAATAATTTAATGTTATATGCAAATAGAGTTAGAGTCCGACCAGATTAATTTTATTGGGTTCTAAACATCGAGACGTAGCAGCACGTCAAATTTCGTTGCGATTGGAGTCTATTTATGATGATACAAGAATTAAAACGTAGCGATAATTTGCGGTAGGATTAGATTTCATGGGGTACAAATAAATAAACTTCTTATCCGTGGACCTATTACCTAAAAAGTTGCACTACCTAAACCTACCGATTTAACGCTGTTCTTATCTCCTTTATTTTCTTCTATAAAAAACCTACGCCCCATTCATTTCCTCAGCAAAATCGCTACTTTCCCCTTTGTATTTTAATGGCCGATGCTCATTTGACTTCCCCCAAAAATCGAAGCTTGTCCAAAAACCACGACTAACTTCCAATCGTTTCCCTCCTTCTCCACTTCGAAAACAAGCACCGTCGCCTTCTTCATCGTGACTACTAGCATTGGTTTTCTAGATATCGGCAACTCAGAAATCGAGCCACCGCGCTCCAGATGGGTTGATCATCGAGCCCTCTCAACTGTCCAAGTCGTAATAAGCTCCAACTTTAGCCGCCCTTTCAAACTCGACATATTTGAAACTACGGGGAACCATGGAAGAATCCATAACAGCGCGCGATGAAGCATGCATGCCAACTGTTGCAAACGGCAAGCCGTTCGGTATACCTTCCTGCTCCGATTCGTTGCGATTGCAGGTCAGTATTCACTTATGATTGATCATAGAGTCAAGTTTATTAACTCCGGTAATTAGTTGAAATTAAATAGTTAATTTTCATTGTTTGGGTTGGATTACTCCACTTCATGTTTGATGCCTTATTTATATTCACTTGAATTTGGGGTTTGTTGCATCATAATTACCTCGCACATGTACCTTTGTCCTTGATGGTGGGGATGGTGACCTATTTGACTGTATATATGTGGAGGCTAATTTGAACATGGGTATATATACACTTTGTATATGTATATTCAAGTTAGTTAACATATGTATGTACACGAGGCCATTATCTGCTTATTCGCTCGCTGACTTGTAATGTTGCGTACCTGATCATGCTCAATGAGTAATATTGACTCTCAAATTCCATGTTGTTACCTTGTCATCCTCGTTCCACGGAGATCTATAAATTAGGATTTCATATCTATGATAAATCAAGTGATGTTCTAGTTGGATTTAATAAACTAAGCTTATCTTCAAATATTATGTTTTGTTTAAAGTATCATCATTGAGAACATCTGAATGTGATACAAGAAGATCTATATTTATTGCAAATTTCATTTTGTAGTTTTCACATTTACCCCTTCCTGTGAGGACTTAGTTGTACTAGGCATTTGAGTGTGTAGTATTCATTTGCAACATCATATATGGTTGGCTCATGCACGCATTATCCTGTGTATCAAAGTCTTGTATGCTTGTGAGTGTACTAAATAAGGCTGATTCAGATTCAACATGGAAACCTCGGGTAGATGAAAAATGAAAATAGATAGGGTACTTGAACACAGAAGACAGTGAGTAAATATATATTGATGGTATATGTAGTGGCGCAGCCATGTATATATGTTTAAGGGAGAAAATCAGAACAAATTTTTATTCACACCTTGTTCCGCATTTTTGGGAAAACTTAAACTGTTGGTTCACAACTTATAAGCTGAAACTTAAGGATATTGGGGTACTTGTAAACAATCTTGTGCTGTTTCCATTTGAGGTACTGATGAGTCTATTTAACTTCCGTTCATGCTGTCTCAAATCCCATAATGTTCTCTTATTTTGCCCATACTATTATGACTGGTCATACAACATGAAATAAATGATTTGTTTAGTGCTTTTTGGGTTCCTGCCACTATATTGGACCACAGTGCCTATTTGTTGTTGGTGATTTACTAAATCTCATACCTGGCATGTTTGTAAACCTGAGTAATTGGTTGTGATCTATATGGTTGCTTGTGATCTATATTGGGGTAAAGTCTGCAATACACCATCAGCAAGAACGGCATACACTTTTATATATTTTAGTAAGTATGACACAATGTTATATGCTTTAGCAAGAATGATATACACTATTATATGCGACTGGTCAAATTAACGTGGCAAGCAGACTATTTTTACAATGCCCAAAACTCGTTATGATTATTAGTCTGTATGTATAACCCATGTAATTAACCTAATTCATAATGGCGTTACCGCACCTAAATCTAAGAAATGTACTAATGCGGCGAAACCACTTGTTTAGATGCAATATCATTTAGTTACAATTAGAAGTCCTGTAAGACTTGAGCAGTAGGTTTACTTGAAATTCATATTTGAGTCAATCAAGTTCACAGTATGGAATTTGAACAAAGTGCGTAGTAGTGATTAAATGTAGTAAACCAGTTTTAAAGAAGAAAAAAAAGTGATGGTGTATGCCAATGTTCACGGATAAAGGAAGTGAAGCATCGATTATAGTAGTAAGAATAAATAAATAGAGTAGCAGGAAGCAAAATTTGTGATGGACTTATCATATATATAACACGCCTAGGTGTAGATTTCGAAATGACTCTATTATATGGTTTAGCAAAAATGACAAACACTGATATGACCTGAAATGGGTTGCACTGTTATAAACTGAAATGGTTTAGCAAATGATATACACTGTCTGATTTCACATGGGTCACCTGCATGGTTATGCTGCTGTCCTTACGTCCCCTTTGATATTGGCATATTGTGCTGGTTGAATGCACCTCTGTAGTATTTCAACTTCAGCATTGATGCTACCCTTTTAAATGTAACTGCATGCCTTTTGATGTTGGCATACTCAGTCTGGTATTTTTCTTTATGCCAATCTTGGTATCAATATGCTCATCCGTGCTTAAAACTTAAGTGCTGAATTTGTAACGTGCTCATTTGAGATGCTAACGCAACACACATATGTATATATACACATATGTGTATATACAGGCTTCCGAAATCACTTATGTTGGTATTTATATTCGGTTCGGGACGTTGAGGCAGTGTACACGTATATATTATATACACGTGTACCCTCGCAGATGCCTGATACCGTTCATCCCTGAAAATAGATAGAACTGATATAAACAGATACCACAACCATTTATTTATATTTAACATCGATGTTAGGATTAACTGTTATATTTCAATTTATATGGAAGTTAATCTACTTGAACTATGATTAATCCTGACTGGAGTGTTTTATGTTTTTGTATGGAACGCTCGGGTCAGATCCGAGCATTTCAATTTTAAAGATTTCAGCAGTAGATTCAAAGATTGGCAAAGACTGGGGGTTTCACAAGACGGCGCGCTCTGAAGATTTCAACATAGTAAATTATTTTTCTTGTATGCAAAGCATGTTTCCAAATTCCGCTGTATACAGACAAATATTGTATTCAAAATTTGATTTATAAATAAAAGTTTATTTCGCCGTTTAATACTATGTTATCTATTTTTTCTGTGTTCTAGTGTTAATTCTGTTTTTTTAAACTCTGTAAGCTAAATACGCTCTGTCGGTTTGGACTTTTTAAGTTGGTGTAATTACCGATTTGAAGCGGTCAAAAGGCGGGACGTTACAAATGGATTGAAAGGAATAAATTGATTAAAATCAACTGGTATGAAATTGAATACATATGAATGAAAAACCAAAAGTTTTGGTAGAATTAAAAATTTGTTGAAATGTGAAATGTTGACTTTCACATAAGTAGGTATTGGAAAAGTAACGGGTTCATAGCGTTTTTCCTACCTTAGAAATTTCGGGGACGAAATTCTTGTAAGGGGGAAGAATGTAATGACCCATATTTCAATCAATTAATTTTAAAATATTTAATATGGTTTTTAATATTGATTTGATAATGTAAATCGATTTTTACGTTGAGTTATCAATTTAATAATCGAAATACAATTTATTTCGAATATATATAATTATTGTAATACGAGAATCAGAAGTAATTCAATTCGATATTAAAACAGAGTCAAAATATTTCAAATGATCAATAAAAATTTTATTTGATAATAAACGATAATAATAAATAATTAATCAATAGAGAATTAATGGTTTTTCAATTTATATTATATTATATTAATTTAATATGGTATATGCGTTCAAATTAAATTCCAGAGTATATTCTGTTGAGTTCAGTATAACGCTGTGATATTTAAACATCGGTCGGTGCATTAAAATAGCGGTTCACAGTTTCAAGTTGTAAACCCCGTAATATTTGATTAATGGATAAGGTCAAATCAAATGAGAATCCATTTAGATAAAATAAAAATCCCTTTGTGTCTAATCACATTAAACAGAAATCAAATCGTATTAATTTATAGTCAAATCAAAAATTACTTAATGGTGAAGTATTCCTCTCTATATAAACGCAACTACTCTCTCTTCTCCCATTTCCATTCTCTGTCAAAATTTGATCAAATCCTATTTTTCGGTCCTTTAAAATCAGTCTAATTATTCAAATCCTTCGAGAAATGGTAACTGATATTTATCCTGTGCCTTCACTCTTTAAAATCGAAATGGAAAAAGGGGACTGCATCTTCTTCATTTCTCCAGTGAGGCTAATCGAAAGTCCCCAAACAAAAAATAAATAAATACAGATATGAAATCGCATCTCGATTCGATGATTAAGGGAAGACCGATGCAACCTACGTTCGTACGCAGGCCTGGAGATCTCGACAACTAGCAGCACGGCTGGGGTATCAAATAGTGTATCGCAATGTAGGGGACGGTGAATTAGGAATTTGTGGGTCCACAAAGACGGAATCGATCGATTAGATAAGTGGTGGTTATGTTGTCTTTGGGGGGGCTCGAATTTGGGATTTTAGTGATAGGAAGGGGTGTGTGAGCTCTGAAACGTGATAATGGAAGGGTACGACTTCGAATGGTAGATCAAAGTGATGGGAAAGAGTTCTAAAGTGAGAAAAATGGTAAGTTCGATCTGTAATTTTGATGATGAATGGTGATTAGCGACAACGAACAATTGGGATTTTGCGATGGATTTTTGGTTAAGAGGATATGTCGCTTTTGCTGTTGGAAGGGGAGGTGTTTGCTTTGTTGGAGCATGGATTTTCAGTGAGGAAAAAAGGAAGTTTTAAACATTGTATTGATGACTGAATGTCATGATTGCTCGGGTTTAGCTACCGAGCAGGATCAGATGGATTAAAATGGAAGAAGAAGCTTAGTTATGCAATCGGGAAGGAGTTACCAGTTTAGGAAGAATTAAAAACATGGATTAAGGTATATTTTCGATTTTTTTCTTTTATGGAAAATTATCTATGCAGTAATAATTTATTTAAGGAAGTTTATTTAGTGAATCTTTTAAAATAAATGGCTAATGTGGTAATTGATAAATGTATAGGAATTAGTCTATATTTTTATTAACTAATTAAAGTAAATTAGTTTATATTTTCATATACTGATTTAAGTAAAATGGTACAAACCTATAGAGTAACTAAATTGGTTTAATATATATATATATATATATTAAAATATATTAGAATGAAGTTAGAATTTATATATAAATGAAGTTTAAAACGTTTATACATTAAATATAATTAAAATAAACTTGCCGCAGCGCGGCAGTTCGTAAATTGGCGTTTCGAACTTCAATTGAGTATATAGAACTCAATTTAATTCGATATTCATTAAAACAAGAGTCGTCAGGACCGATTGAACAATAGTTTTCTAATGGAAGAGCAAAATCTGAATTTCGTCTTATAGATTTTGAGTTATGTCAAAAATCAATTTTCAGAAAAACAGCGCAATAACCATTATAAAACCATAATGGTTTATTGAAATAAATAAAGGAATTTTATGTAAATAAAATATGGATTTTCATTAGAAAAATACAGACTTGAGTTGTAAAAATATATCTGAACTCAAGTGGAGTAGTGGATTGATTTTTGGAAACAAAAATCAGATTTTTAATTATTAAATAGCATTAAATAATTTGAATAAAAATTAGTTAATGAAATTTTGAATTTAAATTTGACTTTAAATAAGTGAATTGGATTTGTAAATTCATATTTGAAATCGAATATGGAATTTGAGTTGAAGATGGCATTCGATTGTTTTATAAACAAATTAAATTAGTTATGAAAGGGCCTAGAGAGGCGAGTTGAGATTAATGCTAATTGAACTCAAGATGGCATTCAATATGAAAGGGCCTAGAGAGGCGAGTTGAGGTTTGAACTATTGACCGGTACAAAGGAGGTTATGGAGAAATTTTCCAGAAATTTAAGGAGTTATAATATTTTTAAGAAAATTGGATAACCAAGAAATCAATGTATTGATATATATATATATATATATATATATATATATATATATAGAATTCGATAAGGAAACAAACTTAAAAATTAGAATACTATAAACAAAAAGAAAATCTGTGAATTTAAATCTGGCAAGAACAGAAAGAGAAACGTATACACGTTTAAAATAAATAAATGGATAATGGGTTTTATGATGTTGATTATTCGAGGTAAGTGGTTTTGGCAGTTTTGAAGTTAATGATATTTTCGGTCAAGATTTGAGAGGTAGCTATACCCCAACTTAATTGATTTCGTTGTTAACAAATAAATAGCAAGATCCAGTCTCGAAGAAAAATGTTTGAATAAGGGTTAGCTGAATGCAATATTTTGGGTTATTTGTAACGATGTTTTACACAACATCGATTTAACCCAAGTAAGTGGAATTTTGGAAATATAAAGATAAATATTTCCTAAGTATTGAAGTAAATGAATGGTCATGGAAGAGATAATTAATTGGAATGTTTTCCAATTAAAAATAGAATATATTTTCTAAGTATAGAAAATAAAAGAAGGCGATATATGGAAATGTTTTCCAAATAGCGTAAAAGGCCAAGATGATTATTGAAAATATCGTGTTAACGAATATGGATAAGGAAATGGAGAAGTGTTTTAATTAATGAAATATTAATTAAAAGGCCCAGTGATTTGTTTGATTCTTTGAATGAATGTTTGTTTTTCTTCGATAGTTAAATAACCAACTATCGAAGTATTTGCCAATATCGTTGTCAATATGGAGAGACCGGTTGGATTATTATCCGAGAACCACTCCGTATTGCAAGTAGCATTGCAAATCAGATTATATGAAGATAATCGAAGATAGAGTAAAGTGCAAGGGCTTTTTCTGTTAATCCTAGGTAGAAATTGCTTAAGATGGATTAATAGAAATTGTGCCTTCAGTTTCGTTCAGTCCTAGAACGTAGTGTATGGACGAATGTCTGACAGAGTATTTCCAATGATCACATATGTTGGTTCGTATAAATATATATGGTGGCGGATAATTTATTCTCTTAGCATAATATCCAGAATATATTTGTCCAATCAATTAATAATTAACAAATATGGCATTCAAAGTGATTGTGCTATCAGTGAACGGAAAGTAATCGTAGCCTCAGGCCTCAACAACCGGGAAATGACAAAAACCAGGAAGGCGGCATGGCTATGTGGGTAGCTCCCATTAGAGTGTATTATCACCTATCTAGAGAAATTCATTTAATTCCTTTTTCTATTCGATGTTGTCCCATTTGGAAAAACTGTTGTTGATCCCAATCGTTGGTGATATACATTAGATACACTCAAGCGAAATGAGTGGTCGGTCATGTGTGGTCGGGTTATAAGATGTTCTTGTTGAACCTAGTGTATTTTCCACTAGAGATACACTATCGGAAGGTGGTTCCATACCTTGTCATAGTTGGAAATTCATTACCCAATAAGTGCTCGCCGTTTTGATTGTATATTATATATATATATGTGGAACGTGAGATGCAAACGTTCCACAAGATTTCTATTTATTTGATTTAGACACTATTATAATATCAAAAGAGTTTTGATATAAAGATTATCATTTCTTTCAAAAGGATTTTGAAAGTTAAATAAGTGTTTTGGATTCTCATAAGGGAAAAACCTGTTACGTGTTATAAGATGTGGTCTTATGAGATATCGTATATTTTCTCAAACTGTTTTAAATTGTTTACTCATACCAGTCCCATGACTGACCCAAAGTTTATTTTATTTTGTTTTACCTAAACTCTTGGGTGCCCAAACTTGTACGGGCAATCAAGCAGTTCAAGATTTTACAGATTTATCTTAAGGAGCTTGGAGCAGGAGGCTTCAGCTTTAGATATATAGTATTTTTATTTCCGCTGCGTTATAAGTGTTGTACTCTGATAATTTTATGTTATACAGTTTAAATTTTGTATTTCCACGGTTATGATGTATTATATTTTGTTTCGCTGCGGTGTGAGATTCTGTGTTGTTATTTCTGTTCTTCTTCTACCTTTTTCTTCTAAAAAAAAATTATTCGTATTTCTGTGATATTTGGGTTGGATGTGTGATGTATGTAGTCAACTCAAATAGTACGGAAATCCGGTTCGTTACAGTGCAAGTCTCATAGCTGAAATGTTAAGTGATCTTCAGGTTAAGAGTTTGGTAATCTTGCCACTTTTTTTTTGCAATTTTTAAATTTAATCCACATATACCGAGCCCTTCCTTTGCTACTTAGGTTAATTTACACATAGCATTTTTTCATTTAGTTAGTGTGTACGTATCATAGAGAAAATTTAAACGATCATGACTCGTCAGGTTTATAGTGTTAGTGTTTCTCACCTTATTATTTTATACAAATTTTCTCTACTTATACACATGCATAGTTAGAATCTGAGTGACACCAAGGTCAAAAGTTGGAGCCTCTCTCTCATCCGGTTCTTTTTCACAGTTTTACGGTCTGGCTCTCGAATTGAATTTAAACAAAAGAGGTGGTGGCACAGCTGAGCAACATGTATTATAAGTTAAAAAAAAAGTTGAATACATTCATAGTAGTTTCAAAGGAAAAGGCTCATGTATCAAAATTTTAGGAACATTAGCTAATTATTATTGGGAATAAGTGACTTATTTGCATATTACAGAAAATAGTAGACTTATTCAGAGAATATTAATATTTAGCGATGCATTCGTTGATTTATCTGATTCAATGTTGCCTCTTTCTACTTTGAACATTAATTTTAATTGTGAGGATAACTGTTAATAAAGGTATGACATTATATGGGGGTGTATATAGTGTTTTTTAATAAATGTTAATTAAGTGCTCATCTAATTTGTTTTGTTTGTTGATATTGTTTTCACATCCAAAGGATAAGGATATGCACATAAGCTTAATACGTACTCGCCAACAATTGAAGAATGAGAAATTCCGAAAGTACAAGCCAAAAGTCAAATATAACAAGTCTACCATTGAAGCTTGAAATGTAGACAAAGAACAAGAATTACGGCACAAGACAATACAAACGTCGTGTGCGGAAATTGAAATGACTCGTGAAGAAACTGAAATGCATGAGGAAACTGAAATGACTCGTGAAGAAAATGAAATACGTGAAGGAAATGAAATATGTGAAGAAACTGAAATAGCTTCCAAAGAAAATGTTCATGCGGAGGAGGAAATAAATGGATCAAATGAAGTTAAAACTGCAAATATGGATGTGAAAAAACGTCCTAGAGGTCCAACAAGAGCAAAAAAACTTCCGTTATGTCTTGGGAATCGAATTGAAGTTGTAGTCAATGAGGTAGCCATACCCATAGGAGAGGGCTCAGTACATTTGTCTTCATATCTTAGGCCGCTTGTACGAGAACATGTACCAGTTACACTTGCCGATTGGAGGCTTCTAAGCGATAAATTGAAAGTTGTATTATGGGAGTCAATTCTGGTATGAGATCTTAAGAATTTTTTAATAATTGCTTTGCTTAATGAATTAGGTAAGCAATTCACAAACACTTTAGATGCTCCATTTAGCAATTTCTGAAAGTATTATTATGAAAGTATTGTTTAATGAAGTGAGAGTGAAGCAATCGTTGAATTATTACTGTGAATGTTTTTCTTTCGATTTCTGCATATGATATAAAATATCAAATATGTTATTGAATATAATAAAAATACTGAAGTTAGAATTGTTTTATATCCTATAAATCATCGACAAGGTAAAATGCATGCTGTTGCATATCAATTAATTTTGGGTTGATTTCTGCGGCGACTAAGCAAAGTTCAATCTCATACCTTATTTAGTCTAACTATGGTTGATTGAACCAAATAGAACTATTATGAATGCGCTTGGTTTATACTTTGTACAACGTTTGCTTATTTCATAGGAACATGCATGTTGTTTTACGAAAAATTCCCGGAACAATGAGTATGTAAATTAGACCTTTTGATTTTTAAATTAGAAAATGTAAACTGGTACTGGTATGTGGTTTCCCAATATATCTAAAGTTTCAAATTTGTCAAATGGAAATTTTGAATCAATAAAGTACAAGTTACCTTGGATTATTTTAACAAATAAGTGCAAGACATCCTGCATTTCTATTTCCAAAAATTCCAAGTCACTACCAAATAATGGTGTGTTCTAGAATAAGAATCCAAAATCTAATAGCATTTTCAAACTCTGTTATTTTGAGTTCTACATGAACTGAACTGGATACACAAAACTGTTGACATATTACTAACTATAATGAATTTTATTAATATGACAATAACCAAACAATAAAAAAATAGAATTACCAAATACAAAAATACAAATATCTATTGATAGTTATAAAACCTTTGGGGTTCCACATTTTGTGTAAATGCAGACTTCACAAAAAACCCTCTTAAACTTTAAATCACATCACAATGTAGGCTAGATTTCAGTCGTTTATGTCAGTCCAGTTTAGATATTACTAATTTAAGCCACAATGTAGGCTAGATTTAAATCACATCACAATTTAGTCCAGTTTAGATATTAGTAATTTCTTTTAATTTCAGTTGCTAATAGTCACTAAACTGAAAATAATGCATGTTATCAAATTGCTTGATTATTTTCTTCTTATTTTTTACTTGTGGGCTAGATTCGAGGTGGAAGAATGGCAAAAAAAATTCCATACTTCAACAAATGGGAACTATTTGGAGATCGTCAAAAAGCAAATTGGTCCGAAAATTAGTTAATGCAATGAAGGAAGAGGAAAGACATAACTTGAAACCTTATAATATAAAAAACATGAACAAGTGGAGATCGTTTGTAAAGGAGAAATTAAGTTTGGAATTTAAGGTATGCTTGTTTACTCTAAATCTAAATTGTGGATTAAATTATGTTTAGAGTCTAAGGCTAAATTATGTATTTTCAGGCAAAAAGTGAGAAATATAGAGCCATTAGGCTAAAGCAATTGCCGCACACAACTGGAGGTAGAGGAATGGCTAGATTTACCGACGATTTGGTTAGTTAATTAAACGTAGCATTATTTATCTAGCTAGTTAATAAATATCGATTGATTTATTTTTCGTGTTTTTAAATTTAGAAAAAGCATAGTCAAGATTCATCATCCATATGTAGGACGTATATTTAAAAAGAATGGTGAACTAGTGATAACAAATGTTGCAAATGTTATTGTAAGTCTTTTGATTATTATTATTTTTGTCACTAATTGAATATTGTGATATTTTTACCATTGTATATAACATACATGTATGTTAATTTTAATAGGAAAAGATTAAAAAAATTAAAAATGTGAAACAATCTGACTTGACAAAGAGTATCCATAAAGGTGCGATTGTACAAATTTTGGGACAAGATAAACCTGGACATATAAGAGCACTAGGAAGGGGGTATACCAAAACCAAATTAGCTTTGTCACAATCAAGGGATACCCAGACAACTCATTGTCATAAAAGAATTTCAGTCTTAAATAATATGGTTCGCTTTCTAATAAACAAACTGGTATACTTTTTAATGAACAATATTTTTATTTATACATTTTTTGTTATTTTGACTTCAAACTGTATGCTAATTGAATATGGACATCATGTCATTGCTTTTGTTCCCATTCTCTAGTCTTATCGTGCTACAACATCAAATTTGAAGTGGTATTTAGTCGCTTTCTGATTCTATCTTTAACAGAAAATGTTTTATGCACTGTCATTCTACCACCAAATACTAAAATTTGTTTTGTTTATGGCTAACTAGCACTTCTATTTTTGCTGTGTAACCCATCCACTCTAGTATACATGTTATTGCTAATTCTGTTGTAAAATAATTTATATTCATTCCTGTTTATAAAAAAGCAAAATGACTTTTCATTAGCCAAATGACTTTTGCTTGACTGCATTTGTTTTTTAAGTTTGCAATTCAGTTCCTTATTCTTCTGTTGAAGAATAATTGACTCAGTGTGTTGTTGATCTTTCAGCTTGTATTCCAATTCTCATGTTGAAGTGCTAAGCACAATTCTTCTTCATCCTTCAGCTTATCTGAAAGCTGCCAATATTGTTTCTCTTGTAATTGCACTTTGGACTCAAGCTGGTTTTCATGCTCTTTATTCTTATCTTGCAAATTCTTTAAATTTGTGTTGTCTTCTTTAAACTTGCTCTCCAAATTCAGGTAGTTTTCTTCGTATTTGCATAAAGATTCGTCTTTCATTCTTAGCTCTTATCTAGCTTTTTCAGGCTTTTGTATAGTTTTTCGAATAATTAAATTTGTAACTGTTATGAAAGTTGACCCAGTTTAATAGATTAATCCAATTTGTCACATTAAGCCGCTATATAGAAAAAATAAAAGTGATCGATGTCCAAGTGCTAAAAATTTATCAAGGGACAGTAAATCTAGAGAAGGGTAAAAAAATACAAAAAGTTATGAAGTAATTAGTACCTGCAGCTTATTAAGATAAGTGCACCATAACAAGAGATATACCAATTATGTTAACCAATTTTATTAATTTGAATGATTACCTGCAAAATTGAATTTCACAAATTAACATTTATGAAGGAAAATGTATAATTTAATGAATATTTATGTAAGAACACTTGGGCTGCCTTCGTGTTTGTCTGCTCACTAAGTAAATAATACTGTAACAGTTTTTATACTTGGTGCAGTCCCTTTGTCTTTTCTTTTACTTTCTTTTTATTTCCTTCATTTTTTGATAACTTGTGTAATTTTTTATAACCTCATGAATCCATGGCGATTTCAATCCTAATACAAAGGAAACCAAGCACACAAGGTGCAGGAACACATGATGATTACTTGAATCGGCTCTATTCATGAAATAAAACATTTCATTCTTTAATGTACAATCTAAAGTGCTGGCTAAATTCGCATGTGTAAATTGGCAGTGCAATAATAGAAAATTAACCAAAAAGGAATAAAATAATATCAGCTTATCTTGGTGGGTTATGTCTTTTTTTTTTGAATAAATGAAGTGTGCCCTGCGTTTCCTCATAAACAGGAATGAATAAAAATTATTTTGCATCTAACTCTTTTTTTTTATAACATGTTCTTTGTTGACCTCATGCTTGTATGCATCCAGTTTTCATTAGCCAAACGACTTTTTCTTTTTGCTGGTTTTCTATTGTTTCTGAGTACGAAAGTTTCTGTAATTGGTTTAAGCTTTTCTACTTTTGTTGGTCAATATCTTGACGATAGTTGCAAATAAAGAGCACTACTGCATTTTCTTATGATTTGACATTGAATATTGATGTTGATTTTGCTGTGGTCTGGCCAACATAAGTTGTTGGCATGAATATGATGTCTCTGATGCACTGCTCAATGAATGTTAACATGTATTTTACCTTGACAATTTGGCAGAGTAACGAATGTTCAAAAGAAGGAAGCACAGCTGAAATGGTATAAATCACTTATATTGATATAACACCATTTATATTTTAGTTTCAAATTCAATAATCAACACAATTTTTGATTGAATGATTGTAGAATAATGACAACGTATGTGAGCTGTTGAATTGGGATGGGGCCGATGAAATTGTTGCTGAAGGGAGAGTGGTGTCCACCGATCCAAATGAAGTTGTCAATGACATCCGTATTGGATCAAATGTTGTGAAAGTTGGTGTAAGTTGCATAAAGAGACCAAATGCTTATTTATGGAGGCCTACATGTAGTTTATCAGTATTAGGAGAAGCTAAGGATACGTCAGTGGCATGGCCTGCAAATCGCGTTGTTGTTCTAGGAGGACACATGATAGAAGACCTTACGGTAAAATTTATGATTCACGATAGCTATTTGTGATTGTGTGTGTGTGTGTGTGTATATATATATGTATATATATATATCTATATATTCCCTTAAATACATTTATTGTTCTTTTTAGAGTAAAACTAGTAGCATAAACAACAAATGCAAGTTTTATGATTGGATTGAGGGTGAGGCGTTGGTTGCTGAAGGAAGACTTTGCTTGAGTGATTCAAAAATGATTGTGAATGGTATTCCGCTTGGCCCGTTAGCCAAGGTGGTTTGGGTAGACTACGCAAAAAAAGAGGATGCTTGCTTGTGGCGCCCCATAGTAGATATGTCATGCATTAAAGAGGCCGTTGGCAAGAAAATAGCATGGCCAAAGTCAAAAGTTGTAGCTCAAAAAGCAAGCATCGTGTCTTCTCCATTCAAGGCTGCAACAAACATTTCAACTTCACCTTGCAAGGCTAAATCAATTCATCAGGTAATTTATTGGACATCGAATCATTATGGTAAAGTGGTAAAATATATTGGATTTATGTTGTAAATGCTTCATTTCAGTTTTCATAACAAATTACATAATATTTTGATTGATATATCTTGTAAAAAATGTTATTTTGGTTTACTTATCCAGCATGGCTCGATTCTGGTAGCAAATAATAAATGTAAGTTGATTGATGTGGCTGAAACTGGATGAGTAGTGGCCGAAGGAACTATCGCTTCAACTGATCCAGCATCAACGGTTCCCTGTGTTCCTTTAGGAAAAGATGTGGTAAAAGTTTGGATAGACTTTGTGAGAGTAAATGATGCATTACTGTGGAGACCTACATCAAAGTGCACGTACATGGAAGATGCTTTTGGAACTACCGTAGCTTGGCCGACAGCCTACGTCATTGGTGAATCAATTTCAAGTAAGTATTATTTTTTAGTTTAACAATGTTTTTTTATGAATTCTTCCTATCAGACTGTTCATAAACAAACACTAGTAATTTCAAGAGCTATCATTTTCTTTAGAGTTAGAAAAGTTAGTATAACAGTAAATAGGTTGTTTTTTGCAAGAATTTATCATCATAGAATAAAGAACGAATTATACAAGTGAGTTAAGCTTGAGGAACACGTTATTTTTTATAGTTATTTCACAATTTTTAGTTGAATACTGAAAAATTAAATTAGCAGCCTAGATTCCTCATTGTAACATTGAATAAAGAACGAATTATAACAGCCAGCTTGGATTTACTTTTGGGTTAGTGATAAGGCTCGGCCTTAATTCAATACTGCATACTAAATAATTTGAAAATTGTGTAAGTATTTGAAAATTGTGTAAGTACAGTTTCTTTGTTCGACATAAAACGAACAAGATATGATAATTGTTTGGTTCATTCATAAGAATTAATACAAGCTCTCAGTTATAATCTTTCATAACTGATTGGATTCTTAGAAAATGTTCGTCAGTTTAAACACTTTGAAATTCAGTATTTTCTCGCCTAGTTTGTGATGGAGAATTGATGACAATTGGTTGGGTGCTGGTGTTTAGCAGATGCGTGCATGTACAATGCAGTGTGTTGTACTATTTATAGTGGTTAAGGCCTTAAACAACTGATATAGCCTGTAATTTATTTGTATCCTGTGATGTTACGGCCGTCAAAAACATAACCAACCCATTTATCCAATCAAATTACATAATGATGAATAGGTGAGGTCAAACGCATTAATCTGGATGGGTATGTTGAGTAAACATAGTTAATGCAAAGGAAAACTATGTCTATTCTATGGTTGATTTAAGGTGTTATGATATTTTCAAGTACCAGTTCTATTTTTTTTTTTTTTTTTACATTTGGTTCATTTATCAAACGGGTCTTCCACTGGAAGCAGCTGATTTTGAATATGAGTTCCACTAAAAATTTGAGTATATGAATGAATTTAAGAGTCTTCGTAGTGCGAAAGGAGGCATTTGGTGTTGATTGTATAATAAAGTCATTTAATTCATAATAAAAGTTTAACAGGACCAAATTTGAGAGTGCTTGCAGTGTGAATTTGAGTTGATTGTACAATAATAAACCTCAAAACTAAAAGTATTAAAACTAGCCGAAACCAAATTGGGATGCATGAGTCTTACTATTAAGTAATTTTTGCATAGCCTCTCACTCTGCTTAGATAGAGATCTAGAGCCACATCCACAGGACCACGGCTGCCAATTTTATCATTGAGTTTGTGCTTTACTAATGTAGTGACAGTACAATTATTATTCTCTTAGAAGCTAGAATCTTCGGGAAAAAAATTATAAGGAATAAATTTGGTTAGCTTTAACAGTAATTAATTGCAAAATCAAAGGACTTTAAAGAAATATATCTAGTTATAAGTATAAAATGTTTGAGTTTTACAGTTTTTAGCCAATATTGTACCAAATTATGTAAATTTTCGGTTCTATCTAAAAAAACATAGAGATTTGAAATTATGGAAATGTGTAGGACAATGCAAACTCCTTTATATCTATCGTCATATTTTAAATGCACCATATCTATCATCATAATGTACAAGATTATCTGAATGTTTTTTGATATTCAGTTTAATTATTTATGTGTTTGTTTTAATAACAATCAACTAACATTATTTTAATGTTATTTGATAATTCATGACAAATACTTATTGTTGATTATTGAATGTGTTTACAGGTAATTAGCTTTTTCGGAGTAAAGACCATCACCAATAATGGACGTGACTTCAATTGTTACATGTATTATGATATTAGTTGGTACTTAAGTAAAACTCTTTGAACGTGACTTCAATTGTTACATGTATTATGATATTAGTCGGTACTTAAGTAAAACTCTTTGAAAATGTTTGTGGTATGTGAACTTGTTCATTTTGTCAAACAATTATTATCTAAATCATTATGGATAGTACTTATGTGATTACGTGTTTTCAATTATTTAAATATGATGATTATATGATTGGTTGATTGTTGGTTTAAATATGATAACTATATGATTGTTGTTGATTTTGGTATGATTATTGCAAAGTTGGTTACTGGAAACTATGTAAGCCATTAATAATATATAGTAGCACTTAAAATATGCAACAAAACAATCAATACATTTCAGCAGCGTTTCTAAAACGTTACTGAAACAAGCGTAAAATATTATTTGAATTTACAGTGGCATAAATTAAATGCAGCGAAAAGTTTTTAGTTACATAAAATAAACGCTACAGAAAATCAAATAAAAGGGCTAAGCACAAACGCAACCAAAAAATGTTAGTTTTGGTTGGATTTTTTAAACGCTGCAGAAAATATTTGGTCGCATTAGTTTGGCAGCGTTTATGGAAATGCAATAAAAAAAAACAGACCTTTAGTTGCGGGACCTGCAGTAGCGTTCTCTAAAACGCCACTAAAGGCTTTGGTAGCATTTTTTAAATGCTGCTAAAGGCATTTTTTGATGTAGTGATATGATAATACATCCATTTCCATTTATAAAAAAATGCACATACATTCGTGTGCGATATGTAAGCAATTTGAGTCGATCTAGTGCCTAGTGTGTGTATATGCATCCACGAGCAACTTCTAGCAAACACTTGCATCCACTTGCAACCATCAACCATAACATGTTTTAAACACATGTTTCCAGCTATTGGATTCTACGTAAGGATCGAAAGGTTCGAAGATAGGATAAATAAACTAGAATGATAGAAGAAAATGCAAAGTAAAGCTTGGAAAAGAAGTCAAGAAAAGGATGAGAAGCACAAATCCTATTTTCGGGTTTCCACTTTGCATCTTTGAAGTCTTCTCCCCATTGCACTTTAACTAATCTGATTTCTTTATTACGTAGCTTCTTGATTTCTGATCCAAAAATATGAGTAGGAACTCGTCTCACTGATGCTTCTTTCTTAACTTCTACTTCCTCAAGAGTGCTCGACTATACTATCTCTGTCGTATCATGGAGACATTTCCTCAAATGGGAAACATGAAATACATCATGTTTGCCCGCCAGTCTAGCCGGTAGCTTAGTCCTTATGTCCTATGCTCTTCACTATAGGGAATGACCCTACTAATCTCGATGCCAATTTCCCTATCGATCCAAAGAGAACTACATTCCTAAGCAGTAATAACTTAATGAAGACCATATCTTCTGCTTCAAATTCCAAGTCAGTCCTCCTTTTATTGGTATATGAATTATGTCTGTCCTGAGCTGCTTTCGTTCATCGGTGGATAAAAACAATCTTTTCTTAAGTTTCTCGAATCATATCAGGTCCAAGTAAAAGTTTGTCTGTAGACTCCCACCCTCTTACCATCCATGGAGTACTTACTTAAGTGACTAGGTGTCTCTCCTATACTAAGCCTATCCATGATGTCTGCTATCTGTGGGTCCTCTCACTGTAGAGATCTAATACGTTCCATAAGAGTAGGTTACACCTGCAATGATGCTAACAATCCAAATGTGAAATCCATAGATGGCTTAAAATCGAAGGTCGATATAAACTCCAAGCTACGCCTCCCTACGAATAGAAGATTCAAAGTCATCCTCTGCCAACTTAGCTGATGGAATCCTGTGGTCAAGTCTGTTTGCGAGAAAACTTATGTGCCTACTAGCTGATCAAACAAGTCTTCAATCCTCGGAAGTAGGTGCCTAGTTTTCATGGTGAGCTCATTCATCTCTCTATAATCCACGCATAGACGAAGTGAGTCGTCTGCCTTAGGCACAAAGACGACTGGAGCTCCCCACTCTGATATGCTCCGTCTAATAAACCCTTTCTCGAATAGCTCCCCTACTTGCTTGCCGAACTCCGTCCTCTCTTTAGGAGCCATGTGGCGCACTGGAGATGCGACTGGCTTCGCATTTTCCACCAAGTAAATTCAGAAGTCTATCTCATGCCTCGGAGGTAATCAAGCACATCCGAAAACCCACTAACTATGGGCACCGATCGAAGGTCATTAACAAAAGTATCATGCAAGCATCACAGACCCCTAGTGGGTCGCATGAAATTTCGAGAGTTCTACCATGACAAGAAAGAAGTCTAACTACTCTCTTTTCTCAACAAGGATGCCACCATACATGGTTGGCCAATCCATGCCTAGAATCAAACCATAGCCCATAAAGCATGTACATATGCATCGCATTCAAATTCGATGCCTAAGATAGAAATTCTCAAACCCCTACACATCATGGTCAAATGAGCCATTACTCCTATGGGGTTAGAGACTATACTAGTATTTAGGTGCAAACTATCTACTAAAGAACTGGATATAAATGACTGTGAAGCACCAGAATCAAACAGGGTTCTAACATGATAGTCAAAAAGGGAAAATCAAACCTTTGACTATGGCTTTCCTACCTCGATCAGGCCCACTTGCTTCCAAAGGATGTACTTGTCCAGAAGTTCCTTCCCCTTGCCCTTGCTTGTTTGGGCATTTCTTAGTAAAATGTCCCATCTGTCCATAATTAAATCAGGCTTTCTTTGTCTTTCTGCAGTCCTTCACAAAATGACCCCTAGCTCTACAACCATGACACTTGACTTTGGTCTCTATCCGAGCCTTATCAGGATTTCCACCTTTCTTTTGTTGCTTTCCTTTCTTGGGCAACCATTTTTCTCATCCTTGGGTTGTGCTCCTTAGCATTAGCTCCCTTATTGTCCTCTTTACCATCTTCATGCATCATGTTAACAAGTCTCTCAAAAGTTGCCTCAATCGCATAGAAATCCTTACGAAGCTTAGAGAAGATTAGCCGCCGGTGGCACTACTATGGCTACTTATGGAGGTTGGGCACTTCCTTGCCCTTCTGCATGTGTCGCAGTTTTAACATGTCTATGGAACCATGCCACGATGGGGACATCTTTCGGGAAGTTGGGAGCCCCAGATATTCAGAATAGAAAAGAAACAAAGTTTCAACAAGGGATCGAGAGAATGTTTTATATGGCTTAAGGGGATATTTTTTCCAAAAACAATTTTTTTCTTTGAAATTATTTTCCTTTTTAAACCAATTTTAAAACTTGTTCTCTGATCTTGTAATCTTTAGCTCTGATACCAAGTGTGACGCCCCACGTCCGTTAATGTCACTCATAAGAGAATGCATTAAGTTCCATGTAGCGCAATAGGTGATCATTATAGAGAATTTACAAGACAAAAAAATATGCAGTGGAAAATTTTAAACTTTATTATAAAAGAAATAAAGCATCGTTTGAGAAATACATCGAACCCAGTTACAACTAGCAAACTGTCTCAAATTTTTCTTACAAAACCTCTTACAAAAAATACCAAAGTACATAAGATCATATTCCTCACCAATAGCCATACTAAAGTAGATAGTAAGTCAAAATGGTACATCACAAGAAATCCAAGTCAAGTCCAAGCTATTAGAGAAATCCTAGTCATTGTTGAGTGCTTTCACTCTGAGAACCTGAGGGGGGAAGGAAGAAAGAGGCGAAAGAAAACCGGGTCAGACATAAAGTCTGGTGAGTTCCAATGATTGAAAATATGCATAAAATAGGAATGTTAAGACGTGTAAATAAAACTGGATGGGAAAGGTACAATATCAAAATAGATAAACTAAATAGAATAGTATGATTGGCGGGAATAACAGGAATAAATCATGATCGAGTAATGCTTCACATTTATATCGTAAAACAGGTATGTCTAAACATATATGTCCACACCAAAATTAGTATAACAGGATTAGATTTTACCTTAATTGCATAATAGCAGGAACAGGAGTAGGTGTTTAACCTAATTACATAACAACAGGATTAGGCGTACCCTAGTTACATACTAGGGTTAGGTGTTACCCTAATTACATAACAACAAGATTTGGTGTACCCTAATTACTACCCATGCAATCGGCTCCCTATTACCCGAATACCATGTGTTAGCCCCGTCAGTAGGGTGTACCACTCACTAACCCAACAACTTAAAGAACACAGCGATATCCGTAGGTGTTTAACGTCTTAGGTCCCGTAGCCAGATCCATGCACGCTCATGACTCCGTCAGAAACGCACCCCTAACATCCCCAAAACCATTGAACCTCTTATTATCCAGATCAATAAAGTGTACCCTGGCCCCTACCTAGTGCGAGGCTTCTACCGAGATACTAACACAGATACTGACTGATATGGGTTCCAAACAGCAGATTGACACAAGCCAAACCCCCTAAGCTTGTGCCCCCAAGTAACTAGGATTTAAGAGTCCCCAAAACCCGATACAACAACAGAACGAGAGACCTCTCTCCTTATTGATACTCCGATTTAACTTAGCAGATTTAAATTTATTAATAAGCATAGTTGTAATATTACATTTTTTTGTAGATGTTATTATTATACATCTTTTTACCCCAAATCAATCACTTGCCCAGATATACATGTGTAATATTGTAATTCCGTTTACTTAGCATACATCTAGTACTTAGCTTTTCATAACATGTCATTTACTTAATGTCTGTATTATGTATAATTTAACAGGTTCACATATATGCCTATTATTCATCATTTATTTCTTCAAGATTGCAACATGTATAGATTTATTCATGTCATTACAGTGGGCATGCATTATATTCCGAATTATAGCAGATATGCATGTTCTTATATTCTAGATTACAGCAGGCATGTATGTTATCATATTTCAGCATGTATAAATTCTATGCATGTTATCTTCAGACTACAACATGTGTAAACTCTATGCCTATTATCCTCAAATTACAGCATGTAAAAATTTTATGCATATTATTCTCAAACTACAGCATGTATAAATTCTATGCATATTGTCCTCAAATTACAGCATGTATAAATTCTATGCATATTATTCTCAAACTACAGCATGTATCAATTCTATGCATATTATCCACAAACTACCGCATGTATCAATTTTAAGCATATTATCCTCAAATTACAGCATGTAAATGACAATAAGTATGCATATTTTACATTTCTAAATGACACCAGGTATGCATATTTTACATTTCTAAATGACAGCAAGTGTGCATATTTTACATTTGTAAATGACATAAGGTATGCATATTTTACATTTCTACCAAGTTATAACAACATGTACACATTATCCTTTTTATTGTTTTACAGCAGGTCTAAACATATCTATATTTATCCTTTTTCCCCAATGTATCGCTAATCAGTCCCAAATTAATAATATGCCTAAATTCTTCTTTTCCTATCATTCATTATCGCCCGAATTATACGCACACTCAAATCGGGTATAGCCTAGGCTTAAAAGGCCTAGGCTTTAAAGGCCTACAAAAGGGAAAACAAAGGAAGAAGTATAAAATCAAATCACTTAGGCATATAGGCTAGACTGGATATAAACATAGAAAATGGGAAAAGATAGATACAAATAACTTGTTAATCTTTCCAACATTACATGCATATGTATAATTTGTTTAATTATCAATATCACAGGCATATGTATCAACATCATAGGCATATGTATAACTTGTAATTTATCCAACATCACATGCAAATATATAACTGATTATAACGGCATAGTTAATTAACAGGTATAACATTTATTTTACTATTGCTGTAGATCCTAACCAGTTTTATTTAACTGTCTTGTTCAAGGCCTAAGAAATCAGATCTGTAAATAACGGGAACTCATAGTAAGTCTTGGTGAAGATAATTATATAACACTATGTCGTAGAAAGTCCAATCTTTTAGTTGTATACAAGTCTTGTATTTGATTTAGGATTCAGCGGCATTCCCCCACTGCATATATTTTTATTATAGAATAGATTGGAGGCAGAGAGTATGAAGAAATATTGTGTGTAATGGAATGGGAGAGAGCCACTTATTTCTAGGTGTATAGAGTTAATTCTAACCTTTAGATATTAGGGTTTTTAATCCCAACCGTACACATAGTGCTGAGTCAGAAAATGTATTATATATATAAATAGTCCCAGTTCAAACAGGTCCAGATTCAGAAATTAATATTCACCGGGCCGACCCATGGGTCGACCCACTACTCACCTGGGTCGACCCACTATTCGTCTGGGTCGACCCACTATTCGTCTTGGTCGACCCACTATTCGTCTGGGTCGACCCACTATTCCTCAGGTTCGACCCACTACTCATCCGGGTCGAGCCACTGTTCATCCGGGTCGACCCACTGTTCATCTGGGTCTTTATTTTGAATTTTATTTACATATAAGCTTCTTATATATAAAAACTTCTAAGGTTCATAACTTCTTCATAAGTTATCAGTTTTACGCAAATTCGGAGTCTATCTAAACCAGAATTCCGAGATGAACGCAATGTTAAAGTCTATTTTACTTAATGCTGAATATTTAATTAAGTAATATCCATTTTATTATCTTTATAATATGGTTATAGTGTATCTAATTTCGGGGTGTTACGGCGGTATATATCCTAATAATTAAAGACAATACAATTAGTCAATCAGTAAAATGACTTTAAATATAAATAAATGTTATAAAACAAACTACTTATCAAAATCCAACATTACATATTATTTCTGCCAGTCCATAAGAATAAAAACAAATAGATAAAAAATAAAATCTAACTAATATATGCTAAAAGAAATGAAATGAAACAAAATTCACTTAATGAGATTTAGGATACTAATTGATCAATTCGGTCATATCATCGAACATTGTGTCTAAATTTTCATCACTAATGAAATTTCCATTGTAGCCTTCAATGAAATCGTCCAACTTCAAGTTAGTATTATCGGACAATCCCTTAGTATTATTTGTCTCGATATTCTTTAAATTTTGATATTTTCCCACTGTTTTCTATGATGATCTGCAAGTATGTGACCAGTGAACAAGGCGTCCGCATCTATAGCAAACTTCCTTATAATGCCTTTTATTTTTTACAGTTGAGTTATTACTGTTTTCAGGCCCATTTTTTTTGCTACTTTTTAAAATTAGTAGTTTTTTTGCATCCAAAACCACTGTAACTACCTCTATTGGGGTTGTATCCACGTCCATGTCCTCTACCTCTGCCATGCCTCTTCTAGAGTGGACGAAATTAGCATTAACTTTTGTTAATGCAGTTGAACCAGTTGGTCTTAAGGAATGATTTTTAATAAGAAATTCATTATTTTTCTCAGCAACTAACAAACATTCAGCGAGTTCAGAACATTTTTTAAAATGATGTTCTCGATATTGCTACTGCAGGAGTATATTCGAGGTATGAAATGTTGATAAGATCTTTTCCAATATTTTTGCATCCACCAACTTTTCTCTACATAATTTCAGTTTAGAAGTAATTCTAAATATAACAGAATTGTATTCCCTTACAATTTTAAAATCTTGAAACCAAAGGTTCAATCACTCTTGCCTTGTATTCGGAATATAATCGTCTTTTGGTGATCATAACACTCCTTCAGGGAGTTCCGTGAGTGGGGAGGATCCTTTTCAATTAATATTTGTTTTGAGATCGCCGTAGATGTGACATCTTAAAAATATTAAAGCCTTTGCTTTGTCCTGCTCGGACATATTATTACCATTTTTAATGGCATTTTCTAAGCATTGAGATTGCAAATGGGTCTCGGCGTCCTACATCCATGACAAATAGTTGTCTCCAGATATGTCCAAAGCCTTGAATTCAAGTTTAGCAATATTTGATATATTATGAGTTGGGTCTCCTATCAATGAAAATAAATAAATAGGCTGACAAGCATGAGCTCATGTGTTATATATATATATATATATATATATATATATATATATATATATATATATATGAATACAAATGTCTTATGTCTCACTTATTTTCTTATATTCTTAGTTTATTTTATAACAAAAACGTGGTTATTGTCTAAAAGTAGGCATATATATGGTACATTCCTCTCTTTGTACATCAAGATTCATCTTTTACATAAAGAATCTATGGACCTATGTTATCAAAATCGAGCATTAGTCGAATAGTAATGATTCAAGGTTCATGATTCAAACGGTTCGACGACCGATTGAATCGTGCATGTTCTTTCCCATGATTTTAATTAAAAAATTAATGAAGAATTTGTCTAGTTGAAAATAAATATGATTCTTTTAATGCATTTCTTTTCTACTTTTATCAAGGCAAGGAAGACTAACGAAATAGAATTACATACATTAATTTCTTTAATCTTTCATGGTGTAAAATTACTCATTTTTACTAATATGCATATAATACTTTTCATTGACTTGTACATTACAGATTGTAAGTAGCATCATATAGAAATAATTACAAATCCAACAAGATACCCAAGAATCCAACTATGATCAATACATTAACAACAATTCCCTTATTTAACATGCAGTGCGCTAAAATACCATTATACAGCAAATGTGTTCATTTAACAAAAAATAAAATTACTTCATAAAGAAATTAAAAATAATAATGTTGATACTGGGTGGAGAAAGGGATTTATAGGCAGTAGACAATACTGTGGTGGAGAAGTTCATGACTGGTGATTTGATGATTCTGAATCTAGAGTTTTAAATTTTGGGTAGTCCGACCATAGCTGCTAATCTAGCTTATAGCACAAGAGCTAGTTTATGAGACTAGACTATTCTAAGTTCCTAAACATCTAAGTCGACAGTGCAGTGCGCAGGGCACAACATTACATGACAAATAACATTTCATAACTACTGCCAAGAGGCATCTATGACATAGTGACAATCACCAAGACTGGTGAGCAACATTACATTCCATAATTTACATCCCAAATAGGGCTATCAATGGATATCCAAAATATCTGAAATCCATCCGTATCAACTTCCGAAAATGCAAAAAATATCCGATATCCAAAAAGCGGATACGGATATCCGATATCTGAAATGCTTACCGGATACGGATATGGCAATATCCGTATCAGATAAATATCTGTCTGCTATGAAAATATATAGTTTTGTATTTCTATATTTAGGTTATAGTAATTTATTACTTTATAAATATATGGATAAAAAGTAAGTAACAAAACACATTTAAATTAATGATATTCTCCTAGCGTTTATAACCTTACCCTAGCCCTAACCGTACCCTAGCCGTTGGATGAAATTCAATGTTATTCTACTAGCGTTTATAAACAAATCTGAAGAGAATCAAAAACCCTAATTTAATTTTCTAGCAAAAAAAAAAGCAACTGCATTGCATTTCAGGCTTCGAGAGTTCGAGTTCGATGCGAGATATCCAGGCTTCGAGCTCGTCCATGCCACGTCTTGCCGCAAGCAGCCGTCAGTCCACTTCTTGCGGTCGCCAGTCCACTAAAATTCCAGAGTTTGGTCCTTTAGGTGGCAACTCTGTTATAGTGCTTGGAGAGTTGAAGTAAAGTGAAAGAGGTCTTGTTACATACATGTTTTTTTTTTTGTTAGAAATTAATTTATGCATCCGTTACAATAGTGGTTTTGATGCATATATATATATATATATATATATATATATATATATATATATATATATATATATGTATAGACCGAGTACTCGTATGATGTTAATCATAGAGGTTGGTTAGCGCAAGTTATGTTAAGGAAGATTTCTAAAGTCTTCTTGAATTCTATATTCAGAACTTTGAATTAGTGCATGTGTTATGACTTTGTCCTGGAAGTGTTTATCTAGTATAACTCAACCAAGCACAATTCAGATCAATTCAGTCAAATTAGAAATTTTGAAGGAAGCGACAAAATCCCACGTTGAGATGTTCCATATGATAAAGGTGAAATCTAAATAAATCAACAACGAAGCTAAACCACGATGCTCTATCTATTTGACATTTCATTTATTGTTTTAGTTTCATTTTACTATTACCAGTGCTTGTAATTATTTAGAGATATTTTTGTTAATATTGATTTTTTTTTCCAGCAAATATCATGTAGCTTTTTGCATGATATAATAGTTTATTTTAATTTTATTGTTAGAGCACTGATATAGCTATTTCAATAAGTTTATTTTATTTAACATTGTAGAGCTTTGACAATGGCGAACACCTCATCAAGCTATAGTAAAAAAGATATTTGTGGTAATGACATAGTCGTGGAAGAGAATCGAAACACTTCAAACAGATACAGATTCTAGTTTGCCAATCACACAAGTATCTGAAAATCAGTCTATCGATCTAGACAAATCTGCACCCTCTAATACAAGAATTTTGAAATTGGATGTATGGAAAGATTTTATTGGGGATGTAGTGGATGGTGCTATTAAAGCCACTTGTAAATATTGTTCTAGACTATTTAATGGAGCTACTGCAATAGGTACAACCCACTTGAAAAATTATCTAAAAACATATCCAAAAAATCCCAATTGTCTAAGAATATCTGGACAACAAATGTTGACTACCAAATTTCTCCCAACAAACCAATTAAATTAACGAGTTGGAAGTTTGATCAACATAGAAGCCGAATGTTTTTTTCACGTATGGTTGTGAAGCATGATTATCCATTTAACATGACTGAACATGCATATTTTCAAGAGTATATTAGAAGTATTAATCCATCTGTTAAGTTCTTTTCTAGAAATACAGTTCGATCTGATGTTTTAAAACTCTTTAATGAGGTGAGAGGTAAACTACAAGAGATGTTTGATTGTTTGTCATCCCGTGTTAGCCTCATTACGAATTTGTGGACCTCCGAACACCAAAACACAAGTTATTGTTGCATAACTTGTCATTTTATCGATGATCATTGGAAGTTGCAAAAAAAAAAGTCATTGCTTATTATAATTTACCCCCTCCACACATCGGGTCCGCACTTAGCGCTTCTCTTAAATCAAAAGTATTGCAATGGAATATCGATAAGAAGTTATTTGCACTTACGGTTGATAATGCATTAAATAATGATGTAATGATAAGAGATTTAAAAGAATAGTTGGTTGGTAAAAATGTGTTGCCTCCTAGTGGTGAGTTATTTTGTATGTGTTGTTGTACGCACATACTAAATTTGATTGTTCAAGATGGACTAAAAATGGTGCAATGTCTTATTGAAAAAAATTAGAGAAAGCGTGAATTATACAAAATCGTTGCAAATTAGAAAGCAAAATTGGGAAAATGCATTGGGTCAAACTCGATTGGCTGGGAGAGGAGTGTCTTATGATGTTCCAACACGTAGGAATTCAACATATTTAATGCTTGAAAGTGCTCTTGAAGTGCATCCGACATTTAAGCGATTGGTTGATTTAACCTACGATCACAAATGGTTGCCATCAAACAAAGAATGGGAAATAGGAAATGAAATATGTGAATGTTTGAAAATATTTTATGAAGTAACACTTAAATTTTCGGGGGTTAAATATCCTACGGCCGATTTATATTTCAAAAGCATTTGTGATGCTTATGAAAGCATTTTAAGTTGGGAGCTAAATGAGCATGAGTATATTCAATCTATGGCCCAAAAGATGAGAATCAAGTTTGACAAGTATTAGAGCACTTGCAATCTAATGATGAGTACAGGGATGGTTTTAAATCCCCGTTATAGAATGACTTTTATTGAATTTTTCTTCGATATGGTTTATGGGGAGCATGCACAAGTTTATGTTGCAAAAATTCGTGAAGCTTTGAAATCTCTATTTTCTTTATATGAAATGGAATATGCATCCTCTAAGGGCCAATCTACCAATTCTTCATGTGATACGTTTGATTCTAATCCTTCTTCTAAGAAGAAATCAAAAAAGGATTTACAATATAGGAACTATCATGACAAAAAAATTGGTAGCTCACAAGCTTTAAAAACAGAACTTGATAAATATTTAGAAGATGAATGGTTAGCAATTGGTGAAGATGAGGACAATTTTGATGTGGTGGAAAACCAATGGTCCAACTTTTCCAATTCTTGCAAGGATGGCTCTTGATATTTTAGCCATTCCGATGTCAACCATAGCATCCGAATCATCATTTAGTAGTGGAGGTAGATTGATTTCTGAAAGTAGATCTTCTTTATCTTCGGATATTGTTGAAGCTTTGAGTTGTGTAAAGGATTGGTTGCCATCCGATATTGGTAAAACTATTATAATTTTCTACATGTTTTCAATACAATAATCATCCCATATATTATATAATTATTTTTTATTCCTTTTAGTAGGTCACGATGTTGAGTTTGCCGAAGATGCTATGGTTACGCTATAGACGTGCTTCGCACTAGAGGGTACGGTAAGTCATGCTTATAGTTATTTTGTTTTTCTTCGTTAATAGTAATTTACTCATTATTGCTACCTTTAAATAAATTGAAGTTGTTTGGGATAAATTAATTATTTGATAAATTGAAGTTGTTTGCCTTTATGGCCGATCACAACAAATTGAAGTTATGCTAACTTGAAGTTGCTTGTGTACAACAACTACAAGTTGTTGTGATACCTTGAAGTTGTTGTACTACTTAGCACAACAACTTGAAGTTGTTGTGTTGCTGTGCTGAGCAACTTCAAGTTGCTGTTGCAACAACAGCTTGAAGCTGCTGTGGCGCAGCAGCTTCAAGCTGTTGTTGACAACAACTTGAAGTTGTTGTTGTTTGTTGCACAACAACTTAGCTGTGCAACAAACAACAACTTCAAGTTGCTTGCACAGCAACTTGAAGTTGTTGTTGCACAGCAACTTGAAGTTGTTGTTTGTTGTACAACAACTTGAATTTGTTGTGCTGCGGCACAACAAATTCAAGTTTTATTAACTTAAATGATTGGTCTTATTTTACTTGAAGTTGTATTAACTTGGAGGTGTAGGGTCATATTTAATTTATAATTACATGATTGGTCTTGGTCACTTTAGTTTATACTTTATATGATTGATTTTGTGCCTCTTGTGCAGGGTCATTTTTTGGAAGCTTCAACCATTTCATAAAGAAAGAATGCCGTGTTTTAATTTGTTTATGTGCTAATATTATTAAGATGAATTATGATATTTGTATTGTATGTACTTTAATTTGTATTATATGTACTTTAATTCGTATGTGTGTTTGAATCAGCGTATGGATTATACGGTATTGTTTTATATGCATTTGCTTTAATTTGTATGTGTTTAGATCATCGTATGTATTATATGATGAAATATTACTGATTGAATTTTATGTGATTGAATGAGCTATTGTTAAGTCAGTATGTTTTATCATTTATGTATTATTTTAATTTTTTTCAGCTATTGTTTAGTACCAAATGAAATATGCATCGTGTTGTAACTTATATATTTTTAAGTTCGAATTCAGATATTTTCATATATCCGAAAATATCTGTATTTGCTAAGCCAGATACGGATATTTTCGGATATCCGAAAATATTCGCGGATACGGATATGGATATTATTTAGTAGGTATTCGCAGATACGGATTCAGATACGGATTTTTATTTTCGGATATGCATACGGATATTATTTAGTAGGTATCCACGGATACAGATACAGATTCAGATTTTTTTTTCGGACACGGATACGGATTCGGAACTATCCACATCCATTTGCATCCCTTTATGGGCCTAATCCCAAACAACCAGAACTGCATCAACAAACCACAAACACTAGCGCAATAACACACAGATCGTGGACAATAAGATAGTTGCAGGATTGAGGGAAGAATCACCAAAAGAAAGAATACGACATTGTAAAATGACCTAACTGAAAATAACTTAATTCCAGGCAATATCGAATTGCGCAGCACGCAGAAAGAGCCAGGACATCGCAGCGCTACAAACATAGAAGCCGGGCACCACTACACATCACTTGTCTATATGACAAGGATCATGCTAGAACGACCGGGGAAAAAACGGTGAAAAAAGTAGGATCTGAAAATGAACGGGAAGAAATCTAGGGAAAGTCCGAAATTCATGGGAGGATTTGTCATCCAATAACTAATCAATTCGGTGAAAATGGCTCCAACGTTTTCCGGTTGAAATAGCATAATCGATCTGACAAACACGATGATCTATGCTCCAAGAGATAGGCAGCAAAACATACCGAGAAAACCCGAAGTACCACTGAAGCAAAGAGCTTACGTCGTGGACGGAAGGTACGACAGTGGAGCAAAATCGAAGGGAAGATAGCCAAAACCACAAGCAACAAACCATAAGACCAACCCCAGGTCAAACCCCATAGAAAACAAAACAAACAAAGACAGGAAGCAAACCCAAATTTCGATGCACCTAAGCCAATCAACACCCAACATCCAATACATCGTACTCTAGCAGTGAACCAACAAACATCGATTACCAGAACCTATATCTCAACGAAACGCACCAAAAAGCCACCTTTGTCGAGCTGACCTCGTACCATGCGGTGGCCAGAGATTATAAGCCAAATGCCGATAGCGGGTAATAGGGAAAGGGCACTGCGAAGTCGCGAACTCAGTGCCAAAGAGGGCAAATCGAACATTGATGAGACAGCTAAAGGGAACACAACTCATAGCTAGATTTGGATCTCGAATTTGTGAAGTGGATATGGAATGGAAATCGAAACTGAAGAGAAGGGGGTTAATCGATGACAAGCACATCCTTATTGCCGAAGCAGGGAAAGCTAGGTCAAGGAGATAGAAGCGGTAGACAACGAAGGGGAAAGTATAGTGGCGTAAATGAAAAGCGAAAGGCAGAGGAAAAAAGGAAAGAAAATGTTGGAGGCTGTTGTAGAAAACCTAGTCCCCATTAAAGACGATAAGAGTTGGTTTTTCCCTATGGATCGTATTTTTGATGGGTAACGTCTCTGGAATGAAAACAATAGTCTCACATCGTTAAAAATAAAAATAAAGGTGGAGTGATATGCATATGATTTTGGTTGCATTTAGCGGGAAAGAATCCTTTTTTTATTAGAAGACGTTGACCAATCCTTTCTCTCTCTAGATGATGACAAGTTAGAATCGTCTCCTGATGGATATAGCAAGAGTTCATTTCAATAGAGTTTTGAAATTGTAAAAAGACCTCCTTTTATTTTCAACTGATGGTTGTACTTATTAGAAATGGTTTTGCTGACGGAAGATGGAATAACTTGAAAATATCTCAACTTTCCAACTCAACGTAAAACTAGGTTAAGGTCTCTTTTTTGAGCAAAATTGGCTTAAAAATGCATTTGGATGCATGATTTGTTATGGATAGTACATGTCGGTCTTAATTCTTTAGGTTATTATTACAAATAAAGATGTTGAATGCAAGAGAAACATGGAAGTTCAAGATGTAAAATATGAAGGGGCTGAAGCATTAGAGCATTGGGGAAGGGATAGCAGAAAGAGGGAAGGCGAGATTCTAAAGGTATCTCAATTTCAAGCCACATTAGCAAACATGAAAGATGCCGAACTACAACAAATTTAGAAAAAGCCTAGAGCATTAAGCATCTATGATACAAAGGCTATCGAACTTCAATAATGAGAAGATGTCACAACATAATGCCTAATCTCTAAAGGTGCCTAGCTTAAATAAAGGAGCACCGAGAATCTACGATATGAAAGCTACCGAGCTTAGATAATGGGAAATGTGTCGTGTCCCAAACAATTCTTAGAGGCATTAAACACATACAAAATAAGATGATATCCAATATCAATATATGCCCAATTTTTGGGAGACATAGAACTACATGGAATAATGGTAATGGTGACGACTAAAACCATCACAAGCCAAGAAATGTCATCATTTCTTTTAAAAGCACGATGGCTATTGTAACGACACGGATTTCACTTGGACCTAATCGATTGGTAAATCGACCATGACCGTTCGAATCCCGCATACGCTAACTTTGGGCATACAACACATCAGAACAAATAACAGAAGACTTTTATAAACATCATAATAATGTTACATCAGAGTACTGAATATATCAGAGTATATCGAAATATAATACAATGGAAGATTAATTTACAATAAATGTAATACAATGCAGCGGAAACAAATAAATGACGCAGTGGAAGGCTATCAATACTCTGGACACAGCTCTTCGATCCAGAATCCTACTAAATGAAATATCTGCAAAACAAACCACTCGACTGCCTGTGTGGAAAATAGGGTCACCCGAGTTTGCAAAGGAAAAGCAAACTACAGGTCAGTCATGGGACTGGTGTGAGAAACTCTACAGTTAAAATTAACTTATATAAATGATAAGGCAAATCACAGGACCACGCCGCTAACGCGGAACGGGTTTACTCCAATGAATGCCAATGTATAAACAACAATCAGTAATAGTGATATAGATCTACTATGCATCAATCAACATGCAATATCCCAATCTACCCATTTAGATTTACCACCACACTTAGATTTTCCAAATCCAATTCAATGTACAGAAATTATTCCTTTGGACTTTATTTCCCGATTTCTATTTCAAATCATTTGAAATACATATCTAGCTTTTATATCAAAGTAGATTTCACTTCAGGATCTCAAATCAAATCGTTGGAAATATGAATTCCAAATCATAACAATGCATACAAACAAGTATGCAACCAAATATCGGGAATTTTCCCTTAAACCGGGCAGTAAGCGCCCCTCCAACTCGATATATATATATGTGTGTGTGTGTGTGTGTGCGCGCGCGCGCGTGCACCTCTCACGCATGGAGCAGACTAGACTGCTAACCACTCCCCCTAAGGCACTAGATCCAGGCCATACTTTTAGTCGATCTGGAGTCACCTGAATCTCTAGCCACACACTAAACCATTTTATATCCCGAAGTAGGGAAGATCATTCACAACATAATAATCACAAGTACTTTCAACTATAGTACTTCACATTAGCAATTCACATATATGATCAGTCGCTATTAATCACATAACCTCTGAGCTCGTACGTCTCAAAGAAGGGTGTTAAGCAAGAGAATAAATTCTCCGCCACCAAACAGATACATCATTAATAGCAAGTAATCAAATATTTGATGAACTACAATGTAAAATCATAATACATTTCCAAATCATTTCAAAATCATTGGGTTTTAGCCCTCGAAATCCTTTCTGTTTTATAAAACATTTTTATAAAACATTCCCTGTCCAAAATCGGGAAAACATTTCTTTTCATTTAAGAAAATATCATTTCAAAATCATTCATTAAATTCGAAATAAACACTACAACATCTCTACACATCTCATAGTCAAATCGTGAAGTGTTTCACAACATGTTAGCATACCAGTATTTCTACCCAACCCAATGCTAAATGTAAAAGCATATCATAAACTGGTCGAGCACAATCCAAATCATTAACGACCACCAAACTGCACTTACAGCGACCTTTTCCAAATTTGATTTGGACATAATTCTAAATACAACCGTTAGATTTCAAATCTCTTATATCCATTGGAAAGCTCTTTTCGATACAAATCAAACAGTTCTGGTTTCGGAGAATCCGACGATCGGATCTCTCGTAATGTCCATTCGAAGTCAATGGTCGAAATTCGCGAATTACCGCGGCGCGGTGTGTTCTATTCAGGCCATTATATATGTATGATTTATATATTATATATATTTCATCGATTTCCTTTTAAAACGTATTTCATAAATCGTTTTAAATTCGTTTGAAAAACGATTCCAACTTCCATTTTCAATTTTTAATCAAAACTGAATATTCCATATAATGTCAATTTTATACAGCGCATATATATGTTAAAAATTATATTTTTAACAATCAAATAATTTTCACGTTTCATATATATATATATATATATATATATTATTCACATTTCATATATATATTATCCACATTACATATATATATATATATATTATTTTCACATTTCATATATATATTATTTTCATTTCATATATATTTATATATATATTATTTTCACATTTCATATATATATTATTTCATTTCATATATATATATATATATATATATATATATATTTCACAACGCATGTATATTAATTTCACAATGCATATATATTGTTTTCACATCGCATATATCTCATTTTCACATCGTATATATATATATATGTTATTTTATACATCGCATATAAACATTTCATTCACATCATATATATATATATATATATTTCATTCACATCGTATATATATATTTCATTCACATCGTATGTATATTTTATTTCACGTCGTGTGTATATATATATATCACATTACATTCACAATCACAATACAATCAAATAAATCGTCCATGGTCTGTGGACGAGGGAAGTGAGATAACAGGCAGTCAACACTAATTCAGTTATAAAAATAAATAACTGTACAAATAAATTCATTGAGAGAGTTCTCACCATGATTGGATTCGAAATCGTTAATTAACGACTGCTCTTAACTAAATTAAACTCCGTGTTTAATTCAATCAAAATTTCTGACTGCTTCTGAATTTGTTCCGGTCTATTTCATTGTGTATATCAGATCTAGATGGTTCCAATGCTTCGAAAATCACGCGATTCTGTGGTCGTTTGAAGAAGATATGCAATTTAATACATTGGATTACAAAAATAAATAAACTAATTAATTAATTTACTCTAATTACATTCATTAGCCCGTTAATTACTTTCTCCCTCTCGTTCCTCTTCCTGTCGTTCCCTATACAAAAATCGAACTGCGTTCGATCCTTAGGGTTCCCAAATGCCACCACCTCAAGCGACCTAACGACGATCGGTCCCCACCACCCGAACCGCCTCTTCGCCACCTTCCACCACCTCCCAGCTGGCCCCACTCGCATGCCATATCAGCTCAGGAACATGCCTTGAACGGTTGGCCTTTGAGCCTTGAAATCGTTCACCATACCACTCCATAACCAATCAAATCCCCAGGGAATTAACGAGCTCAGGAAGTTCTACAAATTTCTCTTTAGAAGTTTCAAGAATTATTGAACTGGTTTTGAAGAAAAGGGAGGAGAAGGATCGAAGACAATCGCCATTCATTTTTGAAGGGGCGGCGCTTTTTTATAATTATGGCTAGGGTTTTTATTTAGGGTTGGCCTTTATATAATATATATATATATATATATATTATTTTATTAAATAAATTCTAAAATCACTTGTTTATCACTGCGAACTCCAAACTGAACCCAATGACTATCACCCCTAGCTAATTACCCCTGTTTCGAACGTAATGGGATATGTTTCGTAAGCTATTTCGGCTATTACGATCAGTTTTGCTTTAAATTAAAATATATAACATTCAATATTCAATTTGAACGTACATTTTAATTTACCAAGGCCACATACGGGCCCTAAAAATTCCAGAAAAATAAATCTGGCCATGTTTTGACGATGCGGTCCTAACAAAACTAATTTCGTCGAATTTCGAGACCATTTGACAAATGGCCATTTTCTGGTCGATTAAATTCAAATTGAAATTGCCAAACACGTTTAAACTCACCACGCTCACATATCGATTCCAAAAATTATGAAAATTGGAATCTTGTAATAATTTGACATCCCGGATCCAACAAAAGTGGTATCGTCGAAAACGGAGGTCGTTTGCAAAATCGCCATTTTTAAGGGCTATATTTCCATAGCGACTATTCTGAATTTTCAACTGGGCATAACTTTTTATTCCCGCTATGAAATTTTGATTTTTCGGATTCGTTGGAAATATATTTTCCAAATAGATTCCAATTTTTTTGGTTTCACTAAAATCCGGTTTATTCTGAATCCTGCGCATTCAATTGATGTTTGAAATCGAATGTTCAAACTACCGCGCCATTTCCAGTTCCTTTTATAATTAAAATAAATATTTATATTCTAATTTCGATTCAAATAAATATATATGTTCTAATTCTATTCAAAATAGATTTCTAGTCATCATTATTTAAAATAATTCATTTTAAATAATCAAAATTCATCAAAATTGCCAAGATAAAAAATTTAAATTGGTTATGATTTTCTGAGGTTGTTACAATCTCCCCTACTTAAAATATTTTTGTCCTCGAAAAGGAACGGAGATGAAAGTTGTTTAACTAATCAACTCAATTTTCATTCTTGTGTTCATTCTTCAACTTTTTAGTTTCTAAGAATTTCTAATTTTTCAAAAATTTGGTTAACACCCTAAATTTTTGAAAAATTTCGCCATAACCTCCTTCGTATGGGGAGCACCGGGAAAATCCCCAAACCGCCACACAGGCCCTCTCATCTCAAAAAGAAAAAGCCAAGCGGCTAGTGTAACGGCCCAAAGATTTTCGGCTTCGAAAATCGACATAAATACCTTTACCGTACTCATGCCGACCTTCGAAACATCGAAAACACTGGAACGTTTATAGAAAGAATTTAGAGGGTGAGATAAGAAAGATAGAATATTAGAATAGAAGAAGAAGAAGAACCAACCCACACAGAATCTCACATCGCAGTGGAACAAAATATAATACAGAAATAATTTTATTGAGAGCTTTAAACAAAACTTACAGTATCAGAGTACATTACACAACGGGACAGTTATAATAACCCGTTTCCATATACAACACACAGCGGAACTAGATAGTAGGTATAATACATCTGATCACCTTCAGCTCGTCTCTTCACAGCATCCTATGACCTGGACCTGTACATCCCGGGCTAACCCGAGCATTTACAAAACACCGGGTCAGTCTGGTGAACCAGAGTGAGTAAAACTCGCATAGTATTAAGGATAAATCATCCAACATGATTTTTAAAGTTTGAAATCTTTTCAAAAGGAAAGGATAATCGTAAGACCAAATCCACACATAAACGCAGACGGTTTTTACCTTACGATAACCCAAAACATTTGTCTGATATTATAATAATGTCTAAATAAAAGTAAATAGAATTTAGTGGAATGCTTGCATCTCACGCTCCACATATATAGTATACAAACAAAACCGCGGGTGCTTATTGGAAATTGGATTTTCGACTATGACAAGGTATGGGACCACCTGCCGATAGTGTATCTCTAGAGGCGAATACACTGGGTTCAACAAGAACGTCTTGCAACCCGGCCCACACATGACCGACCACTCATTTCTCTTGAGTGTATCGAATGTATATCACCAACAGTTGGACTCAAACCACCGTTTCTCGAATGGGCAGAATCGATAGAGTAAGAAACAAAAGGAATATCTCTAGATAGGTGATTATACACCCTAATGGGAGCGACCCACATAGCCATGCTGCCTGCCCGATTTCTGTCATTTCCCGGTTGTGAGGCTTGAGGTCAGAATTTCCTTTACAACACCTGGTCACCATTCACTTTGAATGCCACATCGTCAGATCCGCCAGATATCAATAATTGACGTCTACAAAGATATTCTGCGGTCAGCTAAGAGAAGGTGTACGGCCTTCTCCGCCATCAACAGAAATACGTTTGAAGAAATCAATGTACGTGACCCCTTTAGAACTACTTTGTCAAACACTCGTCCATACAAGTCATCCAGGAACAGGATGAACCGAAGGTACTCTCCTACTGCATCCAACATAGGAATCAACCCGTGGATCAGTAGCGAGAAGTCCTTGGAACCCGTAGATTCCGACCACGACAGAACCACAGTACATCGCTGGCTGCAGACCAGAGATTATTAGTAGTCCTTCCGTTTATGAAAATCTACGGTCTTCGATGCTCCATCTTGATCATCTTCTAATATCTCCACGTATTTGCTGGTCGGAATGGTTTTCGAATATAAATTCGATCCCAGTCTTTCCGTACCAACAATCGTATTGGGCAAGTTTGATAGTCGGTGTTTTAACTATCAAAATAAACAGTGTTTCAATCATGACAGTCCAGTGAGTTCACTGGTTCAGAATTCAACATCACATGGCCTTTTTTTATTAAACCAAAATGTAAATTCAAACTCTCGATATTATAAATAAATTTCTCGCTTCTTTATTTATCATAAGATTACTCTTTAACCAAATTCCTTTTAATACTTAGTAAAATCCCATATCCTATCCAATTCTCTATATTTTTCCTTCGAAACAACTCGTAAACAACATTACAAAATATCTTTTATTTATTACTTGACAGTACCCAGTGCTTATTCCTGTTGAATAAAACCCCACTTTTACATTGTTATTTCACTAATGGAAATAAATTATCACGAATCCCTTTTACCATTACAACTAATATCCTCCTCAAATAGTCATGATGTCGTTCAAGTTGGGGTATTTTAATTACCTCTCAGACCTTGATCAACAACTTTCGTATCTAAAGATAGATACGAGTTGTAATATAAAACCAGCATCTCATCTAATCTCAACACAAATTCCATTCAACTATGTTATTCAAAAGTATGGTTTCATAAATCTTCTTTCCTTTTGAAAATCTCTTTCTCTACTATACCATAAATTCTTAATTCACTAATTAAGTAATCCCACTTTTAATTCTGCCTCTTCAATCAACTCGAATTTGGTTAGAAAATCTCATGATCTGCTTCTTTTACCAAATTCTCCTTTACAAATTCCTTCCAAAATCCATTCGACAATCCCTACTTTGAAATCTTATTTTTAATCCCCTCCCTTTTTGCTTAATCCATTATTAAGTAACTTTAATTACAATTAACACTTTTACACATTTTACCTCATTTACATACCCTGATTCATTATAAACCTTTTTGAACTAGATTTCTTTCACTCAACTCTAACCCATTAAGTAATTTATTTTTAAGCTATTACCTTCTCTTAAAAGTCCTTTTCATAACTTATTACACAAATTCGGGTTTTTAAATATAACCTGTTCTTAATTCCCTTTCACCATTCAATTGGATTCCTTTTTAGATTTCATGTACTTTTAAATGAACCTCAATTTAAAAAGTATTTCTCTAAATTATTAAAATAATAACTTACTTTGGTCGTTAACCACTTCCATAGTATATTCCTTTAAATATCAAATTTCCAATTTTAAAGTCTTATTAAAATCAAAACAATACCATTCGCTTTATCTCTCATTCTCGTACTTGAAAATCTGGTCAACATCAGAGCTGACTTTATAAAATTAATAAATCAAATCTTAAATAAAACATTTATTTATTTCCCTTTTATAAACTTATTATTCCAAAATAATATATATCGAAATCTACTTCTAGTTATAAAATAATTTTTATAACTTTGGTACTGCCGATTCACCGGGTGGTAAACCAATATAACAAAATGGTTTAATCTTAGGCCATGTACTGCCAATATCGCTCTTTGGTTAAATCAAACACAGGTAAATTTCCCAACCCAAGATCGGTAATCAAATAAATCCATTTAATTGATAATAAATAACTACTGTTCAACATCAACCAAATAAACAACCAATTCAAACATTAAACATGCTTATAAACAAACGTGACCCACAGGGTAAGTTCCCTCTATTTGGTCGAATCGTTAGAGTAACGATTGGTTAATTTATTGAAATTAAACGACAGATTTAATTCCATCAATTAAATCAACACATGGATCAATAATTAACAAACAGTCAATTAACAGCCAACAGAGCACACACAAATAGAAACCCAATTTATATAAAATATAAATGGGCAAAATACTGAGTGAGTTTAACTCACCTGGTTTTGAATCCGTTGATAATTATCTGATTTTTAGTCAAATTAAACTGTCGTTTAATTCGAATAAAATTCTCAGTTGTTCTCGATTTTGACCAACCTCTGCTCCATCTCGAAGATCTCGTCTTTACGGTCCAAACGAGACAGACCATGCTCAGATCTGATAAGATATGCGCGAGATATCTTATAAACAAATTTAATAAGGTAATTAAATTTTAAACATGAATTTTATATTTAAAAACCGGCCTCTTACCTTTAAATTCACGGCCCAAAAGCCCACCCGTTCCCCCCTTTTAATTCTCCTATCGGATCCCTAATCCTCATTCTAACCGACCGCTTCCACAAACAAAAATCCATGGCCGATCTCGAAACCCTCGTGTAAATCTTCAACAAAACCCGCGTCGTACTCCCCTCAACTCCACCATACTTCGACCGCCCCTTCTCTCTTCATCTCCATCGGTGAGTACACTTCTTCAGCAGCCACCACTCTTTCGTCAGTCAACCCAAAACGAGGCAGCGCCTTGGACCAAGCCCTAGGTCTTCACGTCGAACAGGTCACTAGAAAATCCGTGAATTGCAGTGCGTGAGCTACCCAGTCAGATAAGTGATTTACTATATTTTGATTTTTGATTTCTCTAAGGGTTTCGAATGGGTTTCTTTTTCCACTGCTTGTTCTGGAAAACGAATTGTGGTGCGTATACTTATAGTTGGGTATTCGCTTTAGATAAGAAAAATGTCTAAACGAATTGTAAAATCATAGGTTTATCCTAGGATCTTAGGTGTTGCTTAGTTGTATTATCAAACTGTGGTACTTGCGATGGTTGTTGCGTGATTATAGCCGAGATTTGGTTGAATTTAGTATTTGATTTCAGTGGTACTATTGGTCTGCTCACATGATTTTGATCGATATGTGTATGTGTATGGATTAGGTGAGATTTAGGCCATGACTTGTTGATTCAATAAAGATCTGAAATCGTATCATCGATTCTATGTTCAGATCTTTGAAGCACATGGAAACAGTGAAAGCATGTGAAATTCCTGTATCTATGGACATATATTTTAGTTGTCCTATTTGGTCGTATAGATTTGATTTTCTTTCTTTCCAAGCTTTTTATTTCAATATATATATGGATTTGTATATGAAATTTGAGAGTGTAAATAAACATATATATTTACAATGTACTTTTGATATAGGTATTTGCCATATCCCTTGAATATATAAACTATTTGATTTATGTGGATTTGATGTTTCAATATATACATATGCTTGATTTCCCTGGCTGTTCATAATCGATGCTCATGAAAAGTGAAATTGTGTTTCCACTGTTTCATGATGACTGAACAAGACATGCAAAAATTAAAATTATTAGAATAAAATGTTATGTTTATTCTGCTTTGCATATGATCCTGGATTTATATGTTCATATCCAAATTGATTTGGTTGGATTTTCTTTTCTTTTTCTTAGTTGTTTAGTTGTACAAATATCTAGCTATTCCAGCTATTTCCTAGCTGTTTTATAAGGCTATTCGATTTGGTGTGTATTTCTTAGATATGAAGCATTCTTTTCATATTATTATTTCTTACTTATGCCAGTGGTTTTCTTCCTTTTTCCAGGTTGTACAGGTGATGGTATTATTGATGGATCCGTGATGGGTCATCAGAGATTTTGGGTTGGATTTTTGTAGTGTTTACAGTAAAATTGAGGTGTTCAAAATGAGCATTGATTTTACTACACATGGGTGTAGGTTAGTAAGGCCAGTGAAGCTATGTATTGTATATTCAAATTCTGAGATTTGAACTGTAATATAGATTTATGTTTCCATTTTCACAACATTCGGCAGTGAACTTTTGTGTATTAGATTTTATAGTGTATATAATTTGCTTTTCTTGACAGGACATGGTATGTTGACGTTGACTTTTAAAATGGATGGTTCTGTTCATTGTTTTGCATTGGTTTAAACAGTTATATATGTATATATTTTATTCTTTTATTTCCTTTGTGTTTGTTCTCCTATTGTTCTTGTTGAATACATTCAAATTTCATTATTTAAGGGGCAAACTTTATATTGCTGGACAAACATGATGCAAATATATTTGGTTCTATAAGTTTTGCCGAACCAAGTAAAATATGGTATATATATGCGAGTTTATTTTATCTTATTATTAAATTAAATTAAACCCCAAATTAAATGATAAATTAATATCATTATAATAATAGTTAAAATATCAGTTTCAATTCTAAACAATATAAAAGTCAAAACTTAACATCACAAGTTTTACATTTTAAACGGTATTCCATTTATAATAAAAATCCTTTTATATTTAAAATAAATCGTTATAAATTAAAAATGATTTCACAGCGACTATTTTAAAATTTGAATTGGCCATAATTAACAAGTTATGTCATGAAATCTGGATTTTTCTCTTTCATATGAAAATTTTCTTCAACACGTTCCCAACGTTTCTCGTTTCACAGAAATACGACTTATATCGGATCCTGTATATCGAATTGAAGTTCAAAACTCCAATTTACGAACTGCACGCCATTTTCAAACTCGATTTATATTATATATATATCATTCGATCTCGTTTTAAATAGCGATTTAAATATAAAAATCCATTAATATTCCAATAAATTAAATTACATATTTTACGATCAAAATACGGGACGTTACATTCTTTCCCCTTAAAATAATTTCGTCCTCGAAATTGCTAAGGTAAGAAAGAACGTTACAAACCCATTAATTTCTAATTATTCCATTCAAACAACCATCATCCAATAACAAACAATTCAAAATCAACAATCAATCCACAACCAAATCAACTGAATTCACATTCAGTATTAATACTTTATTTTGGTTTCACAGATTTGAACATCAATCGGTTAATACCCGATTTATTTCTATTAATTCAAATTCCAAATTTAATTAGTTTAATTAAATTTTGACCAAGTTAAGTTCCAATTCAAATTTCAATCAAATTTGAATTTCATTTACATCAATCAAGCACACAAACCAATATCTCGATAATTTGATAAATTATACCTTTTCTATACAAAAGTATAATTTGGGTATTATTATTTCATTTACCCTCTTTTCAAAACAATACTGTATCCATTGCCAGTTCTATGCTTTTCAACACTTGAACCGATCAATAAACACAATACAAAACATTTGAAAATAAAATTTACAAATACACTCTCATATATACACTCAATCTCGATCTAGGGTATTACTAACCCAATCTCTATCGAGTTACACCACAGAGCCAGGGTTATTACTAAACCAATAGCTCAGATACCACTGTAACGGCCGAAGGATTTTCGGCTTCGAAAATCGACATAAATACCTTTACTGTACTCATGCCGACCTTCCAAGCATCGAAAACACTGGAATGTTTATAGAAAGAATTTAGAGGGTGAGATAAGAAAGAAAGAATATTAGAATAGAAGAAGAAGAAGAATCAACCCACACAGAATCTCACATCGCAGTGGAACAAAATATAATACAGAAATAACTTTATTGAGAGCTTTAAACAAAACTTACAGTATCAGAGTACATTACACAACGAGACAGTTATAATAACCCTTTCCCATATACAATGCACAACGGAACTAGATACTAGGTATAATACGTCTGATCACCTTCAGCTCGTCTCTTCACAGCATCCTATGACCTGGACCTGTACATCCCGGGCTAACCCGAGCATTTACATAACACCGGGTCAGTCTAGTGAACCAGAGTGAGTAAAACTCGCACAGTATTAAGGATAAATCATCCAACATGATTTTTAAAGTTCGAAATCTTTTCAAAAGGAAAGGATAATCGTAAGACCAAATCCACACATAAACGTGGACGGTTTTTACCTTACGATAACCCAAAACATCTTTGAAATCAATATCTTGTCTGATATTATAATAATGTCTAAATACAAGTAAATAGAATTTAGTGGAACGCTTGCATCTCACGCTCCACATATATAGTATACAAACAAAATCGCGGGCACTTATTGGAAATTGGATTTCCGACTATGACAAGGTATGGGACCACCTACCGATAGTGTATGTCTAGAGGCGAATACACTGGGTTCAACAAGAACGTCTTGCAACACGGCCCACACATGACCGACCACTCATTTCTCTTGAGTATATCGAATGTATATCACCAACAGTTGGGCTCAAACCACCATTTCTCGAATGGGCAGAATCGATAGAGTAAGAAACAAAAGGAATTTCTCTGGATAGGTGATTATACACCCTAATGGGAGCGACCCACGTAGCCATGTTGCCTGCCCGATTTCTGTCATTTCCCGGTTGTGGGGCTTGAGGTCAGAATTTCCTTTACAACACCTGGCCACCATTCACTTTGAATGCCACATCGTCAGATCCGCCAGATATCACTAATTGACGTCAACAAAGATATTCTGCGGTCAGCTAAGAAAAGGTGTACGGCATTCTCCGCCATCAACAGAAATACATTTGAAGAAATCAATGTATGTGACCCCTTTGGAACTACTCTGTCAAACACTCGTCCATACAAGTCATCCAGGAACAGGATGAACCGAAGTTACTCTCCTACTACATCCAATATAGGAATCATCCCATGGATCAGTAGCGAGAAGTCCTTGCAACCCGTAGATTCCGACCACGACAGAACCACAGTACATCGCTGGCTGCAGACCAGAGATTATTAGTAATCCTTCCGTTTACGAAAATCTACGGTCTTCGATGCTCCATCTCGATCATCTTATAATATCTCCATGTATTTGCTGGTCGGAATGGTTTTCGAATATAAATTCGATCCCGGTCTTTCCGTACCAACAATCGTATTGGGCAAGTTTGATAGTCGGTGTTTTAACAATCAAAATAAACAGTGTTTCAATCATGACAGTCCAGTGAGTTCACTAGTTCAGTATTCAACATCACATGGCCTTTTTTTATTAAACCAAAATGTAAATTCAAACTCTCGATATTATAAATAAATTTCTCGCTTCTTTATTTATCATAAGATTACTCTTTAACCAAATTCCTTTTAATACTTAGTAAAATCCCATATCCTATCCAGTTCTCTATATTTTTCCTTCGAAACAACTCGTAAACAACATTACAAAATATCTTTTATTTATTACTTGACAGTACCCAGTGCTTATTCCTGTTGAATAAAACCCCACTTTTACATTGTTATTTCACTAATGTAAATAAATTATCACGAATCCCTTTTACCATTACAACTAATATCCTCCTCAGATAGTCATGATGTCGTTCAAGTTGGGGTATTTTAATTACCTCGCAGACCTTGATCAACAACGTTCGTATCTAAAGATAGATACGAGTTGTAATATAAACCTGTATCTCATCTAATCTCAACACAAATTCCATTCAACTATGTTATTCAAAAGTATGGTTTCATAAATCTTCTTTCCTTTTGAAAATCTCTTTCTCTACTATACCATAAATTCTTAATTCACTAATTAAGTAGTCCCACTTTTAATTCTGCCTCTTCAACCAACTCGAATTTGGTTACAAAATCTCATGATCTGCTTCTTTTACCAAATTCTCCTTTACAAATTCCTTTCAAAATCCATTCGATAATCCCTGGTTTGAAATCTTATTTTTAATCCCCTCCCTTTTTGCTTAATCCATTATTAAGTAACTTTAATTACAATTAACACTTTTACACATTTTACCTCATTTACATACCCTGATTCATTATAAACCTTTTTGAACTAGATTTCTTTCACTTAATTCTAACCCATTAAGTAATTTATTTTTAAGCTATTACGTTCGCTTAAAAGTCCTTTTCATAATTTGTTACACAAATTCGGGTTTTTAAATATAACATGTTCTTAATTCCCTTTCACCATTCAATTGGATTCCTTTTTAGATTTCATGTACTTTTTAAATGAACCTCAATTTAAAAAGTATTTCTATAAATTATTAAAATAATAATTTACTTTGGTCGTTAACCACTTCCATAGTTAATTCCTTTAAATATCAAATTTGCAATTTTAAAGTCTTAATAAAATCAAAACAATACCATTCGCTTTATCTCTCATTCTCGTACTTGAAAATCTGATCAACATCAGAGCTGACTTTATAAAATTAATAAATCAAATCTTAAATAAAACATTTGTTTATTTCCCTTTTATAAACTTATTATTCCAAAATAATATATATCGAAATCTACTTCTAGTTATAAAATAATTTTTATAACTTTGGTACTGCCGATTCACCGGGTGGTAAACCAATATAACAAAATGGTTTAATCTTAGGCCATGTACTGCCAATATTGCTCTTTGGTTAAATCAAACACAGGTAAATTTCCCAACCCGTGATCACTAATCAAATAAATCCATTTAATTGATAATAAATAACTACTGTTCAACATCAACCAAATAAACAACCAATTCAAACAATTAAACATGCTTATAAACAAACGTGACCCACAGGGTAAGTTCCCACTATTTGGTCGAATCGTTAGAGTAACGATTGGTTAATTTACTGAAATTAAATGACAGTTTTAATTCCATCAATTAAATCAACACATGGATCAATAATTAACAAACAGTCAATTAACAGCCAACAGAGCACACAAAAATAGAAACCCAATTTATATAAAATATAAATGGGCAAAATACTGAGTGAGTTTAACTCACCTGGTTTTAAATCCGTCGATAATTATCTGATTTTTAGTCAAATTAAACTGTCGTTTAATTCGAATAAAATTCTCAGTTGTTCTCGATTCTGACCAACCTCTGCTCCATCTCGAAGATCTCGTCTTTACGGTCCAAACGAGACAGACCGTGCTCAGATCTGATAAGATATGCGCGAGATATCTTATAAACAAATTTAATAAGGTAATTAAATTTTAAACATGAATTTTATATTTAAAAACCGACCTCTTACCTTTAAATTCACGGCCCAAAAGCCCACCCGTTCCCCCCTTTTAATTCTCCTATTGGATCCCTAATCCCCATTCTAACCGACCGCCTCCACAAACAAAAATCCATGGCCGATCTCGAAATCCTTGTGTAAATCTTCAACAAAACCCGCGTCGTACTCCCCTCAACTCCACCATACTTCGATCACCCCTTCTCTCTTCATCTCTGATCGGTCTGTACACTTCTTCAGCAGCCACAACTCTTTCGTCAGTCAACCCAAAACGAGGCAACGCCTTGGACCAAGCCCTAGGTCTTCACATCGAACAGGTCACTAGAAAATCCGTGAATTGCAGTGCGTGAGCGTGATTTACTGTATTTTGATTTTTGATTTCTCTAAGGGTTTCGAATGGGTTTCTTTTTCCACTGCTTGTTCTGGAAAACGAATTGTGGTGCGTATATTTATAGTTGGGGATTTTCTTTAGATAAGAAAAATGTCTGAATGAAATGTAAAATCATAGGTTTATCCTAGGATCTTAGCTGCTGCTTAGTTGTATTATCAAACTGTGGTACTTGTGATGGATGTTGCATGATTATAGCCGAGATTTGGTTGAATTTAGTATTTGATTTCAGTGGTACTATTGGTCTGCTCACATGTAGTTTGATCGATATGTGTATGTATATGGATTAGGTGAGATTTAGGCCATGACTTGTTGATTCAATAAAGATCTGAAATCGTATCATCGATTCTATGTTCAGATCTTTGAAGCACATGGCAACAGTGAAAGCAGGTGAAATTCCTGTATCTATGGACATATATTTTAGTTGTCCTATTTGGTCGTATAGATTTGATTTTCTTTCTTTCCAAGCTGTTTATTTCAATATATATATATATATATATATATATATGGATTTGTATATGAAATTTGACAGTGTAAATAAACATATATATTTACATTGTACTTTGATATAGGTATTTGCCATATCCCTTGAATATATAAACTATTTGATTTATGTGGATTTGATGTTTCAATATGTACCTATGCTTGATTTCCCTGGCTGTTCATAATCGATGCTCATGAAAAGTGAAAACTGTGTTTCCACTGTTTCATGATGACTGAACAAGACATGCTACAATTTAAATTTTTAGAATAAAATGTTATGTTTATTCTGCTTTGCATATGATCCTGGATTTATACGTTCGTATCCAAATTGATTTGGTTGGATTTTCTTTTCTTTTTCTTAGTTGTTTTGTTGTACAAATATCTAGCTGTTCCAGCTATTTCCTAGCTATTTTATAAGGCTATTCGATTTGGTGTGTATTTCTTAGATATGAAACATTCTTTTCATATTACTATTTCTTACTTATGCCAATGGTTTTCTTCCTTTTTCCAGGTTGTACAGGCGATGGTATTATTGATGGATCCGTGATGGGTCATCAGAGATTTTGGGTTGGATTTTTGTAGTGTTTACAGTAAAATTGAGGTGTTCAAAATGGGCATTGATTTTACTGCATATGGGTGTAGGTTAGGTAGGCCAGTGAAGCTATGTATTGTATATTCAAATTCTGAGATTTGAACTGTAATATAGATTTATGTTTCCATTTTCACAACATTCGGCAGTGAACTTTTGTGTATGAGATTTTATAGTGTATATATTTTGCTTTTCTTGACAGGACATGGTATGTTGACGTTGACTTTTAAAATGGATGGTTCTGTTCATTGTTTTGCATTGGTTCAAACAGTTTTATATATATATATATATATTTCATTCTTTTATTTCCTTTGTGTTTGTTCTCCTATTTTTCCTGTTGAATACATTCAAGTTTCATTGTTTATAGGGCAAACTTTATATTGCTGGACAAACATGATGCAAATATATTTGGTTCTATAAGTTTTGCTGAACCAAGTAAAATATGGTATATATATGCGAGTTTATTTTATCTTATTATTAAATTAAATTAAATCCCAAATTAAATGATAAATTAATATCATTATAATAATAGTTAAAATATCAGTTTCAATTCTAAACAATATAAAAGTCAAAACTTAACATCACAAGTTTTACATTTTAAACGGTATTCCATTTATAATAAAAATCCTTTTATATTTAAAATAAATCGTTATAAATTAAAAATGATTTCACAGCGACTATTTTAAAATTTGAATTGGCCATAATTAACAAGTTATGTCATGAAATCTGGATTTTTCTCTTACATATGAAAATTTTCTTCAACACGTTCCCGACGTTTCTCTTTTCATAGAAATACGACTTATATCGGCTCCTGTATATCGAATTGAAGTTCAAAACTCCAATTTACGAACTGCACGCCATTTTCAAACTCGATTTATATTATATAAATATATATATCGTTCGATCTCGTTTTAAATAGCGATTTAAATATAAAAATCCATTAATTTTCCAATAAATTAAATTACATATTTGACTATCAAAATACGGGACGTTACAGCTAGCTAATCGGCTCATAAAATCACCAAAACCCAATAAATTAGTAAACATGTACCTATTTGTTGGGCATACAATTTTATTCCTCTTCTCTAGCCTCCTTGCTATGACCTGTTCAAGGTATATACATGTATATGCATGCAATTGCAATCAATTTCAAGTCGGTTCAATATTTGATTCAGTGTGGCTTAGTGGCTCAAAATTTTAATAAATCAACCAATAATCAAACAACACAACCAACAGTCAATTAGTTGATTATCTTTTCAAATATATAATTTTTATATACTCAAAAATCAAAATTTTAAAACTAGATTATATAGATAATCACAAATACGTTATTTATAAACATATAACTCTCAACTCATTCTGGGGCATTACTAACCCATCTCTAATGACTCACTCATTTTAGAATGCTACTAATTCTGTCTCTAATGAGGATTTTTCAATAGGATATTACTAATCCTACCTCTGATGAGTCTTTTATTCTTTTCTAACGAGTTGTACCACAAAGATTTGAGTTAACCAAAGCTCTGATACCAGCTGTAACGACACGGATTTCGCTCGGACCTAATCAATCGCTAAATCAACCAAGACCATTCGAATCTCGCATACGCTAACTCTGGGCATACAACACATCAGAACAAATAACAGAAGACTTTTATAAACATAATAATAATGTTACATCAAAGTACAAGATATATCAGAGTATATCGAAATATAATACAACGGAATATTAATTTACAATAAATGTAATACAATGCAGGGGAAACAAATAAAATGACACAGCGGAAGGCTATCAATACTCTGGACATGGCTCTTCGCTTCGATCCAGAATCCTGCTAAATAAAATATCTGCAAAATAAACTACTCGACTGACCATATGAAAAATAGGGGCACCCGAGTTTGCAAAAGAAAAGAAAACTACATGTCAGTTATGGGACTGGTGTGAGAAACTCTACAGTTAAAATTAACTTATATAAATGTTAAGGCAAATCACAAGACCACGCGGCTAACGCGAAACGAGTTTACCCCCATGAATGTAAGTGTATAAACAACAATCAGTAATAGTGATATGGATCTACTATGCATCAATCAACATGCAATATCCCAATCTACCCATTTAGATTTACCACCACACTTAGATTTTACAAATCCAATTCAATTTACAGAAATTATTCCTTTGGACTTTATTTCCCGATTTCTATTTCAAATCATTTGAAATACATATCTAGCTTTTATATCAAAGTAGATTTCACTTCGAGATCTCAAATCAAATCGTTGGAAATATGAATTCCAAATCATAACAATGCATACAAATAGGTATGCAACCAAATATCGGGAATCTTCCCTCAGACCGTGCAGTAAGCACCCCTCCAACTCGATATATATATATATATATATATATATATATATATATATATGTATTGTGCACCTCCCATGCATGGAGCATGCTACACTGCTGACCACTCATCCTAAGGCACTGGATCCAGCCCATACTTTTAGTCGATCTCGAGTCACCCGAATCTCTAGCAACACACTAAACCATTTTATATCCCGAAGTAAGGAAGATCATTTCGCAACATAATAATCACAGGTACTTTCAACTATAGTACTTCACATTAGCAATTCACACATATGATCAGTCACTATTAATCACGTAACCTTTAAGCTCGTACATCTCAAAGAAGGATGTTAAGCAAGAGAATAAATTCTCCGCAACCAAATAGATACATCATTAATAGCAACTAAACGAAATGTGATGAACCACAATGTAAAACCATAATTCATTTCCTAATCATTTCGAAATCATCGAGTTTAACCCTCGAAATCCTTTCTGTTTTATAAAACATTTTTATAAAACATTCCCTATCCAAAATCGGGAAAACATTTCTTTTCATTTAAGAAAATATCATTTCAAAATCATTCATTAAATTTGTAATGAACATTACAACATCGCTATGCATCTCATAGTAAAATCGTGAAGTGTTTCACAAGATGTTAGCATACCAGTATTTCTACCCAACCCAATGCTAAATGTAAAAGCGTTTCCTTTTAAAACGTATTTTATAAATCGTTTTAAATTCATTTTAAAAACGATTCCAATTTCCATTTTCAATTTTTAATCAAAACTGAATATTATATATATTGTCAATTTTATATACAGTGCATATATGTGTTAAAAATTATATTTTAACAATCAAATAGTTTTCACATTTCATATATATATTTTTCACATTTCATATATATATTATCCACATTTCATATATATATATATTATTTTCACATTTCATATATATATATATATATATTATTTTCATTTCATATATATATATATATATATATATTTCACAACGCATATATATTAATTTCACAACGCATGTATATTGTTTTCACATCGCATATATCTCATTTTCACATCGTAAATATATGTTGTTTTATACATCGCATATAAACATTTCATTCACATCGTGTGTGTGTGTATATATATATATATATATCATTCACATCGTGTATATATATTTCATTCACATCGTGTATATATTTCATTCGCATCGTATGCAAATTTCATTCACATCATATGTATATTTTATTTCACGTCATATATATATATATATATATTTCACATTACAATCACAATCACAATCACAGTCACAACACAATCAAATAAATCGTCCATGGTCTGTGGACGAGGGAAGTGAGATAACATGCAGTCAACACTGATTCAGTTATAAAAATAAATAACTGTACAAATAAATTCAGTGAGAGAGTTCTCACCTTGATTGGATTCGAAATCGTTAATTAACGATTTCTCTTAACTGAATTAAACTCCGTGTTTAATTCAATCAAAATTCCTGACTGCTTCTGAATTTGTTCCGGTCAATTTCATCGTGTAGATCAGGCCTAGACGGTTCTAATGCTTCGAAAATCACGCGATTCTGTGGTCGTTTGAAGAAGATATGCAATTTAATACATTGGATTACAAAAATAAATAAACTAATTAATTAATTTACTCTAATTACATTCATTAGCCCGTTAATTACTTTCTCCCTCTCGTTCCACTTCCTGCCATTCCCTGTATAAAAATCGAACTGCCTTCGATCCTTAGGATTCCAAAATGCCACCACCTCAAGCGACCTAACGACGATCGGTTCTCACCACTCGACCGCCTCTCTACCGCCTTCCACCACCTCCCAGCTGACTCCACTCGCATGCCACGTCAGCTCAGGAACGAGCCTCGAACGGTTGGTCTTTGAGCCTTGAAATCGTTCACCATGCCACTCCATAACCAATCAAACCCGCATGGAATTAACGAGCTCTGGAAGTTCTACAAATTTCTCTTTAGAAGTTTCAAGAATTATTAAACTGATTTTGAAGAAAAGGGAGGAGAAGGATCGAAGACAATCGCCATTCATTTCTGAAGGGGCGGCGCATTTCTGTAATTGTGGCAAGGTTTTTTTTATTTAGGGTTGGCCTTTATATAATATATATATTAATATTTTATTAAATAAATTCTAAAATCACTTGATTATTAATGTAAACTCCAAAATAAACCCAACGACTGTCACCCCTTGCTAATTACCTTCATTCCGAACGCAATGGGATATGTTTCGTAAGCCAGTTCGGTTATTATGATTAGTTTTTCTTTAAATTAAAATATATAACATTCAATGTTCAATTTGAACGTACATTTTAATTTACTGGGGCCACATACGGACCTTAAAAATTCCAGAAAAATAAACCTTGCTATGTTTTGACGATACGGTCCTAACAAAACTAATTTCATCGAATTTCGAGACCGTTTGAAAAATGGCCATTTTCTGGTCGATTAAATTCAAATTGAAATTGCAAAACACATTCAAATTGACCACGCTCACATATTGATTCCAAAAATTATGAAAATTGGAATCTAGCAATAATTTGACATCCCGGATCCAACAAAAGTGGTTTCGTCGAGAATGGAGGTCGTCTGCAAAATCGTCATTTTTAAGGGCTATATTTCCATAGTGACTATTCTGAATTTTCAACTGGGCATAACTTTTTATTCCCGCTATGAAATTTTGATTTTTCGGATTTGTTGGAAAGATATTTTCAAATAGATTCCAATATTTTTGGTTTCACTAAAATCTGGTTTATTATGAATCCTGTACATTCAATTGAAGTTTAAAATCAAATTTTCAAACTACAACGCCATTTCCAATTCCTTTTGTAATTAAAACAAATATTTGTATTCTAATTTCGATTCAAATAAATATATACGTTCTAATTCTATTCAAAATAAATTTCTAGTCGTTATTATTTAAAATAATTCATTTTAAATATTCAGAATTCATTAAAATTGCCAAAATAAAAAATTTAAATTGGTTCTGATTTTCCGGGTTGTTACAGCTATAGTAACGACATCAACTAGTATCAGTTAGCTATCGCTAGCTGCCATCAACATATGGGCGCGTGTTAGTTTATAAGATTTAACGCATACCATTAGACCATCGTTAGTCCTCACAAACCTGTAACTATAAGCCGTTACTAGCCATCACAAACCCGAAATTGGCAAGATGTTGCTCACATGCTCAATGGGATTGTCATATGATTAGAAATGGAATTCTGGTAAAATAAATATTTAGTTTATAATTTGTGTAATGTAAAATAAAAGAAAATATATATATTATATTCACTATGATCGCTCTGGATTTGGGATCCACACAGATATATGACACCTCGTGCATTTTCTCGATATCATAAGGTTAAGAATATACCCTTAAATATGTGGACAAGTAGCGCTTCTCCTTCGTCTGAAATTGTACATGATTAAACAATACTATAAGTACTTTATAATTGACATTTGTAAACTTACAAATCCCTCTCGATATTATTGGAAGGATTTTGATTCCTTATGATGTAATAAAGTGTTTTTATTCGCGTAGTTTTGAGTGGAAATCGCTTGTAAATTGAAATATATGACCGAATAAATTAATGCAATTATTATACAAACCTTAAGAAAATTATTAATAGTGTAAATTTAAAAAACTTACTTTTGTGGTGTTAGCCTTCCAATGAGCTTGAGAATATTCATGTGTTAGGGATTGCGGAATGGATTGTTAAGTCAAAACAAACACTAGAAGAGGGGTGAACAGTGTTTTTGAGAATTTAAACAAAATCTAAAACTTAAGTGAACTACTATATGAATCAAACACTACAAAACAATCATAGACGCAGAATCAAACGCAAACACAAATATAAACAAAAATAAAGTGCAGAAAAGGAAAGAACACACCGGGTTTTATACTGGTTCGGATTGCTCCTACGTTCAGTCCTGCACAACGCTGGATTGTGTAGAGTTTTATTACTGTATCAATATCCAATTGCAAACTCCTTGATTTTATGGCTACAAGGGATACCACCGATCCAAACTTCCTGGATTCCACGGCTATAAAGGATACCGCCGATTACCCGTCCTTGATTTTGTGGCTACAAGGGATACCACTGATTTCTTACACAACCCAAACAATTACAAACAGCCCTATAACTCTTCAATATCACTTGATTCAGAGAATAATGAGTAGAGAGTGTAGAGAGAAGAAGATTAATGAAAACAGAATTGAATCGGTAGAGTATAAGTGTAGAAATCTTAAACATGAGAAAAAAATAATGGTGTAATGAAAGGAGATGAAGATGGATAAGAAGAATGATAATAAAATTCGAAATCTGCCCCTATTTATAGCGTTTGAAAGGTTACAACGTTTCTGAACCGTCACAAATAGTGAAAAGACACTTCCTTTCAAATTTAATTTTTTGACAGTTATATGTCGACATATCCATGAATGTATGTTGACATATCCATCATTTTTACGATTTTGAACCATTTTTAAAGTATTAAAACAATATTTAATTTCTGGAAATTCCTGAAACAAAACTAATTGCTGAAACATTATTTTTCAAGTATAAAAACATAAGAAAATATTATTTAAATATATGATTAAAAACTTTATATATATGTGATATAAAACTATATATAATATAATTATAAACATACATATAGGAATTTATATAGAGATACTTATAAACTATATATAAACAAAAAGGGTTATATAAAAACTTAGAGTTTAAGTAAGAATATTATAATCAAATGTAGACTAGTAAAATATATTTAATAAAACTATAAAAATAAGGTTACGTATAAATTAGGAAATGTATTTGAAATCAGAAGTTTGAATTTCTTTGAAGATTAAAAATTATTTTGAGAGAAATTTGAAATCAATTTGAAAATAGTTTTGAATTTGAAAAGAGATAATTTGGAAAACAGAGTTTGAACCTGGAGTGTTATTCGGAGTCTTACATAAACTAGAGTCTATAAGTATATTTATCTTGAACTCTTGAAATCTTGATTACTCAAGAGTCTTAAATCTTCTGGATCTCTAAATGCTCTTAAACAATACAGTCTTCGGTATTAATTCGTGTATACAAATCCTGCATATATATATATATATATGTGTGTGTGTGTGTGTGTGTGTGTGTATATATTAGATAAATGTGTTAGTATATATTTTATAATCAATTAATATAGAAATAAGGTTGTTGTCATCAGAACTCCATTCTCCAACAATCTCCCTTTTTTGATGATAACAACCGTAGTTTATAAAATATCATACCTGTACATATCTATTGATGATGATCCTTCTAATACACCCCCTGTCTATATGAATCCTATAAGCTAAGCCTATATTTTATAATTTCTCCCCATTTGGCATTATCAAAAAGAAATTCTAAAGATACCCCCCTAAATTGTATAACTATCTAAACATATCTTATAATTAAATCTAGACTAAATTTCTAAGGAATATAAATAACTCCCCCTGAATACTAAATCTATGTATATATCCTAGCATAAAATACTCCCCTTGAATCCATGTTATAAATGATCCTAATGATTAAATATAACTATCCCTGATTTTGATTCTAATCCTAAAAGATTATAACTCCTCCTAAAATTATGACTATACTATTCTAGTAAACTAAATAAAAGGATAATAAACTAAGCAAACCAATCAATATTTATTATCAATTCAAACAACCAAATCAATACAAATAAGCAATTCAAACAAACAATTCAAGAAATCAATTTAAGCAATCAACTCAAGCAATAAATTCAAGCAATCAACTCAAGAAATCAACTCAAACAATCAACCAAATCAGCCAAATTAAATAGTATGTATTAAAAGACACTTCTTCAACCTTCAGTTAATCCTAGAACTATAAAACTTCCCCTTAATCTAAAACAAGACTAAACCTAACATGTACTCTAATTCCCTTAAAACTATATTAAGACTTTAATCTAGACTAAGAAATAACTCCGATAAGATATCCTTAAAACTATGATACAACTTAAAGTTATATATGTCAAGTAATGATAAGTCAATATTCAAGCAATTTAAACCAATCAATCAACCAATTTAAGTTTTGTTATCAAAACATAAAACTAAAACATTTCTTGTAACTTCTATTTTTCCTAAAAATCTATAAATCTTCTATCGACTACAAATGCATAAGTATTTTTTTTAAAGAAATCTATCAACCACTAATTAACTTAACCATGTTAAGTAAGTCAGTTAAGTTATTCAAGTCAAACATATCAAACAAACCAAGCAAGTCAATCAATCCAATCAATTCAACCAAGCCAAAAAAGTCAGTCAAGTTAATCAAGACAAAGTAGAAATGTTACGTATTTGTTTAATAATCCTATATTTCTAATTAGATAAAAGCTTCTCATATTGTATACTTGTTATGTATGGAGTTAAAGTTAACATGTAATGCAGAGTATTGGCTAAAATGCAGTATATGTCAGATGCAAAACTATATGAAGTGATACATTGAATGCATCTTGTGATGTGAATGATTTCAATTTGAGATGATGTATGATATGAAATAAGATGTGTAATGATAGTAATCTAGATTAGGTTAATGATACTTATGAAAGAGATTTAAAGGATAGTAAAGATGAAAGTTTTATAGTATTCATAATAGATAATAAAATATTTAGAATAATTCTATAGTAAAGATAAAAGAAATGTGAAGTTAAATAATATTAGTAGGGTGCTTCTTTAATATAGTAAAATTTGAAGATCTTTTTAAAGAGAATATAGAATTATATCATGTAAAGTAAACATATATTCATAATTGTATATATATATAAACTAATTTTAAAAGAACTTAAAATTTAATTTATTATGACATATAAATCAATCTTTTGATACAAATAAATTTAAATTTAAACTATTAGAAATCAAAATATATTAATTTGATAAGGAACCATTTATATGTTAAAATTTTAAAAAGAATTCTATAGTCATAAGAAAATTATGAAAATGGCATCCACTTCAACCGAATTACTCTTACATCCCCTTTTTCTCTCATCGTCGCTTCGACCAAACACCACCTAATCATCCACCACTGTTCTTCTTACTCCCATTTCTTTTTCCCCCCATCTCGTCTGTGCCTAAGAACAAGAAGTCAAAGACTTGCTTTGACAGGGGCAACACCGGATCTGACTGTGCTTCAGTTCCGAAAATTTCGTCTGCTGGCCTGGATCTGGATTTTGCTTCTGAACTTGCCTCCTTGCCAGTGCTTCCATTATCTGGCCTTAACGCAGCTGTCACAACTCCGATTAACTCATTACTCGCAGATCTGGATGTTGATTCGCGATGGAAATATGATACTACCTCCGCTAATTTTGAAAATCCGAACACTCGGGATGTTGAAGGTAACACTCAATTAATCAATAATAGAAGTAATGACAATATTGGTCTAGGTATTATGGATAAAAGAACTGTTGATGCAAGTGTGGGTATTGATTTGGGCATGAGTTGTGTTGTTGTACCTTCCATCGCTGTCTCGATACCCAGTGATGCCTCAAAAAAGATAGGCACACCTAATGTTCGTGATAATGCCACAGTATCACCTTACAATGCAACTCAAGTTACAGTTCAAGGAATTGATATTTCCATCCATGTTCTAAACGTTTGTGATTTGAATATGCCATTGCCTAATGTTAATCCGCAACTGCCTGAGCCTTTGGTGAAGCCTACATATTCGTCATTTTTTACTTCACTCCAATGATAAGCTGGGAATTACTCCTCATGAGACTTTGAGTTTGATCCTATCAACCCGTGCCTACCAATTGAGATAGTTCAAGAAGGTATTGATATATGGAAGGATCATCTAGTGGGTTTATTTCTAGAATCCGGTGCACTGTACGATGATGTGCATGTGCAATGTCGAAAGGCATGGAATCTGAGGGGAGGGCTACAAGTAAATTTTGTGAAACGCATGTATTATTTCAAATTTTCTAATCCGGAGGAACGAAGAACTGTGTTAGAAGCTAATCCACCTATCACTGGAGGAAAACCACTAATCATTACTCTGTGGAGTACGTCGATTGAGAGCGCTAGAGAAAGGGTGCAATCGATTCCGGTCTGGACTATTTTCACGCATATACCATCGATATTGCAGACACTTCCAAGATTGAATTGGTTGGCTAGCAGAATAGGAAATTCAAAATTTTTTATGCTCATACGGAGGCTAGGAAGAATCCTTTTTTTATTGCGAAATCACTTATTGAAATATCTTCGAACTATCTGCTACCTTCTAAGCTTAAGGTTACTATTGATGGTTTTGATTCTTATGTTGATGTTCAGTATACTTGCCAACCTGAAATATGTAGTAAATGTCATTCATTTGGACATGTTAGTGCAACGTGCAAACATCCTACTACTATATCCTCCAAGCCAGAAGAACCCAATTGTGAAGCCTCATCCTCGTGTCTGGGCTCCCAAGCCTGTAGTTCCCCTATTGATGTTTCCCCTGCTGATGATGTTGTAGTTCCCCCAACTGATGTTTCCCCTACTGATGATGCTGTGGCCGGAAAGAGTTTTGTTGATACCACTGTTGTTTGGATTTTTCAAGAGAGATCCTAGGCTCATTTAGGTTCTGGTATGAGGTATGATCCCATCAATAAGGTCTATTATATGTTTATCTCGGACGAAGAGGATGAAAGGGTGGAAGCTAGAATTTTGCACTATTATGATATGGGAATGATTTGTAACTATATACTGACGATGTTTATGGGGAGTATAATAATGATGTTATGGCTGATGATTCTTGGGATAGAAAATTTTTATATGATACGAACCATGCTGGATATCTTCCTAACCTCGCTAGTCTCTTTGCCACTTTACTGAATGACACAGGCCCTTCATTTTCCACCTCATCTTCTGCCTCCTCATCTTCGTCTTCTACATCTCGCTCAGCTATTGGAGATTAGCCTTTAGGTAAATTAGCAGTTGAAGCACGTCTGCTTCACTCCTGTATTCTATGTACAGTGAGTTGGACACTTCAATCCAGCACATGTGATGGACGGACCACATTAAAAACCGTAGCTGATTGTCTACTAACAATCACCTGTACTACATCGTATTTTGTCATTAGGTATAATAAAAGTGTTTGCGGCCACCTTAAAAACCGGTCAGCATTGCCAAAAAAAATTATGAAATCTGGATATAAATTAAACTATAAAATTATAACTTCTTGTATTTAAACTACACATTTAAGACATAAAATCATATATATATATATTATTATACCAAAATATTATGTAAAATATTCAAGATTTTATAAATCTTAATAAGAAATCAAAATTAATATTAAGTTACAAATATTATTTGTGATAATGTAACCCAAAATTGTTATGAAATCATATGAATAATATATAAGTTAAACTATGCATGTTCAAACTGTATAAAAGATACGTAAATTTATATTTTATAACAATAAAAAATATTCTTTTAATATATATATATATATGTATATGTATATATGTTGAAACAAGATATAAAAAAATAAGTAGATAAACAAAGTAAATAACTAGAATTTGAACTGACATTTTCTTATTGAAAAAATGGAGTAAATATGGAGGTTGTGACTAAGAGATTTTGTTGTGGGCTCTTGTCAATCGTGCTTACGCCCCTTGGAAAAGTTTTGGTGAAATCTTCATTTCAATTAAAGACAATCTTTTGGTTAAATGGGTCCAGTGGTAGGTTCAGGAATTCCCGGTTCCACAATCTTGTTGCCTGTACCGCCGAGTTCCACGAACGAAGAGAAGGAATGATTAGTTTGATTAATCGCCTAAACCTGCCTTAACGGGAGGGGTTTCCTAGTCTTTAATAGATCTCTCAACGAGAGCCTCATTCTGTCTAGAGGAAATTTTAAAAATTTGAATTTATTGGTACATATGTCGACATGTCCTTCTATGTATGTCGACATACATGTCGAAATTTCAAAAAACATATGGTTTTGTAACTTTGGTTTTAAATTATCGATTCACATTTCAGGTTTAACTTATTCTTGAAATAATATTAATCCTAACAAATATCCAAAATTTATTTTATTGTTTTGTTATTTATTATTTTATTGATATTTTGAATTTCAAATTTCAATTTTGAATTTTAAATTTCAAATTTAAAACAAAGCAAAGCAAACAAAACATCCATTCAACCAAAAATTTAAAAATTAATTAAGGCGTACCCAGTTTTTAGATCCATTTCTTCAACATTCTCTGAATTCTGAATTGCTGTGAAACACATATTTGAATTTTCAATTTTGGCTCTTCATCGCTTGATGATGAATCTGAATCATATATACATCTTTCGTAATTTGATGATGAGATCGATGATTTCGTAGTTTAACCAACTTGGCCTCAAATTTTTGAATTTTAATTTGAATTTTGAATGAATGGACACTTTCAACTACGATAAGCCCAAAAGTCATATTCCTTCATAAACTCTTCTTTTCTTGATTGACGAATGATCATCTTGGTATCTCTTGGCCAAGAGTCATCAAAGATAACTTCTTTTCCTGCAAAATAACATACCTTTTCAAAGAATCAAGTGACTTTTCAAAATAACTACTTGTAATTTGAGATAATAACATCATGACGATTCTGTGATATATCTGTTTAAATTTTTCAAGAAATCATATCATGATAACCTGATTTTTCAATAAAATTGAATGCAGACTCATCTAATACTGATGCAATACATGAATTAAAACTAATGTTAACAATTATTTAAAAAAATTCCATCTAAAAATTTTCAAAAATTAGATTATTAACTTTTTGAAAGACCTTGCTCTAATACCAATTGTTAGGGATTTCGGGATGGATCGTTAAGGCAAAACAAACACTAGAGGGGGGTAAATAGTGTTTTTGAGAATTTAAACAAAATATAAAACTTGAGTGAACTACTATATGAATCAAACGCTACGGAAACAATCATAGGCACAGAATCAAACACAAACAAAAATATAAACAAAAATAAAGTGCAGAAAAGGAAAGAACACACCAGATTTTATACTAGTTCAGATTGCTCCTACGTCCAGTCCCGCACAACAGTGGATTGTGTAGAGTTTTATTACTATATCAATATCCAATTACAACCTCCTTGATTTCACGGCTACAAGGGATACCACCGATTCCAACCTCCTTGATTTCACGGCTACAAGGGATACCAGCAATTACCCATCCTTGATTTCACGGCTACATTTCACGGCTACAAAGGATACCACCAATTACCCATCCTTGATTTCACAGCTACAAGGGATACCACCGATTTCTTACGCAACCCAAACAATTACAAACAGCCCTATAACTCTTCAATAGCACTTGATTCAAAGAGTCATGAATAGAGAGTGTAGAGAAAGAAGATTAGTGAAAACAGAATTGAATACGGCCGAGTATAATTGTAGAAATCAAAAAAATGAGAAAGAATAATGGTGTAATGAAAGGAGATGAAGATGGAGAAGGAGACTGATAATAAAATTCGAAATCAGCCCTTATTTATAACATTTGAAAGGTTGCAACATTTCTGAACTATCCCAAATAGTGAAAAGACACTTCCTTTCAAATTTAAATTTCTGACAGTTATATGTCAACATAGCCATGAATGTATGCCGACATATCCATCATTTTTATGATTTTTGAACCATCTTTAAAGTATTAAAACAATATTTAATTTTTAGGAATTCCTGAAACAAAACTAGTTGCTAAAACATTATTTTTCATGTATAAAAACATAAGAAAATATTATTTAGACATATGATTAAAAACTTTATATATATGTGATATAAAACTATATATAATATAATTATATATATATATATATGAATTTATAAAGAGATATTTATAAACTATATATAAACAAAAAAGGTTATATGAAAACTTAGTGTTTAAATAAAAATATTATAATCAAATGTAAAATTAGTAAAATATATTAAATAAAACTATAAAAATAAGAATACTTATAAACTAGGAAATATATTTGAAATCATAAGTTTGAATTTCTTGGAAGATTAAAAATTATTTTGAGAGAAGTTTGAAATCAATTTGAAAATAGTTTTGAATTTGAAAAGAGATCATTTGAAAAACAGAGTTTGAACCTGGAGTGCTATTCGGAGTCTCACATAAACTAGACTTTGTTACTATATTTGTCTTGAACTCCTAAAATCTTGATTACTCATGAGTCTTAAATCTACTCTAAATTCTGAATCTCTAAAAGCTCTTAAACTGTACAGTCTTCAGTATTAATTCTTGTATACCAATCCTGCATATATGTGTGTGTGTATACATATATATTCTAGATAAAGGTGTTGGTATATATTTTATAATCAATTAATATTGAAATAAGGTTTTTGTCATCAAAACTCCATTCTCCAACAGCCAGAACGTTTTCACTCATTCAAACAGATTTTTTTTTCTTTTCTCCTAAGACGGTGTGTTTGTAATTCTTTATTAGCTTCATGTTCAAGTAAATCTTGAACAGCTCCACAACCACTGCAATCTAGACATTAAAATTGAAATAAATTATATAAAGTACATTGATTTTGACTGATTAAATATGTTGTTTACAAATGAGTTATAAATTCGTACTTACCAATTGACCAACCCATATTGCCTCTTTGGAAACAACAAGTGTGTGATTAGAAGGATATAACTCAAATCCCATCTATGAATTTTATATAGACATTTAATAAATTTTAAATAATATACATGTACAAAATATTAATGATGTTGCAACAAATTCGGTACTTACCTTGAAGCCTTGTGGATCATAATTGCCCTTGACATAAATTAGGCACTGCTTGCACCTCGACCGTAATAGGTGAAACAAAATGTTGAGATCTCATATGAGGCATAATGTTGTCCATAAACATATCATTTCATATAATGAAAAAACATATAGTCGTAATATAAAAGAACATGTCGGGTTAATAATCATATGAAACTTCCAAAAAATTAAAAAATAGAATACGCTATCCTAAATTCATATAGTTCATAAAACGGAATAATACATAGCTTGCAACTAGTCATCAAAATCAATAATAGCGGAAAACCAAAATATAAATATAAAATAAGCTATACAAGTATCCATCATATATGCATTGTATCATCAATAATCCATAATCAGTCTTCATTATTTTCTAATCCAAGTTCAATCTCGTACTTTGCATCTTTTCCCTTCGTACTATTGACTGTTTCTATTGGAACACATGTTGCATCGTTCAAAGGTCGTAAATTAGCATGGTCATCAATTATTATTTCATTATTTGACCCAAAATTTTGCTTGACAAGTTGCTTTGTCCATAACACTATTTCCACCATCATGTGTAAATGTTGCCTTCATTTTAAAAGTAGTTGGCCAACTTGCTTTATCCCTTTTCAAGGAATGATATAAAGCATAATAAACTTGTAATACATGTTTAGCTAATACAAAAGGATCATACTTACAATAGTATAAGTTATGATTTATTTCAATAAGTTTATAATCTTTACACACATTGATTCCTAAATCAGGAACATTACTGAACAAATTGAATTTAAATAAAAATACTATGTCTGTAGGCCATATACAATAAAATATGTCAACTTTAAAACCCATGTTAAGATGCCATAAAATCTTTTACATGGCCCCCTGAATCATCACTACCTTTAACAAATACGCTATTGTTATAAGTTAAATTTGTTAAAATTGAACAATTTAAATCTATTCCAATTTTATTATAGAGAAGATTTTAATTGATTCTTGTAATCAATTAATTATGGGAAACAACTGTAAAGATAAGAGAAGAGATTATTTTGTTGGATTAATCAATAAAATCTAGATATATATGACAACAAATTGGAAAGATAAGAGAAGAGATTATTTGATTTGGTAAATCAATCAAATATATGTACACAGTGAAACAATTACAAATATGCAAGATTTACATTGAAACCAAATAGAGGAAATTCGAAAACTTTTCATGCTTATCTTCAAGCAAGCTTTCATCCTTACTCTTATAAATAAGGAGGCATTTGCTCATCTTTTTCATCACAAAGCCAATAGCTCTTTCTTTTATATATCCTTAATCAGATCCCTATTTCTGTATCAATTATAGGCTGAGTAATTATGTTGAGTGTTTGTATTCTTCTCCAATTGTACTCCATCTTGAACTGAAGAAGAATAAAAGAAGTTGTTGGATCTCTGTGGGTATAGTATATTCATATTCGAACCACGTTAAATCTTCTATATTTCTGTGAGGCTGCATAATTGATTCTTGTTCTTTTGTTTTGAGTTTTATTTATATCTAAATAGACAATATTAGATCCTGATCAAATACACTTCCGCTCAAATTCACAAAAATTCACTATAGTTTGGTATCAAAACCAGTGTTATTATTCATATTTCAATATTAATGGCTACTTCTAGTAAATCTGTTGGTAGATCCGGTGTCAACTATGGAGTAACACGTTTTGACAAAAAGGGATATTTGGTACTTGGAAGATGAAGATGGATGCTATATTGAAGAAGGAGAAGACTTATAAAGTTGTTTCTGCACCTGACAAATTGAAAGATATGGATGCAAATGATTAGGAAGAGATGTAAGATGAAGCTCTTACAATAATTTAGTTGAGTTTTCAAATGAAGTTCTTAGTGAATCTTCTTAGAAAAAGACGATGAAGGAACCATGGGACACATTATCAGATGCATATCCAGACAAGTTTCTCACTAATTGGATTATTCTTCAACAACAACTTTATTCGTTCAAGATGAAGCCTGGAGCCGATCTCACCGAGCATGTAGATGCTTTGACCACTTTAGTTATGAACTTGAAGGTAGTAGATGTTTATATTACCGATGAGGCTCAAGCTGTGATCCTCTTATGTTCCTTACCTAAGGAGTATACTACTTTTGTTAATTCCATGATTTATGGCCATAGTAAAATTAGTCTTTCTGATGTAAAGACTGGCCTTCACAATGAAGTGTTAAGAGGTAGATTGGTGAACACTAGCATTGATAGTGATACCGAAGGCTTATATGTTCAGAGAGGTAGAAGCCAAAGCAAGTCGAAGAAAGATGAAGGACGAAATTCTTCAAGGTCTCAGTCTAGGGGCCTAAGAATTTGATTTGCCACTATTGTAAGAAGCTTGGACACTTTATTGCACAATGTCCTAAGCTTGAAGGAAGAAGAAAAGACATTAAGCAAGCTTCAGCCTCTACATCATAGAAATAAGATACACAGAGTGACATTAATGTGTTTACAGCTTCTGGCTCTTTTGGGAAGAGCACCCTATGGCTGATTGATTCTAGCGCATCCTATCATATGACACCTAATAGAAACTCTTTTTCCATTTACCGTAAGATTAATGAAGGAGTTCTGATGGTAAATGATGCTTCTTGCTCTATGGTTCATGTTGGTAGTGTTAAGATCAGGATGTTCGATGGTGTTATTCGAACCAACACTGATGTTAGGCACATACCTGATTTGAGGAGGAACTTGATTTCTATCAGGGCATTGAGTAGACTTGGACTAAAGATTATAGTTGAAGAAGAGAAGATGAAAATATCTAAGGCTTCCATGATTGTTATGAAAAGAGTGAGGGCAGGAAATCTCTATTTACTAAAGGGCACTACTGTAGTGGGTGAATCTGAAGCAATCTGAACTTCCTCGTAAAGGAGAGCCCGAATCGAGTTGAGGGCAAGACGAATCAGAACATAAACAAAAGAACATTTCATTGCTTATTACAACAATTTCATCTGGATACAAGAATATTCCAGAGTGTACATGAATAATATACAGAACAAAAATATCAGAGATTTAAAATGCAGCAGAAAATAATACAAAACACAACTGAAAGAGATAAACGGATACACAGCTTTCCAAATATCATTCCAGCTATAAACCAGGATACTATGAATATAAATCTACAAAACAAAAACTACTACTGCCCGTGTGGAAAATAGGGGCACCCAGAGTTTAGGTTAAAACAATAAACTCCAGGTCAGTCATGTGACTGGTGTGAGAACTAAAACAGTTATTATCTTGGTTTCAAAGTAAGGTAAATCAAGGGACCACGCCATATAACACGGAACAGGTTTCCTCCCAAGAATAACAGTGCATGAAAACAATAGCACAATGCTAAATAAAGAATGATGAAGCTATTATTTCAGTTCCCATCACATAATGCAACGCAAGCCGGAGGATAGAGTTTTAACTTATAATAGCCAAACATGCTTGGTACGTTTAAAACAAATCATTTTGATACTATTATAGTGTAAAGTGTATGAAAACAACTTCAAATATAAATGTATCAATCATAGACGGCATAGTGCCCCATCTCATTATGTCGCCATACTAGGCTCTACAATCAAAACCGCAAAGTCATGTATTGGAAGTTGGATATTTATCTGCGAACCAATGCAAGGGATCGGCCTTACCGCTTCGAGACAATCTAGCCCATTTCTCAAGAACAACCGCAACTGCACCTAGGATCGTCAGGGCCGGTCCACACGGAGTGGATTAAAATGCCTGAACACTGCGTTTCCCAGCCCTATGGGGCATAAATCTGGTCTGTATAAAGACCATCCATCGGCTCCGCAGAGACCAAAATAACCAAGGCGCCTCGCTATCCATCATCCACATAAGTAAAACGTTAGGGCTTGCAAAACGCTAACATAACTCCTAGCTAGAAGGAAACACATGCCCTCCCTGAGGTCCTCTCCCGTTTTTGGTTCACACCAGGGTGCGAGACTGCGAGTTAACGATACACAAAGCTATGCTATATTAAAGCTATGTTTTGATCATCAACCACAAGACTCTGCTTTTCAACAGAAGCCTTGATCATTTGCATCTCAGCATGCCACACAGGCAATTCACGCTATGCAACCAATGTATATCAATCACATAGAATGAAATCCAATGTCAGACACACATCCGTTTACAAGTTCGTTCTGGGTCTGAACGAAACCGGAGGCATCTTATTCCTCGTCTCGTATGTCCAATACAGGAGAGAGGTCCTCGCATATCCAGTCGATCTCCAAGTACGTCTGGATGATCACCACTTATTACCTTTTCTTGCCCAATCAAGACATAAGTAATCATCCAAACGATGTGAAGACCTCCGGTCTTCAACCACCATCTTCATCGTCAACTCATTGCCAATTCAGTTATTTAGAATGGGATAAACCCGGTCTTTTCTGAATAACTCGCATATCTTATAAACAAGTGTTATGAAAACACAACATACGCCTCATTCCAATCCAGAATATTCTTTTATTTAAATATTCATATCCTTTAGGAAAGGTTCCCATTAATTTTATCAAAGATAAATTCTTTAAATTTATTCTTTAATCTTCCTTTGGGAATCAATCTATACCAAATTATGGTTTATCCAAACTAGTCGGGATTAGCGAACCTTGGCGAAGTAGTCATTTATTTTAATTTCCCAATCCTAACCTATTCATCCCATGAAGTAAAACTGGTAATACTTCATATCCAACACCATGGTGTTATCGGTAAAATTAAATACCGTTTCACGTTCAAATCTAATTAAAGATTTAAATAACGCTTGGAGCAAAACTGGTGATACCCTGTTCTCGATCATTTCTTGGATTTGATAATTTTAGTTATCAAATTCACCTTTCAATCTATTTAAAGATTCATTAAAACTCTATTTCATTTTTAATCTTGAAAATCATTACTTAATGATTATTCCAAGTTAAGAAATTAATCTAATCTTTAACAGGGTTAAAGAACTAATGTCATTTAAAACACAACTCACGATAAACCCAAAATCACATTCCATTAACAATGGAATCTTCATGGAAAATAGATCAATATATATAATCGATATGAACTTCCATATCCAACCAACAATATAAATGGAATAACGGCAAAGCCTCTTAAATTCCATATATAATAACAGTCTTCCTCCACAGAAGTCCACTTCGATTATTACCAAATCGAATTCCATTCCATTCGAATTTATTTTATTAAATCGGAAAACTTCACTTTGGAAAATTTCCTTTGAATCTTAACAAAAGATCTATAAATTCCAAATCATATTTCACTGTAAATCGGGTTAAAGAACGAATGTCGTTAAAAACACATTTCACGATAAACCCAATTCACGTTCCATTTTATTCCAATTATTAAATATAATTGGAAACTCTAACAATCTTAATTAAAAGATTTATTCTCTTCACATGGGGTTCAAGAACAGTGTTACTGAAGACACAGTTCACGACAAACCCAAAATCCCATTTGATATTAAATACAAGGCTCTGAATAGAAAATATGTCGGCTTATATTCAATATCAAATACTACAACCAACAAATATCGTATTGGAAATAACGATATAAATATATCTTTCAAATTTCCATAACAATATCTGTATAATCACGAAATCCAACATCGAAATATTCCGAAGACAATTTCGATTCAACTCCATTCCAATTTATATATTGAAATCCTGGGTATTTTTAAAACCATTTCAAATCCAATTTATTTATTTAAAAAAATATTGGATTATAATTCTAGTTAATAACTAGTTCATTTCGATAAAAATTTATCTTTTCAAATTTGAAATTTTTCATCCCAATTCTTTCCAAATCATTTCTTATGATCTTACACTAATTATTGATATTTTTAATGATTTTATCAAGGCCTGTACAGTTGATTTCCATAAATGGCCATCGAACTGCACTTACAGCGACCTTTTCCAAATTTGATTTGGACACAATTCCAAATCCAACTGTTAGATTTCAAATCACTAATATTCGTTAGAAGCTCTTTTCGAAACGAACCGAACGGTTCCGGTTTTAGGAGAATCTGACATTCGGATCTCCCATAGTGTCCATTCGAAGTCAATGGACGAAATTCGCGAACTACCACGGCGTGGCGCGTTCTATTCAGGCCATTATATTATATATATAATTTATATAATATATATTTTGTCGATTTCCATTTAAAATGTATTTTATAAATCATTTTAAATTCGTTTTCAGAACGATTTCAATTTCAAATCAAAATTGAATATTCCATATCATTAATATATAAATGATAATATTTTCAAAACATTAGATTTTGAAATCAATTCCTTTTCGATATTCATTATAGAAATAAATAAAATCGGTATAAATATCGTTCACGTCAAAATGGCGTTAATTTAATCAACACAGCTATATATATATGTGTGTGTGTGTGTGTGTGTCCATCCCAAATTGGACATCAAAATCAAATTTTGATTATTTTTTGAATATTATTATAAAATATTCGTTATTTTAAAATATTCATTCGTTCTATATCGGAATCAGACACAGTCAATTACCATATAATGTTATTTATATGGATTTCATACAACACACACATATAACAACCATAGCCAACAATCATCCATCATCTAGAGTGCATTCTACACTGCATAAACATTAAATATAAATATTTAACGCTTACAATAGCCTGTCGATCAATCGATTGACATACCACTAAACAGTTGGGACTAGTCTACGTAAAATATCATCCCAACACCCGTGTGGGGTTTCAATCCACAAACACTGAATACTATTTGTGCAGTTGTGCGATGTGTAAAATATATCGTCCCAATCCATATCAGTAAAATGGGTGTTCATAAACAAATCGTCTGATTTGTAAATGAATATTTATTTTATTCATATCAACATAAAAAAAAAATATTTTTAACGATAAAATATTTCATTCAACATATGAATATTCTATTCAATTAATTTATACAATAAAAATGATATTTTTATTGTTCCAACATATTTTAGAAAGTTTGGACGGCATAACGGCGCAATATCAAAATCGGGTAATGTCTAGCATTACCCCTTTCCTGGTATTGGCTCGTGCCATACACACATAACATTCTAATCAATTCATTTCACCTAAACAACCATATTCAACCAAATAATCTAATCAACCAAACCAAACAATCAAACAAGTCATCCATGGTCTATGGACGATGGGGAACAGTTCATATATGCAGTTATAAAAATAAATAACAGTATAAGAAAATTATAGTGAGGAGTTCTCACCTTCAGGATCCAGTTCGGCCGCCATTCTTTATTTCTGAACGGTTCGAGTTTGCCTAAAATTCCAATGCGATCTTTTCCCGCTGTTCATAGTAAAAATCGCAATTTTAATATGATGTTTATTTTAAAAATCACATTTTTATAATGGAACTTCATATATAAAAACCATATATTTTTATATCTCTACTTCTTATATAAAGATCGAATTTTTATTTCACTTCATATATAATAAAAATCGAATTTTTGTCGCTACTTCATATATATAAAAATCGAATTTTTATCGCTTCTTTCAAAATGAAAATCTAATTTTTCTACAATGAAAAATCTAATTTTTCAACAATGAAAAATAAAATCTTTTTAATGAACAAAATCAAATCTTTTTTATTATAAAAATCTAATCTCTTTATTCATTACTGTTTATATAATAAAAAAAAATATTATGCTTCTTTCGATATGATTAAAAAACCACGTCTTTTCCAAATTAAAGGTCAAATCTGTTCTAAACTAAAAATCTATCTTTTCTTTATCAAAAATCCTACCTTTTCTTTATCAAAAATCCTACTTTTCTTATCATAAAAACTATATTTTTACCTACATACAAATCGTATATTTATTTCTATAAAGAAATAAAAATAAAATTAAAATTAAAAACTGATTTAAACTGTGTCATTATATAAAAATAAAACTGAATTTTAAAACCTATGTTTTATAAATTAAAATCACCTTTCTTTGATCTCCAAGAACCCTAAATCGAAGCATTTGAAAGCCAAAGTGGATACGAGCATCAGAGAGAGAGGGGGCGCGCTGCATGGTTCGTCGGTGGTGGTTCAGGAGGCAGGGTCAGTGACGTTGGTGGTCTCGACGGACCTAGGGTGGTCGGGTTGTTGGTTTGGGCGGCTTTGGGTGGGGCGTGAGGGGTTCTCACATCGGAAGGGGAGGAGGAGCAGTCGAAGGTCTGAGGGGGTGGTGGAAGGCCGGTGGCGGCAAGCGCAGGCGATGAAGGGAGGTGCTGGACGAGATTGGTGGGTTTATTTTCTTTTTCTTTTTTTTTTCTTTTCAAAATACCCCGTTGACTGGGAGGAAGAGGGTAGGGGAGTTTTATATAAATATATTTTTTTAATTTCAAAAAGTACATTTTTATTCTGAATACAATGGGATATGTTACGTAGGCTAATTCGATCGTTACGATCAATTTTCGTTAAATTTATAATATAAATAAATATAACGGTCAATATTGATTTTAACATACATTTTAATTTGTCGGGGCCACATACTGACTCTAAAAATTCCCGAAAAAAATATTTCTAGCTTCGTATTGACGATACGGTCTTAACAAAATTAATTTTGTCAAATTTGAAGACCATTTGAAAAATGGTCATTTTCTGGTCGACCGAAATTGACTAAAACTATTAAAACACGTTTTCTTTTTCACGTTCACATATTGGTTTCAAAAACTATGAAAATTTGAATCTACCAATAATTTGACATCCCAGATCCAACAAAAGTGGTTTAGTCGAAAACGTAGGTCGTTTGCTAAATGACTATTTTTAAGGGCAATATTTCTATAGCGACTATTCTGAATTTTCAAATGGGCATAACTTTTTATTCCCGCTATGAAATTACAATTTTTCGGATTTGTTGGAAAGATACTTTCAAATAGATTCTAATATCTTTGGTTTCACCAAAATCCAGTTTATTTTGAATCCTGTACGTTCATTTGAAATATGAAATCGAATTTTCAAACTACCGCACCATTTCGAATTCCTTTTATTATTAAAATAAATATTTATATTCTAACTTCGATTCAAATAAATATTTCCATTCCAATTCTATTCAAAATAAATTTCTCGTCGTTATTATTTAAAATAAATCATTTTAAATATTCAAAATCTATTAAAATTGCTAACATAAAAATTTTAAATCGGTTCTGATTTTCCATTTTGTTACAATCTTCCCCACTTAAAATCTTTTCGTCCTCGAAAAGGAACGGAGCAGAAAGTTGTTTAACAAACCAACTCAACTTTCAGTTTGACTTTCATTCTTCAACTTTTTAGTTTCTAAGAATTTTCAAATTCTTCAAAAATTTGGATAACACCCTAAATTACAAATTTCGCCACAAACTCCTTTGTACGGGAGCACTGGGAAAATCTCCAAACCGCCACACAGACCCGCTCATCTCAAAAAGAAAAAGCCAAGCAGCTAGCCAATCGGCTCATAAAATCATCCAAACCCAATAAATTAGTAAACATGTACCTATTTGTCAGACATACAATTTTATTCCCCTTCTCTAACCTCCTGGTTGTGACCTATTGTAATGACCCACATTTTCAGCGATATAATAATTAATTTATTTAATTATTTAAAAGATGATTAAAAGGATTTTATGGTCGTTGAATTAAATAATATTGAATATTTAATTTAAATAATAATTAAATAATATATTTAATTCAGAAATAATCAGAAATTACTGAATTGACAATATTGTGTGAACTGGATAATTCAAAGTATATAATTCAGTTTAGAGTTGAATTATAATAAAGAATATATTATTTGAACGAAGTTTGAACGTATAATTATATTACAATTAAAATCGAGCTTGAAACGGCGCGACAATTCGTTATTTGGTGATTTGAACTTAAACTGAATATACAGAATTCGTTTTAAGCTGGATTTCTGTGAAACAAGAAACGTTAGGAGCTGGTGAAGTATATTTTTCTAGTGGAAGAGAAAAATCAGGATTTCATCATGTAGATTTTTATTTATGTCCAAATCAAATTTTAGAAAAGTCGTTGTGGAATTCCTTTATAATTTATAACAATTTATTTAAATTTTTAAAAGGAATTTCATTATAAATCGAATATCGATTTAATCGGGATTTGAAATATCAAGCTAGAAATTCATATAGGAATATTCTAGAGCTATATGGTATTCCTCTGTGAATATATACGATAATATTTATTTATAAATAATTAATTTAATTGTTTTTAAATATATTTATATATTTAAAAGGGTTATTTAGGGCTTTAAAAATAGCCAGTTTTGCAAACGACCTCAGAATTCGACGAAACTAATTTTGTTGGATCCGCAATATTAAATTATTGCTGGTTTTCAGTTTTCGTGATTTTTAGAGTCAGTATGTGGCTGTACCGATTTTTACTGTGAAAAACTGTCGATATTTCGATGGTTAAAAATACGTTGTGTGAGCATACAAAGTCGGAATTCGACGAAACCAGTTTCGTTGGGACCGTAATGTCGAACTGTAGCTACATGACCATTTTTGTGATTTTTGAAAATCGTGTGTGTTCACACGGATTTTTAGAAGACAAATAAATGAGTTATTTGCTAATTAAAAATATAAAATATTAATAAAAAAATATCCTAATCTATGTGGTCAAAAACAAGGCCACACACACCAAATTTCTCATCCATAACTTCACAGTATAATGCAGGTAACAAATTCTCATTCACCACAAAAACAAAACGCAAGGTTCAAAATCAAAACAAAATCCAAACAAAATCTATAAATCATGAAGTATACAATTTTGAGTCCCTTGGGTCATTTCTTTCAGTTCTGTATCGGTTTTCTTGTGTTCGATGGTGGCTCCAGGTACTCGAATGTCTTTAGCGATGCCTAGGGCTTAAGGGATTTACGGATTTAAGCATGAATACTTATCCTAGTGTTGTTTTTGAGATTGTGGTAGTGAGAAGAGTTTGCAGTGGATTTTTGGTGAATATTGGGGGTAAAATGTGTCGCACTTTTTACTGTGCGTGAGCGACAGAAGGTCCATGTCGCGGTTGATCTGAAGCATGCGAGTTCGTTGGTTTTGGTAGGAGGGCGTTGAGTAGAAGATGAGGAGGAAAATGGTGGTTCTTATTTAGATTTTGGGTGAAGTGGTGATGTGGGATTGTGATGGTGGAAATTCGGCCACGGTTTGGAGAAGAGTTGGAGCGAGTTTTCTGTTTTGGGGAAGAAGGGTGCGGGGCTCTGTTGAGGACAGGTTTCATGGTAGATGGGCCGCGGGTTGTAATAGGTTAAGGCCCATTTATTTTATTTTTAATTTAATTTTTATTTTTATTTAAAAAGTGTGTGAACTTCGTAACGTCATATCTTCTATATACGAGATCGGATTGACGAACCGTAAGTTGCCTTTGGATCGTATGGACGGTGGCTACACCATGGTACTGACTAGAAGTCCATTGGAGCTCGTTACAATTTATAGAAAAATAAATTGTCCGTCTGAATCAAGCGATGGTTATCGTTATTAACGATGATCGTCCAATGTGAGTAAAACTCACCAACTCTGAACAGTTCTATTTTTATAACGTATATTTAGAACTGATAAATGATGTCTGATTGTTGTGTGTTAACTGTTTGGTTGAATTGCTTATGTGTTGGTTGAAATTATAGATAATGATATTTATATAAATCGTTAATCAAGTATTTATTCTATTTATCAAAATATTTCATATCTAAATGAAATCGATGTTATTATGTTGACTAACATCTGTGATGCAGGAAAACAGGTTGGAGAGACCCAACTGGGTTCCTCAATATATAAAATACTGTTTTGTTTCATATATTGTAATGTATGATGTGAGATATAATATGTGTTGATTATGTGTGTTTGAACGATATCGATCATGGTCACTCGGTATTTTAAATACCGTAAAAATACGGGAATGTTGTAAAGGAGATTTTCAAATGTTATATTGAAAAGAATTATTTATAAAATCAAAAGATTTTATATAAAGAAATATTTATTTGTTAAATAAATATTTGTGAAAAGGAATATAAAGGAAATTATTTGTAAAACAAGGATAAGGGAGGATATTTGTAAACCAAATAGAAAGAGGGATATTTGTAAAATAATTACAAATAAAATAGAAAGAGAGATATTTGTAGACTATTTACAAATAGAATGAAAAAGGAAATTTATTTATAAAATCAAAGGATTTTATAAAAAGGGATATTCATTTATAAAATGAATTAGAATTTATTAAAGAGAAAATATTTATAAAATCAAGGGATTTTATAAAATGGGAAAGTATTCATAAAATCAAAGGATTTTATAAAGGAGAATATTTATTTAGAAATAAATAAGATGTTATAAGGGGTGTTTATTTGGAAATTAAATATGATAATGAAAAGGAATTGTTTGTAAATCAAATATAAAGGAAAATATTTGTAAAACAAATAAAAAGGGAATAAATTGCCAAAACAAATATAAAAGAGCTATTTATTTGTCAAATAAATAGAAAAGAGAAAAGAATTATTTATTGGTTAAATAAGTAGAATTGAAAAGGGAATAGTTGTCTGTTAAGTAAACAAATAGAAAAGGAATAAATCAGAGGAGTTAATTCAATAGGAGTTATTCGAAGTGAGTTAACCAGTTAGGGTTAATCAATTAAAGTTAATCAGTTAGGGTTGACCAGTCAGAGTTAATCAGTTAGGGTTGACCAGTCAGAGTTAATCAGTTAGGGTTGATTAGTCAGAGTTATCCGTTAGAATTAGAATTAACCAATAGAGAATTTAAATAGAGTTAATCGAATTAGAATAAATCGATTAGAGTTGGTCGAGAAAAGTAATACCCCGTATTTCTATTAACACTAAAGTTACTAATATAATAATAAATGTGTAAAGGGGAGATGTATCTAATGTGCATACAAGAATAATAATAAATGTGTAAAGGGGAGATGTATCTAATGTGCATACAAGAAAAATAATAAATGTGTAAAGGGAAGATGTATCTAATGCGTACGTATTTATATGGATTGACAAATAATAGTAAATGTACATTAAGAAAGAAATAGTGAACATAATTGGCTTCTCTTTACAACGGATGGCTCTGGTTAACCCTAGCTTCATCGACAGCTCAAATTAACTTGCAACTCTATAAAAAGACCCTAGGTCTCAAACTAAAAATTCACAAAAAAAAAAGAATAAGAATTGGAGCCACCATGCTGTCTGCTGAGAACTAGAGGGAGCCTCCACTTGAAAGAGACAAACAACATAGCGAATACAAACTAAAAGATTAAAAAGCAACAACAAATTAGAATCAAAGCAACGTCTTCCCAAAGGAAAGCTTTGCAAATTCAGAATTTCAGAACTCGGAAAACAAGACCTATACGATTGTAAGTTTAGCTACATTTTTAGAATGCGAATTGATAAGAATATCAAGTGTTGCGATGAAATGATAATAGTACGATACTCGTTATGTTATTAATATACGTTTGTGATTTGATTCTATTATCATGTTGAATTGAGAATTATTAAGTATGATGTTTATTATGTTTTATAATATTAATCTATGCCAATGACTTGATTCTATTATCATGTTAAATTTGGGATTATTGGATTAGATTATTTGTATAAGCATGGACTTGGATTGTAACATCTTATGAGAATTGTGTAGTTTATTATACAAGTTTATGTAGTGAAGTTATGCGACCAATTGTCATGTTTATGAAAAACTTATGCCATGTTCACACTTATCATATGTTGGGATTAATTTGCAAGTATGTTTAAATCTATGTTACTAATTAACACATGTGTATGTTGATTAGCCTATGTTGCTAACTCACATATACGTATGTTGATTTGCCTATGTTGCAAATTAACATATGGATATGGATTAGTTCATATTGCTAATTCTCATGCATGTTGTTAATATGGCCTATGTTAAAAACACATATATGTTGAGTTAGCCTATAAGTGCAAGTTCATACCTATGACATTATAATGTTTATGTTAGTCTTTTTGCAAGTTTGTACCTATGACATTATAATTTTTATGTTAGTTATTTTGCAAGTTCACCCCTAAAATGTTCATGTTAGTTATTTTGCAAGTACACCCTATTATGTTCATATTGATTATGCCATCAATACCAAAGTTATACCCTTGTCTTGTTTATGCTAATTTATGTCAATTTGCGTATATTAAATTAGGCTAAGTTTTTAGCCTAATACTTTACACCAAAAATCATGCGAACGTAAATTAGGCTGAGATGGTTAGCCTAATATTGGACGGGGTAACGTTGGGTTAAAATGATAATTTTAGGAAACCTTGCCATAAATTGGTCATTAATCACATAAGTTATTTATGGCATAAAATGGCATTAATTACCTTAATTAATGAGATTAATTGGAAATGAATGTGACAGTAATTTGAATATTTTCTAATTTACATATTGGTCATTAATCACATAAGTGATTTATGGCATAAAAAGGCATTAATTACCTTAATTAATGAGATTAATTGAAAATAAATGTAACAGTAATTTGAAGTTGAATAATTTACATAATTAAAATGTAAATTAGAAAATACGAACGCGCTTAACCCGAGGTTGGATTGAGTTGTGACGTAAACCTGCCCGGACCCGCCCGGCTGTCCAGTTGTCACAACAATAGCTATCCAATGTGAGAGGTTAAGGCATGGGGCCCAATAAAGACCCGAGGTTAAACTGAGTTGTGGCGTAAGACTGCCCAGACCCAACCGGCATACAGGCAACCACAACAATATCTGTCTAATCTGAGAGGTTGGTGCTCTAATAAAACAATTAGAGCTGAGTTAGGACTGATAGTGTTAAGTCAATTTAATAAATACTTAACCAAATTCAACATGTTAAATAATTTGGATGGGTGGGGGTTAGGTTCATTCAGACACTTAACCACTTAACATGTTTGACTAGAAAACCTAGTAACGGGGACCCGTTTCAGCAGTAACCCAATTAGGTATCATGGTACCCTGAACTAGGCAGGGTGGGGCATGATTATTGGGCTGATTGTAAGCGGTCAAAAGCGACGGCGGTTGGTGCACAGTGTGGGTTCTAACAGAGTGCGGGCGTGCACACACTCTGGAGCAGACAAGTCAGGGCACTGGAGCATCAGTAGTATACCCTATGCATGCTAGAATTGTGTCGGGGCCGCCACCATGGGACTTGATACACCCCCATGGTGGGACCAGCATAGGTATCTACCATATTGGGCCGTAGGACACATGTGAATATACTAGTAAGATCCGATTTTTCAAAGAAAGAGAAAGGGATCACTTCACCTCAATCACGGGGTGCCTGTTGGTATAAGAATTAGTAGGTGCAGAGATAGAGATTTAAAATAGGGTGCGAAGGGATGTTCGTTTTAGGACACCTTATCTAGTTCTAGGATAGTCTATTATCCTGATATCGTCCTGTTCTCACTTTATGCAAGTCATGATCTTTTTATTATTAACATTCTAGGAATATAGCTATACTTACCAGACTTATGTTCGACCCATTTTCCTTTTGTCTTCTTTTCTTCCGTCCCCCCCAGGTCCATAGGGAGGAAACACCGCGGCTTTGTCAGTTTTTCATCCAGCTTGAAGAGAGAGAATGTATTGCTTGGATTTCTTTCATTTGGACCATGGCTTTGGATATCATTTATGGGGATTACGCAGCTTTATTTATGTTTCATGCTTCTTTAACTTTTAAAATCAAGACAGTATTATGGTTGTAATAATTGGAAGTTTGTTTTGAGATAGTGTTGGAAATGTTCTGTATGAACACGTATTTATGATAATAAAAGTCTGTTGGTTTTTCCGCTGCTTATTTATATGTGTTTATATTTGTCTTGTGTTTTATCTGTGTCTTTTACTTATAAACCTCCACCAAAATTAAGGCATTCCCTTTGTGAGTGACCTTAACGGAGGTGGGGTGTTTCACTTGGTATCAGAGCATATGTTTACCAGACCAGATAAAAAGTTTTTGAAACTATATTCAAATTAAAATTTAAAGAAGCATTTTTCAAGAAAAAGAATTGTTTTATAGTTTTAGAAAGGCATAATCCCCCAAAGCCATGTGAATTATCTATCCTTCGTTTTGAATCTTTCCTTTTTCGTTTCAGCATGTCGGGAGAATTTAACCTTCCAGAAGGTGTGACTGTAGCTAGTTGGTTTAGAAGGTACTTGGATGCTAGGGCCAATGAGGCGGGCCCAACAAATCTTCCTCCCCCAGCTGCAGCAATTCCTCCTCCTCCCCCAATTGCTAAGATTCCCCCTCCTCCTCCTCCGAGAGGAAATGCTTTTGCCAAGACTTGTGGAGATTTTAAAGCTATGGGTGGGAAAGATTTTCATGGAACCGAGTCCTTCGTAGCAGCCAAGAACTGGCTGAAAGAGACCGAAGATCTTTTCGTTATCTTCGAGGTAGAAGACAGGCAGAAGGTAAGACTGGCAGTGTGGTTGCTCAAAGGAGAGGCTTCCTACTGGTGGGAAGTCACCAATGCAGAAAGACCAGTAGAAATGTGGGAAGATTTCAGATTTAGATTTGAGCTGAAGTTCCTTTCAGAAGTTGAGAGAAGTCTTCAAATGGAGAGGTTCCTATCCCTTAAGCAAGGAAGTATGATCGTGAAAGAGTACGTCAACCAGTTTGATCAGCTGGCTAGGTTCGGACTGGACCTAGTCAACACCCAACACAAGAAGGCTCTCTGCTTTGTCAAGGGACTGAATGAGCCGCTTCATAGCCTGGCCATGACCCATATACCTATGGGAGCTACATATGAAAGGCTGGTACAGATGGCGTTACTACATGAGGAGGATAAAGGCAAGAAGGAGACAAAGGCGGAAGGGTCTCAGGGAAAGAAAGAAGCTTTACAGCCTAAGAAAACATACTTTAAGAAGGGAGGGAAAAACAACAAAGCTCGCGAAACAAGAAAGTGTAATTTCTGTGGTGTGGTTGGACATGTGGTGAAAGACTGCAGGAAGAAGAAGGAAAAGATGAATGGTGGTTGCTTTCATTGTGGAGAAACATGACACATAGCTAAGGACTGCCCTAAGAGGCGAGGGCAGGCGCAGAAAGTTGCATCCACTTCGGGTGGACAAGTTCATGCACTGGAGGCACCTCCTCTGCAACAGCGAGGTAGAAATACTTCTGTAGAAAGTGTAGTTTATCTTTATGGTCACCCAGTTCGCACTTTATTTGATTCTGGTGCATCACACTCCTTTATTTCATCTGCTTTAGTAGAATCTCTGCACCTAGAAACTAGTATGGTAGAGGATCACTTGGTTGTCTACAATCCAATTGGAGGCCCAGCTTATTTGTCAATGATCTGTATGAATTTGAAAATCTCTATTCTAAGTGTAGAATTTAGATGTAGTACCTTTTTTTTGGGCTTCTCGGGGTATGGATTGATTTTGGGCATGGACTGGCTATCCAGTAATGGTGCCATCCTTGATTGTGAGAAAAGAGTGGTTAGGGTTTTAACCCAACTCGGTAACACTCCGGGAATTACTTGTAATCCCTCGAATGTGGTTATGCTTAGTTATCTTGAATCGCTTGACGCTTTTGTTGAGAATTTGCAGTCAGTTAAGGTGGTCCGAGAATATTCGGATGCCTTTGATGAGGTGAAGGGCTTACCTCCGAAACAGGAAATAGACTTCCGCATCTATCTTGTTGACAATGTGAAGCCCGTTGCTTTGGCGGTTAGGCACATGGCTCCTAGGGAAAGGGAAGAGCTCAGTAAGCATATTAAAGAGCTTTTAGAAAAGGGGTTAATTAGGCGGAGCATTTCAGAATGGGGCGCTCCAGTGGTGTTCGCTACAAAGGCGGATGGTTCACTCCGTCTATGTGTTGACTATTGGGAGCTAAAAAAGCTGACTAAAAAGAATAGGCACCCTCTCCCCAGAATTGACGATTTGTTTGACCAGCTTGTAGGAGCGTCGATTTTCTCCCAACTTGATTTGGCGACCGGATTTCATCAGCTAAGGGTAGCTGATGATAGCATCGATAAGACAGCTTTCAGAAACCCAGACGAATTCTTTGAGTGGCTTGTCATGCCTTTTGGCTTGACAAACGCACCTGCTTACTTCGTGGACCTAATGAGTAGGGTGTTCAGAGATTTCCTCAATAAATTCATGGTGGTCTTCGTAGACGATATTTTGATCTTCTCAAAAAATGAGGAAGAACATGATCAGCACCTAAAGGCAATCATGGAGACTCTTAGAACACATCAGTTAAAAGCTAAATTCTCCAAGTGCCACTTTTGGAGAGAAGTGAGATTTCTTGGGCATATAGTGTCCAAAGAGGGGTTAGCTGTAGACCCCGCAAAAGTAGTAGCGGTGCAAGATTGGAAGGCACCAAGGAATGCAACCGAGGTCCGAAGCTTCCTCGGGCTTGCAGGCTTTTATCGGAAGTTCATCAGAGATTTTGCAAAAATCTCAGCTCCTCTTACAAGGCTAACAAAGAAGAATCTAGTTTTCTCTTGGGATTTGGATTGCAAGTTTGCTTTCCAACGCTTAAAAAGGGCTCTTACAACAGCCCCAGTTCTGACCTTGCCGGATGGAAGCAAAATGTTTACAGTATACATGGATGCATGTGGTACAGGACTAGGCGCTGTCCTAATGCAAGAAGGAAGGGTAGTAGCTTATGGCGGAAGAAAGTTGAAAGTTCATGAAAGGAACTACCCAACCCACGACCTTGAGTTGGCCGCCATCGTCTTTGCGCTTAAGTCTTGGCGCCACTATCTCCTAGGTGAGAAATTTGAACTGTATACTGACCATAAATCTTTGAAGTATCTCTTCTCGCAGAAGGACCTTAACTTAAGGCAACAAAGGTGGATGGAGTTTCTTGCCTTGTATGATTTCGAGATTTCCTACACTCCTGGCAAGGGCAACGTAGTCGCAGATGCCTTGACTAGAAAGAAGCTAACGTTGAGCCCGCTATTTGTTGAAAGGCCAAGCCTAGAGCTTATAGCTAGTTTTAACTTTAGGCCTCCTCTGATTTTGTACCCGGACTGTTAGCATCGCTATAAGTGCGACCCACTCTCTTAGACTCAATAGGGACCGCACAACGAGAAGACCCTCAGCTTGCTCATCAGGGGTGAGACTTCTAGTCACCTCGATAGATACACCATCGACGACAAAGGGTGGTTAAGATGGGATGGAAGACTATGCGTCCCACAGGCAAAGGAGTTGGTGAGGAAAGTTCTTGAGGAGGCACATCATTCCAAGATGACAATACATCCTGGCGGGGACAAAATGTACAAGGACTTAAAGAGAGTTTTCTTTTGGAGTGGCATGAAGAAGGACGTGGTAGATTTTGTTTCTAACTGCATGATTTTCCAACAAGTCAAGGCGGAGCAGAAGAAGCCTGGCGGTCTGCTCCATCCTCTAGAGGTCCCACAGTGGAAGTGGGATAGCATTTCAATGGACTTCATTGATGGGCTGCCTAGGTCTAGAAGAGGCAACACTAGCATTTAGGTAATAGTGGATAGGCTTACTAAAAGCACCCACTTTTTACCTGTCAAGAGTAGAAGGACTGCCTCGTCTCTAGCATCTCTTTATCTTAAGGAGATAGTTCGACTCCATGGAATACCTTCCAGCATTATTAGCGACAGAGATCCTATCTTCACAAGCGAGTTTTGGTGGAGTCTGCAAGAAGCTGTAGGCACACAGTTATGTTTGAGCACGACCTATCACCCCCAAACCGATAGTCAGACGGAAAGGGTGAACATGATTTTGGAAGACCTTTTGAGACTTTGCGTCCTTGACTTTGGAGGGACTTGGGAGGACCATCTTCCTTTGGTGGAATTTGCCTACAACAACAGCTACCAAGCCACCATCGGAATGGCGCCCTTCGAAGCTTCATATGGAAGACCGTGCCGATCGCCCACTTGTTGGTGGGAGTCTACTGACAAGCTCATACTTGGACCAGATATGATCTAAGAGACTTCAGAGAAAGTAGACTTAATACGGAGAAGAATGAAGACAGCCCAAGACAGACAAAAGTCCTACGCAGACAAGAGAAGGACCGACCTTGAATTTGAGGTTGGGACAGGGTTTTCCTTAAGGTATCTCCTTTAAGGAACGTCGTTCGCTTTGGATCCACAGGAAAGCTAGCACCAAGATTTGTAGGGCTGTTTCCTATCATCGAGAAAATTGGGAAGATGGCCTACAGGTTAGAGTTACCCGAGAGACTGGTCGGAGTTCACAACGTCTTTCATGTTTCTCACCTCCGGAAGTATCTACATGAGTCAACGGAAGTGGTAGAACCAAACATTCTAGAAGAAGCTGAAGTAGAACGCGAAGCAACGGCGAGGAAAGTTCCAACTCGCATCTTAGGAACTGAAGTGAAAAAGATACGCAACCGCGAAGTCAAACTCGTCAAAGTTCATTGGAGCGACGTCGAGGAAGACGCGACTTGGGAAACTGAGGATAGAATACGCGCAGCCTACCCTTTTCTTTTTTAGGGTACATTTTTGATCTCTCTTTTTCCTTAAAGTCCTGTTAGTATCTATCTTTTTAGGTATATCTCCCTGACCTTACCCTTTTATCCTTAGGTGGAAACCCCTTTGGATGTAAACATGTAATTGAAACATGTTATGGATGATGGTTGCAAGTGGTTGCAAATGTTTGCTAGTGGTTGCTCGTGGATGCATATACACACACCATCTAGGGTTTTAGATCGGCTCAGCCACTTCATATTGCATATGCATATATGTGTTTATGTTTGTATATGGTTGAAGCATAATATGTTGTCATATGGATGTCGCATTTGTTTGAATGATTGCGCACTCATGTAGAATTATGAATAGGAAAAAGTTTGCATACATAATGGATTCATGACACTTACATAATTTGCATTAAGGAGGTCAACTGAATCAGTAGACCGCCTGATTTTTGCATTAGATAAGGACATGTACACACACAATGCATATGATCATGAAGCATTAGAAGTCTTTTAAGGACAATGGACGCTCGTGTTTGATGATTGAGTAGATGGACATTTGGATGGTAGGATATATGTTCTCCTAGACTTGGAGATTTCGGGGACGAAATCCTTTAAGGAGGGGAGAATGTAACACCCCGTATTTCTGTTAACACTAAAGTTGCTAATATAATAATAAATGTGTAAAGGGGAGATGTATCTAATGTGCATACAAGAATAATAATAAATGTGTAAACGTGAGATGTATCTAATGTACATACAAGAATAATAATAAATGTGTAAAGGGGAGATGTATCTAATGCGTACATATTTATATGGATTGACAAATAATAGTAAATGTACATTAAGAAAGAATGGCTTCTCTTTACAACGGACGGATCTGGTTAACCCTAGCTTCATCGACGGCTCAAATTAACTTGCAACTCTACAAAAAGACCCTAGGTCTCAAACTAAAAATTCACAAAAAAAAGAATAAGAATTGGAGCCACCATGATGTCTGCTGAGAACTAGAGGGAGCCTCCACTTGAAAGAGACGAACAACATAGCGAATACAAACTAAAAGATTAAAAAGCAATAACAAATTAGAATCAAAGCAACGTCTTCCCAAAGGAAAGCTTTGCAAATTCAGAATTTCAGAACTCGGAAAACAAGACCGTCTACGATTGTAAGTTTAGCTACATTTTTAGAATGCGAATTAATATGAATATCATGTGTTGCGATGAAATGATAATAGTACGATACTCGTTATGTTATTAATATACGTTTGTGATTTGATTCTATTATCATGTTGAATTGATAATTATTAAGTATGATGTTTATTATGTTTTATAATATTAATCTATGCCAGTGACTTGATTCTATTATCATGTTAAATTTGGGATTATTGGATTAGATTATTTGTATAAGCATGGACTTGGATTGTAACATCTTATGAGAATTGTGTAGTTTATTATGCAAGTTTATGTAGTGAAGTTATGCGACCAATTGTCAAATCTATATGTTCATGTTTATGCAAAACTAATGCCATGTTCACACTTATCATATGTTGGGATTAATTTGCAAGTATGTTTAAATCTATGTTACTAATTAACACATGTGTATGTTGATTAGCCTATGTTGCTAACTCACTTATACGTATGTTGATTTGCCAATGTTGCAAATTAACATATGTATATGGATTAGTTCATATTGCTAATTCTCATGTATGTTGTTAATATGGCCTATGTTAAAAACACATATATGTTGAGTTAGCCTATAAGTGCAAGTTCATACCTATGACATTATAATGTTTATGTTAGTCTTTTTGCAAGTTTGTACCTATGACATTATAATGTTCATGTTAGTTATTTTGCAAGTTCATCCGTAAAATGTTCATGTTAGTTATTTTGCAAGTACACCTTATTATGTTCATATTGATTATGCCATCAATACCAAAGTTATACCCTTGCCATGTTTATGCTAATTTATGCCAATTTGCATATATTAAATTAGGCTAAGTTTTTAGCCTAATACTTTACACCAAAAATCATGCGAACGTAAATTAGGATGAGATGGTTAGCCTTATATTGGACGGGGTAACGTTGGGTTAAAATGATAATTTTAGGAAAACTTGCCATAAATTGGTCAGTAATCACATAAGTGATTTATGGCATAAAAAGGCATTAATTACCTTAATTAATGAGATTAATTGGGAATGAATGTGACAGTAATTTGAATTTGAATAATTTACATAATTAAAATGTAAATTAGAAAATACGAACGCGCTTAACCCGAGGTTGGATTGAGTTGTGACGTAAACCTGCCCGGACCCGCTCGACTGTCCAGTTGTCACAACAATAGCTATCCAATGTGAGAAGTTAAGGCATGAGGCCCAATAAAGACCCGAGGTTAAACTGAGTTGTGGCGTAAGACTACCCAAACCCAACCGGCATACAGGCAGCCACAACAATATCTGTCTAATATGAGAGGTTGGTGCTCTAATAAGACAATTAGAGTTGAGTTATGTAACGTCCCGTATTTTTGTCGGTTGGTATTTGAATATTTAAATCAGTTTAAATATTGAATTTGTAATATAAGTGGATTTATATATTAATTAAAAAGAAGTTGAACGTATATAAAAATATATATATAATATAATCGAGCTCATAACGACGCTGCAGTTCGTAATTTAACGTTCTGAACTTCAACTGAGTGTACAGGACTCGTTATTGGTCGGATTTCTTCGAAACAAGAACCGTTGAAATATGTTGATCTATACTTTTGTAATGGAAATGGAAAATGGAGGTTTCGTCGTATGGATGGCAAGATATGTCCAAATCAAATATTCAAATAGTCGCTGTGAAATCGTCTATCGACCGTAACGGTTTATTCGATATAACTTGATATCGGGTGCAAATCGGGACAAGGTTCTTTTTAGGCGCAGCGATAATTTAATTTTTAGAATTTTACTGTAATTTTTAATTTATTAAATAAGCAACTTTTTATTTGGAGTATTTCGCACCCTGTATCGGTATTTCGGGGTTTCATAGAATAAAGTGCACCTACCGATATTATTATATTTTTGGGATCGTGGGGTGTTGCTGGTCACAACGGTATTTTTATCTCTGTCCATAGCTTTTCATAGATGACCGGAATTTTATGAAATGAACACCGTACGAACCTAACCACATAAAACAAAACTCAAATCAAATAAGAAAAAAATAAATAATCCAAACCCATTACCTATCGGTAATGCACGCACGATCACTTACAGACCTAAATGAAAAATATCAACGTCGTATCCCGGAAATCACTCATAATATCTGAAAACGAGAAGGAGAAAGTCTCGGCCACGACCATTCCTCCATGTGCAGACCTGTCGTTTACCCTTTTCTATATGTAATCACAGCGTGGTGGCCATATCGCTAGTGCCTTCCCTATCCACTAATATAACGTTATTTCTATCCTCAGCCTTCCTCTATAAGTAGTGCTCTCTGGTTTCCTCTCAGCAAACGAAAGCTGCCTTATATTAAAATACATACTTTTCTTTGGAAAATTTTATAAGATAAAATACTAAATGGTTGTGATGTGTTGGATCCATCATCGGTGTTGGAGATCGGTGCAGAGGCGGAGCGCCGTGATCATTCTAGGGTGGAAGTCTGAAGTCCATGAAGCGGTTCAGGGTGACACCAGCGTGATGCGTGGTGTGTGAAATTACATACAGGCGAGGGAGTACATGCGGAGGGCGGAGTGTGGTCATAGGAGTAAGTCCTTTAAGTATTTATACAGCGAAATACATATGGATGGGAGAGTTCAAAATGTGAACGGGGGACGTGCTTTGCATGTAGGAGGGGAGGATGCATAAGTTGGGGAACATGCATGCAGGACGTGTTGCGTGAGAATGAATTAGCAGGTTTTAATGAGAAGAGGAGGGACAGGAACTGTGATCGACGTCCCTTGTTTTCGCTGAAAACATAAGCAGTAAGCTCTAGGGTTGGCGAGACTCTTGATCCATTGAGTTTTAAATGAGATCCCAAGTTGTTGGCAACATTTTGAGAGAGTTTGGTGGTTTAAGTTCGAGGTGTTATACTAAACGTGGTTATACATACGTCGGTGTATGCGAGTGTTTGAAGGAGTAAAAGAGAGGAGTAGGACGTGAGGGGATCAGATAATGGAGATATGCGTGATGTTTTAAAGAAGGAAGTGGAGGCTAAAGGTTTGGGTGGGTGCATGAAACAGTTGGGTGCGGACATGGCCAAAACGTGGGTGCTGGGTACAAATGCGGTGAAGATAAAACAGAAGAGGGAGGAGCGAAGTGGAGAACGGATAACACGTTGGTGTTGGTTCGTAAATGGTAGAAGAGGGAGTACGTTATATGTGAAAACGTGTTCATTTTGTGGAGAGAAGGGAGAAATTAGACAAAAGAAGTAGGGGACACAAGCAGTTGCGGAGAAGCATGTGGTGGAGCAGCGTGTTAATTACTGATGTATGGGTTTGTTTGCGAAGAACGTGGTATTAATGAAGGGATGCGTGGGTATGAACTGCACACGTGAGGTAAATGGTGAGTGACAGCATGTTGGGTAAAGTCGGTAGTGTGACTATCTGTGGTGAAAGGATTCGAGAAGTGGCGTGAAAACTGGAAACGCATCCTTAATACTGACAGTGGAGGCCATAGTTTGCCAAGGTGGTTGAGCTTGATGTCGAGTACGCCAGCAAGACGCTGACGGTGTGCAGACTAACGAAGATGATGGATGGTGGAGCATGTCAGGCGGCGGGTCCAGGTGTAGCAACAGAAGTTGCGAGAAGGAGATAAAGATGAAAGAGGCGATAACTACTGTTGAGCACATCGTCGGTGTTGTCGGTGGGATTATGTTTGAAGTAGCATCGCAGTTCGGTTGCGTGAAGGGTACTGTTGGTCGAATGATGATATAAAGAAAAAGGACGGATGATGGTGGCCGTTTTGGAAAGGGATGATTTAAATGGGGAGAAGCGATTAGCGAATTGAACGCGGTCGGATTCATTGGAACCATAATAACGCAAATCGTTATTTAACGGTTAACGCGCAAAGGTGAGTAAAATCACTAACTCTGATCTATTTTAAAATATTTTAATTATTTTTTAATGTTGTTTGAATGTTGTGTGATGGTCGATTAGGTAGATTACAATATATACCGTTACATATGTACACATCATCGGTTGGACACTGATTCCATCAATTAGAATATCCCCTAGTATAGAGTTAGTGTAAATTGTGTTGACTGACATCTGTGCATGCGGAAACCGGTTGGAGGAATCCGACCGGATTCCTTGATAATTATATGTACTGTTTGTTTTGTATGAACCTGAATTATATTTAAAACCCCATGTGAATATTGATGTTGAACGGAAATTCAACATTTGTTTAGATTAAATAAATAAACGATATCGATTTAGAAAGTGTTAACAGTCGACCGTAAAACCATCGTTTTGTTAAGAAACTGATTTACCGTCAGGCAAATCAATGAAGTTAATCATAGAAATTATATTTTTATAATTAAAGTGAAGTTTTAAATTATAATAGAAGTTCTATTATAAACCAGTATTTTAGAGTTCGTTTTTATAAAGCAAATAAAAGCGATTGTTGACATTTAAACAAGTGCATAAAGTAAAAACTATCCGACGATTAAATATTTGGATAATTATATTTAAGATAAATAATTTAGAGATATCATTAGATTAATTAGATTAATCTAATGTTAAGAAGTAATTAAAATCAGTTAATGAATTTACTGATGGAAATAAGTTGATTTAATCAACTGTTATTTGGGAACATGATTATTAGATTAACTGGTCTTTAATTAATCTAATGAAAACAGGTTAGAAATAAGTTTATCGAAATTAATGAGAGTTAATTACCATTTAAGAAGTTACAGATAAGAAATGGGGAATGGAGAAAGCAAAGAATTAATGTCTAAATTAAATATTCATAAACCCAAGAGATTCCAAAGTAAGAATATGGTGTTGTAAAACCATATTCCAAAATACAACAAGGAAATACGATTTAATAAATATATTAAGTAATAAGGAATTTGAATACAGACTTGTATCGGTTCTAAGGTAAGAACGTTGTTGATCAAGGTCTGAGAGGTAAATAAAATACCCCAACTTGAACGGCTTCGCTATTTCCGAGGAACGATATCAGTTTGTAACGGAAAGAGATGTCAAGATTTTTGTAACAGAAAGAGATGTCAAGATTTTTGTAACGGAAAGAGATGTCAAGATTTTTGTAATGGAAAGAGATGTCAAGATTTTTGTAACAGAAAGAGATGTCAAGATAAGTGTGACTGTTATGTCAAGATTAGTTATAACAAAGAATATTACAGCGTATGACAAGTTAAACTATAGCAATAAAATAACGCTGTTGATAAGGTAAGTGTGACTGTAATTAGTTATAAGGAGAATATTACAGCGTATGACAAGTTTAGAACCATAGTGACAAATTAACTGCTGTTGATTTGACTTAAGCATGACTTTTATATATAGCAGCACTTCCTAGGAAACGTAACAGTTTGGTTTGAAATCCACTTATTCTAGAGTAATAAGTAACGACGTTTGTTCAAAGAAATATAAGAAAGAGTTTAGAAAAAGAATTGGGGAATCGTATTAGAAACTGATAACAGCATTTCGATGTTCGAAATGTGATTAGAATTAAACCGTTAGGATTTGTAACTAGAATTCGACGATGTCGAATGTATTAAAAGTAAACTATTTTTAGGGATTATAATCTGATAGAATAATTAACATTTAGTTTTAAACAAATAAATGTTAACAGGATAGGATTCAGTATTTAGTTATAAGCTTGATATCGATTAGATAAGAAGTTGACTTAGAGACAGAGTTTATAAAGTGGAATAGGAGTGAAAAAGTATGAAAGAGATTTCGGTAAATAAGATAAGGGAGATTATTGCGTGAATAAAGAGTTATATGATCAAGGTGTTTAGATTTCTATAAGAAGGGATGGTATTCCCATTTCAAAGGGAATAATGTTTTAAAAGTGAACGTTGGGCTGATTAAAAGGTTAAGATGAATTTGGAAATATTTTCCAGTGTAAATAAGGTAGATTACCAAGTATAGGAATAAAGAATGTGAAATTAATGGGAAATAGTTCGAACGTTAATAACGGATATTTTTTGGAACATGAAAGAATAAAAGTTTATAATAATTGGAAATGTTTTCCAAAAGTGTTAAAGGCAAAAACAGAGTTTGAGAAATATCTAGTGAGATATGGGAATTTGAAAATATAACGAATGTTAAATAAAAAGCACCCGTGATTGTATGATGTTTAGTTATACATTAGAATGGATGTTGTTTTAACTCCGATAGTTAAATAACCGACTATCGAAGTGTTTGACCGTCGTTGTCAATACGGAGAGACCGGTTGGGTTATTACCCGAAAACCACTCCGTATAGGCATAATCGTTGCGAATTAGATATGCTGAAGAAAATTGAAGACGGAGTTAAATGCAAGGATCGTCCAGTTATAGAATGGTGTGTTTGTTTGTCCAGTCCCAGGACAACTTGTATGGACGAGTGTCTGACAGAGTATTTCCAACGGTCATGCCGTTGATTTTACGAATATACCAAGTTGGTGGGGAGAAGGTAAACTTCTCTTTATTCTACACCCAGTGTGCATTTGTGTAATCAATGTGTGATTACGGATTTGACGATGTGACATTCAAAGTGAATGGTGATCAGATGTTCTGAAGATAGACGTAGCCTCTAGCCTCACAACCAAGAAGTGACAGAAGTTGGGCTAGGCAGCATGGCTAGTTGGGTCATCCCAAGCAGGGTGTATTGTCACCGATCTAGAGAAAATTCATATTTATACTTCTTTTCGATTCTGTATCTTCGGATGATGGTTGGATGGCCTACAACCGTGGTGGCAATATATTCGCGACACTCAAGCTAAATGAGTGAGCGGTCATGTGTGGCTGGGTTGCAAGACGTTCTTGTTGAACCCTGGGTGTATCCCCTCTAGAGTACATTATTTAGAAGGTGCTCCCATACCTTGTCTGTTGAAATCCAATCTCCAATAAGCGCCCTGCGGTTTATGATTTTATACTATATATATTTGGAACGTGAGATGCAAGCATTCTACTACTTGTATAATTATTTGGTTAGACATTATCATAATATCACTGGGTTTTGATATCAAGAATATTTCGGGTTATAGTAAGGGAAAAACCGTCCATGTTTATGTGTGGGCTGGTCTTACTATTATCTTCTTGTTTTGAAAAGGATTTTCAAAGTAAAACAGTATGGTTGGAATTTACTCACACCAGTCCCATGACTGACCCAGAGTTTATTTTGTTTGTTTTCCCTAAACTCTTGGGTGCCCAAATTTGTACGGGCAGTCAAGTGTTTCAGGCTTTGCAGATTCACTTGGAGGAGCTCAAAAGCAGGAAGCTTCACCATTAGTTATGTAGAGTTATTTCCGCTGTGATATGATGTATTGTACTCTGATAATGGTATGTATATACAATACAGTTTTGTATTCAAAGTTATGTTATATAATACATCTTATTTTGTTCCGCTGCGAGTTTCGTGTTACTCTGATTCTGTTCAGTTGTGATCTTCTTCTTCTTCATCTATTCTATTAGTTCTATCTTTTCTTTCTCACCCTCTAAATTCTTCTATTAATGTCCTGGTGTTTTCGATGCTTGAATAGTCAACAGTGTGTTTTTATGTTGATTTTCTGGGTCGAAAATTCCAGGCGTTACAAGTTAGGACTGATAGGGTTAAGTCAATTTGATAAATACTTAACCAAATTCAACATGTTAAATAATTTGGATGGCTGGGGGTTAGGTTCATCCAGACACTTAACCACTTAACATGTTTGACTAGAAAACCTAGTAACGGGGACCCGTTTCAGCAGTAACCCAATTAGGTATCATGGTACCCTGAACTAGGCAGGGTGGGGCACGATTACTGGGCTGATTGTAAGTGGTCAAATGTGACGGCGGTTGGTGCACAGTGTGGGTTCTAACAGAGTGCCGGCGTGCACACACTCTGGAGTAGACCAGTCAGGGCACTGGAGCATCAGTAGTATACCCTATGCATGCTAGAATTGTGTTGGGGTCGCCACCATGGGACTTGATACACCCCATGGTGGGACCAGCATAGGTATCTACCATATAGGGTCGTAGGACACATGTGAATATACGAGTAGGAGCCGTTCTTTTAAAGAAAGAGAAAGTGATCACTTCACCCCAATCACGGGGTGCCTGTTGGTATAAGAATTAGTAGGTGCAAAGATAGAGATTTAAAATAGGGTGCGAAGGGATGTTCATTTTAGGACACCTTATCTAGTTCTAGGATAGTCTATTATCCTGATATCGTCATGTTCTCACTTTATGCAAGTCATGATCTTTTTATTATTAACATTCTAGGAATATAGCTAGACTTACCAGACTTATGTCTAATCCATTTTCCTTTCGTCTTCTTTTCTTCCGTTTTCCCCCCCAGGTCCACAGGGAGGAAACACCGCGGCTTAGTCAGTTTTTCATCCAGCTTGAAGAGAGAGAATGTATTGCTTGGATTTCTTTCATTTGGACCATGGCTTTGAATATCATTTATGGGGATTACGCAGCTTTATTTATGTTTCATGCTTCTTTAACTTTTAAAATCAAGACAGTATTATGGTTGTAATAATTGGAAGTTTGTTTTGAGACAATGTTGGAAATGTTCAGTATGAACACGTATTTATGATAATAAAAGTCTGTTGGTTTTTCCGTTGCTTATTTATATGTGTTTATATCTGTCTTGTGTTTTATCTGTGTCTTTTACTTATAAACCTCCACCAAGATTAAGGCATTCCCTTTGTGAATGACCTTAACGGAGGTGGGGTGTTTCAAGAAAGGAGTTACCGAATATTAGTTATTCGAATCGAGTGAAAAGGAGTAATCGAATTTAGTTATTCGGAAGGAGTTATCGATTAGTTTAATCGAAAGGAGTTAATCGAATTTAGTTATTCGAAAGGAGTTATCGATTATTAGTTAATCAAAAGGAGTTATCGAATATTAGTTATTAGAATCGAGTTAAGAGGAGTTATCGAATATTGGTTATTCGAAAGGAGTAAATCGAATATAGTTTATTCGAATAGAATTGAAGGAGTAAATCGAATATAGTTTATTCGAATAGAATTGAAGGAGTAAATCGAATATAGTTTATTCGAATAGAATTGAAGGAGTAAATCGAATATAGTTTATTCGAATAGAATTGAAGGAGTTTATCAAATATAGTTATTCCAATAGAGTTAAAGGAGTTAAGTCAAATAGGGTTAATCGATTAGAGTTAATCGAAAAGAGTTAATCCAATAGAGTTAACAGAATAAAGTTATACATTGAAGTTAGATATTTCGAAAGTAGAGATTATAACGTTATCGTTATAACCAATGTTTCAATAAAGAAGTGGATTCGTAAATAGAATCCGAGAGTTCGTAAGGAAGTTTTGTTAAAAGATTAAAAGATAAACTTTGACCATTTCGAAGTTAAAACGTTGTTCAGTTAAGGTCTGAGAGGTAATTATACCCCAACTTGATTGATTTCCCTTTTAACTAAGGAATGGTATTTTTTGATCGTGAAGGAGTGTTGGAAATGTTTTCCAAATAAGAATCAGAAATGTTTTCTGATAAAATAGAAAATATGAATGTAGAAAAATATGAAAACATGAGATAAGTAAATTAATGAACTAAAGAGATAAATGTTAAATGATGATTGATCGATATAATTTCCATTTGGAAATAATATCGTTGTTTGCACAAGTGTTTTTCTTTGATAGTTAAATCACAGACTATCAATGTTTTGACCATTTTAACGTTGTTAATATGGAGAGACCGGTTGGATTATTATCCAAAGAACCACTCCGTATTGGCATAAGCGTTGCGAATCAAGTATGCTGAATATATTAAAGATGGAGTAAAGTACAAGGGTTGTTGTATAAATCTTAGATAACAATTGCCTAAGATGGTAGTACTGAATAGTGCCTTCGGTTTGTCCAGTCCTAGGACAACTTGTATGGACGAAGGTCTGACAGAGTATATCTGATAGATTGCGTAAGTTGATCTCTTCAAACGTATTCACGTTTGGTGGCGGAGGAATTCGTTTCTCTTAGTTGTATACCCGTGTTATTTTTGGATAAATCAATTTGTGATTTAAAGGGTATGACGATGTGACATTCAAAGTGAATGAAGAGATGATATGTAAACGATAAGCGTAGCTTCTAGCCTCACAACCGGGAAATGACAAAAATCGGGCAGACAGCATGGCTATGTAGGTCGCACCTATTAGGGTGTATAATTGCCTGATCTAAAGTTTCATTTACTTCTAAAAATCTATTGTCGATGTTGTCCCATTTGGGAAATGGTTGTTGATCCCAACCATTGGTGATATATATTCGATACACTCAAGAGAAATGAGTGGTCGGTCATGTGTGGCCGAATTGCAAGATGTTTTTGTTGAACCCATTGTATTCCTTTCTAGAGGTACACTAGTGAAAGGTGGTTCCATACCTTGTCATAGTTGGAAATCCATTACCCAATACGTGCTTGCGGTTTTGATTGTATACTATATATGTAGAATGTGAGATGGAAGCGTTTCTGCTAGATGATTATTATATTGTGGTTGTTTGACATTATTATAATATCAAAAGGTTTTTGATATAAAGATATTTTGGATTCTCATAAGGGAAAAACCCGTTTTGTTATACGGCATGGTCTTATGAGATATCGTTTACTTGTTCGAACTGTTTTAAACTGTTTTACTCACACCAGTCCCATGACTGACCCGGAGTTTATTTTGTTTTGTTTTCCCTAAACTCTTGGGTGCCCAATTTTGTACGGGCAGTCAAGTAGTCATGAATTTATAGACATACTTGGAGAGCTTGGAGCAGGAGGCTTCAGGATTATATAGCTATAGTTATTTTCCGTTGTGTTGTAAGTGTTGTACTCTAATAATGTTACTGTATACATATATTGATTTTATTTCAAGGATATGTTTTCTATTATATGTTGTTCGTTCCGCTGTGAGATTCGTGTTACTCTGATGTTGTATCTTCTTCTTCTTCTATTCTAAGTTTCTACCTTATCTATTTTCACCCTCTAATTTCTTTTATTAACTTTCCGATTATTTTCGATCCTTGGATGTTCGATATGTGTTGTATATCGGATAACCAAGATCGACTTTTTCTGGGTCGTTACAGTTGGTATCAGAAGAGATGGGGTTAGTAATACCTAGATTGAGTTGAGTGTATATATACGAGTGAACGTATTTGTTATTCAATAAAAATGATTTTATATTGTGGAGCTTTGTTGGTTGAGTTGTTTATGGGTTCTGGTCGATCAGTTTGATCCACTGTATCGGTAGGGATTTATAAACACTCGAATACGATGAACTGACACTGTATGTTTTGAAAGAGGGTAAATGAAATAATTTTACCCAAATTAGATTTTGATATAAAGGATTTACATTGAAATGATTATAATATATTGGATGTATTGGTCACTATTATAATCGAGTTAGATTATAAAAGTAAAATGGTTATATATATAACCAAGTAGAATTCGTACAAGTGTTACGAAATGAATTAAATCTGAATTTAAACCAGAAATTGAATTAAAAGTCTGGAAAATTGGATAAGTGTTTGTAAATGGATTTGGATTATAAATAAGGAAAATTTAAGATCCTGAGAGATTTTAAATTGTTTTACAAGCAGTGTGAATTATATTTTGAAATGAATTTCAAAGTGGAAATATTTAGAAATGGTTTTATAGTATTGAACTCACTTCGATCGCTGGGAAATAGATTCTGATGATGACAGTTGCATCATCAGTATTCATTTTCGAGTTGTATGTGACGAATTACTACCAGAGATATTGTTTTGAATTTGTTTTGGGAAAAACAAGTTGTGTTGAATTTCAAAAAGGAAAATTTGGTTTTTGAAAAGAGTAAACTATTTAAAAACTCCCAGGAAGAGATAGTTTGAATTAAAAACAAATTTAACAAAAATTTGTGAGAGCTAATTGGAATTAAAAATAAAGCCAGTAAACGGGTAACTGAGTTGGATTAGAATGACATCAAGTAAGTTGGATTGATGAGTTAAGAATTTAAAAATTGAAAGTGGAACTTTAATTTGAAATTGAATTCGACTTAGGTATAAGCGAATGGTTGGATTTGTAGATAAAAATAGATTGGAATTTGATTGGGATGACCCTGGTATCTGTTGAATTGATATCAGGTGGAAGGGATATAATAATATGCCCGACAAAAAAGTACAAGTTTATATTTGATATAAGCATGAGATTTATGAGCCGAATTGGCAAGCAGCTTGGCTGTTTGATTTTCTTTTGGGTTGGAGATGGCCTAGAGAGGCGAGTTGGAGTTTGACCTTGTGATAACCCCAAACTTCCACGGGATGAAAGTAAGGGATAATCATTTGGAATACAACATAAATATAACAATACAAATCACAGATACAACATAGCAAAGGAAAACCATAGAATAACAACATCATAGCAGCGGAATATGAATGTCATCAAACACAGAATCCCACAGTCACAGAGTACTAACTTATTACATCAAGTTTTCAGCAAAAAGGGAGATAAGTTTCAACTTCTGAATTAGAACAACCGGAAATAAAGTAAGTCTGGATGTCTCAGAGTCTAAAGATAAAATGTAAACAAAAGATAAATGATAGATAGTCTTCGTGGTCCAACATAAGCACCTTCAAATAAGCAACACCAAGAAAGCTCCAAAGACAGCAACTCCAAAGAGAGCCAAACCTATTACTTGGCTGCCCGTATGGAAAAGAGGGCACCCGAGTTTGCAAAGGTGAAAACAAACTACAGGTCAGTCATGGGACTGGTGTGAGAATTCTTAACCAATTTAACTACTAGTAATAAGGCAAATCCAAAGACCACGCCGCTAATGCGGAACGGGTTTACCCCAAATGGATTGCCGGCATAATTTAAAGTGACATAACAAACAATAAGTAATTCGTAAAACAACGCTATGCTTTTGAGAAAAATGGAATCACACAATGCAACGCAAACCAGAGGATATGGTTTTACCTTATGGTGATTAAACATGCTAAATACGATAAATACGAATATAATATTATTATTAGTGCATATAAAAACATTTCAAAATAAATGTATCAATCCTAGGAAGCATTGCTACCATATACTATGCCTTCGTACTAGTAATACAATCAAATTCGGAGGGTCGTATTTGGAATTTGGTTTCCAACATGAGTCAAGGCTAGGGAGGAGCTCCTTACCGATTCGAGACACTCTAGCTAATGTCTCAGGATCCCCCGTAGAGAACCCGTGGAAAGCTGCAGGGCCGGTCCACACTTACGGTTTGTGGATTAGTTATTCCCGAACACACGTTTCCTGATCCTATAGGACCTATCATCCGAGGTGCCTCATTCCATCATCCACATAAGTAAAATATCAGCCAGTTTGAGCACTGACACTACTTCTAACTAGAAAGAAACGTGCTGCTCTCCCTGCGTTCCCTTCTCCCGTTTTAGACTCCGCCGGGGTGTGAGACTCGCGAAGTCACGCTATACACAAAGCTATGCCTAAACAGGCTATGCTTTGATCATCCCACAAGGTTCTGCTTTTCAACAAGGAACCTTGATCATTGCATCTTAGTATGCCACACTGTCACTCCATATCACACTACCAATCCTTTGCCGAAATATATGAAAGGGTATGGAGCAAGAGAATAAATTCTCCGCCACCAATCATTCATACATTCGAAAGAAAATTAATAAATACAATATAAATGAGTATAATGTCGGGCACACATTCCATTTGTAAGCTCGTTCTGGGTCTGAACGAAACTGGAGATACCTCGTCCTGTATGTCTAGTACGGAAAGGAGATACCCGCATATCTGTAAAATCAACACGTACGTTTGGGTAATTACCCCGACCCTTGAATTGGGAGCAAGTCAATTCAGGATCTTGATCGTTGTCCATTCGAGGGAAGATTTACGGTCTTCATACGCCATCTTCATCCTTCGATTCTTTACGTCGTTTGATTATTTGGAATGAGAGTAACTCGGACTTTCCAAATAATCCTCGTATATATATAATGAAAATCCTTCTTTATCGTCAATATTATTTTATAACGATTAATTCCTATTTCAATTATTTAAAATAGTTAAGTCTTTATTTAATGACGCTTCAGGTCAATGGCGACCCTGGCGCTGCTTTCAACCAAATTTGATTTTCACATTTCTCAAGATCTAACCGTTGGATCTTAGCGTAGTATATATCGTTGGAAAGATCTTCCCAAGACGGTCCTAACGGTTTCAGTTTTGGGAAATTCCGGTGGTCGGAACTTTTGGTATAATCGTTTAAAGGTACAATTTCAAAACGCGAACTACCGCCTCGATTCGATTAATTTTAATTAAATTTATATATAAATATATATAAACCTTTTAACTTTTATTTTACATAAGAATGTAAATTCTATTACAACGTCCACTTTCATTCTTTCATTCTTCCATTCCTCTGTTAACATGAAAAAATTATGATTCAACATTTCCTCCTACCTTTTATTCTTTTATTAAAAGGTAAATTCTATTCCAACGTAAAATTTAATTTTTCTTCCTAATCCTTAAATTACACTGTAAAATCTCCTCTTTTGTTACATTAAAAATATAATTAACATTATAACGTTAAATTCCTATCTTTCAATTGCATTGTAAAATTTCCCTTTTTAATTACATTATAAATGTAATTAACATTACAGTGAAAAATTCTAACTTATTACATTAAAAATGTAATTTCGATTCTAATGACCAATTCTTTTTCTTAATTACATTAAAATGTAATTTTCAATATAATGTAAGCCTTTCTTTTTAAATTACATTAAAAATGTAATTTTCCTAACAGTGTAATTTCTATCTTTTAATTTGCCCTTTTTATTTTCACTATAAAGTCCTACCTTTTAATTACATTACAAATGTAATTTTATTTTACATGGCAAATTTTGTCTTTTAATTTACAAGGTAAAATCCTACCTTTAATTACATTAAAAATGAAATTTTATTTTCCATATAAATTCTCATTCTTAGTTTAAAAATAAAAGTGTACCATTAATCTACCATGTAAATTCTTCTCTTTAATTTCATAATAAAAATGTAATTTACATTTGCAATGTAAATCCTTTTTTCTTAATCTACATATAAAATGTGTTTTTAATTTCAATGTAAATCCTCATCTTAATTACATAATAAAAATGTAACTTATATTTGCAGTGTAAATCCTATTCTAAATTTACATATAAAAATGTAAATTTAATTACAATGTAAATTCCTACTCTTTAGTTACATGTAAAAATGTAAACTTCATTACAATGTAAATTTCTACTTTTTATTTACATATAAAAATGTAAATTTAACTACAATGCAAATTTCTACTTTTCATGTACATGTAAAAATGTAAATTAAACTACAATGCAAATTTCTACTTTTCATTTACATGTAAAAATGTAAATATAACTACAATTCAAATTTCTACTTTTCATTTACATGTAAAAATGGTTTTTATTTCAATGCAAAAGTCTCATTCTTTAGTTACATATAAAAAAGTGATTTTTATTACAATGCAAAAATCTCATTCTTTAGTTACATATAAAAAAGTGATTTTTATTACAATGTTCATTTGCATTTATGAATGCAAATAAAATAGCAAACTTTATTTCAATGTTTTATTTGTGTTTGAGAACCCAAATAAAAGACTGTTTATTTTTCTATGATATATTTGTGTTGGAGAACACAAATAAAAAGGTATATTTATTTTTCTATATACTGAGAAAACAAATAAAAGTACATCCATTTTCCTATGTCATGTTTGTGTTTGAGAACACAAATGAAAAGCATATTTATCTTCCTATATACTATTTGTGTTTGAGAACACAAATAAAAGTGATCATTCATTTTTCTATGATGTATTTGTGTTTTGAGAAAAATAAGGCCTAACATTTAAATTGACAATTTAAATCAATTCAACACAAATGAATCCAAATAGCATTTTTATACTGAATTGACAAATAAATCCTATTCAACAAAAAGGTGACAATTTTTAATCTTTATATTTTATATTGAATCGATAAACTAAATCAACTCAAATAAAGTGACAAAATATGAATTGATGAACTAAATTAATCTAATAAGAGTGACAAACTATATATTTTGATATTGAATTGATAACCTAAATCAATTCAATGAAATAAAAGGATGAATCATAATATTTGTCTAAGAATACGGATCTATAATTATCCATTATATATTTTGATCTTGAATCGATAATCTAAATCAATTCAATAAAATAAAGGGATAAATAATCATATTTATTTAACACACATGAATCCTATAATTATCCATCGCAACCAACAGAACAATCATCATACAATATCAGCACAAACAGATCTGAAATATATAACTATAATTAATAATAAATGAATTGATTAATTATTTTAAAACAAAAGGAATCTCACACTTAATAACATGTAAACAAGATGAGATTTTTACATCCCACACTTGAAAGAAAATAAAATGAATTCAAAGATGGAACTTTTACATCCCACACTTAATAACATGTAAACAAGATGAGATTTTTACATCCCACACTTAATAACATGTAAACAAGATGAGATTTTTACATCCCACACTTGAAAGAAAATAAAATGAATTCAAAGATGGAACTTTTACATCCCACACTTAATAATATGTAAACAAGATGAGATTTTTACATCCCACACTTGAAAGAAAATAAAATGAATTCAAAGATGGAACTTTTACATCCACACTTAATAATATGTAAACAAGATGATATTTTTACATCCCACACTTAAAAGAAAATAAAAATAAAATAAAAATAGCAGCGCAAAGAACAAAACAATAGCAACGAGTTCACAGACCCTAACCGACAGATCTGGAATAATATGTATATAAAAAAATAACAGCGCGAATCTCAGATCTAAAATGGATCTGGAATAATATGAATAAAAAATAGCGACGCGTACAGATCTTTAATAGATCTAAATAAAATGAATAAAATAATAGCAGCGCGTACATGAATCAGAACAAATAAATAAAATTCAACGTAGAACACAGATCTACATTACTACATATATATATATACAGTTTTTTTTATTCACAATAAAATAGTTAAAAATTTAATTTAAGATTCAGAATTCTCACCTTTATTTATATGTCTGAATCTCCTTTTTTTTTGTTCTTGCGCAATCTCTGAGTCTCTCCTTTGTTTTAATCGCAGTTGTTGAATTCCTAAACCTAATTCTTTTTAACTTAGGAATAGATTATGGATAGACAGGAGAGAAGATAGATTTTTAGATTTAGGGGAGAAGAAGAAGAGAGATAGCCGCCATTGGAGAGATAGAGAAAGAGAAGTTAGGATTTTTGTGGAAAGATAGGATTAGGTTGTGTGGGAGATATTATATAGAGGTGCTGTGTTTTTAATTTAGCCCTTGCAAGGTTTAATTCTTTTATTTACATATAAGTCCATTTTAATACTAATAACATACCGATTTTTTTTATTTATTTAATTCCATTGTTTGCACATTACTCCTATGGTTATTTTGAATAATTTGTTGCTCGAAATGCGGTGTGTTACAATGTTTATTTATCATTCAAATTTCAAAAGCAAATCAAAAAAGAGAAAAGAGGATAAGTAGAAAGGAATAAATGCATTTATTAGAAAAAAATATTTATTACAATAATTATTAAATGGCAGAATATATTATTTAGAACTATTCTGTTTTAAACATTTAATGAACTGCAATCTTATTCGGTAAATTCTATAATGGGAAAAAAATAAGATATGAATTGGAATTGCAATTCCATTATGAAAGGTTGTCTATAAAAGTAAATGTATGGTTACTTAAATTGTTTGTTTACATCTAATTCACTTAACCTTGAATCAAAAATAAATGGGAAATTGTACTTCTTCGAAAGTAAGAAATGAAATAAGTTTATTTCATATTTTGGAGTTCATTAAATATTTCATTCGTTAGAATGATTGTTGACAAGTGGATTTCCATGTTTTAGTTAGGTCAAAACCTTATAAATTACAATATGTTAAAGTATAAGAGATAAATATATATAATTACTCCCAAGGGAAAGATATATACAAAATAAGGATAAGTTTCATATATATATATATATATATATATATATATATACATATATATATATATACCACCCTAAAGAAAAAGATTTCTTATAAATGCATGCCATGTTGTTTCACATTCAAGGCTGGAACGGAAGAATAGGTATTCAGTTCTTTCCATTTCAGAGTTACGTGATTTCTTCTTGTTATAAGTATATAAATTAATACATACCATTAATTATAATATGACTTTAATGTAAGAACAAATTTCATCTCAAAACCATTTATTTCTTTACATGTAAAAAGAGTAACAAAAATATATTTTATTATATGTAAATTGTATACACTCCGTATTTACATTAAAAAGAGTATTTTTAATGTAATAACATATTTTAATATATATTTTTTCTTCCTTTTTTTTCTTTTCTAGCAATGTTAAAAATAATATTCTCAACACTTCAATATTTTCTAACATACGTCTTACTTCAAATAACATAAATTTTTAATCGTGATTATTTAAAATAAATTATTTTAAATATCAAAAACTCATTAAAATTACTTAAAATAAATTTTAAATTTACCCCAAAAATCAAGGTTGTTACAGACCTATTGACCAGTACAAAAGGAGGTGCGGCCAAAAATTTTCAAAAAGTTAAGACGTTAGAAAATTTTCAGGATTTTTGAAAATTTTCATTGATAAGAATTAATTTAATATTTAATTGAAATTAAATTGGTTCAGTTGAAACTGAAATTAAGAAGTAAACAAATAAGTTCTAACCAGTCGATAGGGTTTGTTTTCTACCTTAGCAATTTCGAGGTCGAAATTATTTTAAGTGGGGAAGAATGTAATGACCCGCATTTTCAGCGATATAATAATTAATTTATTTAATTATTTAAAAGGTGATTGAAAGGATTTAATGGTCGTTGAATTAAATAATATTGAATATTTAATTTAAATAATAAATAAATAATATATTTAATTCAGAAATAATCAGAAATTGCTGAATTGACAATATTGTGTGAACTGGACAATTCAAAGTATATAATTCAGTTTAGAGTTGAATTATAATAATGAATATATTATTTGAACGAAGTTTGAACATATAATTATATTATAATTAAAATCGAGCTTGAAATGGCACGGCAGTTCATTATTTGGTGATTTGAACTTCAACTGAATATACAGAATTTGTTTTAAGCCGGATTTCTGTGAAACAAGAAACATTAGGAGCTGGTGAAGTATATTTTTCTAGTGCAAGAGAAAAATCAGGATTTCGTCGTGTAGATTTTGATTTATGTCCAAATCAAATTTTAGAAAAGTCACTGTGGAATTCCTTTATAATTTATAACGATTTATTTATATTTTTAAAAGGAATTTCATTATAAATCGAATATCGATTTAATCGGGTTTTGAAATATCAAGCTAGAAATTCATATAGGAATATTCTAGAGCTGTATGGTATTCCACTGTAAATATATACAATAATATTTATTTATAAATATTTAATTTAATCATTTTTAAACATATTTATATATTTAAAAGGGTTATTTAGGGCTTTAAAAATAGCATGTTTTGCAAATGACCTCAGAATTTGACAAAACTAATTTTGTTGGATCCGTAATATTAAATTATTGCTGGATTTCAGTTTTCATGATTTTTAGAGTCAGTATGTTGCCGTACCGATTTTTAATATGAAAAACAGTCGATATTTCGACGGTTAAAAATACGCTATGTGAGCATACGAAGTCGGAATTCGACGAAACCAGTTCCGTTGGGACCGTAATGTCGAACTGTAACTACATGACCATTTTCATGATTTTTGAATATCGTTTGTGATCACACGGATTTTTAGAAGACAAATAAATAAGTTATTTGCTAATTAGAAATATAAAATATTAATAAAAAAAATATCCTAATCTATGTCGTCAAAAACAAGGCCACACGCACCACTTTTCTCATCCACAACTTCACAGTATAACGCAGGCAACAAATTCTCATTCATCACAAAAAAAACGCAAGGTTCAAAATCAAAAAAAAAATCCAGTCAAAATCTATAAATCATGAAGTATACAATTTTGAGTCCCTTGGGTCATTTCCTTCAGTTCTGTATCGGTTTTCTTGTATTCGATGGTGGCTTCGGGTACTTGAATGTCTTCAGCGATGCCTAGGGCTTAAGGGATTTACGGATTTAAGCATGAATACTTATCCTAGTGTTGTTTTTGAGATCGTGGTAGTGAGAAGAGTTAGCAGTGGATTTTTGGTGAATATTGGGGGTAAAATGTGTTGCACTTTTACTATGCGTGAGCGACAGAAGGTCCATGTCGCGGTTGATCTAAAGCATGCGAGTTCGTTGGTTTTGGTAGGAGGGCGTTGAGTAGAAGATGAGGAGGAAAATGGTGGTTCTTATTTAGATTTAGGGTGAAGTGGTGATGTGGGATTGTGATGGTGGAAATTCGGCCACGGTTTGGAGAAAAGCTGGAGCGAGTTTTCTGTTTTGGGGAAGAAGGGTGCGGGGCACTGTTGAGGATGGGTTCCCGGGTAAATGGGTCGCGGGTTATAATAGGTTAAGGCCCATTTATTTTATTTTATTTTTAATCTAATTTTTATTTTTATTTAAAAAGTGTATGTACTTCGTAACGTCATATCTTCTACATACGATATCAGATTGACAAACCGTAAGTTGCTTTAGGATCGTATGGACTGTGGCTACAACATGGAACTGACTGGAAGTCCATTAGAGCTCGTTACAATTTATAGCAAAATAAATTGTCCGTCTAAATCAAGCGATGGTTATCGTTATTAACGATGATCGTCCAATGTGAGTAAAACTCACCAACTTTGAATAGTTCTATTTTTATAACTTATATTTAGAACTGATAAATGATGACTGATTGCTGTGTGTTAACTGTTTGGTCGAATTGCTTATTTGTTGGTTGAAATTATAGATAACGATATTTATATAAATCGTTAATCAAGTATTGATTCTGTTTATCAGAATATTTCATATCGAAATGAAATCGATGTTATTATGTTGACTAGCATCTGTGATGCAGGAAAACAGGTTGGAGGGACCCAACTGGGTTCCTCAATATATAAAATACTGTTTTGTTTCATATATTGTAATATATGATGTGAGATATAATCTGTGTTGATTATGTGTGTTTGAACGATATCGATCATGGTCACTTGGTATTTTAAATACCGTGAAAAATACGGGAATGTTATGAAGGAGATTTTCAAATGTTATATTGAAAAGAAATATTTATAAAATCAAAAGATTTTATAAAAAGAAATATTTATTTGTTAAATAAATATTTGTGAAAAGGAATATAAAGGAAATTATTTGTAAAACAAGGATAAGGGAGGATATTTGTAAACCAAATAGAAAGAGGGATATTTGTAAAATAATTACAAATAAAATAGAAAGAGAGATATTTGTAGACCATTTACAAATAGAATGAAAAAGGAAATTTATTTATAAAATCAAAGGATTTTATAAAAAGGGATATTCATTTATAAAATGAATTAGAATTTATTAAAGAGAAAATATTTATAAAATCAAGGGGTTTTATAAGATGGGAAATTATTTATAAAATTAAAGGATTTTATGAAGAAGAATATTTATTTAGAAATAAATAAGATGTTATAAGGGGTGTTTATTTGGAAATTAAATAGGATAATGAAAAGGAATTGTTTGTAAATCAATTATAAAGGAAAATATTTGTAAAACAAATAAAAAGGGAATAAATTGCCAAAACAAATATAAAAGAGCTATTTATTTGTTAAATAAATAGAAAAGAGAAAAGAATTATTTATTGGTTAAATAAGTAGAATTGAAAAGGGAATAGTTATCTGTTAAGTAAACAAACAGAAAAGGAATAAATCAAAGGAGTTAATTCAATAGGAGTTATTCGAAGTGAGTTAACCAGTTAGGGTTAATCAATTAGAGTTAATCAGTTAGGGTTGACCAGTCAGAGTTAATCAGTTAGGGTTGACCAGTCAGCGTTAATCAGTTATGGTTGATCGGTCAGAGTTATCCGTTAGAATTAGAATTAAACAATAGAGAATTTAAATAGAGTTAATCGTATAAGAATAAATTGATTAGAGTTGGTCGAGAAAGGAGTTATCGAATATTAGTTATTCGAATCGATGGAAAAGGAGTAATCGAATTTAGTTATTTGGAAGGAGTTATCGATTAGTTTAATCGAAAGGAGTTAATCAAATTTAGTTATTCGAAAGGAGTTATCGATTATTAGTTAATCGAAATAAGTTATCGAATATTAGTTATTCGAATCGAGTTAAGAGGAGTTATCGAATATTGGTTATTCGAAAGGAGTAAATCGGATATAGTTTATTCGAATAGAATTGAAGGAGTAAATCGAATATAGTTTATTCGAATAGAATTGAAGGAGTAAATTGAATAAAGTTTATTCGAATAGAATTGAAGGAGTAAATCGAATATAGTTTATTCGAATAGAATTGAAGGAGTAAATCAAATATAGTTTATTCGAATAGAATTGAAGGAGTTAATCGAATATATTTATTCGAATAGAGTTAAAGGAGTTAAGTCAAATAGGGTTAATCAATTAGAGTTAATCCAAAAGAGTTAGTCCAATAGAGTTAAAAGAATAAAAGTTATACATTGAAGTTAGATATTTCAAAAGTAGGGATTATAACGTTATCGTTATAACCAATGTTTCAATAAAGAAGTGGATTCGTAAATAGAATCCGAGAGTTCGTAAGGAAATTTTGTTAAAAGATAAACTTTGACCATTTCAAAGTTAAAACGTTGTTCAGTTAAGGTCTGAGAGGTAATTATACCCCAACTTGATTGATTTCCTTCTTAACTAAGGAATGGTAAGGTTTGATCGTGAAGGAGTGTTGGAAATGTTTTCCAAATAAAATTCAGAAATGTTTTCTGATAAAACAGAAAATAAGAATGTAGAAAAATATGGAAACATGAGATAAGTAAATTAATGAACTGAAGAGATAAATGTTAAATGATGATTGATCGATATAATTTCCATTTGGAAATAATATCGTTGTTTGCACACGTGTTTTTCTTTGATAGTTAAATCACATACTATCAATGTTTTGACCATTTTAACGTTGTTAATATAGAGAGGCTGGTTGGATTATTATCCAAAGAACCACTCCGTATTGGCATAAGCGTTGCGAATCAAGTATGCTGAATATATTGAAGATGGAGTAAAGTGCATGGACTGTTGTATAAATCTTAGATAACAATTGCCTAAGATGGTAGTACTTAATAGTGCCTTCGGTTTGTCTAGTCCTAGGACAACTTGTATGGACGAAGGTCTGACAGAGTATATCTGATAGATTGCGTAAGTTGATCTCTTCAAACGTATTCACGTTTGGTGGCGGAGGAATTCGTTTCTCTTAGCTGTATACCCGTGTTATTTTTGGATAAATCAATTTGTGATTTAAAGGGTATGGCGATGTGACATTCAAAGTGAATGAAGAGATGATATGTAAAGGATAAGCATAGCTTCTTGCCTCACAACCGGGAAATGACAAAAATCGGGCAGGCAACATGGCTATGTAGTTCGCACCTATTAGGGTGTATAATCACCTGATCTAGAGTTTCATTTACTTCTAAAAATTTATTGTCAATGTTGTCCCATTCGGGAAACGGTTGCTGATCCCAACCGTTGGTGATATACAATCGATACACTAAAGCGAAATGAGTGGTCGGTCATGTGTGGCCGGGTTGCAAGATGTTCTTGTTGAACCCAGTGTACTCCTTTCTAGAGGTACACTTGGGAAAGGTGGTTCTAACGTGTCTTGTTCTCGAGCTCTGTAAACCAAAGCTCTGATACCAAATGAAGCAACCCGAACTTCCCCGTAAAGGAGAGCCCGAATCGAGTTGAGGACAAGACGAATCAGAACACAAACAGAAGAACATTTCATACCTTATTACAACAATTTCATCAGAATATAAGAATATTCTAGAGTGTACATGAAATAATATACAGAACAAAAATATCATAGATTTACAACTTACAATGCAGCAGAAAATAATACAAAACACAACTGAAAGAGATAAACGGATACAGAGCTTTCCGAATATCATTCCAGCTGTAAACCAGGTCTATAAATATAAATCTGCAAAACCAAAACTACTAGCTGCTCGTGTGGAAAATAGGGGCACCCAAAGTTTAGGTTAAAACAATAAACTCCATGTCAGTCATGTGACTTGTGTGAGAACTAAAACAGTTATTATCTTGGTTTTAAAGTAAGGTAAATCAAGGGACCTCGCCGTATAACACGGAACGGGATTCCTCCCAAGAATACCAGTGCATGAATACAATACGCAATGCTAAATAAAGAACAATGAAGCTATTATAAGACTCATGTCCCATCACACAATGCAACGCAAGCCAGAGGAAGCCAAACATGCTTGGTACGTTTAAAACAAATCATTTTGATACTATTATAATGTAAAGTGTATGAAAACAACTTCAAATATAAATGTGTCAATCATAGACGGCATAGTGCCCCATCCCGCTATGTCGCCATACTAGGCTCTATAATCAAAACCGCAAAGTCACATATTGGAAGTTGGATTTCCATCTGTGAACCAAGGCAAGGGATCGTCCTTACTGCTTCGAGACAATCTAGCCCATGTCTTAGGAACAGCCGCAACTGCACCTTGGATCGTCAAGGCCGGTCCACATGGAGTGGATTAAAATGCCTGAACACTGCATTTCCCTGCCCTATGGGGCATAAATCTGGTATGTATAAAGACCATCCATCGGCTCCGCAGAGACCGAAATAACCGAGGTGCCTCGCTATCCATCATTCACAAAAGTAAAACGTCAGGGCTTGCAAAACGCTGACACCACTCCTAGCTAGAAGGAAACGCATGCCCTCCCTGAGGTCCTCTCCCGTTTCTTGTTCACCCCGGGGTGTGAGGCTCGCGAATTAACGCTACACAATGCTATGCTACATTAAAGTCGTGCTTTGATCATCAGCCACAAGACTCTGCTTTTCAACAGAAGCCTTGATCATTTGCATCTCAGCATGCCACACAGGCAATTCACGCAATGCAACCGATGTATATCAATCACACAGAATGAAATCCAATGTCAGACACACATCCATTTACAAGTTCATTCTGGTCTGAACGAAACCGGAGGCACCTTATTCCTCGTCCCATATGTCAAAATACAGGAGAGAGGTCCTCGAATATCTGGTCGATCTCCAAGTACGTCTGGACAATCACCACTTATTACCTTGTCTTGGGTGTACAGCCCAATTAAGACATCAGTAATCATCCAAACGATGTGAAGACCTCCGGTCTTCAACCACCGTCTTCATCGTCGACTCATCGTCAATTCAGTTATTTAGAATGGGATAAACCCGGTCTTTCTGAATAACTCGCTTATCTTATAAACAAGTGTTATAAAAACACAAAATATGCCTCATTCCAAATGAGAATATTCTTTTATTTAAATATTCATATCCTTCGGTAACGGTTCCAATTAATTTTATCAAATATAATTTCTTTAAATTTATTCTTTAATCTTCCTTTGGGAATCAAACCATACCAAATTATGGTTTATCCAAACTAGCCGGGATTAGCGAACATTACCGAAGTAATCAATTGTTTTAATTTCCAATCCCAACCTATTCATCCCATGAAGTAAAACTGGTAATACTTCATATCTAACACCACGGTGTTATCGGTAAAATTAATTACCATTTCACGTTCAAATCTAACTAAAGATTTAACTAACACTTGGAGCAAAACTGGTGATACCCCATTCTCGATCATTTCTTGGATTTGATAATTTTAGTTATCAAATTCACCTTTCAATCTATTTAAAGATTCATTAAAACTCTATTTCAGTTTTAATCTCGAAAATCATTACTTAATGATTATTCCAAGTTAAGAAATTAATCTTATCTTCAGCTGGGTTAAAGAACTAATGTCATTTAAAACACAGCTCACGATAAACCCAAAATCACATTCCGTTAACAATGGAATCTTCACGGAGATCAATATACATAATCGATATGAACTTCCATATCCAACCGACACTATAAATGGAATAACGGCAATGCCTCTTAAATTCCATATATAGTAACAGTCTTCCTCAATAGAAGTCCACTTCGATTATTACCAAATCAAATTCCATTCCAATTTATTTTATTAAATTGGAAAACTTCACTTTGGAAAATTTCCTTTAAATCTTAACAAAAGATCTATAAATTCCAAATCACATTTCACTGTAAATCGGGTTAAAGAATGAATGTCGTTAAAATCACAGTTCATGATAAACCCAATTCACATTCCATTTTATTCCAATTATTAAATATAATTGGAAACTCTAACAATCTTTATTAAAAGATTTATTCTCTTCACATGGGGTTCAAGAACAGTGTTACTAAAGACACCGTTCACGACAAACCCAAAATCCCATTTGATATTAAATACAAGGCTCAGAATAGAAAATATATATCGGCTTATATTCAATATCAAATACTACAACCAACAAATATCGTATTGGAAATAACGATATAAATATATCTTTCAAATTTCCATAACAATATCTGTATAATCACGAAATCCAACATCGAAATATTCCGAAGACAATTTCGATTCAAATCCATTCCAATTTATATATTGGAAATCCTGGGTATTTTTAAAACCATTTCAAATTCAATTTATTTATTTTAAAAAAATATTGGATAATAATTCTAGTTAATAACTAGTTCATTTCGATAAAAATCTATTTTTATCTTTTCAAATATGGAATTTTTCATCCCAATTCTTTCCAAATCATTTCTTATAATTTTACACTAATTATTGATATTTTTAATAATTTATCAAGGCTCGTACAGTCGATTTCCATAAAGGACCAACGAACTTCACTTACAGCGACCTTTTCCAAATTTGATTTGGACATAATTCCATATCCAACCATTAGATTTCAAATCTCTAATATTCGTTAGAAAGCTCTTTTTGATACGAACCCAAAGGTTTCGATTATAGGAGAATCTGATGGTCGGATCTACCGTAGTGTCCATTCGAAGTCAATGGATGAAATTCACGAACTACCGCGGCGCGGCGCGTTCTATTCAGGCCATTATATTACATATATAATATATATTTTGTCAATTTCCATTTATATATATTTTATAAATCGTTTTTAAATTCGTTTTCAAAACGATTTCAACTTCATATTCAATTTCAAATCAAAATTGAATATTCCATATCATTAATATATAAATGATAATATTTTCAAAACATTAGATTTTGAAATCAATTCCTTTTCGATATTCATTATAGAAATGAATAAAATCGATATAAATATCGTTCACGTCAAAATGGCGTTAATCTAATCAACGCGGCTATATATATTTGTTTATATACGTTTCCATCCCAAATCGGACATCAAAATCAGATTTTGATTATTTTCTGAATATTATTGTAAAATATTCGTTCGTTCTGAATCGGAATCAGACACAGTCAATTACCATATAATGTTATTTATATAGATTTCATACAACACACGCATATAACAACCATAATCAACAATCATCCATCATCCAGAGTGCATTCTACACTGCATAAGCATTAAATATAAATATTTAATGCTTACAACAGCCCGTCGATCAATCAATTGACATACCACTAAACAGTTGGGACTAGTGTGCATCAAATATCATCCCAACACCCGTGTGGGGTTTCAATCCACAAACACTGAATACTATTTGTGAAGTTGTGCGATGTGTAAAATATATCATCCCAATCCATATCAGTGAAATGGGTGTTCATAAACAAATCGTCTGATTTGTAAATGAATATTTATTTTATTCATATCAACATTAAAAATTAAATTTTTAACGATAAAATATTTTATTCAACATATGAATATTCTATTCAGTTCATTTATACAATAAAAATGATATTTTTATTGTTCCAACGTATTTTAGAAAATTTTGGCGGCATAACGTCGCGATATCAAAATCGGGTAATGTCTAGCATTACCCCTCTCCTAATATTAGCTCATGCCATACACACATAACAATTCTAATCAATTCATTTCACCCAAACAACCATATTCAACCAAATAATTTAATCAACCAAACCAAACAATCAAACAAGTCGTCCATGGTCTATGGACGACGGGGAATAGTTCATGTATGCAGTTATAAAAATAAATAACTGTATAAGAAAATTATAGTGAGGAGTTCTCACCCGGCCGCCATTCTTTATTTCTGAATGGTTCAAATTTGCCTAAAATTCCAATGCAATCTTTTCCCGCTGTTCATAGTAAAAATCGCAATTTTAATATTATGTTTATTTTAAAAATCACATTTTTATAATGGCACTTCATATATAAAAACCATATATTTTTATATCTCTACTTCTTATATAAAGATTGAATTTTTATTTCTCTTCATATATAATAAAAATCGAATTTTTGTGCTACTTCATATATATATATATATATATATATAAATCGAATATTTATCGCTACTTTCAAAATGAAAATCTAATTTTTCAACAATGAAAAATCTAATTTTTCAACAATGAAAAATCAAATCTTTTTAATGAACAAAATCAAATCTTTTTTATTATAAAAATCTAATCTTTTTATTCGCTATTGTTTATATAATAAAAAATATATTTTTATTATGCTTCTTTCTATATAATTAAAAAACCACGTCTTTTCCAAGTTAAAGATCAAATCTTTTCTAAATTAAAAATCTATCTTTTCTTTATCAAAAATCCTACCTTTTCTTTATCAAAAATCCTACCTTTCTTATCATAAAAACTATATTTTTACCTACATACAAATCATATATTTATTTCTATAAATAAATAAAATTAAAATTAAAAACTGATTTAAATTATGTCATTATATAAAAATAAAACTGAATTTTAAAACCTATGTTTTATAAATTAAAATCACCTTTCTTTGATCTCCAAGAACCCTAAATCGAAGCATTTGAAGCCAAAGTGGATTCGAGCATCAGAGAGAAAGGGGCCACGCTGCGTGGTTCGTCGGTGGTGGTTCAGGAGGCGGGGTCAGCGACGTTGGTGGTCTCGGTGGACCTAGCGTGGTCGGGTTGTTGGTTTGGGCGGCTTTGGGTAGGGCGTGAGGGGTTCTCACATCGGGGGGAGGGGGGAGAGGAAGGGGAGGAGGAGCGGTCGTTGGTCAGCGGGGTGGTGGAAGGTCAGCGGCGGCAAGCGTAGGTGATGGAGGAGGGGCTGGACGAGATCAGCGGGTTTATTTTCTTTTTCTCTTTTTTTTCTTTTCAAAATACCCCGTTGACTGGGAGGAAGAGGGTAGGAGAGTTTTATATAAATATATATTTTTTATTTCAAAAAGTACCTTTTTATTTTGAACTCGAAATCAAACCCACTGACTGTCATCCGTAGCTAATTACCCCCATTCCGAACACAACGGGATATGTCACGTAGGCCAATTTGATCATTACGATCAGTTTTTGTTAAATTTACAATATAAATAAATATAAGGGTCAATATTGATTATAACATACAATTTAATTTGCTGGGGCCACATACTGACTCTAAAAATTCCCAAAAAATTATCTCTAGCTTCATATTGACGATACGGTCCTAAGAAAACTAATTTCGTCAAATTTGAAGACCAGTTGAAAAATGGCCATTTTCTGATCGATCGAAATTGACTGAAACTATTAAAACACGTTTTCTTTTGCCACGTTCACATATTGATTTCAAAAATTATGGAAATTTGAATCTAGCAATAATTTGACATCCCTAATCCAACAAAAGTGGTTTCATAGAAAACGTATGTCGTTTGCAAAATGGCTATTTTTAAGGGTTATATTTCTATAGCGGTTATTCTGAATTTTCAACTGGGCATAACTTTTTATTCCCGCTATGAAATTTCAATTTTTCGGATTCGTTGGAAAGATATTTTCAAATAGATTATAATATCTTTGGTTTCACCAAAATCCGGTTTATTTTGAATCCTGTACGTTCATTTGAAATATGAAATCGAATTTTCAAACTATCACACCATTTCCAATTCCTTTTATAATTAAAATAATTATTTATATTCTAACTTCGATTCAAATAAATATTTCCATTCCAATTATATTCAAAATAAATTTTTTGTCGTTATTATTTAAAATAAATCATTTTAAATATTCAAAATCCATTAAAATTGCCAACATAAAAATTTTAAGTTGGTTCTGATTTTCCGGGTTGTTACAGAATCAACTTTAGTTACTTCGGTTGATTCAGATTCTTTTAGATTATGGCACTTGCGGATGGATCACATTAGTGAGCGCAGCGTGGACGAGATAAGAAATGTAACAACCCACATTTTATGTATTGGAGGATCATAAAATATTTTATTTAATTCCCTGAGGGTTAGATCATTCTCATATTTTGATATGTTGTTTATGCGGATGTAAGACAAATCCATAATTTTTATCAATTTTATTTATGACCATTTTTCCCCTGCCAGTTTTATACAGGGAATAACTTTTGACGGGGATCGAATCTGGTGCTTAGATCAATTTCATTGGAAAGGAAATGATGTTTCCAATTTCGTAGAGTGGTCACATTAAAGATTTGGTTTAGCGGTTTGGGAGGAATCACTGTTTTAATGCAACTCATTTTCTGGACAGACTAATTAGTCATTAGTGGGGTAATTAGTGAGGCCCATTAAGGCTAAGGGCTGTTGGCTATAAATACGAGGGTAGATGCAAGGAGAATTGTTTAGTTTCTCCATTTCTCTGTTTGGTTGGAGTTTGTGATTCTCCGTACTCCGTCAAATACCTCTCCTCTTCATTTTAATTCATAGATTTATATAAGAGGATTGAAGATCAACATCGAAGAAAGTATATTGCATCAAAGTGATTGATTCAGAGGCCGTTCTTCGTTGTCCGAATTAGAGATTCATCGTTTTCAAGCTATTTTATGGGTTTGGTGAGTGATAAGCATCTCTCACATGGATTCAATCAAGTATATGAGTTGTTTGATTGTAATTTTCATCATTTCAAGTTGTTTTCACCTAGATCTAACTAAGGTAAGTATTATTCAATTCAAATCACCATAGGATCTAGTCTAGTAAGATTATGACGATAAATTCATATGTTAATTCATGTGTTTATGGAAGTTTAGATCCTTTTATTGATTTGTTCATCGTTTTATCATGATTTGTTGAAATTCATATGATTGTACAATGATTTTTGATTTGCTAATGTTTGTTAATGGTTGATTTGGTGTGATATTGTTTGTTTGGATGAAATTGGTCAATTTGGATGAGTTGCGTGCATAGAAGTTTGTAGTTGGATGGATCGGCAGTTGGAAGGATCTGCAGTTGGATGGATCGGTAGTTGGATGGATCGGCAGTTGGAAGGATCTGCAGTTGGATGGATCAGTAGTTGGATGGATTGACAGTGGATGGATTTGTGGTTGGATGGATCGGCAGTTGGATGGATCTGCGGTTGGTTGAATCTACAGTTACATGGATTAGCGGTTGGATGGATAAGCGATTGGATGGATCTACGGTTGGATGGATCGACAGTTGGATAGATCTGCAGTTGGATGGATCGGCAGCTGGATGGATCTACAGCTGGATGGATGGTTCGGCAGTTGGATGGATTTGCAATTAAAAGGATCGACAGTTGGATGGATCTACAGTTGGAAGGATCAGTAGTTGGATGGATCGACGGTTGGATGGATCGGCAGTTGGATGGATCGACGGTTGGATGGATCGGCAGTTGGATGGATCTGTAGTTGGATGGATCGGCAGTTGGATGGATCGGCAGTTGGATGGATCTGTAGACGGATCGACAGCTGGATGGATGGTTCGGCAGTTGGATGGATTTGCAATTAGATGGATCGGCAGTTGGATGGATCTACAGTTGGAAGGATCGGCAGTTGGATGGATCGGCGGGTGGATGGATCAGTAGTTGGACGGATCTGCGGTTAGATGGATCGGCGGTTGGATGGATCTACAGTTGGATGGACATGAAGTTGGATGGATCGGCCGCTGGATGGATCTGCAGTTCGATGGATTTGTAGTTGGATGGATCGACAGCTGGATTGATCGACAACTGGATGGATCTGCATTTATGGATCGACAATCAATCCAGTGATGGATCGACGACCGATCCAGTAATGGAACAACGACCGATCTATCTATGGATTAGTGAACGATCCGTCAAATATATGACCAAGTGAAGTTTTTTTTGGTTCAACATTGGATGTAGCTTCGACGTAATTTTAAGATGGAATGTTAGAAGCGAAGTGAGGTGTTCGTTGATCAATGAAATGCAATGAATGTGGATTGTACTTTGATCGATGAAATGCAACGAATATGTGAGACAACTCAAGAATGTTTGAGCGTGTGGATAATGGTTGCTCAAGGATGTTTGAGCTTATGGATAGTCGCCGGTGATGACGACTAGAGTTATGGAGACCAAGAGATTATAGTTGATCGAAGGTTCTAAAGGGTTCAAAGCAGGGGAATCGTGGGGACGCCAATTAGGATCTTATTCAATAAAGATCGTGTACCCAGGGAAGTCATGATGGGACTAGTTGTCTTCATGAGTAAGACAAACATACGAGTCACTATGAGGTATGGAGTTTAGCTAGAATAGGAGTTACCATTAGCAATTCATAGATGGCATGTCATGGCCAGTCATGGCCTGTCATACGATTAACGATGGTTTCAAGGTAGGATAGGCGGTGATAGCCAGAGTCGTGGATGCTATTGTTTGTATCATCTTGTGTGGATTATTTTTCATCAAGGGAGATATTTCTTGGGTGCTTGTCTAATGTTGGTTTAGGCCTTCGGAGCTTGTGCTTGGAGGATATCGAACTCGATTAGGATAGCCTACGCTTGATTATTGGACACTATGAATGTTACTGTTTGTTTCTTTGCTGATTGTTGTAAAGGCTATCACTATCGGATGTGGAAGAGACGGGTTTGGGTTTCTTCTTTGTTGATGTTGGTAGATTATATGACAAATCTGCCTATTTCTCATATACTTCATTGATGATGTTAGAAAGCTGTTTATCGCTCATTAAGACTATTGTCTGACTCAAGGTTTTATGTCTCCCTCTTATTACCTTGGGTTGTTCATCCATGTTTTGGATGGGCAGATTGAGTAAAATGTAACAGGTAGTAGATCTTGATGAGGACGATGCTGCTGAGCGATCAATGACGAGAGTGAGGTTGGCGTATTATTTTCTACTATCTACTATTGGTTGTTTCTGCTGTTACAATTGTTGACACTCAAAGTGGCTTTGTAGTGAGGCTGACTGTACAAATTCTATTGATGTATGGATATTTCATGATGATATGAAAGTTTAAGATTCTGCTTATTTTTGCTTCACTATTATTGCATGTTGTATATGTTTTGTTATATTTTATCCTTGCGCTATGAGTTATACGACACGTTTCACGTGTGTTTTCTTCTTTGATGATCGCCTCTTATCGGCCTAGAATGTCATATAGCGCACTTCTCCACGGAATTTGCTGGAGGTACAGGGCGGTCATCACATTTGGTATCAGAGCTCTGGTTAATCGATTTTAGCCAAAGTTCGAAGACGTAATGACGTGTGAGAGACATGTTTGTAGTTTTCTAATGGATGTATACTATATTAGTGTATAGTATAATAGCGCTTGAACTCCATTGCAGTTTTTCTCATGTGTGAACTAATCATTCTATTTTTCAGATTTAGAATGAGTCGTCGATCTTCGAGACATACTGCTAGGGAGGAAACTGTTCCTGGAGGGGAAGATGGCAGTATACCTGATTACCCAGCTATGTTCAAGGCTATGATGGTAGTGATCATGAGGAGGGTACCTGCTCCAGGACCAGCTGCGGTAGATGTTGGTGTTCAAGTGTAGGTACTGATGGCGGTTGATTTTGCTAAGATGGGTAAGAACTTCATTGCTCTTGGTGGTAAGCCCTTCAAAGGAACAGACCTGACAGTTGAGATTCAAGGGTGGATTAATACATGTGTTCGGACATATGGAGACTTGGGTATTAAGGATGCGACTAAGAGGAAGCTTGCATCAAGATAGCTACAAGGCAGAGCTATGAATTGGTGGAACTCTGTCACTTTAGAGACACTAGAAAATGAGCTTACTTGGGATCAGTTCCAAGTCAAGTTTGAGGCGAAGTTCATTTCTACCGCCAAGAAGTCAATTATGTTTAAGAGGTTTGTGGAGATGAAGCAGAATGGTCGACCAGTGTTGGATTATGTTTCTGATTTTGAAGCTTTGTCCAAGTATGCTCATTCGTATTTTGAAACTACTTACCAGGAGAACGAGAAGTTCGTCATGGGCTTTGATAAGTATCTTGGAAATCATCTGGTTGATCATCTGGATGACTCTTACGAAAAGATCGTTGAGAAAGCTTTGAGGCATGAGAGTTTGTTTCCCAAGGAAGAAGTTGCTGCTGTAACCAAAGAGGATCTGAAAGCACGGCATGGTGGTAATAACAAAATGGGAACAGGAAGAGGAAGTCGGAGCAACAAGGGAACAATCGCCAGAAGAAGCCGAAAGGCGAGGTGACATGCTACAACTGCCAGTAGAAGGGCCATTTTTCCAAGGATTGTAAGAATCCGAAAGTTGAGAGGATGTGTCACAACTGTGGCAAGCCTGGGTATCTCAAAAAGGATAGTCCAAAACCAGCTGAGAGTAAGCAGATGATGTGCACATAAATATGCACATTTATATTCACACGTTTATTCTTGTTTTAATTAAATAAATAACATATTGGGCTATTTTTACATGTTTTAACCAAAAATTCTCAAATTATCATGCATTCATCTTTATATTGGGAAAAGACGATCATTTGTGCATGTATGTATTTTTGATAAAATTTAATTGTTCATTTTCATGTGTCTTGTAGGAATTTAGGAGCAAAAATGAAGTATGCACATGAAGTTTACATGGGGATATACAAGCATAAAGTGGATACAGAGAATTGGAGATGGAATTAACTTACACACCACTTAGTAGAGAACACCACCTACCTATTGTCTCTCCTTCCTTAATGATACAATTAGAGGCTAATATATTAGTAAGTGGAGACAAAAAAGGCTTCATACAATTTTAATGAATTAGTAGTAGCTAAAGACAATTGGAAGCTTCATGAAGGGGTATTTTTGGTAGTCCCCAACAAAAGTGATTAGGGTTTTAGGGTTTAGAACATGCATAAATACCCCTTTTATGTTGTTGTAAAGATCCTCTCTTTTATTTAGTTAGTGAGTAGGATCAAAATCAAAGCTCTCTTTTTAGTTAGTTTAATTTAGAGTGGATGCTCAAATCCAAACCTCTCTTTTATTTCCATGGCTATTTAGCCATTTTCTCTTATGTATTTATGTTTTAACACAATTTAATTTCTTGTTCGTTTAATTCTTGTTATTTACTTTATGCATTAGTATAGTTTAATTTTATGCGAGTAGTTTAGTTTTATTTTGTTTTTGTTAATTAGTTCTCTCTTTGGTTTTGTTTATGTTTATGTTGCAATAACTTTTGTTGTCATAATTACATATATTAAAGGCTAATCTCTTTCAACTTAAGGGTAATGAACTCTCTTGATTATGTAGATGCAAAATAATTAGTTTATCCATGCTCTCTTTTGTGCTTCATATCATGTTGATGTTATTGGTTTTATGTGTTCATTATTGAATTTGATAGCCTATATTGTTAACACTAAATAGGCTATGCTTAGTCATATGTTCATTAATTACCTCTTCATCTACATATGATAATGGTGATTAAGTGGAGGTTGAAATAAAAATTTGATGGTTTATAGTTCTAATTAATAGTTCATAGGCCATGCTTAAAGTATATTTCATTTTATCTTGTTGTCGTTTTTCATTAGAACTGATAGGGTGATTTAGTGGGTATGTTATAGCTTGATAGTTTATTTATGCTAATTAATAGCATGAATAAGTTATACTTATAATAACCATATCAACTAAATTCACAAATGACCAATAAAAAGAGATCATGGTTTCACTTTATGTTGATACATGTGATCTAGAGAGTGGAATTATACTAAGTTGTCATTTCGTCTCATGTTTTTATCTAACTTAGTTTGTTAATATAGTTTAGTTGTAGTTGTATTTAAAATTTCACTTGAATTTGGTGCAATTTGATTGAATATAATTAAAATTATTTCTTTCTTCGTGGATTGACCTGTATTCGCCATGTACTACAAGTGCACGTCGTGCGCTTGCGGTTTAAACACTTCACAACCGTTTTCTAATCAATAGAATATTCGTCGTCGACCAACAGATTGTGAAGGCTTATGCTTTGGAAGTCATGCCATCTTCTTCAAAAGCTCCTATGGCAGACAAGAAAGGGAAGAGTGTTGTTGTTCAAGGTATGCTTTCTGTTGGAGGTGTTTCAGTTTGAGTGTTGTTTGATATTGGAACATCGCATTCTTTCATTTGCAATGAGCTTGTGTGTCGTTTGGGTTTGGAACCCGAGATTTGTGACAGACCTTTAGTTATGACAAATCCAGTAGGGGGTTCGTCCATCTTGTATATGATTTGTCGTGGTCTAGTGTTGTTGAGTCATGGTATCTCCTTGTAGTGTGATTGTTTTGTTTTGAACCTTGCTAGGTTTTGGATCATTTTGGGTATGGACTGGCTCAAGAGGTATACGACAAAAGTGGATGGCGCGAAGCTCGAGGTGATAGTCGGGAATATGGAAGGGTGAGTTGTTGTGGTTCGATGTAAGTCAGAAGACGGGGCCTTCGTCAGCTTTTTATATTCGCTTGTGATTCCACGGGAAGACCTGTCATCCGTGTCGATCGCTAGGGAGTTTAATGATGTCTTTGAAAAGGTCAAAGGCTTTCCATCGCATTGCGAGATTGAGTTCAGGATTGATTTGGTCGAAGGTGCTAGACCTATCATTATAGCCCTTAGGTGGATGGCACCTAGAGTACAACGAGAGTTAGAGGTGCAAGTTCGTACCTTTTGGGAAAAGGATTCATTTGGAGGAGCGTGTCCGAATGGGGTGCACCAGTTGTGTTTGCAACTAAGGCTAATGGATCTTTGAGATTACGTGTGGATTATCCTGAGCAGATCCAGAAATGGATAAAGAATTTGAAGTCGATTGAAAAGTTTGGCTTCGTAGGAAAGGACGATTGGTTGTTCCTAAATTGATGGATTAAGATATGAGGTTCTAAGGGAATATCGTCACTCGAATTTGACGATTCATCCAGGTGGTAATAAGATGTATCAGGACATGAAGCGAGCATACTACTACGAAGGGATGAAGAGGGATGTTGGAAAGTTTAATTCCAAATGCATGAACTTTCAGTTAGTAAAAGCTAAACAGAAAAGGCCGAGTGGATTGCTTCAGCCATTAAAAGTTCCTATGTGGAAATGGGAGAGAGTATAGATGGATTACAGAGAACTAGGACAGGAAATAAAGGAATTTGGGTCATAGTGGATTACTTGACCAAAAGTGCAAGGTTTATTCATATCAAACCGACTAGGACATCATCGAAGCTGGCTGAGCTACATATAAAATGGATAGTTCGATTCCATGGTATCCCGAAGAGCATAGTGAGTGATCAAGATCAATTGTTTACAAGTGGATTTTGGAAGAGTTTGCAAGAGACTTTAGGAACCGAGTTATGTTTGAGTACGACTTATCATCCCCATACTAATGGTTAAACTAAGAGGGTTAACCGAGTTTTGGAAGATCTCCTTAGAACTTGTGTATTGGACTTTGTAGAATCATGGGAAGACCATTTACATTTAGTTGAGTTTGCGAATAACAACAACTACCAATTGAGCATCGGGATGTCACCATACGAGGCGTTGTATGGCAGACCATGTAATTCTCCGGCATGTTGGTTAGAGACTGGAGAGGAGCTGATACTTGGGCCAGAAATGATAAGAGAGACCTCGGACTATATTGAGATCGTTCGGCAATGAATGAAGGCAAACCAAGATCTTCAGAAGAGTTACACTGATAAGCGTCGAAAAGATTTAGAGTTCAATGTTGATGATATGGTTTAAGTGGAGATTTCGCCGTTGAAGAATGTTGTTTGGTTCGGAAGTAAAGGAAAGTTAGATCCAAGTTTCGTTGGATTGTTTCCGATAGTCGAGCGGATTGGAAAGCTCTCATATTGATTTGATTTTCCCAAGAAGATGTTGAGTGTGCACGATGTTTTTCATGTATCTTTTCTATGGAAGTTTGTGCATGATTCAAATGTGGTGGTATCTCTCGATCGGTATGAAGACTTAGAAGTCGAGTCAGTAGTTTTGAGACCTCGTAAGCTGCTTTGCGTTATGGGGAATGACACAAAACAACTTAGGAGGAAAACGGTCAAGCTAGTCAAGGTACAATAGAGCGAGAATAATGACGATTATACATGGGAAACATAAGAGAGTATGAAGACAATCCATCTAGAACTCCTCGTTAGTATGACCCATTGATATCGTGTCAACTTTACACCATTATAACTTGTACTATTATTAGAAGTTCTGCATGTTAGGTTAAGGCTATGGATACATGGTTTGATGGATGCTAGATTGGATGGTAGGCTGGCTGCTCGCAGATGGTATGCATGCAGAATGGTTTTGGTTGCTCGTGTTTGCTTAGGATTTCGGGGGCGAAATTCCTAAAGGGGGGGAGAATGTAACGACCCGTATTTTATGTATCGGAGGATCATGAAATATTTTTATTTAACTCCGTGAGGGTCGGATCATTCTCATATTTTGATATGTTGTTTATTAGGATGTGGGACATGTTTATAATTTTTATCAATTTTATTTGTGACCATTTTTCCCCTGCCAGTTTTATACAGAACATAACTTTTGACGGGATCAAATCAGGTGTTGGGATCAATTTCATTGGAAAAGAAATGATGTTTCCAATTCCATAGAGTGGTCACATTAAAGATTCGGTTCAATGGTTAGGGAGGAATCGCTGTTTTAGTGCTACACATTTTCTGGACAGACCAATTAGTCATTAGTGGGATAATTAGTGAGCCCCGTTAAGACTAGGGATTGTTGGCTATAAATAGGAGGGTAGAGGCAAGAAGAATTGTTAAGTTTCTTCATTTCTCTATTAGGTAGGAGTTAGTGATTCTCCCTACTCCATCAAATACCTTCATCTTCATTTTAATTCATAGATCAACATAAGAAGATTGAAGAACAACATCGAAGAAAGGTAGATCGAATCAAAGTGATTGATTCGGAGGCCGTTCTTAGCTGTCTGGATTAGAGATTCATCGTTTTCAAGCTATTTTGTGGGTTTGGTGAGTGATAAGCATCTCTCACACGGACTCAATCAAGTATATGGCTTGTTTGATCTTAATTTTCATCATTTCAAATTGTTTTTACCTAGATCTAATTGAGGTAAGTATATATTCAGTTCGAGTCACCACAGGATCTAATCTAGTAAGACTATAATGATAAACTCATATTGTAACAACCCGTATTTTCAATAAACTGTTATAACATAAATCGAGGCAGAATTTAATTCTAAAATCTGAATCAGGGGAAACGGGCTATGCCATTGCGTTCGTCTCGGAAAAATACGCGAAATAGAGTCCGAGTTTTCGAAAATCGGAGCCAGTATGACCCGGTTAAGGCCCATTGAAGTTTTCAGAAATTTCTATGCTAAAAACAGATTTAAATTTCAAATTAAAAACCAGGATTAGGGCTAATCGGGGTTAGGCGGGAAAATTCCCGCCAGGGCCCCCATGTCGACAGGCATGTCGACAGGGGTCCTATGGTGTCGACTGCCCTGTCGACAGCCCTGTCGACAGGGGGTAAGCAGGCAGTTTTGCCTGGCGCGCCACTTTGATTTGGGCTTGGTCTTGTGGCTTGGTTCTAGAGAATTCCGAGATCTGACGGGCCAAAACTAACCTAGGGTTAACCCTAGGGCTAAAAACACTCTAATCTTCTATAAATATACCCCTAATCCTACCCTAAAGCCTCATTAATCAATCTAGCAACTAAACTATGCCAAATTGAATCCTCAAATGGCCTCCACCTAAAATCCCTAGCCTCCACCTTCCTCAAAGCTTAATCCTATGAAGATATGATGATCATACAACCTTTTCTATGTTGTCTGAATGCTTAATAACTTGCATACTTCATTAAGTTGCAAGTTTGATTTGCTAAGTTTGTGTTTTTGGGATTTTGCAAAAGGGTTTTCTTATTTGAAGCTTTGTTTTGGGTTTTAAAAGGGCTTCTTCATCTTATTTGGTGGATTTGTGACTTGTTTATATTTGTAAGCCCTCTTACCTTCACTTTACAAACTCTAAAGTTAATATGTGGTGAAAGTTGAGATTTATGTGAGTTTAGTTGATTATGCATGCTTATGCGGACTCGCTATGCCATGTTTTATATGTTTCATAAGTTATGCATGCTTATGCGAACTCATTATGCCATGTTTTACATGTTTCATAAGTTATGCATGCATATGCGAGTTTACTATGCCATGTTCTACAAGTTTAATGGATTATGCATACTTATGCAAGTTCACCTTACCATGTTATACATGTTTTATGGGTTATGCATGTTTATGCAAGTTCACCTTACCATGTTATGCAAGTTTAATGGATTATGCATGCTTATGCAAGTTCACCTTACAATGTTATGCATATTTAATCAGCTATGCATGTTTATGCGAGTTCACTATGACATGATTTGCATGTTTAACATGTATGCATGTTTATTATGATATGTGAAGTTCATCATGTATGTTATGCCAAGTTACCTTTATACACTTATGCGTTATGACGAATATGTAAGCGAGATAATGACGTTGGGAGGGTTTGGGTAAACTTAAAAATACATGAAACTAAAAGATTGGGAATTTACCTATTAAGTTAGGTCTACCCCTTGGGAATTTACCTATTAAGTTAGGTCTACCCAAGTATATGTTAACTTGTAAATGTGTTTTAAAGTGGACATGACACTAGATAACATGATATGGCCAACTCGAGGTTAGACCTAGTTGTGGTGTAAATCTTCCTAGGTAACCACAACGTGGGGTCTAATGTGGGTAGTTGGTCATGTTGCACCATAAGACCCAAGGTTAGACCTAGACGTAGTGTAAATCTTCCCAGGTAACCACGGATGTCTAATGTGAGAGGTTGGGTGCGTTAATTAATTAATGCCTCATGATTAGGGTTAAGTCATGGCCCACTAATACTTAACCAATAATGGGGATGCGAGGATTAGATGGGGTTAAGTGGTTACACTTAACTGATTTAAACCAGGATTAGTGAGGGGTTAAAACCACACTTAACCCTCTTAGAAACCCTAGCAACGTGGTCTGTTCCAGCAGTAATCCCAGTTTGGTATCATTCACAACCCTAGAGGCTAGGCTAGGGCGGGGCACGATTACTGGACTGATGTAAGCGACCAAAGCGACGGCTGAGTGGTACAGCGATGCGGGTCCGGCGGGCTACGGACGTGCACGTAGTCTGATGTTGGACAAACTCGAGGCACGGGTACCAGTAGGCTTAGACTGTGCATTATTGCTTAAGTGTCTGGGGTTGACACCTTAGGGCTTGATACACCCGAAGGTGGACCCAGCACAGTCTGACTACATCCATGTGGGCCGTATGGACACCAACACTTGACGTGTTAGGTTTATAGGGAGCCGATCGACTAGACCGTTGGGCTGGACCTTATATTAAGGTCACTTCAGGTTATTGGCCCGAAGTTTGGGCTAAAGGATCAATATCTGTTTTATGGGTTTGCTAGTACACTGTGGTGCAAAAACTCAATCTTCTTATGTGATGTCACCTTTATCTATTGCCAGTATGTTTACCTCAGTTTCCATCATGCTGTTAACTTTATTAGTTTATAGATTGATCGTAGTAGGGCTTACCAGTCTTTTTGACAGACCTGTTTTCTTTCGCTTCTTTTCTTCCGTTCCCCCCCCCCCCAGGTTCTCAGGGAGGGGCTACACCTGCTTAGTGGATCTTTGGCTTGCTTGTTGGATAGCTCATGTATGGATCTGAGCTAGCTGTGGCTTATCTTTTATTTCTGGGGATTAGTACTGATGTTTTACCATGTATTTTGTTTCTACGTATCTAGACTTATGTTGTATTTTGGATCATGACATTTTGATACTATGTACGTGACTATGTTGGTTTTGTGAGATGATGATGATGGGTTTTTATCTGCTACCGCTGCTTTACTTATATTTATTTTTATATATTCTGTCTTGCGATATCTCTGTGCATGTTTACCTTCACAATAACGCCCCTCCAAAGCTAGTACATTCTAAGGAGTGATCCTAGTGGAGGTGGGGTGTTACATTTGGTATCAGAGCACAAGGTTAACAAGATTGAACAAAACTTTTGAAAAAAAAAAACCCTTTTTGAAAAACTATTTTCAAGAAACCTACTAAGTATTTTCCAAAATAAAGTCTAGATTATTTTAAGGCTAATCCCCAAAAGCCATTAGCGTTATCCTTCGTTCCCTTGACCTGATCTTATCTTTCGTTTCAGTATGGCTGAGAATCTTGACATCCCAGATGGAGTGAACGTACCACTCTGGTATAGGAGACTTCTAGAAGCTAGGGCGGCAGCTGGTCCCGCCAATCCTACTCCCACTCCTCCTCCTGTAGTTGAGAATCCTATCCCTAATGTCCCTCCCCCGGTGATTCCTGTTCCCCCTCCTCCAGCAGTCAATATTCCTCCTCCCGTGGCTAATGTTCCACCCCCTCCTGTTGCTGAGGCTCCTCTTCCTCCTCCTCCCCCTCAGCATCCTCAGATTGAGTTTACGAAGGTTTGTAAAGACTTCAAGGCAATGGGAGGCAAGAATTTCCTAGGCACGGAATCTTTTGTTGAAGCTAGGAATTGGCTGAAAGACACGGAGGACCTGTTTGCTATCTTTGGGATTGATGACGAGAGGAAGATCTTATTGACAGTATGGCTTTTGAAGGATGAGGCGGCCTATTGGTGGGAGGTCACCAATGGGACGAGGCCCGTTGAGACTTGGGCCGATCTGAGGGCTAGATTTGTGACCAAGTTTCTATCTTCTGCTGAGGCGAATTTACAGATGGAGAAGTTCATTGCATTAAAGCAAGGCGATATGTCTGTCAAGGAGTATGTGAACAAGTTTAATCAGCTGGCCCGTTTTGGTTTGGATATGGTAAACACCCCGGAGAAGAAGGCTCTTCGATTTGCTAGAGGGTTGAATGAGCCGCTACAGGGCTTGGCGATGTCACATATTCCGCATGGAGCTACTTTCGAGAGTTTGGTCAATATGGCTCTGCTTCAGGGAGATGGAAAGAAAGAAGTCAAGTCGAGCGATACCCAAGCAAAGAAGATTGATTCTCAAGGCAAAGGAAATCAAGGTGGTCAAAGCAGCCAGGGGAATCAGGGCAAGAACAAGAAGGGGAACAACAACAACAAAGGCAAGGGAAAGTGCAATTACTGTGGCATAGCTGGGCATTTTGCTAAGGATTGCAGGAAGAAGAAAAGGAAGCTTAGTGGTGGATGCTTTTCTTGTGGAGAGACTGGGCACTTCAGCAAAGAATGCCCAAAGAAGAAAGGACAGGCTGGACCTTCAGGAGGGCAAGTTCATGCTCTCAATGCCGCTTCAGTTCCCGAGCGAGGTAGTGTTTCTGTTGAGAACCTTGTTTATATATCTGATCTTCCAGTGCGTACCTTGTTTGATTCTGGTGCATCACATAGCTTTATTTCATCTGATCTTGTTGATAGCTTGCACCTTAGTACTAGCCTAGTGGACGATCCCGTTTGTGTTTCGAATCCCATTGGGGGTTCTGCTCATCTATCTATGATATGTGAGGATCTGAGGATCTCTATACTCAGCGTAGAGTTCTTGTGTAGTGCGTATGTTCTTGGTTTCAGGGGATACGGATTGATCTTGGGCATGGATTAGCTGTCTAGATATGGAGCCATTCTGGATTGTGAGCATAGGGTTGTAAGGCTTGTGACTCGCCTGGGCAACACCTTAGAAATTTCATGCAATCCGAAGAATCCCGTCATGTTATGCTATCTAGAATCTCTCGACTCATCAGAGGAGGCCCTTCAGTCTGTAAGGGTGGTCCGAGATTATCCAGATGTTTTTGAAGAAGTTAAGGGGTTGCCCCCTTAAACGAGAGATTGATTTTCGCATCTATCTGGTGGATAATGCTAAGCCCGTTTCTTTACCCGTTCGGCATATGGCTCCGCGTGAGAGACGGGAGCTGAGCAAGCAAGTGAAAGAATTGCTTGAGAAGAATTTCATCAGGAGGAGTATATCCGAATGGGGAGCGCCTGTGGTGTTTGCAACTAAGGCAGATGGCTCTCTTCGACTCTGTGTGGATTATAGAGAATTGAATAAGCTGACTAAGAAGAACAGACACCCGTTACCGAGGATCGATGATCTCTTTGATCAGCTTGTTGGTGCTTCTGTTTTCTCTCAGCTTGATCTTGCTACGGGTTTTCATCAGCTCAGAGTGGCTGAAGATAGTATAGACAAGACTGCATTCAGAACTCCAGATGGATTCTTTGAATGGCTTGTTATGCCGTTCGGTTTGACGAATGCACCCGCGTATTTTGTGGATTTGATGAGTAGGGTGTTTCGGGAGTTCTTGAATAAGTTTGTCGTGGTCTTTGTGGATGATATTCTGGTCTTCTCCAAGGATGAGGAAGAGCATGCGAGGCACCTAGTAGAGGTGATGGACACGCTCAGAGCACACCAGTTAAAAGCCAAGTTCTCCAAGTGCCACTTTTGGAGAAGGGAAGTCAGATTTCTTGGGCATATCGTATCCAAGCAAGGCTTGGCGGTGGATCCCGCTAAGGTGGTTGCAGTTCAGGATTGGAAGACGCCAAGGAATGCAACCGAGGTAAGAAGCTTTCTGGGTCTTGCGGGTTTCTACCGGAAGTTCATCAAGGACTTCGCGAAGATATCCGCTCCTCTTACTAAGTTGACGAAGAAGAACTTAGTTTTTGCTTGGGATATGGATTGTGAGCTTGCTTTTCAGAGACTCAAGAGAGCCCTTACCTCCGCACCCGTTCTAGCTTTACCCGATGGCAGTAAGATATTTACCGTGTACACTGATGCTTATGGCACGGGATTGGGCGCCGTTCTGATGCAAGAGGGCAGAGTTATATGTTTTGGTGGGAGGCAACTTAAGGTGCATGAGAGGAATTATCCCACTCATGATCTAGAGCTAGCAGCGATTGTATATGCACTCAAGGCTTGGCGTCACTATCTTCTGGGAGAGAGATTTGAGCTGTATACTGATCATAAGTCTTTGAAGTATCTCTTTTCGCAGAAGGATCTGAACTTGAGGCAGCAGAGATGGATGGAATTTTTGGCTTCCTATGATTTTGATATAGCCTATACCCCTGGCAAGGGGAATGTTGTAGTGGATGCGTTGAGTAGGAAAAGGTTGACACTAAGTCCTCTATTTGTTGAGATGAAGAATTTAGAGTTCTTGGCGACCTTTGATTTCTCTTTGGCAATGGAGTCGGTGACCGGTTCCTTGGCATCTCTAGAGCTCAGGCCTACCCTTCTAGATCAAGTTGGGGCTTCGCAAAAGGAAGACCCTCAGATAATTGAGATCATGGATAAGCTGGTTCGAGGGGAGACATCTAGTCACCTTGCTCGATATTCTATAGACGATAAGGGTTGGCTGAGGAGGGACGGAAGGCTTTGTGTTCCGATGGTAGAAGACTTGGTGAGGAAAGTTCTTGAGGAAGCACATCGCTCCAAGATGACTATACATCCAGGTGGTGATAAGATGTATAAGGACATGAAGCGCGTTTTCTTCTGGCCTGGAATGAAAAAGGATGTGGCGGAGTTTGTCTCGAGATGTGTTATTTGTCAGAGAGTAAAAGCTGAGTCGAAGAAGCCCGGTGGGCTATTACATCCGCTAGAGGTCCCGCTATGGAAGTGGGAGAGCATTTCTATGGACTTTATTGATGGGCTTCCAAGGTCCAGGAAGGGGAATACGAGCATATGGGTCATTGTGGATAGGCTCACGAAGAGTGCTCATTTTATCCCAGTGAAGAGAAAAAGGACCGCATCTGGACTAGCATCAGTATATCTTCGTGAGATAGTGCGACTACATGGAGTCCCTTCCAGCATAGTCAGTGACCGAGACCCCATCTTTACTAGTCAGTTCTGGAACAGTTTACAGGAAGCTATGGGCACGAGATTGAACCTGAGTACGGCCTATCACCCACAAACAGACGGCCAAACAGAAAGGGTGAATAGGGTACTTGAGGACTTGTTGAGGCTTTGCATTCTGGATTTTGGTGGTGCTTGGGAAGACCATCTTCCTCTTGTTGAGTTTGCATATAACAACAGTTATCAGGCGAGCATAGGGATGGCACCATTTGAGGCTTTATATGGGAGGCCGTGCAAATCACCTACATGTTGGTGGGAGACTACGGATAAGCTTATACTTGGACCCGACATGATTAGGGATACATCCGAGAAGGTCGAGTTGATTAGAAGACAGATGAAAGCGGCCCAAGACCGGCAGAAATCCTATGCTGACAGGCGAAGGTCCGAATTGGAGTTTGAGGTTGGGGACAAGGTTTTCGTAAAGGTCTCTCCTTTACGAAATGTGGTCCGGTTTGGAGCTGTTGGGAAGTTAGCACCGAGATTCGTTGGACCCTTCCCCATCATAGAGAGAATTGGGAAGATGGCTTATAAAGTGCAATTGCCCGAGAAGTTGTCCGGAGTGCATAATGTCTTCCATGTCTCGCATCTCCGAAAGTGCCTGCATGAGTCCGCTGAGGTGGTTGAACCTAGCATTCTTGAAGACGTGGAAGTAGAGAAAGAAGCAACTTTAAGGAGAGCTCCGATTCGTATCTTGGGGACAGAGACCAAGAAGCTAAGGAATCGTGAGGTCAGATTGGTGAAAGTACAATGGGGTGAAGACGAGGAAGACGCAACTTGGGAAACCGAGGAGAAGATGCGTGGGCTTTATCCATTCCTTTTTGAGGGTACACTCTCAATCTCTTTGTTTAGCATATCTTTCTCTTTGCTATCCATGTTTATCTAGTTATCGTGCAAATCTTGTCATGAGAACCTTAGGTAGAAACCCTTTGGATGAAACATGTGTTTGAAACATGTTATGTTTGATGGTTGCGAGTGGTTGCAAGTGTTTGCAAGTGGTTACTCGTGGATGCATGATACACATTAGGCACTAGATCGGCTCACACACTCCTCATATTGCATGTGCATGAATGTTTATGCTTATTCTTGAATGAAATTTGTATGCAATCACATGGACGTTGCATATGGATGTATGATTGAGCACGCATGTAGATATTATACATTATGTTAGGGATTTGCATACATATGGATACATTTCACTAACATATTTTGCATTGATCTTCGCATTAGATAAGTACATATACACACACTTTTGCATATGTTCATACAGCATTTAGAATCTTTTAAGGACAATGGTTGCTCGTGGATGATGTTTTGAGTAGATGGATGATTGGATGGTAGGATACGTTCTTCCTAACTTGAAGATTTCGAGAACGAAATCCTTTAAGGAGGGGAGAATGTAACAACCCGTATTTTCAATAAACTGTTATAACATAAATCGAGGCAGAATTTAATTCTAAAATCTGAATCAGGGGAAACGGGCTATGCCATTGCGTTCGTCTCGGAAAAATACGCGAAACAGAGTCCGAGTTTTCGAAAATCGGAGCCAGTATGACCCGGTTAAGGCCCATTGAAGTTTTCAGAAATTTCTATGCTAAAAACAGATTTAAATTTCAAATTAAAAACCAGGATTAGGGCTAATCGGGGTTAGGCGGGAAAATTCCCGCCAGGGCCCCCATGTCGACAGGCATGTCGACAGGGGTCCTATGGTGTCGACTGCCCTGTCGACAGCCCTGTCGACAGGGGGTAAGCAGGCAGTTTTGCCTGGCGCGCCACTTTGATTTGGGCTTGGTCTTGTGGCTTGGTTCTAGAGAATTCCGAGATCTGACGGGCCAAAACTAACCTAGGGTTAATCCTAGGGCTAAAAACACTCTAATCTTCTATAAATATACCCCTAATCCTACCCTAAAGCCTCATTAATCAATCTAGCAACTAAACTATGCCAAATTGAATCCTCAAATGGCCTCCACCTAAAATCCCTAGCCTCCACCTTCCTCAAAGCTTAATCCTATGAAGATATGATGATCATACAACCTTTTCTATGTTGTATGAATGCTTAATAACTTGCATACTTCATTAAGTTGCAAGTTTGATTTGCTAAGTTTGTGTTTTTGGGATTTTGCAAAAGGGTTTTCTTATTTGAAGCTTTGTTTTGGGTTTTAAAAGGGCTTCTTCATCTTATTTGGTGGATTTGTGACTTGTTTATATTTGTAAGCCCTCTTACCTTCACTTTACAAACTCTAAAGTTAATATGTGGTGAAAGTTGAGATTTATGTGAGTTTAGTTGATTATGCATGCTTATGCGGACTCGCTATGCCATGTTTTATATGTTTCATAAGTTATGCATGCTTATGCGAACTCATTATGCCATGTTTTACATGTTTCATAAGTTATGCATGCATATGCGAGTTTACTATGCCATGTTCTACAAGTTTAATGGATTATGCATACTTATGCAAGTTCACCTTACCATGTTATACATGTTTTATGGGTTATGCATGTTTATGCAAGTTCACCTTACCATGTTATGCAAGTTTAATGGATTATGCATGCTTATGCAAGTTCACCTTACCATGTTATGCATATTTAATAAGCTATGCATGTTTATGCGAGTTCACTATGACATGATTTGCAAGTTTAACATGTATGCATGTTTATTATGATATGTGAAGTTCATCATGTATGTTATGCCAAGTTACCTTTATACCCTTATGCGTTATGACGAATATGTAAGCGAGATAATGACGTTGGGAGGGTTTGGGTAAACTTAAAAATACATGAAACTAAAAGATTGGGAATTTACCTATTAAGTTAGGTCTACCCCTTGGGAATTTACCTATTAAGTTAGGTCTACCCAAGTATATGTTAAATTGTAAATGTGTTTTAAAGTGGACATGACACTAGATAACATGATATGGCCAACTCGAGGTTAGACCTAGTTGTGGTGTAAATCTTCCTAGGTAACCACAACGTGGGGTCTAATGTGGGTAGTTGGTCATGTTGCACCATAAGACCCGAGGTTAGACCTAGACGTGGTGTAAATCTTCCCAGGTAACCACGGATGTCTAATGTGAGAGGTTGGGTGCGTTAATTAATTAATGCCTCATGATTAGGGTTAAGTCATGGCCCACTAATACTTAACCAATAATGGGGATGCGAGGATTAGATGGGGTTAAGTGGTTACACTTAACTAATTTAATCCAGGATTAGTGAGGGGTTAAAACCACACTTAACCCTCTTAGAAACCCTAGCAACGTGGTCTGTTCCAGCAGTAATCCCAGTTTGGTATCATTCACAACCCTAGAGGCTAGGCTAGGGCGGGGCACGATTACTGGACTGATGTAAGCGACCAAAGCGACGGCTGAGTGGTACAACGATGCGGGTCCGGCGGGCTACGGACGTGCACGTAGTCCGATGTTGGACAAACTCGAGGCACGGGTACCAGTAGGCTTAGACTGTGCATTATTGCTTAAGTGTCTGGGGTTGACACCTTAGGGCTTGATACACCCGAAGGTGGACCCAGCACAGTCTGACTACATCCATGTGGGTCGTATGGACACCAACACTTGACGTGTTAGGTTTATAGGGAGCCGATCGACTAGACCGTTGGGCTGGACCTTATATTAAGGTCACTTCAGGTTATTGGGCCGAAGTTTGGGCTAAAGGATCAATATCTATTTTATGGGTTTGCTAGTACACTGTGGTGCAAAAACTCAATCTTCTTATGTGATGTCACCTTTATCTATTGCCAGTATGTTTACCTCAGTTTCCATCATGCTGTTAACTTTATTAGTTTATAGATTGATCGTAGTAGGGCTTACCAGTCTTTTTGACTGACCTGTTTTCTTTCGCTTCTTTTCTTCCGTTTCCCCCCCCCCCCCCCCACAGGTTCTCAGGGAGGGGCTACACCTGCTTAGTGGATCTTTGGCTTGCTTGTTGGATAGCTCATGTATGGATCTGAGCTAGCTGTGGCTTATCTTTTATTTCTGGGGATTAGTACTGATGTTTTACCATGTATTTTGTTTCTACGTATCTAGACTTATGTTGTATTTTGGATCATGACATTTTGATACTATGTACGTGACTATGTTGGTTTTGTGAGATGATGATGATGGGTTTTTATCTGCTACCGCTGCTTTACTTATATTTATTTTTATATATTCTGTCTTGCGATATCTCTATGCATGTTTACCTTCACAATAACGCCCCTCCAAAGCTAGTACATTCTAAGGAGTGATCCTAGTGGAGGTGGGGTGTTACACATATCTTAATTCATGTGTTTATGCAAGTTTAAATCCATTTACTGATTTGTTCTCGTTTTATCATGATTTGGTGAAATTCATATGATTGTATGATGATTTTTGATATGCTAATGTTTGTTGATGGTTAATTTGGTGTGATATTGTTTATTTGGAAGAAATTGGTCAATTTTGACGAGTTACGTGCATAGAAGTTTGCAGTTGGATGGATATGTAGTTGGATGGATCGACAGTTGGACGGATCTATAGTTGGATGGATCGACAGTTGGATGGATCGACAGCTTGATGGATCTGCAGTTGGATGGATCAACAAGTGGAGGGATTTGTTGTTGGATGGATCAACAGTTGGATGGATCTGCAGTTGGATGAATCGGTAGTTGAATGGATTTGCAGTTGGATGAATCGGTAGTTGAATGGATCTGCGGTTGGATGAATCGGTAGTTGGATGGATCTGCAAGTGGATGGATCTGCAGTTGGATGGATCGACATCTGGATGGATCGGCAGCTGGATGGATCTGTAGTTTTGGATCGGCGACCGATCCGGTGATGAACCGGCGACTGATCCAATGATGGACCGACGACTAATCCATCAAATATATGACCAAGCGAAGTTTATTTTTAGTTCGACATTGGACGTAGCTTCGACGTGAATTCAAGATGCATTAGTACAAAATATGCCTGTTGCTTCGCCTCGTTTGCATCGGTTGTGGTTGCAACCGATGTAATTAGCATAATTTGCACCGGTTCTAGCTAAATACCCGATGCAATTGGTACATGAAAAGTAATAGAAAGTACAAAAAATGCAATTTGCATCGGTTGTCATCAACCCTTGATGCAAATACATCGAAGCAAATGGAGTTTATGTCTCGGTTCTACTTATAACAAATGCAACTAGTTGTATTTGCATCGGTTCTAGAGAGTCGATGAAATTAATCTTGGATCCAAATCCATTTTGGCACCAGTTTTTGCACCGGTTCTATTTATAACAGATGCAACAAGTTGTATTTGCATCGGTTCTAGAGAGCCGATGCAATTAATCTTGGATCCAAATCCTTTTTTCCATCGGTTTTTGCATCTGTTTTATTTATAACAGATGCAACTAGTTGTATTTGCATCGCTTCTAGAGAACTGATGCAATTAATATTGGATCTAAATCCTTTTATGCACCGGTTTTTGCAACAATACTATTTATAACAGATGCAACTAGTTGTATTTACATCGGTTCTAGAGAGCCGATGCAAGTAATCTTGGATTCAAATCCTTTTTACTCCGATTTTTGCATCAGTTCTACTTACAATAGATGCAACTAGTTGTATTTGCATCGGTTATAGAGAGCCGATGCAATTAATCTTGGATCCAAATCCTTTTTTGCACTGGTTTTTGGAGAGCCGATCCAATTACATTATAAATCCAAAATTCTTTTTGCATTGTTTTTTTTAGAGCCGATGCGATTACATCTTTAATCCAAATCCTTTTATTTATTTATTCTTTTTTATCTCCGTTCTCGTTGTCTTTTATTGATATATGGATTAGGGCTATCAACGGATACTTTCGGATATGGATAGTACTATATCCATATCTGTATTCAAAATCATTTTCAGATATTAAATATTTGTTTCTGCGGTTACGGATGGATATTGGATCATATCCGCAAACGATCGATAAATATAGAAATATAAATGAAAAATCTGCATATCAAGCACGTTTATTTATAGGGTGTTCAGTTTATAATTATCATGATATACGAATGTGTTTGTTAAGTATGACACTTGTACATAAAATAACTTTCTTATAATTTATTTTTATTTCAGTTACCAATTTATTGTTGTGTTGTTCAAGTGAATTATATTCTTTTGTTAAGCATGCTTTTACAACATTTTTAACTATAAATTAAAAGCAATTTTAGACGAGCACTAATTATTTGGTATTTTTTTGCTTTTGGTGTTAGAAGCAGCATTTTTTTGGATTAATTCACTTTGAACCAACAGATTAGCAAACTTATTTAAGTTTTGAAAGATGTCATTTTTATTTTATTATAAAACTTTAGATAATTTCATTACGTTGAAATATTTAATACTTTAGAACATTAGAACAATAAAAAATGCGGCCTGGTAAAATAATAGCGGGTAGAATACTAAAATCTATCGCCTTTGCATTTCATCTCCTGCTTCCCATTTCTTTTTCGACATTTTTTTCACAAATTTTCTCTAACTCTCACTTTCAAATGAGGCTTTCAAACTAGGAGACAAAAAACTGACAATCAAGAAAACCCTACCAGTTGAAATTTTCACAATTTGGATCAAGCTTCCTTGTTAATCCACCGATTTGCGATGTGGAGTTCGCCAATTTCTCTTATTAAGGTACCAAATAGCTAATTTTGCACCTTTATTTTTTTTGTCGTCAGTTGTTAAGTTTGCGAAATTATTTGCATGTAAGATGGTTTGGTGTTTGGATAAGATACAATTGAAGTTGAATTCACAGTTAAATGTTGAATCTGTTTTGAGTTTGGATAAGCAATTGACTAATATTCATTGCGCAAATATTTGTTGCAAACATAAATTCTATTTGACTCGTTTCTTTTAATATATTTGCGTATATATATGTAATGTAAATGACTTTTGTTTCTGTTTATCGTCATTCGAATCCTTTATCAATTTTGATGTACTTTAATTCTAATTCCACAATAGTGCAATTTTACTAACATAGAGTAGGGCTGAAATAAATTAAATTTGAGTAAGATAAGGAAAAGTTGGAGTTAAGGACTGTCAATAGTCGCATGTAAACTTAGGCAAGGGTTTCGATCACTCTTTCAAGTTATGTAGCGATAACCATTGAGGAGATAGTTACATCCGACGTCAATTAATTATCCAGTCTTCCATTTTGGATTTTTTTAGACACAAATATTAGGATTTTTATAACTGTTGAGAGAAAACTCCCAGTTTCCTATTGTTATATATTTTCAGTGATGCCAAATTTAAATTTCGTATCCCTTGTTATTTCCATCTTTCGGTTATTACGAGGAAATGGTTTCTTGTCCCTTGACAATATCCAAATGTCTTCTGGATCAAACTCTGGTTAACACAATATATCTTGGGCATCTATGCTATATACAAAAGAGTAACTAATGTATGTGAAATTAATAAAAATGGGTAATGGCATCAAAATAAAATTGCAAATCATTTATGGAGATGTAAGCATTACTGAATACATAAACGGAACTATTAAGATCCCTACAATAGGGGTGAAATCGTGTAGACAATACAATAGTCATTCCCAAAGTGGTTTACTGATATTGTAACGTCCCGGATTTTTTGTCAATTTATAACGAACATTTAAATTTGTTTTAAATACCGAATTATAAATGCAAATGAATTTTTTATATTTGATATGAATGGTAACAAGTGAATTCAGAGTTAAAACTGAATTGAAACAATTCAGTTGACTAATATAAAATTCTGTATTGAATTAGAACGGTAATAATAATTTATTTTCGATAAATTGGATTGTTTGAAATCGATTATATGTTGAATCTAATTTAGTTTAAATCGTTAATTCAAATTGTTATCTTTTTTCACAATTTAATTTAATTTCAGAACTCATTCCGTTGAATTTAGAATGGTGAATAACATTAGCAACGTTACTCGTTACGATTTAATAGTGGTTCGAGATTTGAATTTAAGGGACCGTGAAATATTTTATTATTTAATTAAACAAAAATCAAATCAAAGAAATTAATTCGGCCGACCTACTTCTTTTATATCGTCACCTAAACTAAAATTCGCCGACCTATACATTTCTCGAGCACAATATTCTGTTCTCTAGCTTCTTAACAAAGGCAGACAGGATTTAATGGCTTTAAGTACTGGATGTTCCTTCTCGCGCCTATAAAACAAGGGTAAGGCTTCGCTATTTTTTTTTTTTCATTCTGAATCCCATCTTTATTCTTACTTCCGTTCCTTTTCCCCAATTCAAAATTTAATCAATCCACCGAAATAAAATAAAATAAAAAAGAAGAAGAAGAAGAAGGGGAAACCGCAGTTGAAATCGAAAGTCGCGATTACACCGTGAAGTTCCTGGAAGCTCGAGGCGCGCTGACTCACTCGCGAGAGGTGCGCGATGTTCTCAGAGGAGATTCATACTTCGTGAAGCTTTCGATAGGGAAGAAGTCGCGATCTAAAGAGGAGTTGTGGGTTCTGGGAGGACGACGCGGGTGGATTGATGTGAAGGTCGAAGTGTTTTGGGTTGCGGTTGAGTGATGCGCATGGAAGGGGAAGGTTGCGACAGTGGGATTACTGAAGGAAGTTGATGGAAGTATGGGTTCGACAGTCTTCGTGAGCCGAGGACTGTTCGAAGATGGTGAAGGGAAGGTCGTTGGAAAGTTTGAAGCTGCTGTTTGTTTTGCAAATTGGTCTGTTGAATGGTGAATGGATTTTTGAGGAGCTGAGGGGTTTGAGGCTTTGCAGTGGTGAGTTCGGTTGGTGATGCACTGGTGGGTTTAAACATTACAGTGATGGGGCAGATGGTGTAAGAGGTAACAAAGGAATTGTAGGTTGTCAGTGAGTCGCTCGATGAAATGCCAAAGGAGGATATACAGAAATTTGGGACTGTTTTAGTAGAATGATTGATGATTTGCGAAGATATGCTTCATAGTGGTCGAGTTGGCAAGACAATAAGGTATATATTTTTACCATAATCTAAATTTTTATTACTTATAATAATTATTTTATTAGTGGTTAACTTAAAATGAATTGAGTTTAATCGATAAATTAAAATCGAATAATCGTAGGAATAAATTTATTCAAGATAATTCAAGATGATTGGTAGACGCGACGATTCGGAAATTAAATGGATTTCCAGCTATGAGAAAATCCTGGTGAGTAAATCTCACTCACCTTTAGAATTATTTTTATTTCATTAAAAATAATTGTTTGTTGCTTGTGTGAATATTTTCTGGTTGTTTTATATATATTAGTTATTTAGGCTATTATATATATATATATATATTTTGGGTTGATTGGTTGGTTGGATTCCTGCAGTCTCATTAGCGGATGCCCGCAGTTTCATAGCGGATGATTACCCTATACGCCCCACGCTATGATTAGTGGATGACCTTCTATACCGCGATATTCTGCCACGAAGCAGAATGGGTATTATTTATGTGCTAACATCTGTGGATGCAGGAAAACAGGTTGGAGGGATCCAACTGGATTCCTCAAAAATATATTATCTGTTTTGTTTGTTGTTTGTTTGATTTCATATATATTCATATATGATGTGTTAAAAACCAAATGATTGAAAATTGGGTGATTTGATCGTTTTAAATATCACTGGGCCAATAAAAAGGATATTGGAGATTTAAAAAGGAAAAATTCTATTTTTAAATAGAATTTGAATTTTAAATGGAAATAAAATATCAAACTTGGTTTTGAAAAATAAAACAAGTAGTTCCTTTATAAACGAAGTTTATAAATAGTTCTTTTATAACAAAGTTATAAATGAAGTAAAAAGAATTATCATTTGATAATTCAGAAATAGAAATCCAAGTGTTTTTGAAAATATGATTCAAAAGGAAATTTAAATATGGAAATTTGAATTCAAATAGAAAAGGAAATGGAAATTTGAATTCAAATAGAAAAGGAAATGGGAATTTGAATTTAGAATTCAAATAGAAAATCCAAAGTGGATTTGGATATAGAACTTTCAAATGGTGTTTGAATATAGAGAATTTGAAATAGAATTTTCAAATAGAATTTGAAATAGCATTTCGAAACAGAATTTTTAAAAAAAAGAGAATTTGAAATAGACTTTGAAATTAGAATTTCAAAAATAGAATTGCAATGACATTTGAATTCAAATATAATTGAAAGAGAATTTGACTATATAAATTCAAAAGGAATTCAAATATAGAACTTGAATTCAAAGGAATTTAAATATGGGATTTGAATTCAAGGGAATGGAAATAGGATTTGAATTCAAAGGAATTCAAATGGGGTTGGGATAAAGGAAATTCAAAAATGGAATTTTAAATAAAAGAAATGTAAGTTGAAATATAGAATTTCAAAGAAGAATTGAACAGACTTTGAAATATAGAATTTCAAAGAAAAGTCGAATAGAATTTGAAATATAGAATTTCAAAAGAAGAATTGAAATATGAAATTTGAATAGAGATTTAAATAGAAATTCAAGTATTGAATTTGAATATCCAATAAAAAGGGAATTGGGATTTGAAATATAGAATTCAAATAAAAGGTGAGATTGGAATTTGAATCAAGGGAATTCAAAAAGAATTTGAAAAGGGAATTCAAAAAGAATTTGAAATGGAATTCGAATAAAGAATTTGAAATGGAATTCGAATAAGGAATTTGAAATGGAATTCGAATAAAGGGTTTCAAAGGGGATTTGAATACAGGATTTAAAACTATGGAATTTGAATTGTAAAAATTCAAATGGAATTTGAAATATATATGAATATATATATAAAAGTGGAGTTGAATTCATTTTAAAACGAAGTTTAAAGTTATTATATATAAATATAATTAAAATGAACTCGCCGCAGCGCTGCAATTCGTAAATTAGCGATTCGAACTTCAATTGAATATACAGAACCCAATTGAAGTCGAAATTCTTTGAAACAAGAAACGTCAGGACCGGTTTGATAATAGTTTTCTAATGAAGGAGAAAAATATGAATTTCGTCGTATAGATTTTGAGTTATGTCAAAATCAAATTTTCAGAAAAGCAGCGCCAGAATCATTTTAAAAACAATAATGGTTTATTTAATATTATAAAAGGATTTTAAGTAAATAAAATCCGAAGTTTCTATTTAGAAAATTTCAGAGTTGAGTTGTAAAATATATGCGAATTCAAGTTGTGTAAATATGATTTTTGAAACAGAAACCAGATTTTTGATTTATTGAATAGAATTAACTAAATTGAATAAAAAATTAGTTAATGAGTTTTTGAAGGGATATTGGGATTTGAATAAGTAAATTCGATTTGAAATTTATATTCAAAATGGAAAAGAGAACTAGAATTAAAATTGAAATTCAATTTGGTTATGAACGAGTTAAATATTTTGTTTGAACGTGTTATGTTCAAACAAAGAAGTGAAATAGGCAAAAAGGCTAATTAAAGAATAATTGAGCGAAACTGAATTCAAACGATTCAAAATTGAATTCAAACGAATGGATTGAGTTGAATTGGATTGGAAACAGGTGAACAGGTGTTAAACAGATATGGGATGGAGTATATGAAGATTTTTATTTTTGTGCCGACAAAAAGGTACATGTTTAAATTCATATATGAGTTTTATGCGCCGTATCGGCAAGCCGCTTGGCTTTTTCTTTTTCTTTTTGAGATTAGAAGATACCGGGAAGCTATTTGAAATTTCCCGATGCTCCCGATACAGGGGAGGTTATGGCGAAATTTTCCGGAAATTTAAGGAGTTAGAATATTTTTAAGATATTTTGATAATTAGAAATCATTATATCGACGTATTGAATTCGATAGTAAAGTGAATATAGAAATCGAATGTTGTAAACAAAAAGGGGATAGAGATAAGTGATTGGAATTGTTTCCAATTGCAAATAAAGATTTTTCTAATATATAGAAAATAAAAGAAGTTAATATTTGGAAACGTTTTCCAAATGGCGTAAGAGGCAAGATGATTATTGAAAATATTTGGATAACAAATATTGATAAGGAAATGGAGAAGAGATTTAATTAATGAAATATTAATTAAAGGGCCCAGTGATTTGGTTGATATGTTGATTGAACACTTGTTTTTATTCGATAGTTAAATCACAGACTATCGAAGTTTTTGACCATCGTTGTCAATATGGAGAGACCGGTTGGATTATTATCCGAAGAACCACTCCGTATCGGCATAAGCATTGCGAACCAAATATGCTGAATATATTGAAGACGGAGTAAAGTGCAAGGGCTTTTCTATTTATAGAAATAGTGCCTTCGGTTTCGTTCAATCCCAGAACGAACGTATATGGACGAATGTCTGACAAAGTATTTCCAATGATCAAATGGGTTGGTCTGTATGAATGTATATGGTTGCAACGGATTTATCCCTTAGCATAATATCCAGAATATTTGTGCAAACTCAACTAGTGATTAACGGATCTGACAATGTGGCATTCAAAGTGATTGTGCTATCAATGAATGGTAAGTATGCGTAGCCTCAGGCCTCAACAACCGGGAAAGGACAAAAATCGGGCAGGCAGCATGGCTATGTGGGTCGCACCCATTAGGGTGTATAATCACCTATCTAGAGAAATTCCTTTTGTTTCTAAATCTATCGATTCTGCCCATTCGGGAAACAGTGGTTTGAGCCCAACCGTTGGTGATGTACATTCGATACACTCAAGCGAAATGAGTGGTCGGTCATGTGTGGGCCGGGTTGCAAGACGTTCTTGTTGAACCCAGGTGTATTCGCCTCTAGAGATACATCATCGGAAGGTGGTTCCATACCTTGTCACGTTGGAAATCCAATCTCCAATAAGCGCCATGCGGTTTTTGATTTTACACTATATATGTGGGACGTGAGATGCAAGCGTTCTGCTATTTGGTTATTTATTTGATGTAGACATTATTATAATATCATTGGATTTGATATCAAAGTGTTTTGGGTTATAGTAAGGTAAAAACCGTCCATGTTTATGTGTGGACTGGTCTTACTATTATCTTTTCTTTTGAAATGATTTTTAAAAGTTAAACAAGTGGTTGGAGTTTACTCACACCAGTCCCATGACTGACCCAGAGTTATTTTGTTTTGTTTTCCTAAACTCTTGGGTGCCCAAATTTGTACGGGCAGTCAAGTGTTTCAGTCTTTTACAGATACACTTGGAGGAGCTTGAAGCAGGAGGCTTCAACGTTAGTTATTTAGAGTTACTTCCGCTGGATCAAATGTTATGTGTACTCTGATGATGGTATGTATATATGTACAAACAGAATTTGTATTTCAAAGCTTATGTTATAGAATATATTTTATTCGTTCCGCTGTGAGTTTGTGATCTTCGTTTCTTCTATTCTAATATTTCTTTCTTCCTATTTCTCATCTTCTAACTTCTTTCTAATAATGAGTCGTATTTCTGTGCAATTTGAGTTGGACGTGTGGTGTTTTTAGTCAACTCAGATAGCACGGATTTGCGGGTCGTTACAGTTGGTATCAGAGCTTAGGTTGAGCCAATTCCTAGGCTTTGGTGAAAATGTGCTCATTAGAGATAGGGTCAGCAGTGCCCTAGAATGAGTTGAGTGTATAGATACGAGAGAGCGTATTTGTTAATTGATATAAAAGTTATTTTATATTGTGTTGGCTAGTCTGTTGAGTGGTTTATGAATTCTGGTCGAATCGTGGGACGCCACGAAGTCGATAGGGATTTCTAAACACTTAAACAGAAAATACGACATGATATTGTTTTAAGTGGGTAAATGAAATAATTTTACCCAAAATTTCTATTTTGATATAGAAAGAATAATTTTCTAGAATTATTATTATATGGATGTGTTGGATGTTGACTTTATAATCAAATGAGATTATAAATTTAGAATGGTTATTTATAACCAAATAGAATTTGTATAGGAATTAAATATACCAATGAGATGAATTAGAATTAAATTCAAACCAGAATTAAGCATTCAAAATCCTGGGAAGTTGAAAAATATTTTTTTCAAAGTATATTAAAATAATATAGATTTGTTTTAGAAGGATTTGAAAGAAAATCATTTTAGATGGACTTTGAAATAATAAGGCACTGAACTCACTTCAGTGGCTGGGAAATAATTCTGATGATGATTGCAACATCATCAGTGTTCATTTCCGAGTTTCTAAGTGATGAATTGCTACCTTAGAAAAAGTTTTGATGGAAATTTGTTTGAAAGAAAACAAATTGGTTTGAATATTCCAATGTTTTGAATTTGAGATGGAAATGAATATATGTATATATGTATATGATTTCAGAAGTGATTTGAAATCAAAAACCCGGGGATTTGAATTCTGGAATTAAAATTTAACTTCAAACAAGTTAAATAAACGAAGTGGATGAATTGATTAAAATCAATTTGAATTGGTTTAATAGAACATAGATTGGATATAAATGGATTGATCGTAGATCATTCAAATTAAATGAAGGAAGACCAAAAGTTTTGGTGAAATTAAATATGTTGGAATATAAGGAGGTGAGTTTCAACATAAAGAAGTTTGAAAGGTAATAGGTTTGTACCATTTTCCTACTTTAGCAATTTCGAGGACGAAATTATTTTAAGGGGGAAGGAATGTAACGTCCCGGATTTTTCGTCAATTTATAACGAACATTTAAATTTGTTTTAAATACCGAATTATAAATGCAAATGAATTTTTTATATTTGATATGAATGGTAACAAGTGAATTCAGAGTTAAAACTGAATTGAAACAATTCAGTTGACTAATATAAAATTCTGTATTGAATTAGAACGGTAATAATAATTTATTTTCGATAAATTGGATTGTTTGAAATCGATTATATGTTGAATCTAATTTAGTTTAAATCGTTAATTCAAATTGTTATCTTTTTTCACAATTTAATTTAATTTCAGAACTCATTCCGTTAAATTTAGAATGGTGAATAACATTAGCAACGTTACTCGTTACGATTTAATAGTGGTTCGAGATTTGAATTTAAGGGACCGTGAAATATTTTATTATTTAATTAAACAAAAATCAAATCAAAGAAATTAATTCGGCCGACCTACTTCTTTTATATCGTCACCTAAACTAAAATTCACCGACCTATACATTTCTCGAGCACAATATTCTGTTCTCTAGCTTCTTAACAAAGGCAGACAGGATTTAATGGCTTTAAGTACTGGATGTTCCTTCTCGCGCCTATAAAACAAGGGTAAGGCTTCGCTATTTTTTTTTTTTCATTCTGAATCCCATCTTTATTCTTACTTCCGTTCCTTTTCCCCAATTCAAAATTTAATCAATCCACCGAAATAAAATAAAAAAAAAAGAAGAAGAAGAAGAAGGGGAAACCGCAATTGAAATCGAAAGTCGCGATTACACCGTGAAGTTCCTGGAAGCTCGAGGCGCGCTGACTCACTCGCGAGAGGTGCGCGATGTTCTCGGAGGAGATTCATACTTCGTGAAGCTTTCGATAGGGAAGAAGTCGCGATCTAAAGAGGAGTTGTGGGTTCTGGGAGGACGACGCGGGTGGATTGATGTGAAGGTCGAAGTGTTTTGGGTTGCGGTTGAGTGATGCGCATGGAAGGGGAAGGTTGCGACAGTGGGATTACTGAAGGAAGTTGATGGAAGTATGGGTTCGACAGTCTTCGTGAGCCGAGGACTGTTCGAAGATGGTGAAGGGAAGGTCGTTGGAAAGTTTGAAGCTGCTGTTTGTTTTGCAAATTGGTCTGTTGAATGGTGAATGGATTTTTGAGGAGCTGAGGGGTTTGAGGCTTTGCAGTGGTGAGTTCGGTTGGTGATGCACTGGTGGGTTTAAACATTACAGTGATGGGGCAGATGGTGTAAGAGGTAACAAAGGAATTGTAGGTTGTCAGTGAGTCGCTCGATGAAATGCCAAAGGAGGATATACAGAAATTTGGGACTGTTTTAGTAGAATGATTGATGATTTGCGAAGATATGCTTCATAGTGGTCGAGTTGGCAAGACAATAAGGTATATATTTTTACCATAATCTAAATTTTTATTACTTAGAATAATTATTTTATTAGTGGTTAACTTAAAATGAATTGAGTTTAATCGATAAATTAAAATCGAATAATCGTAGGAATAAATTTATTCAAGATAATTCAAGATGATTGGTAGACGCGACGATTCGGAAATTAAATGGATTTCCAGCTATGAGAAAATCCTGGTGAGTAAATCTCACTCACCTTTAGAATTATTTTTATTTCATTAAAAATAATTGTTTGTTGCTTGTGTGAATATTTTCTGGTTGTTTTATATATATTAGTTATTTAGGCTATTATATATATATATTTTTTGGGTTGATTGGTTGGTTGGATTCCCGCAGTCTCATTAGCGGATGCCCGCAGTTTCATAGCGGATGATTACCCTATACGCCCCACGCTATGATTAGTGGATGACCTTCTATACCGCGATATTCTGCCACGAAGCAGAATGGGTATTATTTATGTGCTAACATCTGTGGATGCAGGAAAACAGGTTGGAGGGATCCAACTGGATTCCTCAAAAATATATTATCTGTTTTGTTTGTTGTTTGTTTGATTTCATATATATTCATATATGATGTGTTAAAAACCAAATGATTGAAAATTGGGTGATTTGATCGTTTTAAATATCACTGGGCCAATAAAAAGGATATTGGAGATTTAAAAAGGAAAAATTCTATTTTTAAATAGAATTTGAATTTTAAATGGAAATAAAATATCAAACTTGGTTTTGAAAAATAAAACAAGTAGTTCCTTTATAAACGAAGTTTATAAATAGTTCTTTTATAACAAAGTTATAAATGAAGTAAAAAGAATTATCATTTGATAATTCAGAAATAGAAATCCAAGTGTTTTTGAAAATATGATTCAAAAGGAAATTTAAATATGGAAATTTGAATTCAAATAGAAAAGGAAATGGAAATTTGAATTCAAATAGAAAAGGAAATGGGAATTTGAATTTAGAATTCAAATAGAAAATCCAAAGTGGATTTGGATATAGAACTTTCAAATGGTGTTTGAATATAGAGAATTTGAAATAGAATTTTCAAATAGAATTTGAAATAGCATTTCGAAACAGAATTTTAAAAAAAAAGAGAATTTGAAATAGACTTTGAAATTAGAATTTCAAAAATAGAATTGCAATGACATTTGAATTCAAATATAATTGAAAGAGAATTTGACTATATAAATTCAAAAGGAATTCAAATATAGAACTTGAATTCAAAGGAATTTAAATATGGGATTTGAATTCAAGGGAATGGAAATAGGATTTGAATTCAAAGGAATTCAAATGGGGTTGGGATAAAGGAAATTCAAAAATGGAATTTTAAATAAAAGAAATGTAAGTTGAAATATAGAATTTCAAAGAAGAATTGAACAGACTTTGAAATATAGAATTTCAAAGAAAAGTCGAATAGAATTTGAAATATAGAATTTCAAAAGAAGAATTGAAATATGAAATTTGAATAGAGATTTAAATAGAAATTCAAGTATTGAATTTGAATATCCAATAAAAAGGGAATTGGGATTTGAAATATAGAATTCAAATAAAAGGTGAGATTGGAATTTGAATCAAGGGAATTCAAAAAGAATTTGAAAAGGGAATTCAAAAAGAATTTGAAATGGAATTCGAATAAAGAATTTGAAATGGAATTCGAATAAAGAATTTGAAATGGAATTCGAATAAGGAATTTGAAATGGAATTCGAATAAAGGGTTTCAAAGGGGATTTGAATACAGGATTTAAAACTATGGAATTTGAATTGTAAAAATTCAAATGGAATTTGAAATATATATGAATATATATATAAAAGTGGAGTTGAATTCATTTTAAAACGAAGTTTAAAGTTATTATATATAAATATAATTAAAACGAACTCGCCGCAGCGCTGCAGTTCGTAAATTAGCGATTCGAACTTCAATTGAATATACAGAACCCAATTGAAGTCGAAATTCTTTGAAACAAGAAACGTCAGGACCGGTTTGATAATAGTTTTCTAATGAAGGAGAAAAATATGAATTTCGTCGTATAGATTTTGAGTTATGTCAAAATCAAATTTTCAGAAAAGCAGCGCCAGAATCATTTTAAAAACAATAATGGTTTATTTAATATTATAAAAGGATTTTAAGTAAATAAAATCCGAAGTTTCTATTTAGAAAATTTCAGAGTTGAGTTGTAAAATATATGCGAATTCAAGTTGTGTAAATATGATTTTTGAAACAGAAACCGGATTTTTGATTTATTGAATAGAATTAACTAAATTGAATAAAAAATTAGTTAATGAGTTTTTGAAGGGATATTGGGATTTGAATAAGTAAATTCGATTTGAAATTTATATTCAAAATGGAAAAGAGAACTAGAATTAAAATTGAAATTCAATTTGGTTATGAACGAGTTAAATATTTTGTTTGAACGTGTTATGTTCAAACAAAGAAGTGAAATAGGCAAAAAGGCTAATTAAAGAATAATTGAGCGAAACTGAATTCAAACGATTCAAAATTGAATTCAAACGAATGGATTGAGTTGAATTGGATTGGAAACAGGTGAACAGGTGTTAAACAGATATGGGATGGAGTATATGAAGATTTTTATTTTTGTGCCGACAAAAAGGTACATGTTTAAATTCATATATGAGTTTTATGCGCCGTATCGGCAAGCCGCTTGGCTTTTTCTTTTTCTTTTTGAGATTAGAAGATACCGGGAAGCTATTTGAAATTTCCCGATGCTCCCGATACAGGGGAGGTTATGGCGAAATTTTCCGGAAATTTAAGGAGTTAGAATATTTTTAAGATATTTTGATAATTAGAAATCATTATATCGACGTATTGAATTCGATAGTAAAGTGAATATAGAAATCGAATGTTGTAAACAAAAAGGGGATAGAGATAAGTGATTGGAATTGTTTCCAATTGCAAATAAAGATTTTTCTAATATATAGAAAATAAAAGAAGTTAATATTTGGAAACGTTTTCCAAATGGCGTAAGAGGCAAGATGATTATTGAAAATATTTGGATAACAAATATTGATAAGGAAATGGAGAAGAGATTTAATTAATGAAATATTAATTAAAGGGCCCAGTGATTTGGTTGATATGTTGATTGAACACTTGTTTTTATTCGATAGTTAAATCACAGACTATCGAAGTTTTTGACCATCGTTGTCAATATGGAGAGACCGGTTGGATTATTATCCGAAGAACCACTCCGTATCGGCATAAGCATTGCGAACCAAATATGCTGAATATATTGAAGACGGAGTAAAGTGCAAGGGCTTTTCTATTTATAGAAATAGTGCCTTCGGTTTCGTTCAATCCCAGAACGAACGTATATGGACGAATGTCTGACAAAGTATTTCCAATGATCAAATGGGTTGGTCTGTATGAATGTATATGGTTGCAACGGATTTATCCCTTAGCATAATATCCAGAATATTTGTGCAAACTCAACTAGTGATTAACGGATCTGACAATGTGGCATTCAAAGTGATTGTGCTATCAATGAATGGTAAGTATGCGTAGCCTCAGGCCTCAACAACCGGGAAAGGACAAAAATCGGGCAGGCAGCATGGCTATTTGGGTCGCACCCATTAGGGTGTATAATCACCTATCTAGAGAAATTCCTTTTGTTTCTAAATCTATCGATTCTGCCCATTCGGGAAACAGTGGTTTGAGCCCAACCGTTGGTGATGTACATTCGATACACTCAAGCGAAATGAGTGGTCGGTCATGTGTGGGCCGGGTTGCAAGACGTTCTTGTTGAACCCAGGTGTATTCGCCTCTAGAGATACATCATCGGAAGGTGGTTCCATACCTTGTCACGTTGGAAATCCAATCTCCAATAAGCGCCATGCGGTTTTTGATTTTACACTATATATGTGGGACGTGAGATGCAAGCGTTCTGCTATTTGGTTATTTATTTGATGTAGACATTATTATAATATCATTGGATTTGATATCAAAGTGTTTTGGGTTATAGTAAGGTAAAAACCGTCCATGTTTATGTGTGGACTGGTCTTACTATTATCTTTTCTTTTGAAATGATTTTTAAAAGTTAAACAAGTGGTTGGAGTTTACTCACACCAGTCCCATGACTGACCCAGAGTTATTTTGTTTTGTTTTCCCTAAACTCTTGGGTGCCCAAATTTGTACGGGCAGTCAAGTGTTTCAGTCTTTTACAGATACACTTGGAGGAGCTTGAAGCAGGAGGCTTCAACGTTAGTTATTTAGAGTTACTTCCGCTGGATCAAATGTTATGTGTACTCTGATGATGGTATGTATATATGTACAAACAGAATTTGTATTTCAAAGCTTATGTTATAGAATATATTTTATTCGTTCCGCTGTGAGTTTGTGATCTTCGTTTCTTCTATTCTAATATTTCTTTCTTCCTATTTCTCATCTTCTAACTTCTTTCTAATAATGAGTCGTATTTCTGTGCAATTTGAGTTGGACGTGTGGTGTTTTTAGTCAACTCAGATAGCACGGATTTGCGGGTCGTTACAGTTGGTATCAGAGCTTAGGTTGAGCGAATTCCTAGGCTTTGGTGAAAATGTGCTCATTAGAGATAGGGTCAGTAGTGCCCTAGAATGAGTTGAGTGTATAGATACGAGAGAGCGTATTTGTTAATTGATATAAAAGTTATTTTATATTGTGTTGGCTAGTCTGTTGAGTGGTTTATGAATTCTGGTCGAATCGTGGGACGCCACGAAGTCGATAGGGATTTCTAAACACTTAAACAGAAAATACGACATGATATTGTTTTAAGTGGGTAAATGAAATAATTTTACCCAAAATTTCTATTTTGATATAGAAAGAATAATTTTCTAGAATTATTATTATATGGATGTGTTGGATGTTGACTTTATAATCAAATGAGATTATAAATTTAGAATGGTTATTTATAACCAAATAGAATTTGTATAGGAATTAAATATACCAATGAGATGAATTAGAATTAAATTCAAACCAGAATTAAGCATTCAAAATCCTGGGAAGTTGAAAAATATTTTTTTCAAAGTATATTAAAATAATATAGATTTGTTTTAGAAGGATTTGAAAGAAAATCATTTTAGATGGACTTTGAAATAATAAGGCACTGAACTCACTTCAGTGGCTGGGAAATAATTCTGATGATGATTGCAACATCATCAGTGTTCATTTCCGAGTTTCTAAGTGATGAATTGCTACCTTAGAAAAAGTTTTGATGGAAATTTGTTTGAAAGAAAACAAATTGGTTTGAATATTCCAATGTTTTGAATTTGAGATGGAAATGAATATATGTATATATGTATGTGATTTCAGAAGTGATTTGAAATCAAAAACCCGGGGATTTGAATTCTGGAATTAAAATTTAACTTCAAACAAGTTAAATAAACGAAGTGGATGAATTGATTAAAATCAATTTGAATTGGTTTAATAGAACATAGATTGGATATAAATGGATTGATCGTAGATCATTCAAATTAAATGAAGGAAGACCAAAAGTTTTGGTGAAATTAAATATGTTGGAATATAAGGAGGTGAGTTTCAACATAAAGAAGTTTGAAAGGTAATAGGTTTGTACCATTTTCCTACTTTAGCAATTTCGAGGACGAAATTATTTTAAGGGGGAAGGAATGTAACGTCCCGGATTTTTCGTCAATTTATAACGAACATTTAAATTTGTTTTAAATACCGAATTATAAATGCAAATGAATTTTTTATATTTGATATGAATGGTAACAAGTGAATTCAGAGTTAAAACTGAATTGAAACAATTCAGTTGACTAATATAAAATTCTGTATTGAATTAGAACGGTAATAATAATTTATTTTCGATAAATTGGATTGTTTGAAATCGATTATATGTTGAATCTAATTTAGTTTAAATCGTTAATTCAAATTGTTATCTTTTTTCACAATTTAATTTAATTTCAGAACTCATTCCGTTGAATTTAGAATGGTGAATAACATTAGCAACGTTACTCGTTACGATTTAATAGTGGTTCGAGATTTGAATTTAAGGGACCGTGAAATATTTTATTATTTAATTAAACAAAAATCAAATCAAAGAAATTAATTCGGCCGACCTACTTCTTTTATATCGTCACCTAAACTAAAATTCACCGACCTATACATTTCTCGAGCACAATATTCTGTTCTCTAGCTTCTTAACAAAGGCAGACAGGATTTAATGGCTTTAAGTACTGGATGTTCCTTCTCGCGCCTATAAAACAAGGGTAAGGCTTCGCTATTTTTTTTTTTTTCATTCTGAATCCCATCTTTATTCTTACTTCCGTTCCTTTTCCCCAATTCAAAATTTAATCAATCCACCGAAATAAAATAAAAAAAAAAGAAGAAGAAGAAGAAGGGGAAACCGCAATTGAAATCGAAAGTCGCGATTACACCGTGAAGTTCCTGGAAGCTCGAGGCGCGCTGACTCACTTGCGAGAGGTGCGCGATGTTCTCGGAGGAGATTCATACTTCGTGAAGCTTTCGATAGGGAAGAAGTCGCGATCTAAAGAGGAGTTGTGGGTTCTGGGAGGACGACGCGAGTGGATTGATGTGAAGGTCGAAGTGTTTTGGGTTGCGGTTGAGTGATGCGCATGGAAGGGGAAGGTTGCGACAGTGGGATTACTGAAGGAAGTTGATGGAAGTATGGGTTCGACAGTCTTCGTGAGCCGAGGACTGTTCGAAGATGGTGAAGGGAAGGTCGTTGGAAAGTTTGAAGCTGCTGTTTGTTTTGCAAATTGGTCTGTTGAATGGTGAATGGATTTTTGAGGAGCTGAGGGGTTTGAGGCTTTGCAGTGGTGAGTTCGGTTGGTGATGCGCTGGTGGGTTTAAACATTACAGTGATGGGGCAGATGGTGTAAGAGGTAACAAAGGAATTGTAGGTTGTCAGTGAGTCGCTCGATGAAATGCCAAAGGAGGATATACAGAAATTTGGGACTGTTTTAGTAGAATGATTGATGATTTGCGAAGATATGCTTCATAGTGGTCGAGTTGGCAAGACAATAAGGTATATATTTTTACCATAATATAAATTTTTATTACTTAGAATAATTATTTTGTTAGTGGTTAACTTAAAATGAATTGAGTTTAATCGATAAATTAAAATCAAATAATCGTAGGAATAAATTTATTCAAGATAATTCAAGATGATTGGTAGACGCGACGATTCGGAAATTAAATGGATTTCCAGCTATGAGAAAATCCTGGTGAGTAAATCTCACTCACCTTTAGAATTATTTTTATTTCATTAAAAATAATTGTTTGTTGCTTGTGTGAATATTTTCTGGTTGTTTTATATATATTAGTTATTTAGGCTATTATATATATATATTTTGGGTTGATTGGTTGGTTGGATTCCCGCAGTCTCATTAGCGGATGCCCGCAGTTTCATAGCGGATGATTACCCTATACGCCCCACGCTATGATTAGTGGATGACCTTCTATACCGCGATATTCTGCCACGAAGCAGAATGGGTATTATTTATGTGCTAACATCTGTGGATGCAGGAAAACAGGTTGGAGGGATCCAACTGGATTCCTCAAAAATATATTATCTGTTTTGTTTGTTGTTTGTTTGATTTCATATATATTCATATATGATGTGTTAAAAACCAAATGATTGAAAATTGGGTGATTTGATCGTTTTAAATATCACTCGGCCAATAAAAAGGATATTGGAGATTTAAAAAGGAAAAATTCTATTTTTAAATAGAATTTGAATTTTAAATGGAAATAAAATATCAAACTTGGTTTTGAAAAATAAAACAAGTAGTTCCTTTATAAACGAAGTTTATAAATAGTTCTTTTATAACAAAGTTATAAATGAAGTAAAAAGAATTATCATTTGATAATTCAGAAATAGAAATCCAAGTGTTTTTGAAAATATGATTCAAAAGGAAATTTAAATATGGAAATTTGAATTCAAATAGAAAAGGAAATGGAAATTTGAATTCTAATAGAAAAGGAAATGGGAATTTGAATTTAGAATTCAAATAGAAAATCCAAAGTGGATTTGGATATAGAACTTTCAAATGGTGTTTGAATATAGAGAATTTGAAATAGAATTTTCAAATAGAATTTGAAATAGCATTTCGAAACAGAATTTTTAAAAAAAAGAGAATTTGAAATAGACTTTGAAATTAGAATTTCAAAAATAGAATTGCAATGACATTTGAATTCAAATATAATTGAAAGAGAATTTGACTATATAAATTCAAAAGGAATTCAAATATAGAACTTGAATTCAAAGGAATTTAAATATGGGATTTGAATTCAAGGGAATGGAAATAGGATTTGAATTCAAAGGAATTCGAATGGGGTTGGGATAAAGGAAATTCAAAAATGGAATTTTAAATAAAAGAAATGTAAGTTGAAATATAGAATTTCAAAGAAGAATTGAACAGACTTTGAAATATAGAATTTCAAAGAAAAGTCGAATAGAATTTGAAATATAGAATTTCAAAAGAAGAATTGAAATATGAAATTTGAATAGAGATTTAAATAGAAATTCAAGTATTGAATTTGAATATCCAATAAAAAGGGAATTGGGATTTGAAATATAGAATTCAAATAAAAGGTGAGATTGGAATTTGAATCAAGGGAATTCAAAAAGAATTTGAAAAGGGAATTCAAAAAGAATTTGAAATGGAATTCGAATAAAGAATTTGAAATGGAATTCGAATAAAGAATTTGAAATGGAATTCGAATAAGGAATTTGAAATGGAATTCGAATAAAGGGTTTCAAAGGGGATTTGAATACAGGATTTAAAACTATGGAATTTGAATTGTAAAAATTCAAATGGAATTTGAAATATATATGAATATATATATAAAAGTGGAGTTGAATTCATTTTAAAACGAAGTTTAAAGTTATTATATATAAATATAATTAAAACGAACTCGCCGCAGCGCTGCAGTTCGTAAATTAGCGATTCGAACTTCAATTGAATATACAGAACCCAATTGAAGTCGAAATTCTTTGAAACAAGAAACGTCAGGACCGGTTTGATAATAGTTTTCTAATGAAGGAGAAAAATATGAATTTCGTCGTATAGATTTTGAGTTATGTCAAAATCAAATTTTCAGAAAAGCAGCGCCAGAATCATTTTAAAAACAATAATGGTTTATTTAATATATAAAAGGATTTTAAGTAAATAAAATCCGAAGTTTCTATTTAGAAAATTTCAGAGTTGAGTTGTAAAATATATGCGAATTCAAGTTGTGTAAATATGATTTTTGAAACAGAAACCAGATTTTTGATTTATTGAATAGAATTAACTAAATTGAATAAAAAATTAGTTAATGAGTTTTTGAAGGGATATTGGGATTTGAATAAGTAAATTCGATTTGAATAGGATGGAAAGTGTCTTGTCGTTAATTGTCGCAGGGAGGCGGATTGATCGTGGGTGAGTTGAACATGTTAAAGCGTGTAAGGAGATTTCCTATAGGCCTATTTGGTCTGAATCCGCAAGGTTATGTAAGGAGTTTATAGAAGGTGGGTCTGATTCGATAATGGGTGTCGTGTCGGGTTCAGGGTTGTTTTTGTTAGTGGATGATTCAGGCGAAATCATGAGGATGTGAGTAGGTTTACAACGGTGGCCGAAGTGATATTTTTCATCACAGTTGAAGCATAATCCTTGTTGTTTGCGGGTCTGCATTTCTGATGCTAATAATTGTTTGATTGGGATAGGCGATTTAGGTGTTTGCACATGAGGTGTTTGAGGAAATGATTGAGTGGTATTTAGGTTGTTGGTTTGTTCCAGAGAGTATTGGTTGGTTCCAGACAATGGAAATTTGGTTTGATCAGTGTTTTTTTTTTCAATAAGCTTGGCACCTTCAATAGAGTCAATAATGGTGGTGGGTTTGAGGAGGTGTAACTCATTTTGTATATTGGTTTTAAGGCCGGAAACAAAGCATTGAAGTATGGATTCATTAGAAAGTGATGTAATGCGGTTGCAGAGATTCTCAAAAGTAGCTTGATAATTTTCAACTGTGGTTACCTGCTTTAATTTGAACAAGGTTGCTTGCGGATTGAGGAACGTAGGTGGTCCAAAGCGCTTCTCGATTGCTTTTGTCAACGCTGTCCAATTCGAGATCTGATTGTTGTGATGCATCCATTGGAACCACGATAATGCTTGGCCTTGCATGTGGGAACTAGCGAGATCTACTCTTTGATCTTCAGGTGTGGAGTAATAAACAAAGAACCAATCCGCTTGAAATATCCAATCAAGCGGGTTTGTGCCATCGAATGTTGAGAGTGAACATTTTGGGGTTCGAGTAGTTATAGGTGTGGCCAGCAGTGGTGGTTGGCGAATGATAGGTGGAGCTTGGTAGGAGGCTATGGATTGATTTGTTGGTGATGTGGGTGGTTGTGTATCGAGTTTTCGGTTGATGTCCGCCATTGTTTTGGATAGATCGATCACTGTTTTGGTCACATCTGTGACGGTGGTGGAGAGATCTTGAAGTGTCGACTTGATATCTATAATATCAGCATTTTGTGTCTCCAGTATTGGGCTGTGGGATGACTGGTTGGTTTGTATGGTGGAGATGGCCTGTTGGTGTTGAGTAAGTTGAGCGAGGGCATCATCAATCTTTGTCATGGTGAGGGGATAGTGAAGAGGAGTTTAGAGGTTGGGGAGGAAGAGATGAGATCAGGAAGTGAAAGCACCAAAATGATATGGAGCTAAGCAGGGTAGAAGAAGAACAGCAGGAAATGGGGGAGAATAAGCAGGTAACAGAGTTTTTCAGAAAAATATTTCTTCCCATTACTCTATTATCATCCATACATATATAGTGCTAGCCTAACTAATTTGCCTACGTGGCTGAAATCATGTGCTGCTGCTACCTAACAACTTGCAGCAATAAAGTAATAACCGAAAATAAAGAAAATAACAAAAATAATAAAATGCAAATACTACTTTTCTCTAACAGACTTCCTATTCCTTGCACAACATTTTTACTTCCAGAATCTTCTAGACAGCTGTGTCACTCTCTTGGCCTTGTGCATTGGTTTCTGGTGGTGCTGGGTGGGTTTCCAGTGTATCATTTACTCATCATATACGTGTAATAGAGTTAAAATATTAATGCTTTCGATATTTTTCAAATGGTTACATTGAAGAAGAAAATATATGGGTGGTCATTGTTAGTGACAAAGAAATGAGAATGGATCATAACTTAGTATCCAATAAGTTGTACATCATCGGAAAAGCTTTAAAAGAAAATTAATGCCAAATTTATGATTTGCATAAATCTTAGATGATTAGAGATTCTAAATGAGCACCACCAATAAAGCAATCTTATGTCAAAACATGATGAATAACAGTGCAAGCAAACATCTAACAACGCATGCAAATTAAATCACTGCACAAAATCAAGGTTGAATAGTCATCCTACATTTCATACTTAGTAAAGGGAAATAAAACCAAGTCAGCGGAACATAAAGTTCAATTTGTTCAATTTGCCGATATGAACATAGATTGACAAACATGAAGATGGTACAGGAGGATTTAGTAATTACCTAATAATCTTATAACTCCTCCATTTTAGATAGATCGGAGAAGGAACATAGGAGAGTATGCCATCAGAAGGAGTTAATCAGTAACAACTACGGAGAAGGGAGCAACTATAGGGTTAATCTCCTGATAATCCGATATCTATAAGAGATTTCATAGGTAGTAAAAAGAGAAGTCAGGGTATGTGGAAGTGAATTCGAAGGGAGTGAAAAATGAAATCAAAGAGTAGTTGCTGGTTTTTATTTTGCAAGCAGTTTGCAAAAAAAGATTGTGCATGTGAGTGGTACGGTGAAACGAAAACTGTGAGAGCCGCATGAATCATTATTTTGAAAGGGCATTGTTATTGACACTCCATTTTCTGTTAAGGGGAGGCCAAATTTTAAGGACACTCCACTTTTTTTAAATTGTTAAGGGAGGGATCAATGTAGGTGACTATTTTTTTTTACGTTTTTACCCTTACTTCTAAAAATTACTCATCATAAAGGCAAACTTTATTTATACAACGAAAATTCCTTAACATACACCATTATTTTTTTTCTATAAATTTTATTACTAAATTACCATTTTCTCATAGTTGCTTTTTCAATACTTCTACATATAAAATATCAAATTATTCTTAAAAGTATTGAAATTTGATACAAACTAGATATGTTAATGAATTATTTAATCATGAAATCTAAAATTTCAATTAAGAAAACATTCATAAATAATGGTCTAATTAAGAAGTGTTGATTTATTTTGTAAAATTACAGTAATTTTGTTGAAATTGAATTTTTTTCATAAAGTTAATAAAAGTTGCAATATTAGTACAAGAAGTATATTTCATTTTGCAAAATTTTACTCAATTTGATGCAAAGAGTTTCAAATTTTTGGTAATTGTGTTTTAAGTTTGAAAAAGGAAAGAAAAAGAAGATGAAAACATGGATATTTTAGTAAAAGAAACGGTGTATGTAAAGTAATATGTAGTGTATATTAGTTTATTATAATTTTTGGTATATGTTTAGAAATACTTGGTGTATAAATAGAATTAGCCAATTGTAAAATCATAAGTCTCCTAAATCACAAAAACCCAAATTAAGCCTAAATGGATAATAATGTAAAAGTTCATTTATTTGTTAAGGGGCTACTTTCCTCCTTGGTACCCCCCTTAACAATTTTTCAAAAAATAAAAAATTGGCCTCCCCCTAACAATATTTGGAGTGTCAATAACAATGCCCTTTTGAAATGCTACGCTGAATGTTGTCCACGTAAGCGGTTAGAAGATCATGTTTTTAAGTTTAAGTAATATATTTTCTTATAGGCTATATATTTAAGTATTGATATGTGTGTATTTATAATCACCATATGCAGGCCACATATTCTCTGTTTCCTAACAAAATACCATATATTTATAATCACCATTTGTTTTAAATTCTATTATCATTTTGAAAGGTTTCTAAAATGGTTGATATCTTTTCTATATTTAATTATGCATTCTGGTACAAATCAAAAGGAATGTTTATATTTATGATAATATTAAAGGAATATAGTTAAACGAAAGGATGAATCAATTATAACATATTTCAGGCTAATATGTGCATCTTTCATTCCAATATGTTCATATTTCATGTTAATATTTGCATCTTTCATGTTAATATGTTCACATTTCATGTCAATATGACAAACTAATATATGGTAGCACTTCATATTTTGATATGATTTTATATAGTATACATTTCGAGTATATTTTTTTATGTATGTCAACTCAAAAAAAATAGCTGTATGGATTTTTTTTTCAAGAAAGGCAACCAAATTATTTTTGTCTAGGGCAACCCAAAGGTCAGGGTCGGCCCTGCTGAAACCACAACTATTCCTAAAACAAAAACAAATTAGTTAATAATTGGCACCTATTAGTTCTAATATGACATGGTCTTGTATTTTAATGGTGAATTTTATGACATGGTCTATAAACTAAACCTCTAACACCGGGCTGCTAACATTCTCGATGCAAGTATCACGCCTATTAGTTCTAATATGAAATTGAATTATGTAATGATATAGTGATAGAAAATGTGTTGCACTGGCATAATTATTTTATGTTACATGTATCATATGCATTTAAATTAGATCATCCCATGCAAATTTGGAAGAAATAACTTGTGACTATTTAAAGTTATTTTAAATTACTTATTTGTGTACCAGCTCATTATGGCCTTTTAGCACCCTTAGCTGGCCAGGTATCTCTGCTGAAGACTTTAGACAATTCTATTTTGCTCCTTTTTTTAAAATACTTTTGGGCATTCATAAAAAAGTATGACTTGATGTTTTTACTGACAGTTTTTCTGAATTAATTTCACAACTTATAGTTAATCTTAAAAACAAACAAGTATAAACTTTACAAATGATTTTTTAGGGCATAATATGCTTTCAGTTTATTTATCTTGTTAGATATATGCATATGTATATGCACGTATGCTATATGTATGTTAAGTACATGATTTAAATGTACATTTGAATGATAATATAAGCTTCCACAGATTTACCAATCTTTGTACTTATTGTCCAATTAAGTACAATTTTTGAAAGATATTATTGTATGTTAAATAACATTAAGTACAGCTTTGTCATTGTTAATATCTAGTGATTCATATTTGACTTATTTATTTCCATGGATAATAGAATGGATAAACAAGTTTGATATTTTATTGTGTTTTAGTTCTCAAACAGGGATTAAATTCTAGAAAGTAAATTGGATGTTGATTGTATTTGTTATTGAATGTTTTTTTGCTTGTAGTGTGTCTCTGGCATTTGCATATGGATCGTAGTTGGATGTACAACATAAAACGTAGCGATGATGAATCCCGAAAGAAAATTGAAGAATTCATCAATTGTGCACTGAATGATTAATTAAGAAGAAGGACGAAACTATTTTCTATCCTTGTAGACACTGTAAAAATATAAGACGATTCTGTAACATAGATCAAGTTAAAGGTCACATAATTCGTTATGGCTTTAAACAAGATTATATATGTTGGATATGGCATGGTAAAAGTGTACCTACTAGATATAGTTCTACTAATCATGAGGACGATGAGAATGATCATAAAGATAACGCGAATGCTGATACAAATGATGAGAATGACCATGTTCACGAGATGTTCCATGATGTTGAAGAACAGTTAATGGAAAAGCCAAAGTTGTATGAAAGAATATTAATTGATGCGGAGAAGCCTTTGTATTCTAATTGCGTATTCACTACACTATTTGCAATGCTTAAGCTTTTCAATTTAAAAGCAAAATATGGGTGGAGTGATAAAAGTTTTACATCCTTATTGAAACTTTTAAAGGATATGATTCCAAAAGATAATGCGCTTCCTTCTTCTAACCATGAGGCAAAGAAAATTATGTGTCCAATTGGCACTACAACATATCAGCGAATTTGGCACACAAGGATGCAGATATATAATTCAGCTATAAGCCTTATCAAATTTGATAGTGCTCAAATACGTATCAAACTACATTTTGTGATCCGCACTACCCCAAACACCCTTAATTTGACCGTCCATCGATGAAGCCCTGGATCAGTACAATTGATACGGCTTTGGACCATATGAAATGCGTATCAGATTTTTACCTCCTACTTCCATTCTGGCACAATCGAGTTTTGACACATCAAAACTTTCGGCTGGATTATTCCTCCTTTTATTTTGCAATCGCGACCACCGAATACCCAAATTAGGGTTTAAGCACTCGACCGACTTCCGTTGTCAATAAGCCATCCACCGCAGTCCATGGGTTATCGTCAGCTCATGTTGCCTTCAGCTGACCGGCGAAGCCTCAGTCCACCATTGTCCATCCTTCACGTCGCCACTGGAGGTGAGTACTAGATCACGGTTAAATTTAAATATGAATTGGGTTTAATTTGAATTCAAATTGGGTTTAAATTGTGTTTAAATTGAGTTTAATTTGAATTTCCATGCCTTAGTTCAAAAACATGAATGATAGATATTTACATGTGCTTGACTACCTAGAATTCATGTTGCTATTGTGTTTAAATTGGGTATTAACCCCAGTTTTATGGTGCGGCAGTGTATTTGCAATCATTTACTTGTGTTGTATTTGTCTACCTTGAATTCATACACTTTTACTTGTGCTGCCATACTCATTTGTGTGTATTATTGCACCATGTACACTGATCCTTACTGATCTGAAGTGCATGTGTCATTTCTGGCTTGTGCCAAAACAAATCATGTGGTATGATTTGAGAACTAAAGCATAGTAGTTTTGTTGACAGAGCTGCATGTATTTGGTAATTGATATTGGGAAATTTGTGTTATTGAGTAGAAATGTCAGTGATGGATGCATGAATGAAAATAGAATGGCGTTTATAGGTTCAGATTTAGTCATTTTGTTTTGGTGTGTCATGTGTGTCACACTGTGTGTGAGTAAAGGCTCCACCTGAACTGCTTTTCCATTTATGACTTTCTGCCTTGAACCAGGTTGTTTTGTGATCATGTACATGACATTATGTGCATCAAGTATGTGCATGTGCTTGTGCACTGATTTGTTGTTTTCATCCATGACCTGACTGTGTTCTTCTTGCTTGTATGTTCATGATGTTGTTGTGTTCAGTAGGTATGTGTGTTGTAATTGTATGTTCTTCTGTTATCTTGTGCATTCAAGTCAGTACTTAATCTTGTGGAAATATGTTCTTTTATGTGTAAATATGTGTGTTCTAACTCATTATTGTTCTAATGCAAATTAGGTTGCAACTATAGATGAAGATGATGCATTCTGGTTAAGAATTTATTGGGTGATCCATCAGTGAAGCCTCACCAAGCTGAAGGCTTTAACTCTCTGGTTAAGAGTTACTATGTGATTCAACAAGTGGTTGCACTTTAGCTTACGACGCCGGTTTGGGTATTTATCCCAACTTATTCATTTAACTAAGCGCCAAGACTGGCAAAGGGGATAATATCAAGTTTGAAATGCTTTTTCCTAAGGTTTAGTGAAGCAACATATGACACCTGATATATATCCCTGTTGCTAGTCTTGGCGCTTAGTTAAATGCATAAGTTAGGATAAATATCCGAACCAGGTGTGTGAGCTAAAGTGCATCCACCTGGTGAATCACCCAGTAAATTCTTAACCAGAAAGCTACACCTTTAGCTTGGTGAATGCATTAGCTGCTGATCGAAGTGGTCGATCGCCGAAGTTGAAAAGCGGAGAGTGGTTGATCGCTGGAGTTTACCTTCTTTATTGTAATGTAATTATGAAACGGTACGTACCTTCTTTATTGTAATGAAACATTATGTATCTTCTTTATTGTAGTGTAAGGAAACAACATGTATCTTATTTATTGTAATGTAATCAAATAGCATGTATCATTATATATTGTAATGTAATGAAATATTTCATACAATTGTTTCGTTTACTGTTACAATTGTGAATTAGTGTATCCTGTGTATAACTTGTGTTATATATGCTATGTTACAAATAATATGTGCTGCAGTTTCTGCTTATATATATATATATATATTTATATTTATATACACATATATAAGATACAGTTTATAGCCGTATCTACTAATACTTTAAATACGGCCAATAGTCGTATGTTATTACATTTGGACGCGGTTAGAGCCATATCTAATAATTTAACGTCCATTTTTTGATACGGCTTCTTACCGTGCCCAACTGCTTTAGATACGGCTAAAAACACAGCATAATTAGCATATATGGTGTAGTGTGGTATAGGATATAATAAGATTCATGCATGCCCAAATGGTTGTATATTGTATCGAAATGAATATGAGAACTTGCATAAGTGTCCCAAATGTGGATTATCACATTACAAGTCACGAGGGAATGCTTAAAATCATCCAAATAAGAAATGGCCTTCAGCAAAAGTCTAATGGTATTTTCCCATTGTACCAAGATTTAAACGTTTATTTGCAAATAAATAAAACGCAAAAAACTTAAGGTGGCATGCAATTATATTCTCTTTCTCCTCATTGAAAGATGATGGATTACTACAACATCCAACTGATTCTCCACAATGGAGAAACATTGATACGATCAATCCTAATTTCGGCAAGAAATTAGAAATATCAAACTTGGTCTTTGCACTGATGGCATAAACCCATTTGGAAACCTAAGTAGTCAGCATGGTACTTGGCCCATTTTGTTGGTTATTTATAATCTTCCACCTCACTTGAGTATGAAACCCAAGTACATTATGTTGTCTCTTTTAATCTCTGGGCCACGACAAACTGGAAACAACATAGATGTTTACCTAGCTCCTCTTATTGATGATCTAAAACTTTTATGGGATAAAGGCGTGCATGTGTTTGATGCATACAGTGAAAGTGATTTTACACTATGTGCCATGATTTTTTGTACTATAAATGATTTTCCTGCATATGGTAATTTAGCTAGCTATAGTACAAAAGATGCCTACGCATGCCTAATTTGTCAAGATGATATGGTTGTTGAGCACTTGCATTTTTGTAAGAAAAATGTATATATGCATCACCATAGATTTCTCCCTATTTACCATCGTTATCGTAAAAAGAAGAAACCTTTCAATGAGGAGAAAGAGAATATAATTGCTCGATTTTCATTAACAGGAAATGAAGTTTATGAATGGGTCAAAGACATTGAAAACGTATTTGGCAAAGTCTTTCCTCTTATAGAAGGCTCATGGAAGAAGAAATCTATATTTTGGAAACTTCCACGTTGGAGACATTTACAGGTTATACACTGTTTAGATGTAATGCATATAGAAAAAATATTTATGATATTATCATTGGAACACTCTTGAATATACCTAGTAATGCAAAAGACGGTGCGAAAGCTAGGCAAGATATGTTGAAAATGGGTATTCGAAAGGATTTAGCGCCGATCCAGAAAGGTAAACGCGCCTATTTACCCCCTTCTTGTTATACGTTAGCCAAAAAAGAGAAAGCTAGTTTATGTGAGTATCTTCATGGGATGAAGGTTCCAACATGTTAATCTTCAAACATTAACAGCCGTGTATCAATGAAAGATTTGAAACTGACGGGCATGAAGTATCATGATTGCCACGTGTTAATGCAACCCTTGTTACCTATTGCAATTAGAGGTATGTTGCCTAAACATGTTAGGCATGTTATCACAAAGCTTTGTATTTTTTTTAACGTAGTCTGTAGCAAGGTAGTTGACCCTGATATAGTGGATGCTCAGCAAGCTGATGTTATTGTTACCTTATGCCAACTTGAGATGTATTTTCCCCCTTCATTTTTTGATGTTTTGGTGCATTTGGTTGTTCATCTTTTAAGAGAAATCAAGCTTTGTGGTCCTGTGTTTATGAGATATATGTATCCCTTCGAAATGCACATGGGAACTTTAAAAACAAAAACAAAGAACAAAGATAGACCTGAAGCTAGCATCGTAGAATGTGTAATAGCCGAAGAGGTTATTGAATTCGTCACCCAATACTTAACCGATGTTGAACCTATTCGACTTCACAAGTCTCGACATGTAGGTCGAGTTGATGGTTATGGCGTAATTGGGTTAAAATTAATTTCAATTGGTGATGAAATGTTTCACAAAGCTGAACTGCTTGTTTTACAGCATCTTACCGAGGTTCATTTTTTTTTGGTTGAGCATATGACATTTCTAAAGTTTGAGAATCCTTCAAAAAAACGAAAGGTGGTTGACAAACGAACATAACCGCTCATTCGTCGAATGGTTTAAAGAGAAGGTAATGTATCAATTGTCTCAGACAAATCATGATATTTCTGATACAATAAAATGGTTGGCATATGGACCTCGATTTGAAGTCAACTCTTACAAAGGATAAGATATGAGTGGATATGTCTTTTATACAAAGTAAAATGACCCAAACTCGCCCTTACGTGAAAGCCCGGATTGAGTTGAGAACATGACAATTCTATACACAAACAGAAGAACATTTCATTGCTTATTACAATAATTTGCATCAGAGTACAAGAATATACAGAGTATGAATAAATAATACACATTAGGAAAATATCAGAGATTAAAATACATTATATAGCAACGGAAAAATAACACATAATCACAACTGTAAGGAATACACAGATACAGAGCGTTCTGAATATAGCTCCAGCTGTAAATCCGGGATCCTGGAAAAGAAAAATCGGAAAAACCAAAACTATTAGTCGCCCATGTGGAAAATAGGGACACTCAGAGTTTAGGTTAAAACAATAAGCACCAGGTCAGTCATGTGACTAGTGTGAGAACTAAAATAGTTATTTAAAACTTTACTTTAGAAATAAAGCAAATCAAGGGACCACGCCGTATAACATGGAACGGGTTTCCTCCCAAGAATACCGGTGCATAAAACAAACAGCGCAATGTTTTTTGGAAAAATGAAGCTATTATAAGACTCAGGTCCCATCACACAATGCAACGCAAGCCGGAGGATAGAGTTTTACCTTATAATAGCCAAACATGCTTGGTACGTTTAAAACAAATCATTTTAATACTATTGTAAGTGTAAAGTGTGTGAAAACAACTTCAAATATAAATGTATTAATCATAGGCGGCATAGTGCCCTCATCCCACTATGTCGCCATACTAGGCACTACAAATAAAACCGAATGTCACATATTGGAAATTGGATTTCCGTCATGAGTCGAGGCAAGGGATGTACTCCTAGCCCGCTTTGATACACTATAGCAAATGTCTCAGGACTGCACACTTTGGGCAACCCTTGGATGCTTTAGGGCTGGTACTCTCTTACGTTTGAGGATTGGTTATTCCTGAACACACATTTCCCGGTCCTATCGTACCTATCCATCGGCTCCGTAGTAACCGATATATCTGAGGCGCTTCGCAATCCAACAACCACATAGGTAAAAATATAATAAATGTCTAGGCTCCATACCATGACACCACCCATAGCTAGAAAAAAAAACGTCGTGTTCTCCTTGCAGGCCCTTATCCCGTTTTTGACCCATACCGAGGTGTGAGGCTTGCGAATTAATACTATACACAAAGTTATGCCCTTTAAGGTCGTGCTTTGATCATCGACCACAAGACTCAGCTTTTCAACAGAAGCATTGATCATTTGCATCTCAGCATGCCACACTGACAATTCATGCCATGCAACTAATGTCTATCGATATATAACCTCTGAGCTCGTACGTCTCAGAGAAGGGTGTTAAGCAAGAGAATAAATTCACCGCCACCAAACAGATATATATTTAATAGTGATCAATCAACACTGAATAAAATCCAATGTCAGACACACGTCCATTTACTAGTTCGTTCTGGGTCTGAACGAAACCGAAGGCACCTTATTCCTCATCCCATGTGTCCAATACAGGAGAGATGTCCTCGCATTTCCGGTCGATCTCCAAGTACGTCCGGACGATCACCACTTATTACCTTGTCTTGGGTGTACAGCCCAATCAAGACATCAGTAATCATCCAAACGATGTGAAGACCCCCAGTGTTCAACCACCGTCTTCATCTTCGACTTATCATCGAATCAGTTATTCTATATATGTATAAACCCGGCCTTTACGAATAACTCGCGTATATAATAAACAAGTGTTATAAAAACACAACATGCCTCATTCCATTCCAGAATATTCTTTTATTCAAATATTCCTATACTTTGGGAAAGGTTCCCATTAATTTTATCAAAGATAAATTCTTTTAAATTTATTCTTTAATCTTCCTTTGGATATCAATTCTAAACCAAATTAAGGTTTATCAACTAGTCGGGATTAGCGAAACATACCGAAGTAATCATTTATTTAATTTCCCAATCGCAACCTATTCATCCTATGGAGAAAAACTGGTAATACTCCATATCTAACACCACGGTGTTATCAGTAAAATTAATTACCATTTCACATTCAAATCTAATTAGAGATTTAACTATCGCCTGGAGTGAAACTGGTGGTACTCCATTCTCGGTCATTTCTCGAATTTGATAATTTAAATTATCACATTCTCATTTCAATCTAATGAAAGATTCATTAAAACTCCACTGAGTTTTATTCTTCCTAAAAGTCAATATTAATGATTATTTAACTTTAGGAAATCAAACATGATGCATCGACAATCTACACCATACTATTGATTTCTGCCTATATATGAGCTCTAAGCTCGTACGTCTTAGAGAAGGGTGTTAAGCATGAGAATAAATTATTTTCCACCAAGCAGATATATATTTAGCAGAGATCAACCATACAGTTCAAAATACAATGTTAGACATGTCTTTAACTGGGTTAAAGAACTAATGTTATTTAAAACGCAGTTCACGATAAACCCAAATCACATTCCATTAATTATGGGATCTTCACGGAAAACAGATCAATATATATAATCGATATCAATTTCCGTATCCGACTAATATTATAAATGGAATAACGACTAAGCCTTTTAAATTCCATATATATTAGCAGTCTTCCTCCACAAAAGCTCACTTCGATTATTATCAAATCGAATTCCATTCAATTCCAATTTAATATATTAAATTGGAAAAGTTTACTTTGGAAAAATCCCGTTAAATCTTAATAAAAAGATTTATAAATTCCAAATCACATTTCACTGTTAATCGGGTTAAAGGACAAGTGTTATTTAAAACACCATTCACGATAAACCCAAAAATCCAATTCTTTCATTCAATTCCAATTAAATATTAATTAATTGGAAAACTTCTCTAAATCTTAATTAAAAGATTTATTCTTTTTTCAACTAGGTTTAAGAACGGTGTTAATAAAGACACCATTCACGAAAAACCCAAAATCCCATTTGATATTAAATACAAGGCTCTGAATAGAAATTATATCGGCTTATATTCAATATCAAATTCTGAAACCAACAAATATCGTATCGGAAATAATGATATAAAATATATCTTCCAAATTTCCATAATAATATCTGTGTAATCACGGAATCCAATATCGAAATATTCTAAAGATTATTTCCATTCCAAATCCATTCCAATTTCATTCCAATTTGTTCATTGGAAATTTCTGGTTATATTAAAACCATTCACATATCCAATTTATTTTATTTAAAAATTATTGGATTTCAAATCTAGTTAATAACTAGTTCATTTTGATAAAAATATATTTTTATCTTTACGAACGTGGAATTTTTCATCCCAAGTCTTTCCAAATCGTTTATGATGATTTTACACAAATTATCAATATTTTTAATAATTTTATTAAGGCCCTTTCAGTCGATTTCCATAAACAGTCATCGATCTGCACTTACAGCGACCTTTCGAAATTTGATTGGGACATAACTCCAAATTCAACTGTTAGATTTCAATCTCTTATATTCGTTGGAAAGCTATTTTCGATACGAACCCAAGGTTCCAGTTTTAGGAGAATCCGACGGTCGAATCTCCCGTAATATCAATTCGAAGTCAATGGTCAAAATTCGCGAACGGCCGTGGCGCGTTCTATTCATGCATTTAAATATATATAATATATATATTATATATTTCGTCGATTTCCATTTAAAACGTATTTTATAAATCGTTTATAAATTCGTTTTAAAACGATTCTAACTTCATTTTCAATTTTAAATCAAAATTGAATTTTCCTTGTCATTATAATATATAAATGAAAATATTTTCAAAATATCAGATTTAGAAATCATTTCCTTTTCGATATTCATTATAAAAATGAATAAAATCGATATAAATATCATTCGCGTCAAAATGGCGCATATCTAATCAACATAGCTTCATATATTTCAATATTTTCGTGTCCCTCCAAAATCGGACATCAAAATCATATTTTGATCCATTACTGAATATTATTTAAAAATATTAGTTATTTTAAAATATACATTATTCGTCATTTTAAAATATTTGTTAATTTAAAATATTCGTTCATTCCGAATTGGAATCAGACACAGTCAATTACCATATAGTTTTATTTATATGGATTTCATATACATATGTATGCAACAATAATCAAACACAATCAACCATCATCTAGAGTGCATTACACAACTGCATAAGCGTTAAATATATATAATTACGCTTACAACAGTCTATCAACCCATCGATTGACATACAACTAAACAATTGGGATTAGTGTACGTCAAATATCATCCCAATACCCATGTGGGGTTTCAATCAACACACACAGATTTTATTTGTGCCGTTGGGCGATGTGTAAAAAATATCATTCCAATCAATATCAGTCAAATGTGTGTATGTAAACAAATCGTCTGATTTATAAATGAATATTTATTTTCATTCATATACTCATCAAAAACTATATTTTTAACGATAAAATATTTATTTCAACATATGAATATTTTATACGGTTCATTTATACAATAAAAATGATATTTTTATGGTTCTAACATATTTTAGAAAATTTTGGCACAATAACGGTGCGATATTAAAACCGGAATAAGGTCTAGCCTTATCCCTGGCCTAATAATGGCTCGCGCCATACACAAACCAAATTCAATCCATTCCATTCACATCCTAAACCAAATTCAACCAATTAAATCAATCCAAACCAACAACCAAACATCCATGGTTTCAATTAAAGGTGTCGGGTGCTACTAAGCACCGTCTGCATCCTAGTATATATAATTAACTGGAAACAAAGTTAGAGTGAGAAGTTCTCACCTTTGGGATCCACCCTGCCGTGCTTTATTGTTGCTTAGATTCGCTGTTTTGATTCTAACGCAATCCGTTTCACGAAATTTATATTAAAAATCATATTTTTAAACAACGCTATTTACATTTTAAAAATCACATTTTTAAATCAATGTTGTACATGTAAAAATCACATTTTTACCAAGCCATGTATACATTGAAAATCGTATTTTTACAAAGCTATTATATATATAAAAATCGTATTTTTATATTCTCTACATATATAAAAATCATATTTTTAATTCGCTACATATATAAAAATCATATTTTTATTATGCTATTATATAAATAAAAATCACAATTTTATGGCGCTATCATATACATAAAAATCATACTTTTATACTGCTACTACATATATAAAAATTATATTTTTATAATGCTTTATATATAATAAAAATTATATTTTTATATCGCTATTTCATGTATAAAAATTATATTCTTATATTGCCATTCAAACAATAAAAATCATATTGCCATTCAAACAATAAAAATCATATTTTTATACGATGTTTACATCATAAAAATCACATTTTTATAACGTTGCTGTATATATAAAAATCATATTTTTATATTTCTAAAAATATTTTTATACATACGATAAAATCCTATTTTTATCTAACCAAAAATATTTCCTTTTTACAATAAAAAATATATTTTGTACATCTAAAAATATATTCTTTTATATGATAAAAATCATATTTTTATACAACTAAAAATATATTCTCCTTTATATGATAAAATTCATATTTTTTTGAAAGTTAAGCACCAAAATTTTATTTTTCTATACGATTTGATTACAATATAGACTATCTCGATAAACAACAAAAAATATCGTATACACAACACTTGAAATAACTAGCCAAAAGCTAAATAAAGCTCCATTGAACTCCGAAGAAGTATGATAAACCACCAATCTAAAACTGCACAAATAGCTCTCTTAATTGCCATCTGAATATTGAAATAGCATCATCACTAAACAGCACGCACTACCAAATAATTGCCATCTAAATAATCAAATGCATCCAATATGAGTCCAAATAAATGCGACGTGAATATTGAAATCATCACCAAAACAGCACGCACTATCAAATCCAAATAAACCATCAAATACTTTCTCATAACAGAAAACATGTATCACTTTAACCGCATAAAAGCATATGTACAAACAGAACATCATCGAATCAAACCGAATTCCATCTTGTATGCCTTCTAGGGAGTTTCATATTATCATGTGATGGTATTACATCATCCATGCCATAATCAAAACCCTCGTCTAAATCATCCCAGAATTTAGCCTTTAATTTATTACTTTTAGATTTAGCCAAGGGATTGGAAGTAGAAGGCACAACTGATGATAACTTGGTATACTTAAGAACGGGAAAGGTTAAACCAGCTCCTGTAACAAGTGAAGCAGACTTAATAGCAGGAGGTAGTATAACATTGGGAGGAGGAGATAACTTGGAGTAAGGGGATGAAGAAGTTGTAGCTGTCGAACCGAGAGCAGATTTAACAGCTTCATTATTAACAGCAGATGAAGACTTCGAGCCCTCTGTTGCAATAACATCATCGCTAAACAAAGAATTTAAAGATAAATCATTAAGAAGATCTAAACCACTTACACCAGATATTTTACCTTGATCATAATCCGCCTCTTTATCACAACCTATATCTGCATTGCCACAAGACTTATCTTTTGATTGAGAATTAGATTCATTAATACCATTATCCAAACCAGAAGAGGATTTATCCACGTCCTCTCCATTATTTGACGTACCAACAATATTCTCTACCGACTCCTTATTACCTTCTTTACTCTTCCTCTGCCATATCATATTCTTCTTTGAGATTATTTTAGACCTACCTTTCTCACCAGTATTAGTTAGAACCTTACTCCTATTCTGCTTGTTATACAAAGAGCTATCAATGCCATTAAGATCACCATACCCTTCACATTGCTCTCTGTCAATCCCAAAATCCTTATTTCCTATATCACAATCAACAGTGCAATGACCTAAGAATTTACAATTAACACAAATATTCGGCTTCCAGTCATATGCAAGCTTAACTGTGGGCTTATCACTTAATTCAGGTAGTTTTAAACAATCAGGCAAATCTGTATCAGGAGATATTTCCACTAAGGCCTTTGCATACCTGACTCGTTGCAGTTTCTCAGTACTACAATCAAAGCAAATAACCCTACCAACGTGACACGCTAACCAATTTATACCAACCAACGTCCAAAGAATAAGCAGAATATTAGAAAAATTGATCCAGATGGGAACCTTTTTAATCTGCTTTTGATAACAACCAATTGTTGGACCTACTGAGTAGTGATAAACATACGACCACTAATGAAAATTGGATCGGATTGAAGAATCTTCATTCTATCTAGCCCGTTAGAAAAGTGGAAGTAAAAATATACACCGTCTGACTTTACACTAAATTCTCCCAATAATTTCCATTGCAATCTCAAAAAATTGACTACAGCATGATATGAAAGTGAATCATCTAAGAAGAAACCTACCAGATAATTGCTCCAATATTTTAGCCCCTCTTCCTTGACCAAATCGGGAAGCTTATTAGATCCGTCCTTTGCAATTTCAAAGTAAATTGGCTTATAATGACCAGCATTTCTAGGTAGAGATCGAAAAAGAGATGCATGGTCTGATTTAGCAGAGTATTGCCCAGCTGTTGGAGGATTCCTCGAAGGTTCTAATGTCGAATCTGAAGATGAGTTGACATCCGTTTTTCCAGCTTTCGAACAAATACCTTGAGCACAGATAGATGGAATGGGAGGAGGTGGAGCGGAGGAAGACTGAAGAGGAGGAAATGATGAAGAATCGAAAGAAAAAGAAGAAGAATTAAGAATCCCCATTAAATCGCCATTATGTCAAATAGTTGTGTATATTTGTTGGCATAATTTTGCGTAAAATACTTTGAGCATTAGCATGTACTTTCTATAAAAATCATATTTTTATACAACTAAAAATATTTTTTCTTTTATATGATAAAAATCATATTTTTATACAACTAAAAATATATTCTTTTATATGATAAAAATGATATTTTTATTCCACTAATATATATATATATAACCATATTTTTATCATGCTTCAATATACATAAAAATCCAATTTTTATCATGCTTCAATATATATAAAAGTCCAATTTTTATCATGCTTCAATATATATAAAAATCCAATTTTTATCATGCTTCAATATATATAAAAATCCAATTTTTATCATGCTATTCGTATATATAAAAAATCAAAATTTTATTCGTTATTCATATAAAGAAAAATTCAATTTTTATACGCTATTCATATAGTAGAACTGAAAATAAAATCAATCCTAAAATAAAATAATAAGAAAAACTCACAGTTTTCGGATGGAGGAGGGTTCGTGGAGTCGCGGTCGCCGGAGGAGGGCGCTAGTGCTCGGAGCGGCTCACGACGGCGGGTTAAAGGTGGGTTTTGGGTTAGGGTTTGAGGGACACGTCGTTTCAGAAGTGGAGAGAAAAGGGGGCGCTGGGGATCATCGAAGGGGTCCTGAGGGGTGCGCCGCCGCCTGGGGAGGCGCGGCGGTGGGGGCGGCGTCCGCTGAGGAGAGACGACGGGGTAGCGACAGGTTTCATTTGTCAGTTTTTTTCCTTTTGTTTCTTTGTTCGATCTGAAGTAAAGGGGGGAGAGAAAGTAAAAGGGGTTGACTAAAATATTTAAATATATTTTAATATTTAATTTAATTCAATTCCCGAAAAGTAACTTTTTAAATCGAACTCTAAATCAAGTCCAAAGACTGTCGCCCTAGCTAATTACCCCCATTCCAAACACAATGGGATATGTCCCATACGCCAATTCAACTGTTATGGTCAATTTTCTTTGAAATTAAAATATAAATTAATTTAATGCTCTAAATTGATTTCAACATACATTTCAAATTACTGGGGCCCCATACTGACTCCAAAAATTCCAGAAAAATAAATCTAGCTATGTTTTGACGATCTGGTCCTAACAGAACTAATTTCGTCGAATTTGGAGACCGTTTGAAAAATGGTCATTTTCCAGTCGATTAAAATCAAACTGAATTGACCAAATACGTTTAAGTTCACCACGCTCACATATTGATTCCAAAAATTATGAGAATTGGAATCTACCAATAATTTGACATTTCGGATCCAAAAAAAGTGGTCTCATCGAAAATGGAGGTCGTTTGCAAAATCCATTTAAAATAAAATATTCAAATACGAATAATTGATATAAAACTTTAAAAACTAAGCTTGATTTCAAAAAATTTACTCTTCACACGCGTTCTAGGATATTGCTGATCATATCTCTAATGAGTCATTCTTATTGGATATTACTAATCCAATCTCTGATGAATTCTTTCGTTTGGTTCTAACGTGTCTTGTTCTCGAGCTTTGTAAACCAAAGCTCTGATACCACGGCAAAACGACCCAGACTCGCCATTACGGGAAAGATAGGATTGAGTTGAGAACATGACAATTCAGAACACAAACAGAAGAACATTTCATTGCTTGTTACAACAATTTACATCAGAGTACAAGAATATACAGAGTATTAATAAATAATATACATCAGGAAAATATCAGAGATTCAAATACATTACATAGCAGCGGAAAAATAATACATAATCACAACTGTAAGGAATACACGGATACAGAGCGTTCCGAATGTAGCTCCAGTTGTAAATCCAGGATCCTGGAAAAGGAAAATCTGCAAAACCAAAACTACTAGCTGCCTGTGTGGAAAATAGGGGCAACAAGAGTTTATGTTAAAACAATAAGCTCCAGGTCAGTCATGTGATTGGTGCGAGAACTAAAATAGTTATTTAAAACATTACTTTAGAAATAAAGTAAATCAAGGGACCACGTCGTATAACACGGAATGGGTTTCCTCCCAAGAATACCAGTGCATAAAACAAACAGCGCAATGCTTTTTGGAAAAATGAAGCTATTATAAGACTCAGGTCCCATCACACAATGCAATTCATGCCGGAGGATAGAGTTTTTCCTTATAATATCCAAACATGCTTGGTAAGTTTAAAAAAATCATTTTAATACTATTATAAGTGTAAAGTGTATGAAAACAACTTCAAATATAAATGTATTAATCATAGACGACATAATGCCTCATCCCACTATGTCGCTATACTAGGCTCTACAAATAAAACCGAATGTCACGTATTGGAAATTGGATTTCTGTCATGAGTCGAGGCAAGGGATGTACTCCTAGCCTGCTTCGAGATACTCTAGCAAATGTCTCAGGACTGCACACTCTGGGAAACCCTTGGATGCTTCAGGGCCGGTCCTCTCTTACGTTTGAGGATTGGTTATTCCTGAACACACGTTTCTCGGTCTATCGGACCTATCCATCGGCTCCGTAGTAACCGATATATCCGAGGCACCTCGTAATCCAATAACCACATAGGTAAAAATATAATAAATGTATAGGCTCCATACCATGACACCTCCCATTGCTAGAAAGAAACGTTGTGTTCTCCATACAGTCCCGTATCCCGTTTATGATTCATACCAAGGTGTGAGACTCACGAATCAACGCTATACACAAATCTATGCCCTTTAAGGTCGTGCTTTGGTCATCAACCACAAGACTCTGCTTTTCAACAGAAGCCTTGATCATTTGCATCTCAGCATGCCACACGGACAATTCACGCCATGCAACTGATGTCTATCAAAATATAACTTCTGTGCTCGTACGTCTTAGAGAAGGGTATTAAGCAAGAGAATAAATTCTCGGCCACCAAATAGATATATATTTAATAGAGATAAATCAACATGGAATAAAATCCAATGTCAGATGCACATCCGTTTAGTAGTTCGTGTCGGGTCTGAATGAAACCGGAGGCACCTTATCCCTCGTCCCATATGTCCAATACAGGAGAGAGGTCCTCGCATATCCATTCGATCTCCAAGTATGCCTGGACGATCACCACTTATTACTTGTCTTGGGTGTACAGCCCAATCAAGACATCAGTAATCATCTAAACGATGTGAAGACCTCCGGTCTTCAACCACCGTCTTCATCGTCGACTTATCGTTGAATCAGTTATTCAGAATGGGTATAAACCCAGCCTTTCCGAATAACTCGCGTATATAATAAACAAGTGTTGTAAAAACACAACATATGCCTCATTCCATTCCAGAATAGTCTTTTATTCAAATATTCTTATACTTTGGGAATGTTTCCCATTAATTTTATCAAAGATAAATTCTTTTAAATTTATTCTTTAATCTTCCTATGGATATCAATTCTAAACCAAATTAAGGTTTATCAACTAGTCGGGACTAGGGAACCATACCGAAGTAATCATTTATTTAATTTCCCAATCCCAACCTATTCATCCAAGGGAGCAAAAATGGTAATACTCCATATTTAACACCACGGCATTATCGGCAAAATTAATTACCATTTCACATTCAGATCTAATTAAAGATTTAACTTTCGCCTGGAGTAAAACTGGTGATACTTCATTCTCGATCATTTCCCGAATTTGATAATTTAAATTATCACATTCTCATTTCAATCTAATGAAAGATTCATTGAAACTCCACTTAGTTTTAATCTTCCCAAAAATCAATATTTATGATTATTTAACTTTAGGAAATCAAACATATCGCATCGACAATCTACACCGTACTATAGATTTCTGCCTACATATAACCTCTAAGCTTGTACGTCTTAGAGAACGGTGTTAAGCAAGAAAATATATTCTCCACCACCAAACAAATATATATTTAGTAGAGATCAACCATACAGTTCAAAATACAATGTTAGACATGTAATCCTGTCTTTAACTGGGTTAAATAACTAATGTCATTTAAAACGCAGTTCACGATAAACCCAAATCACATTCCATTAATTATGGAATCTTCACGGAAAACAGATCAATATATATAATCGATATCAATTTCCGTATCCGACTAATAATATAAATGGAATAACGACTAAGCCTTTTAAATTCCATATATATTAGCAGTCGTCCTCCACAGAAGCTCACTTCAATTATTATCAAATCGAATTCCATTCAATTCCAACTTAATATATTATATCGGAAAACTTTACTTTGGAAAATTCCGATTAAATCTTAATAAAAAGATTTATAAATTCCAAATCACATTTCACTATTAATCGGGTTAAAGAACAAGTGTTATTTAGAACACCGTTCACGATAAACCCAAAAATCAAATTCTTTCATTCAACTCCAATTAAATATTAATTAATTGGAAAACTTCTCTAAATCTTAATTAAAAGATTTATTATTTTCTCAACTGGTTTTAAGAATAGTGTAAATAAAGACACCATTCACGACAAACCCAAAATCCCATTTGATAATAAATACAAGGCTCTGAATAGAAAATATATCGGCTTATATTCAATATCAAATTCTGAAACCAACAAATATCGTAATGGAAATAACGATATAAAATATACCTTCCAAATTTCCATAACAGTATCCGTATAATCACGGAATCCAATATCGAAATATTCCGAAGATTATTTCCATTCCAAATCCATTCCAATTTGTCCATTGGAAATTTCAGGTTATATTAAAACCATTCACATATCCAATTTATTTTATTTAAAAATTATTGGATTTCAAATCTAGTTAATAACTAGTTCATTTTGATAAAAATATATTTTTATCTTTACAAGCGTGAAATTTTCCATTCCAAATCATTTATTATGGTTTTACACAAATTATCAATAATTTTAATAATTTTATTAAGGCCCTTACAGTCGATTTCCATAAACGGTCATCAAAGTGCACTTACAACGACATTTTCCAAATTTGATTTGGACATAATTCCAAATCCAACTATTAGATTTCAAATCTCTTATATTCATTAATAAGCTCTTTTCGATACGAACCCAACAGTTTCAGTTTAGGAGAATTCGATGGTCAGATCACCCGTAATATTAATTCGAAGTCAATGGTCGAAATTCGGGAACGGCCGTGGCGCGGCGCGTTTTATTCAGGCCATTAAATATATATAATATATATATATATATATATTTCATCGATTTCCATTTAAAACGTATTTTATAACTCGTTTATAAATTCGTTTTAAAATGATTCCAACTTCATTTTTAATTTTAAATCAAAATTGAATTTTCCTTATCATTATAATATATAAATGATAATATTTTCAAAATATCATATTTTGAAATCATTTCCTTTTCGATATTCATTATAAAAATGAATAAAATCGATATAAATATCATTCGCGTAAAAATGGCGCATTCTAATCAACACGGCTTCATATATTTCAATATTTTCGTGTCCCTCCAAAATCAGACGTCAAAATCATATTTTGATCCATTACTGAATATTAATTTAAAATATTAATTATTTTAAAATATTCATTATTCGTCATTTTAAAATATTTGTTAACTTAAAATATTCATTTTTTCCGAATTGGAATCAGACATAGTCAATTACATATAATTTTATTTATATGGATTTCATACACACATGTACGCAACAATAATCAAACACAATCAACCATCATCCAAAGTGTATTACACAACTGCATAAGCATTAAATATAAATAATTAATGCTTACAATAGTCTGTTAACCCATCGATTGATATACAACTAAACAATTGGGATTAGTGTATGTCAAATATCATCCCAATACCCGTGTGGAGTTTCAAAAAACACACACAAATTTTATTTGTGTCGTTGGGCGATGTGTAAAGTATATTGTCCCAATCAATATCAGTCAAATATGTGTATATAAACAAATCGTCCGATTTGTAAATGAATATATATTTTCATTCATATACTCGTTAAGAATTATATTTTTAACGATAAAATATTTATTTCAACATATGAATATTTTATACAGTTCATTTATACAATAAAAATGATATTTTTATGGTTCTAACATATTTTAGAAAATTTTGGCAGCATGACGGCGCGATACTAGATCCAGAATAAGGTCTAGCCTTATCCCTCGCCTAATTATGGCTCGCGCCATACATAAACCAAATTCGATCCATTCCATTCACATCCAAACCAAATTCAACCAATTAAAACAATCCAAACCAACAACCAAACATCCATGGTTTTAATCAAAGGATGCAGACGGTGCTACTAAGCACCGTCTGCATCCTAGTATATATATTTAACTGGAAACAAAGTTAGAGTGAGAAGTTCTCACCTTTGGGATCCACCCTGCCGTGCTTTATTGTCACTCAGGTTCGCTGTTCTGATTCTAACGCAATCCGTTTCACGAAATTTATATTAAAAATCATATTTTTAAACAACGCTATTTACATTTTAAAAATCACATTTTTAAATCAATGTTGTACATGTAAAAATCACATTTTTACCATGCCATGTATACATTGAAAATCGTATTTTTACAATGCTATTATATATATATAAATCGTATTTTTATATTATCTACATATATAAAAATCATATTTTTAATTCGCTACATATATAAAAAACATATTTTTATTATGCTATTATATAAATAAAAATCACATTTTTATGGCGATATCATATACATAAAAATCATACTTTTATACTACTACTACATATATAAAAATTATAATTTTATAACGCTTTATATATAATAAAAATTATATTTTTATATCGTTATTTCATGTATAAAAATTATATTCTTATATTGCCATTCAAACAATAAAAATCATATTTTTATACGATGTTTACATCATAAAAATCACATTTTTATAATGCTGCTGTATATATAAAAATCATATTTTTGTATTTCTAAAAATATTTTCATACATACGATAAAATCCTATTTTTATCTAACCAAAAATATTTCCTTTTTACGATAAAATTTATGTATTTATTCAACCAAAAATATATTATTTTATATGATAAAAATCATATTTTTATACAACTAAAAATATTTTCTCCTTTATATGACAAAATTCACATTTTTATACAACTAAAAATATATTCTTATATGATAAAAATCATATTTTTACTCCACTAATATATATATATATATATATTACCATATTTTTATCATGCTTCAATATATATTAAAATCCAATTTTTATCATGCTTCAATTTATATAAAAATCCAATTTTTATCATGCTTCAATATATATAAAAGTCCAATTTTTATCGTGCTTCAATATATATAAAAATCGAATTTTTATCATGATATTCATATATATAAATCAAATTTTTATTCGCTATTCATATAAAGAAAAATCCAATTTTTATACGCTATTCATATAATAAAAACGAAAATAAAATCAATGTTAAAATAAAATTAAAAACTCACAGTTTTCGGATGGAGGAGGGTTGGGGGAGTCGCGGTCACCGAAGGAGGGCGCTGGTGGTCGGAGCGGCTCACGACGGCGAGTTAAACGGGGTTTTGGGTTAGGGTTTGGGGGCCATGTCATTTCAGAAAAGGAGAGAAAAGGGAACGCTGGGTCTCATTGGAGGGGGTCTGAGGGGTTGCGCCACCGCCTGGGGAGGCGCGGCGCTGGGGGCGGCGTCCGCTGGGGAGAGGCGACGGGGTAGCGACGGGTTTCGTTCATCAATTTTTTTCCTTTTGTTTCTTTGTTCGGTCTGAAGTGAAAGGGAGTGGAGAGAGAAAGTAAGAGGGGTTGACTAAAATATTTAAATATATTTAAATATTTAATTTAATTCCCAAAAAATAGCTTCTTAATTCGAACTCTAAATCAAGCCCAATGACTAGCGCCTCCAACTAATTACCCCATTCCAAACACAATGGGATATGTCCCGTACGCCAGTTCAACTATTACGGTCAGTTTCCGTTGAAATTAAAATATAAATTAATTTTATCACTCTAAATTGATTTCAACGTACATTTCAATTTACTGGGGCCACATACTGACTCCAAAAATTCTAGAAAAATATATCTAGCTATGTTTTGACGATACGGTCCTAACAAAACCAATTTCGTCGAATTTGGAGACGTTTGAAAAACTGTTATTTTCGAGTCGATTAATATCAAACTGAATTGACCAAACACACTTAAATTCACCACGCTCACATATTGATTCCAAAAATTACAAGAATTGGAAACTAGCAATAATTTAACATTCCGGATCCAACAAAAGTGGTCTTGTCAGAAACGGAGGTCGTTTGCAAAACAGCTATTTTTAAGGGATATATATATGAACTCCATAGTGACTATTCTGAATTTTCAAGTGGACATAACTTTTTATTCCCGTTATGAAAACTAGATTTTTCACATTTCTTGGAAATTTATTTTCAAATAGATTCAAATATTTCTAGTTTTACTGAAATTCGGTTTATTTTGAATCATGTACATTCAATTGAAATTTGAAATCGAATTTTCAAACTACCGCGCCATTTCAGGTTCTTTATATAATTAAAATAAATTTATACGTTCTGACTTCGATTAAAACAAATTTTTAGTCGTTATTATTTAAAATAAATCATTTTAAATATTCAAAATTCATTAAAATAGATAAAATAAAAATTTTAAATTGGTTCTGAAAATCCAGGTTGTTACAATAAGCGTCAGGATAAGAAGGGCAAAGTGCAAAATAGCGAAGTTAGTATTATGGCATCGCCAAGAGAATATGCTGGTGCTAAAGATAATAAGCCAACAAATGCGACAATGTCGTATTATAGGATAATTGAGGATATTTGGGAGTTGAAGTATAAAGAATTCACGGTCCCACTATTTTGATGTAAATGGGCTAATAATCATCGTGTTGTACGGGTGGATGAACATGGATTCAGACTTGTTGACTTTAACCGGGTGAATCATGATAATGATACACTCATATTAGCATCTCAAGCAAAACAAGCTTTTTACGCGACTGATCCATCAGATAATAAGTGGTCTATTGTTCTTCCTGGAAAAAGACGCATTGTTGGGATTGATGATGTGATAGATGAAGAACAGTATGATCTATTTGATGAGAATCCACCGTTCTCCACTGGTATAAATCTATCGGAAGAAGAAATTGATTTGAACGAAAATTATATATGTTCCGATCACGATGAAGGAGTTTGGATAGTGGGGTAATTTTTCTTCACTGCTCATCGTGCTTTGTTGTCATTTGAAATCTAACATGTGATTTTATTTTTTCATGATACTTTTAGTTTTTAGCATAACTATTATAATTTTTTCCCACAGGGATTGACTGATTCTTGGATCAACTGCCAGTAGGTTCTGTTCCTGTTAAACGTAATGACTATGCAAAATTGTGCTTATTTTAGTTGTATGTTAGAGTGTTTTAGACTGTTATGTTTGCTATCATTATGTCCTATAAGACTGTTTCTGGCATACTATGTATTGCAATTATTTTTATTCTGGATGATAAGGGACATACCATAAACATATGAAATATGCAACATTTTTTTAATTTAAAAAACAAGTATATTTTCGGTGATAAGAGTCATACAAGAACAAAGTACCATTCCTTAATTCCACCATTCTAATTTGTCCAAGATTAAGACTCAAAACTAGTATACAAATTTCCACTAATCCTCTCCATTATAAACCAAATATACTGACATCACATGCCTAAGACATGTACATTAGTGGAAGTAAAATCTGATACTGCACTTCTGCTTTCAACATCGGGGTAACATTAGTCGCGATATGTAGCCGTGAATATCCTTAAATTATAAATTACATACGAAGAAGACAGATGTCTTGTATGATTTTAGGTGGACATTTTGATGCTTGTCTTGCAACTTATTTTTTCTTTGACTGCTTTGTTTCCTTTTTGCCTAATACGTGAGCCCCTGAAGTTTTACGTGTTGTTGAATGAGAAGGAGCCTTGCATTTCTTCAACAAATCACTTGAGATCTCCTTATTGCTTGTTCCCTTATCATCATTATGTTGCTTCAGCAACTGAGTACCATTTTCAGTTAAGTTATCTTCACATGCCAAATTTATCAGTGCATCTTCCAGACTTGCACTTTTCTCATTTTTAGTATCAGTATCCTCATAGGAAACGCTAACATTTCTATCAACGTTCATGTCAATGTCTCGTTACGTCATTAAATATTTAATTGCAGCTTCGGTATCACCATTAACCTCTTGTAGAACCCAACTAACATTTTCACACCCAGACCCCAACAAAACTAACTTAAAGGATTCAAAATCGAATGTATTTTTAGAAAATGGTGATTTGGATCGATTACTTGCGGCTTTCTTGTAGCCATTAATTGTAGATACATTGGCATTAACCTTGATAACAATTGGTTTGATTGGGCCTTCATATGAATCATCTTGAAGCCTAACACTATTGTAGTGTTCACCATCATGGTAACTCAGGTGAATCATAGTAGTTTCACGATCATTGAAATTGCTAATGTACCATCGAGGATAATTGGCTTGGTGAATACAAATGTTTCTTTTGAAAACAAGAGAAGCTACCTGCAACTCCAAATTTCCTTCCCATGTGCCATGTTTTATGATTAATTGACAATATTCATCAAATGGGACTTCATCTTCAATAAATGGTTCAAAATTCTGTCGATTGCTCGATACATAGTGAACCACCATGTTTCGATACTTATTATGTTCGCCTTCATTTCCATCCAACTAGTCAGCTAAAGCCTTAAAAATGCAATTTCCGTCTACTGCAACCTGGATAATTTTTAACCCCAACTGTTCAAGCTGCAAACGAAGTTCAGATAAATCAGCTTGTTTTTCATGCTTCTTCGGTCCGTAGTTGTTTCTATGAGAGGTAGAATGATTGGGTTTCTTTGATTTTGACTGCTCTGACTTCTTTTGCTTCATCGCCAAAATGGTGGATTAATTGTTGAAATTTGGTACATAGTTTTGAAGAACTATGTAACATCTTGTAGCCTTTTATTTAAGAATGAGTCCAAAATCCATCAGTCTTGTCCTATCATTTTATCGCATGTGTTACGTCTCCCACATCTAGCCGTACAAAATTTTTAGATTTCTAAAAATAAAGTGAGTGTTTAAACTCACCAATAAGTACCCAAAAAAATTTTATGCAAGTTAAATTGAATCATGACATGATAAATTTTGTTGATCGTTGTTTGCAAATCGACATTGAATTGAAATCAAAATTTAACTTGACGCCATTATAATGATAAATGTAAAGCTTTAAGCTCAATTCAAATAGCTAACGCGGGAAGCAAGCAGCTTTGACTCTGAAGAGGTCTATCCCTGCCATGATAAATAAAGCAAAAGCGATGGTTATTCAAATATTTTGAGTAACTTCTACTTGATCCACATTTTGACTTCATAATTGGGTTGATCCTGCAATCTTATAAGTTTAAACAAAAAAAAGGATTGGCTCATTAAGTAAATAGTATCTTTCTTTTCTATTTCATAGCTTTGTTGCAAAACCATGTAAATTTCTTCATCCTGATTGTTGTTTTTTCAAAAATCTACTTTGTTTTGTGCAGTAAGCAAAATCAGAAATGTTTGTAGTGATTGAAAGGAAGAAACGTTCTGGTATAAACTCAAGCTTATAACTTGCACAAACTTAAAAAAATTCTCGTATAAACTCATATTTGTAGTGATTGAAATGATGAAGGATGTTTTTTTAATATATTGAAACGCCAATGGTTTATATTGAAATACATTCATATGCAAACCGTATTCATATGGCAATCTCTATTTTCATGTGTATAAACATAGTAGAAGAATCATAGTTTGATTCATTATTTAGAAATGAAAACCGAGTTTATAGGTGGCTTTTACATATAAATATATGATAGCCGAAGACTTTTAAACCTAGAAATTTCTAACTGTATATATATATATATATATATATATATATTAGTTAGTTTGGATATTTTACAAAGAGGGTTGTTGAGGCAAATTTGTCAGATTGCATGCATAAAATTGTAAAGGAAAACAAGAATGGCTCGACACTTACTTTTCCATGTTTTATTTATAAAAGACATTAGTATGACAGCTATATACATGCATGTAGTATATAATCTATCACGCAGGATACAAGCTACTCATAGTAGCTAGGAATCATGGGGTTAGGATACATGGCTTCGGTCGGTTTCCCTCCTGAACAAATTCAAAAAAGAGTGTATATATAGTTTAGCTTATGTATAATAGTTGTCATTTTCAGGAATGCAAGTACATCTTTGTTTTACCTAAAAACATGGCTGAAGATAAGGCATATTTTTTAGAGTATTTTGGCAACATGCCTGGAAAGGAAATCTGATTTGGTGAAGTATTTTTAGTATTCAAAAATGTAAGATTGCCACCAACTTAGGATATAGAATTTTTACAAGGCCATGGCATCTATTTTATACACCTTAAAGCAATGAAATGAGGTGACACTATATCTATAGATAACCTTAATAAAAAAAAAGAATGGCAAGATGAACTAAGAATTAGGCAAAAGAAAGATGGATGAGTTAACTATGCATTTAAAAAAGAAGGGTTTGAAACACTCTTTGTGACAACCTATATTGTGGAAAATTTGTCATGTCTTATTTCCTTGCAAAAGCTAGAGATTTTAAGTAATATAAATATCCAAAAAATTATGGAAAAATCACAATAAGCATTTATGTTGGAATACCAATAATTTTATTCTGTGTTATTGTGTAATAAGTGATTGAATTATGAATAATCAATCCACTTGTTATTTTATTCTCAAACTCTGATTTACAAGTGTTTTGGTGCTCGCAGTTTACATTAACATTACCTGATGCTACTGTAACATTGTTTTCTTATTTTTACATGTACATAGTATATCTTCAAGCACTATAAGAGTTTTGCAAGCATAAATACATATAAGAATCAATATGACTAAAGATTCTAAGTTACGACTTTGCTAACTTTGAAATATAAAAAAGGGATTTCAACCACGGGTGAGCGTTCTCACCTTTTTTTTCTTCTTGTCATGATTTTTCCTTTTAAAACTTTGATGCTTCTAAAGCTTCTAGCTTGCTTTGATTCTTGGAAAATTTGTTTTAGCTTTTGAACTTGAGTAAGCAACCTTCTTGAGTTTCCAAAGAAGAAATTTTTGACTTCAAAAATGTAAAAGAGAAAGAAGGTCGAGTTAAGACAGAGTTTGGAAAAAGAAAAAATAAATGAAATAAGTGAACATGAGAACTTTTTTTTAATTTGTTCAGGAGGGAAACCGACCGGAGTCGTAAAACCCTCCCTAGTGCACCTAGCCCGATCCGCGAGCACCATATAAGTGACTAATCTTAGCGTATGCACATGCTAAACTCTTAGCATGTCATTCCGGGTTTCGAACTCGCGCCACTATTACCATGGCACAAGGTCCTTAACCACTGGGCTATTGCCACTATTATATTCATAAACTGGAATTAAAAATGTAAAAAACAAAAAAATGCCCTTATTTTTTTAATACAACCACTTTATTTTTATTATTTGATTGATTTTTGTGGTGGCTGTTCTTTTTGTATATCAAATTTCATATCTCCACTTGCTTTTATGGGAGTGAGCTCCATTGATATTCCTAAAGCAAATCTTATCTTGCCGATGTGAAAATCTATGGCTCACCTTGTTGCGAAGCTCCTATCTGGTCCATAAGAGTTGGTCGTATCTCCAAGGATGCAAACAAATCAGGCAAAATCTCGATGGAGGGTTTAAAATCAAAAGCTGATATGAACTCCAAGTTCTTTCTCTCCACAAACAGAGGACTTAGGGCCATCCTCTTTCTACTTAGTGCATCTGCCACTACATTACCCTTGCCGAGGGTATAAGCAATCTCAAAATCATAAGAAGCTAGAAACTCCATCCACCGTTGTTGCCTTAAATTGAGGTCTTTCTGCGAGAACAGATACTTGAGAGATTTATGATCGATGTATAACTCGAACTTCTCTCCAAGTAAATAAGGACGCCACATCTTTAATGCGAATACTATGGCAGCTATCTCTAGATCATGGATGGGATAGTTCTTTTCATGAACCCTCAACTGTCTACCCCCGTAACACAACACTTTCCCTTCTTGCATCAGAACCGCACTAAGCCCTGTACCACACGCATCAGTGTAAACAGTAAACACTTTAAGGAATACTGGGCTATTGCCACTACAGCTCCTTGTTTACGCAAGATGTGAATCTTGTTCATACTAATAATCAAGTAACTTTGTTGATTATGCACTTTAATTGGCTGTTGGGTTTTAATTGTAAATGGCTACATAGTTATTAGATTCTTTTTAACTTGGTTGTGAAACATACATTTCAAATGCAAATGTAAGTAGGGTTATATAACAGCACAAACCGTGGTACAACTTGTGATATTATTACTGGTAGACCTTCTGGACCTCTTATGCTTATGTAAGCTGCTAATATGATTTTAAAACGTAGGAATCTTTCCAGCATTCTAGTAATTGTTGCAGGAGTGGTAACATAAGATGCTAGAAGTATGAATTAGCAACTACTATGTACTCAAGAGAAATACTCTCATACTAAGACAGCCGACTCCCTCAGTTGTAGTAATTGAGTTTGACACTCATGTATCAAACGGATGAATGCTTTGTCTGATTTCATGATACAATATTTCTAAATTTTGAAAATATTTTGAATCGGTTGCTTGTCTGATTGAGTCCAAGAAGACATTATTAAATTATTGGAAAATTTTCCTCTATTAATTGTGTTTAACCTGGCTTCTATAATTAACCGTAGGTATATGCATGTGTATATATCTTCTATATGCATGCTAGTGGTGTTTACCTAAACCTATTCAGTTCATGTTTATTGCATTGAATTAAGACAATTAACTTTATTGTTGAGCATGTAGCTATGTTCATGTGTATACTTAGGTAGCATTACATGAATAATGGATATAGAACAACGCGGACAAAATGAAACATATAAAGAGTATAATTCTCCTACATCGCAGTCGTTGTCTAAGAAGAGGCAAAGAGGTCCAACAACCGAAAAGAAATATAGAACGCAAGAATCAAAATACATCGAGTGGAGTGATAATGGCAAACTCATTGGAAAGTTGGCGAAATCTTTTAAGGCTTATGTAGGTAAAACAGATAGAGCTAAAATTGATATCAATATTAAGAATTGGGATGATGTTAGTCAAGGGCTTAAGAATACTATATGGGAGGATGTTAAGGTTGTAAAAATTCATTTGCTCACTTATTACGTTTAACATATAATTACTTGCTCTTTTATGTGATTTGTCTTCATTTTAAAAGATCTATAATTTTATTTAACTATTATTTATTATCTCAAACAGAATGCCACATCGATGAGCACATGAAAAATACTGTGTTAAAAAATGTTTGTGGGCGATGGAAGGATTTCAAAACAAGATTGGTTGGTGGTTGGGTTACAAAGACAAGAAAACTTCTAGAGGACCATAAACAGCCTTATGAGTTTTACGATGGAATTACACAGTTACAGTAGGAAATATTTAAGAAGAATTATGAAAGCGAGGAATTTAAGGTACATTTTTTTTAAGCAATATTTCATTATTTATCATTTTTCAATTGGATATTTGTTAAGCAATTTTTCATTGTTTACCATTTTTTAAGCAATTGTGAAAGCAACTTTAGAATCTTAGAAGAATAAATTTGATATTTCAAATGCTTCATTTGAGGTTGCCTCATTATATATATGGATTATTGTAACATCTAAATGCATTTGTCCTTGTTTTACTTGAAATATAATATGATTAAAGGGCTAATAGAAATACTATAGTGAAAGTGTTAGTGCTATAGCCATCAGCTTCTGCTCATCCATAATTTGTTATTTTTTTGTCCTGTGAAATTATTAGCATTGTAATATTAAATCAATATAGTCCTGAATAATGAAGGCACTATATTATTGTAGCAAAACAAGAAAAAAGAAAGTAAATAAAGGGAATTATGTAAGTGTCACTAAATTCCAAATATTATGAAGAAAATGTAACACCCCGTATTTTCTATGAACATTAAACTAACAAATTAAAGAATACTTAATTATAAAAGTGGAAATTATGGGAAACGGGTTTCGCCATTGCGTTCGTCTCAGAATTCTGCTTGAGATAGAGTCCGAGTTTACGTGAATCGGACTTCGTATGAAGAAGTTATGGAGTTCAGAAGATTTCAAGTTTAAATGGAAATTAAATATAAATAATAATTAAATCAAAAAGCAGTTCAAAATTCAAAATTCCGAGAATCAGCTGGGCGGGGAAAATTCCCGCCCATAGAGGTCGACTCCCCCCATGGGGGGACGACATAGGTTTCGGCCCCCCAAGAGGGGTGTCGACTGGGGTGTCGACCCCCTCGGGCAGATCTGGGCCGCTTTGTCCAATGACATTTTTCTGAATCATTAGGGCATATGTGGTGACTTCCGGTTGGCTCTATTTGGTCTGGATGGCTCTAATTACTCCTAGGTTGATTTAACGACTCTCATTAATCTAAACTTCTATATAAAGAACCCCAACCCTTAACCCTAAAACCTCATAACCTTGCTCTCTGAAGCCGTCATGCTGTCCATGGCCAAACTAGCGTAGCCTCCATTTTTCTAGAAATCAAGTAAGAAAGCCTCTAATCAAGTCCAAACTAGAGAATCAATAGTCTACATCAAAGGATAGCCTTTCAGTTTCAGAAATCAGATCCCAGAAAACAAGATTTGTTCTTTTGTTTGTAAGTTCAGTTATTCTTTAGATTTGAACAAATAAAAGTCATGAATTGTAATGAAGCGAAACTGGGACTGCGCCTAGTTGTAAGATAATTGTATTCTGATTCATGTTTATCCCTGTAGCAATTCGGAAATTAACTATGCCTACTTGACTACTGTGATTGATACAACTTATCATGTTGTATATTAATTTGGTGATGAACCTATCATGTTGTATATCAATTTGGTGATGAACCTATCATGTTGTCTATTAATTTGGTGATGAACCTATCATATTGTATATAAATTTGGTGATTCATTTATGATATGTTATATGCAAGACCATAAGCTAAGCCATGTTCATATATGCTTATATGTCTAGATCTACATGCTTAAATGTTTAGATCTATGTTAATTTGATCCAACTCAAATGCAAGTTCACATTTACATGTAAATTTGTGTAGTACTATGCCAAATTTATATCACACATGCTTAGTTGATCTATACTGTTTTATGTCGTTGGAATGTTACATGTCCCTTTGCTTTTCCCTTTTTGTTTATGAGTTAGGCTAATTTGCGAGCCTAACGCTCTATGTAATTTATGTGAATGAATAACGGGGGATACGTTGGGAAAATATTAAATTACATGCTATTGGCATAGGTTGGCTCATAATCATATAAATGATTAATGGCATGAAATGGTATAATTTATATACCTAAGAATTATGGACATAATTTAGAGGGTAAATGGAACATGACTTGAGTTAACAACATTGGTGGATAATTTACATATAAACATAAATATGTAAATAAATTAAAAGATGAATATGCCTAACCCGAGGTTAGATTGAGTTACGGTGTAAGACTACCCGGAACCGCCCGGCACATCCAGCAACCGTAACAATACAGATTTAATGTGAGAGGTTAGCGCATTAAGCCCAAAAACCCGAGGTTAGATTGAGTTGCGGTATAAGACTGCCCGGAACCGCCCAGCACATCCAGTGACCACAACAATATAGATCTAATGTGATAGGTTGGTGCTTTAATGAATGAATTAAAGCTAAGAAACAGGCAGGCTAAGAATGGTAGGGTTAAGTAAATTAAGACAACACTTAACCAATACAACATGTTAACTAAACTGATGGGTGGGGTTAGGTTAATTTGACAACACTTAACCATTTTAACATGTTGATTAGGAAACCCTAGTAACGGGGACCTATTTCAATAGTAACCCACATAGATGTATCATGGTACCCTGAACTAGGCAGGGTGGGCTGATTATAAGCGGTCAAAAATAACGGTGGGTGGTGCAGCAGTGTAGGTTCCGACGGAGTATGGGCGTGCACGTACTCCGGCATGGACAAATCAGGCATTGGGCATCAGTAGTATACACTGTGCATCTTGAATTTGTACCGGGTTGCCACCATAGGAATTGATACACCCCATGGTGGGACAAGCACAGGTATCTACAATCAAGCAGGGCCGAATGACACAAGTCATAAGTGCATGCGAGTATAAGCCGATCGATAAAGGGGATCATTTTATCATGAACACATGGTGCTAGTTGAAAAGATTTGTTAGTAGGTGCAGAGAAATAGAAATGAGTGTGATAGTATATTCAGTTTATCTTGCCTTATTTATTGTTATCTTATTTCTAGGGTATTGTCCTAGGTTTAGTTTATTCATGTCATGATCCTTTTACCTGTTTACATGCTAAATAATCACTGGACTTACCAGGCTTATGTCTGACCCGTTTTCTTTCGTCTTCTTGTCTTCCGTTCCCCCCTCCCCAAAGTCCACAGGGAGGGAATAGACGTATTGCTTGGATTCTCTTCCCTTTGGCTATGGCTGTGGTTACACTCTTAATTGGGGATTTATGCTGCTTTATTATTGCTTATGCTTCTTTATGTTTTAGTCAAGGCAGAGGCTTTATTGTAATGATTTGGAAGTTGGTTTTTTTAAGACAGTTGTTGTAATGTTTTGACTGGACCACGTTCTTATAAAATAAAATTTAGTTTTTCCGCTGTTTATATGTCTATCTTGTAAATTACCTGTACCTTTTACCTATAATACTCCACTAAAGTTAATGCATTCCCTTTGTGAGTGACCTTAACGGAGGTGGGGTGTTTACACTTGGTATTAGAGCAAAGGTTTACCAGATTGGATAAAAGTTTTCGAAAACTATTTTTCAAAAAAGAAATTTAAAGAAGCATTTTTGAGAAAAATGTTGTTTTATTTTAAAAAGTATAATCCCCAAAGCCATATGCACTATCTTTTTATCCTTTGTTTTGAACCTTTTCTTTTCATTTCAGCATGTCTAGGGATCTAAATCTTCCTGAGGGCGTACCGGTACCTGGTTGGTTCAGAAGGTACCTGGAGGCTAGGGCTAATGACGCAGGCCCAATAGACTTTCCTCTTCCCCCAGTTGTAGTTGTTCCTCCCCCTCCTCCTCCTCGTGTGAATGCTTTCTCGAAGATATGTAGAGACTTTCGAGCCGTGGGTGGAAAGAACTTTAATGCGACTGAGTCATTTGTGGAAGTAAGAAATTGGCTCAAGGAAACCGAAGATTTGTTTGTTATCTTCGAAGTGGACGATAGGTAGAAGATACAATTGATTGTGTGGTTACTTAAGGACGAAGCCTCTTATTAGTGGGAAGTTACTAATGCTGAGAGACCAGTTGAAACTAGGGAGATTTCAGAATGAGGTTCAAAATGAAGTTCCTCTTGCAAGATGAACAAAGCCTGCAAGTGGAAAAGTTCTTAGCTCTCAAACAGGGAAGCCTATCGGTCAAGGAATACGTCAACCAATTCAATAAGCTGGCTAGATTCGGATTGGAGTTAGTGAACACTCCACATAAGAAGACTCTTCGTTTCGTTAAAGGGTTGAACGAGCCACTGCACAGCCTAGCTATGACCCATATACCTATGGGTGTGACTTATAAGAGACTAGTGAACATGGCACTGTTGTAGGAGGAAGATAAGAGTGGCAAGAAAGAGATAAAGCGGAAGTACCTCAAGGAAAGAAAGTGGAGGGATCACAGAATAAGAAGACAGATTCCAAGAAGGGCGGAAAGAATAACAAACCCCGTGATAAGAGGAAGTGTAATTTTTGTGGCATACCTGGACATCTGATTAAGGACTGCAGAAAAAAGAAGAGGAAGATGGGTGGTTGTTTTCAGTGCGACGAGACAGGGCACATGGCTAAGGACTGCCCAAGAAAGCAAGGGCAAGGGCAAAGGACTGGATCTACTTCTGGAGGGCAGATTCACACTCTCATAGCACCTCCGCAAGAATGAGGTAGAAATATTTCTGTTGAGAGTTTAGTTTATCTTTTTGATCATCCTGTTCTTACTCTCTTTGATTCTGGCGCATCGCACTCTTTTATATCTACTGCTTTAGTTGAATCTCTGCACCTAGACACCAGTATAGTAGAGTATCCCTTGGTTGTTTCAAATCCAATTGGGGGTTTGGCTTATTTATCAATGATTTGTTTGGATTTGGAAATTTCTATACTAAGCATTGGGTTTAGATGTAATGCCTATGTTTTGGGCTTTACGGGCTATGGGTTGATTCTAGGCATGGACTGGCTATCCAGTAATGGTGCAATCCTCGATTGTGAAAAGAGAGTAGTTAGACTTATGACTCGCCTCGGTAACACTCACGAAATCTCTTGTAATCCCATGAACTCTGTTATGCTTAGCTACCTAGAATCTCTTGATGCGTCTGTTGAAAACCTGAAATCTGTTAGAGTGGTCCGTGAATACTCGGATGTCTTTGAAGAGGTGAAGGGTTTACCTCTGAAGCGGGAGATAGACTTCCGCATATACCTTGTTGATAATGCAAAACGCATTGCTCTACCTGTTAGACACATGGCTCCAAGGGAAAGGAAGGAGCTCAGCAAGCAAGTTAAAGAGTTGCTTGAAAAGGGGTTTATAAGGCGGAGTATTTCTGAATGGGGTGCTCCAGTGGTGTTTGCAACCAAAGCAGATGGTTCACTTTGCCTATGCATTGACTATAGGGAGATAAACAAGCAGACCAAGAAGAATAGGCACCCACTTCCAAGAATATACGACTTGTTCGATCAGCTTGTAGGTGCATCGGTTTTCTCCCAACTTGATCTGGCTACCGAGTTTCATCCGCTAAGAGTGGCTGAGGACAGCATTGATAAGACCTCATTCAGGACCCCGGATGGTTTCTTCGAATGGCTTGTCATGCCTTTCGGCTTGACAAACGCACTTGCTTATTTCGTAGACTTGATGATTTGGGTGTTCAGGGAGTTCCTAAATAAATTTGTAGTGGTCTTCATGGATGACATTTTGATCTTCTCGAAAAGTGAGGAAGAGCATGCTTTACATTTAAGGGATGTCATGGATACTCTTCGTGCACAACAGCTGAAAGCAAAATTCTCCAAATGTCATTTTTGGAGAGAAGAAGTAAGGTTTCTTGGACATGTTGTGTCTAAAGAGGGGATAGATGTGGATACCGCAAAAGCAGTTGTGGTGCAAGATTGGAAGGTCTCCCAGAACGCAACTGAAGTACGAAGTTTTCTCGGGCTAGCAGGCTTTTACAAAAAGTTCATTAAAGACTTTGTGAAGATCTCAGCGCCACTTACAAGATTAACGAAGAAGAACCTAACTTTTGGTTGGGATTTGGATTGCGATGTTTCTTTCCAACGACTGAAAAGAGCTCTAACAGCAGCCCCGGTTCTGACATTGCCTGATGGGAGTAAGATGTTTACTATATATACAAACGCATGTAGGACAGGATTGGACGATGTCTTGATGCAAGAGGGCAAAGTAGTTTGTTATGGGGGAAGGCAGTTGAAGGTACATGAGAAGAACTACCCAACTCATGATTTGGAGCTAGCTTCCATTGTTTTCGCTCTTAAGTCATGGCATCATTACCTACTAGGAGAAAGGTTTGAATTGTTTACTGACCATAAATCGTTAAAGTACCTTTTGTCACAGAAAGATCTTAACTTAAGACAACAAAGGTGGATGGAGTTTCTTGCCTCATACGATTTTGAGATTGCTTATACCCCTGGCAAGGGCAATGTGGTAGCAGATGCCTTGAGTAGGAAAAAGCTTACCCTAAGTCCTCTCTTTGTAAAAAGGCAAAGCTTGGACTACATAGCAAACTTTGAATTTAGACCTTCCTTTGAGTTTGTACCTGGCTTGTTAGCAACACTAGAGATGCGACCTACGATTTTGGACTCAATAGGAACCGCGCAACGTGAAGACCTCAGCTAGTTGATGTGATGGATAAACTAATAAGAGGTGAGACTTCTAGTCACCTCAATAGATAATCCATCGATGACAAGGGATGGTTGAGACGGGATGGAAGACTATGTGTCCCACAAGCAAGAGATTTAGTGAAAACCCTTCTTGAAGAAGCACACCATTCTGAATTGACCATACATCCAGGTGGGGACAAGATGTATAAAGACATAAAAGGGTTTTCTTTTGGAATGGCATGAAGAAGGATGTAGCTCAGTTTGTCTCTAAATGCTTGATATGACAGCAAGTCAAATCAGAGCAGAAGAAGCCTGGTGGTCCGTTTCATCCTCTAGAAGTCCCACAGTAGAAATGGGATAGCATTTCGATGGACTTTATTGATGGGTTGCCCAGGTCAAGAAGGAGCAATACCAGTATTTGGGTAATAGTGGACAGGCTCACTAAAAGTGCTCACTTTATACCTGTTAAGAGTAGGAGGACCGCCTCATCGTTAGCATTCATTTATCTTAAAGAAGTGGTTCGACTACATGGAATACCCTCTAGCATAGTAAGTGATCAAGATCCTATCTTTACAAGCGAGTTTTGGAAGAGTTTGCAACAGGCCGTAGGCACACAACTATGCTTAAGCACGGCCTATCACCCTCAAACCGATGGTCAGACGGAAAGGGTGAATAGAGTATTAGAAGATCTTTTGAGATTGTGCATTCTTGATTTTGGAGGGACATGGGAGCATCATCTTCCTTTGGTGGAATTCGCCTACAACAATAGCTACCTAGCCACCATAGCCATGGTACCCTTCGAGGCTTTATATGGAAGACCATGCCGATCACCAACTTATTGGTGGGAGTCTACAGACAAGCTCGTACTTGGGCCGGACATGATTAGAGAAACTTCAAAAAAGGTGGACTTGATACGATGATGAATGAAGACTGCATAAGATAGATAGAAGTCCTACGCTGATAAAAGAAGGACTGGCCTTGAGTTTGAGGTTGGAGACAGGGTTTTCCTTAAAGTATCTCTTTTGAGGAATGTCGTTTGCTTTGGGTCTACAGGAAAATTGGCACCAAGATTTGTAGGACCTTTTCCTATCATTGAGAGGGTTGGGAAGATGGCTTATAGAGTAGGGCTGCCCGAAAGATTGGCTGGAGTTCATAATGTTTTCCATGTCTCTCATCTACGAAAGTGCTTACATGAGTCTGCGGAAGTTGTGGAGCCAACGATACTAGAAGAAGTAGAAGTGGAACGAGAAGCGACGGTGAGGAGAGTTCCAACTCTTATCATAGGGACATAAGTCAAAAAGCTACGCAACCGTGAAGTCCAGCTTGTTAAAGTTCAATGGAGTGACGCTGAGGAAGACGCGACTTGGGAGACTGAGGACAAGATACGCACAGCCTACTCTTTTCTTTTTAAGGGTACATCCTTGATCTCTTTTTCCATAAGTTTATGCATACTTGTATCTATCTCTTAAGTATACCTCCTCGGTTCTACCCTTGATCTTTAGGTAGAAACTAAAATGTAAACATGCAAGTGGTTGCTCGTGGATGCATACACGCACGCACATTATGTACTAGATCGGCTCAGTCACTTTCATATTGCATATGCATATATATGTATTTGTATATGGATTCAAACTTGATGTGTTGTCATATGGATGTTGCACTTGTATGAATGAATGTGCACTCATGTAGCAGTTATAAAGTACGATTAGGAATAATTGCATACATAATGGATTCATGGCACTATCATGATTTACATTAAGACGGTCAACTGAATTAGTAGACCGCCTGATTTTGCATTAGATAAGGACATATACACACACTATGCATATGTTCATGAAAGGCATTAGATACTTTTTAAGGACAATGGATGCCTATGATTGAATGGTTGAGTAGATGGATGTTGGATGGTAGGATATACATTTCTCTTGACTTGAAGATTTCGGGGACGAAATCCTTTAAGGAGGGAAGAACGTAACACCCCATATTTTCTGTGAGCATTAAAATAATGAATAAAAGAATACTTAATTTTAAAATTGGAAATTAGGGGAAACGGGTTTAGCCATTGCGTTCGTCTCGGAATTCTGCTTGAGATAGAGTCCGAGTTTGCGTGAATCGGACTCCGTATGAAGAAGTTATGGAGTTCAGAAGATTTCAAGTCTAAACGGAAATTAAATATAAATAATAATTAAATCGAAAAGCAGTTCGAAATAAATTTGGAGAATCAGCTGGGCAAGAAAATTCCTGCCCATAGGGGTCGACTCCCCTCATAGGGGGTCGACATAGGTGTCGACCCCCCAAAAGGGATGTCGACTTAGGTGTCGACCCCCCCGTAGGGGTCGACCCCTTCGGGCAGATCTGGGCTGCTTTGTCCAGTGACGTATTTCAGAGTCATTAGGGCATATGTGGTGACTTCTGGTTGGCTCTATTTAGTCTGGATGGCTCTGATTACTCCTAGGTTGATCTAACGGCTCTCGTTAATCTAAACTTCTATATAAACAACCCTAACCCTCAACCCTAAAACCTCATGACCTTGCTCTCTGAAGGCGTCATGTTGTCCATGGCCAAACTAGTGTAGCCTCCATTTTTCTAGAAATCAAGTTAGAAAGCCCCTAATTAAGTCCAAACTAGATAATAAATAGTCTACATCAAAGGATAGCTTTTCAGTTTCAGAAATCAGATCCCAAAAAACAAGATTTGTTCTTTTGTTTGTAAGTTCAGTTATTCTTTAGATTTGAACAAATAAAAATCATGACTTGCAATGAAGCGAAACTGGGATTGTGCCTAGTTGTAAGATAATCGTATGCTGATTCATGTTTATCCATGTAGCAATTCTGAAATTACCTATGCCTACGTGACTTTTGTGATTGATACAACTTATCAAGTTGTATATTAATTTGGTGATGAACCTATCATGTTGTATATTAATTTGGTGATGAACCTATCATGTTGTATATTAATTTGGTGATGAACCTACCATGTTGTATATTAATTTAGTGATGAACCTATCATGTTGTATATTAATTTGGTGATGAACCTATCATATTGTATATAAATTTGGTGATTCCTATATGATATGTTATATGCAAGACCATAAGCTAAGTCATGTTCATATATGCTTATAAGTCTAGACCTACATGCTTAGATGTTTAGATCAATGTTAATTTGGTCCAACTCAAATGCAAGTTCACATTTACATGCTTAATTAAATTTGTGTAGTACTATGCCAAATTTATATCACACATGCTTAGTCGATCTATACTGTTTTATGCCGTTGGAATGTTACATGTCCCTTTGCTTTTCCCTTTTTGTTTATGAGTTAGGCTAATTTGCGAGTCTAACGCTCTATGTAACTTATGCGAACGAATAACGGGGGATACGTTGGGAAAAATATTAAATTACATGCTATTGGCATAGGTTGGCTCATAATCATGTAAATGATTAATGGCATGAAATGGTATAATTTTTATACCTAAGAATTATGGACATAATTTAGAGGGTAAATGGGACATGACTTAAGTTGACAACATTGGTGGATAATTTACATATAAACATAAATATGTAAATAAATTAAAAGATGAATATGCCTAACCCGAGGTTAGATTGAGTTACAGTGTAAGCCTACCCGGAACCGCCCGACACATCCAGCAACCGTAACAATACAGATCTAATGTGAGAGGTTAGCGCATTAAGCCCAAAAACCCGAGGTTAGATTGAGTTGCGGTGTAAGACTTCCCGGAACCGTCCAGCACATCCAGTGACCACAGCAATATAGATCTAATGTGAGAGGTTGGTGCTTTAATGAATGAATTAAAGCTAAGAAACATGCAGGGTAAGAATGGTAGGGTTAAGTAAATTAAAGCAACACTTAACGAATACAACATGTTAACTAAACCGATGGGTGGGGTTAGGTTAATTTGACAACACTTAACCATTTTAACATGTTGATTAGGAAACCCTAGTAACGGGGACCCATTTCAGAAGTAACCCACATAGATGTATCATGGTACCCTGAACTAGGCAGGGGGGCACGATTACTGGGCTAATTATAAGCAGTCAAAAATAACGGCGGGTGGTGCAGCAGTGTAGGTTTCGACGGAGTAAGGGCGTGCACGTACTCCGGCATGGACAAATTAGGCATTGGGCATCAGTAGTATACACTGTGCATCTTGAATTTGTGTCGGGTTGCCACCATAGGAATTGATATACCCCATGATGGGACCAGTACATGTATCTACAATCAAGCGGGGCCGAATGACACAAGCCATAAATGCATGCGAGTAGTAGTCGATCGATAAAGGGGATCATTTAATCATGAACACATGGTTCTAGTTGAAAACACTGGTTAGTAGGTGCAGAGAAATAGAAATGAGTGTGATAGTATATTCAGTTTATCTTACCTTATTTATTGTTATCTTATTTATAGGGTATTGTCCTAGGTCCAGTTATTCATGTCATGATCCTTTTACCTGTTTACATGCTAAATAATCACTGGACTTATCAGGCTTATGTCTGACTCATTTTCTTTCGTCTTCTTGTCTTCCGTTCCCCCCGGTCCGTAGGAAGGGAATACTTCAACTTAGTTCAGACCTTTTCCAACTTGAAGAGAATAGACGTATTGCTTGGATTCTCTTCTCTTGGGCTATGGCTGTGGTTACACTCTTAATTAGGGATTTATGTTGCTTTATTATTGTTTATGCTTCTTTATGTTTTAGACAAGACAGAGGCTTTATTGCAATGATTTGGAAGTTGGTTTTTTTAAGACAGTTGTTGTATGTTTTGACTGGACCACGTGCTTATAAAATAAAATTTAGTTTTTCCGATATTTATATGTCTGTCTTGTAAATTACCTGTACCTTTTACCTATAATACTCCACCAAAGTTAATGCATTCCCTTTGTGAGTGACCTTAACGGAGGTGGGGTGTTTATAGAAAATTTAAGCATCAAATGAATTTGATGGATATAAGCCTAATATTTAAAAAAAATGTAATTTTGTTATTAAACAGCAAATAAATGAGAAGGCTAGGAAGAGTTACGCATGCAATGAGCACCCTCACTATCTTGGGCAAACTGGATATGCAGGGAAGAAGGCTAAATGGATAGCCAAAGGTTATAATTCATCGACCACATTATCAAATGGATCCTTTTTGGATCGAAGTATCGACTAAATTTTGGCTAGATCAAAAAAAGGACCCGATGAAAATTATGAAATCCCCAATGATAAAACTAAGATAGTTGCAAATAAAGCGGTATGATTAGTTTTTACGCCTTTGATCTCATTTGGTTAATCTCTTGCAAAACATAACAATAAATTATTGATAAAAATATATTTTTATTGACAGAATGATTGGAGAGAAAAGACCATCGAAGGAACATGGGTTCCAAATAGGCGTGACGATGTCTTAACTCGTGCTCTTGAAAAAAAAGAGCATCCGGGTCGAGTTAGAGGAATTGGTGGGACAGTTGGCATCAAAGACGTATTTGGGAAGGCATAGAGAAGTAAAGGTCCAAGTGGTGTGATATGAGTAGATGATATACAACTGATTAACCAGGAAAAAGAAACTAAAGTGAGCCAAAGATTCGAGTCTATGGTAGATATGATGGTTGAGCAGAATATTGCTAACATTACGCAAATGCCTACTGATATGATAGTCAACAACATACAATCAGTTAGTCTTGCAATTGTCAATCATTATAATTGGACAAATTATTAACTGCATGCAGAACTCAAGACCAAAGTGATCTTTATGCAAAATTAGTGGTAAATAGTTCAAAAGTTTAATTTTGTTAACATATATAATTTTATCCATTTGACAAGTGTAATTAAGACATGTTATTTATACTTTCCATTTCAGAAGCGTACTAAATGTCGTTTAACTGTGAATTTTGACTCTAAAATTGTCATAGTGGGTCATGGCATGGTGCATCCAGCTTCTAAACCTAGAGATCAATGCCATAATCAACAAATCTTGACTGATCATGTAAAGGTGGGGATTGATGAGGTGGAGTTTATTCATAGAGGAATTCCACTTTCGGCTCCAAATACATATCATAACACGACTGGCTAAGCAATTGGTAGTTTTGTACAATGGCCTAAAAGTCTTGTGCTTTTAGGAGTTGTTGACATGGTAAAAGCACTTTTGGTATTTTGTTTGTTGAGTTAATGTTATCACATCTTATATATATGATAACTGTCACATGATCATGCAATCTACAAGTGTTTTTTGTGTGTAGGCTACACCTATTATAGACAAAGACAATGTATAAGAGTATGGTGCTAAGATCATAAATAATAATAAAAATGTCATGAATACGACGATAAAGGAATCTGCAAGTCGTAATATGATCGTGGATGAAGAGATCCTCAAACATTTAACTGATGACTGCAGATATCTTCATGACTTGATTATTCAAGATCAATCCAATGATAATATCATCACTATAATTCATGTAGACATAGATTTGCTTATGTACAATGAGGACTTCGAAATCCATATTATTATGAATGACATTGTCCAATTCCTTAGCATGGCATGGTTGAATGGATCATGGTTGTAGATTTACATCATGTGAATGTGTAGATGTGTGTGTGTGTGTATAACTACAAGATTTACTTCCATATCCTCTTTCATTTGATAGCAATAAGCTTACAAGAATAATTATGAACTTGTTAACATGCTTAATATTAATGGTTATATGTTTGCATAATGTGTAGGTGGTTAAATAGTATGTGCAGTGACATCGAAGTGGAGACTATTGGGTTTATGTGTCCCTATAATCTATCTCAAGTGCGGAAATATCCAGACGCAACAAATACATATATCTCAAATACATGGCGTGGATCACAATCTAAAAGCTTACTCTTGGCCCCATACTATGAAGGGTATGAACATTAAACTTTCAAAAACTTGTTTACAATTTTAATGTCGACTTTAACATCTGTAATTGTTATACGTAGGAAGCATTGTCTATTACTTGTTTTTCATATAGAAAATAATGAAGTTTATGTTTTGGATCCTCAGGCCGAATGCAAAACTAGACTGGAAATTAAACCACAAGTTAGCATATGTATTTACCTTTCGATATAATTTTTAGTTGATGCAAATGTGATAATATCAATTTGTGGCAGCAATGCTTGGTTATGAATGTTGTCTACCGATTAACTTAGTACATACATTACTTTAAAGGTTTATTAAATACATTATATCTCTTTGGAAAATAAGAATCTTAATAGTAGTTAACTTCTTCTTGATATTTAATGAAATAACAACTAGTGTAAGACCTGTAACCAAAAAACATGTTATTATTATTATTATTTGCATATGTAGGGCCTTTAAAACATATAAGGCATATGGTGGTAAGTCTCGAGGAACTACCTTGAAATGGAAGACTATTAAGGTTGTTTTTTATCAAATAATTTTTTTTAAACGTGGTTTGAGATATAAATTCATTTTATACTAACTATTAAATTGTCTTATGATATTGTTGTAGTGCCCTCAACAATCTAAATCGATGGATTGTGTATATTATGTGATGAGGTATATGCGTGCCAGTTTAGTTTTTTTCCCTTCGCATTTTCTGTTAAACAATTATACGATTAATCTTTGTAACAATATATGTTAATTGCAGTACTTTATACAAGACGGTTTTTATAGCCAACAGTAGCTGAACGAGATTCGAGATAATTTAGCTACTTATATCAAGCATAATTGGATGTAGTCTTCCTACAAGCTATAATATGGTGAGTTTATTAGTATATTAAAAGAAGTAATTCTCTTTTATATTGATAGGATATACTATCTGAATGATGCATTTTTGATGTGTATGCAAGAGTCATAGATGGAAAGACTAATATTTGTTTATTTTCATTCCAAATTAGTCCTAACTTATTGTTCAACAATTTAACTTTATTTTATCGAAGCTCGTTTCTAATTTTAAAAAAGTTACTTTGCATTGAAGTTTCTTAATATACAAAATATGAAAGGCTACAAAGTACAGTTTCTTCCATTTATATGCAAATATGGAACAAAGCAATTAGTGTTCAATCAATTGAATTTTTTATTTCTAAATTTTGACACTCTCTTTCTTTCACTTATGTTACGTTTTCTTTGTTCACATTTTTTATTTTAAAAATTACCTTATCATTGTAGATTCAAGAATTGTTGATGATAGATTGTAAAGGAAGAAGAGTAGTACCAATCAATGTAGACTTCTACACTTTACACCAATAAGTCATAAATATGTCTTTGAGTACTTTCCTTTGCCATATGAATAATGAAATATACGTCTGATGCGTTATTTTCTTGAATTGCAGTGCCTCCATTATTCATAGAATTGCTAGAGGAAGATTCCTTGGTATCAGACTTAAAGTTAAAATTTGGTGGAAATTATGTCATTTTGGACCACTGTTAAACCTTGATTGTTTTGTTTTTGGATTCTATTTCCTTTTTTAAGGTGAACTGAATATTGTAAGAGCTTGATTATATTTTGATTGTTTTTACTGGCCGGACCCATTTCTTAGTGACAATTACATCGAACTTGTATTGACGGTATATCATCTTTAATTTTAATTTATACTCGGCTAATTTATTTTGGTATCATGTTCAGTTTATATTTATAATTTAATTTGATTTTACATGAATATAAAATTACCTGTAATATTAGTTTATATATATATATATATATATCTTTTGCATTAGTTTTTACAAAATAGACGCAAAAAAGTTATATTTTGCATCAGTTTTTAGTATCAACTGATGCGAATGGGAAAACTTATTTCAAACAAAAAACCTTTTTTGCATCATTTATTATTACTAACAGATGCAAAATGTAGCCTTTCTGCAACTGTTGTTATTAATGAACGATGCAAGAAATCACCTTTTGCATTTGTTGCTGGTACAACAGGGGAAAAATAAGCCAAAAACCATTTTTTGCATCGGTCTTGGTAATAACCAATGCAAAATACAACCTTTTTGCATTAGTTGTTAATAGTAACAGTAGCAAAAAGTTACTTTTTTCATTGGTTGCGTAACCGATGCAAAAAAATTTGGTTTGTTGCATCATCTACATTTGCATCAGTTGTTGAACCAATACAACATGGGGGTAAACAACCAATGCAAATGACCTATTTTGTACTAGAGATGGAAAATTAGAAGCGAAGTGAGGTGTTCGTTGACCGATGAAATGCAACAAATGTGGGGTCTTCGTTGATCGATGAAATGCAACGAAGATGTGTGATGACTCAAGAATGTTCGAGCTCTTGGATAATTATTGCTTAAGGATGTTTGAGTTTGTGGATAGTCATCGGTGATGACGACTAGAGTTAAGGAGGCCGAGAGATTATCATTTGTCGGAGGTTCTAGCGGGATCAAAGTAGGGGTATCGTAGGGACGCCCATTAGGATCTGATTCAATAAAGATCGTGTACCCTGGGCAGTCATGATGGGCCTAGTTGTCTTCGTGAGTAAGACAAACATACGAGTCATGATGGCGTACGGAGTTTAGCTAGAACTAGGGTTACCGTTTTCCCTTGATATATGGCATGTCGTGGCGAGTCATACGATTAACGATGGTTTTAAGGCAGGATAGGCGGTGACAGCCACAGTCATGGATACTATTGTTTTTATCATCTTGTGTGGACTATCTGATGTCGAGGGAGATATTTCTTGGGTGCTTGTCTGATGTTGGTTTAGGCCATCGGGGCTTGTGCTTGGGGGGTATCGAACTAGATTAGGATAGCCCATGATTGATATTGGTTGTTATGAATGTTACTGTCTGTTTCTTTGCTGATTGTTGTAAAGGCTATCACTGTCAGATGTGGAGGAGGCGGGTTTGGGTTTCTTCTCTGTTGATGTTGGTAGATTAGATGACTAATCTACCTATTTCTCATATACTTTACTGATGATGTTAGATAGTTGTTAATCGCTCATTAAGACTATTGTCTTACTCAAGGTTTTATGTCTCCCTCTTATTATCTTGGGCTATTCATCCATGTATTGGATGGGAAAACTGAGTAGCAGATAATAGGTAGTAGATCTTGATAAGGACGACTGTAACACCCCAAAATTTTAACGACACTAAAGATGATGAATTAAAGAATAATTAGTGTGAAATGCACTATCAATAATGAATTAAGGAAAATTTAATTACATATTCAGAATTAAGTAAAACGGACAGCACCATTGCGTACGTCTTGGAATTCTGGTCAAGATAGACACCTGGTTTGCGTAAATCGGGCACCGTATGAAGAAGTTATTAAGGTTTAAAGTTTGTATTCATATAGGAAAGATATATATACATATAATATTCAAAAATCAGCAAAACCAGAAATCCGGTGCGTAAATCAAGGAAGGGTCGACCGTTTGAGGTTGACCCGAGACCCGGCTGGGTTGACCCATGGGTCGACCCAGGCTCATGAGGGTCAACCCACTGGTGGATCTGGAAACTCCTTTTCTGAACCTGGACGATTTTGGGGTTAGATTTGTGAACCCTAGGTTATATAAAGGACCCTAAACCTAGGTTTTATTCATCAAAAAAAATGGTGGCGATGGCGGAGCTCTGCTGCAACTTAGATTTAATGACCTAATCTTCTCTAAATACAATTTAGCAAACATTATACAAATTCAGCAATTGCTACAAAAACAAATTCAACGTGTTCTTCGCAGTAATTTGGATTCATTTCCTTAGATTTATCCACTGTGAGTTCATATTATTTTTAGATATGAATATTTAAATAGTAATCGTGATATGTATATAAAAATTGGATCTTGAATCGGTGCCTAATCAGTTCTGTTATGACATATTCATCAGATCTGTTCTTATATTTTTATATTGTCACCAAGTCTAATCTTGTCATAATATGCCCATTCAGTTTTCATGCCTATTATTGATTCGTTATTATGCCTGTTCTAATTCTCTTCTCTCCCTCTTTTCCCTTTTTTATTTCTATATAGCCAGGCTACCTTCGAGCCTAGGCCTAACGCCGAAAAATGCGAACGTGAGAAATTGGGAACGATTGGGAAAGACATAAATTGGGGCATAATTGGTATTGGAAAATATACGAATATGGATTTGGGGGCATATTTTATATTGGATAATATGAACATGAAGCTAGGCATATATTGGAAAACAGGTGAACATGAATTTGGGTAAAATTTGTATTGGAATGTGTAAATATTGAATTGGGGTATAAATTGGAAAATATGTAATTATGAAATTGGGCATAGATTGTAACATATGTAAATGTCAATTTGGGGCATAAACTGGAACACATGTGAATATTGATTTAGGGCATGGAAACCTATAATTGAAATAAGATAATTGTAAATATGAATTGAAAAGGTGCATGAAAGTCTATATTTGGAATAGGGAAATTTAATTGAATATGCCTAAAACAATGGAGCCCTATTAACACATAGACACGAGGTTAGGTTGCATTAGTGGTGGAAGTCTGCCAGGTAAAATTTGTATTGGAATGTGTAAATATTGAATTGGGGTATAAATTGGAAAATACGTAATTATGAAATTGGGCATAGATTGTAACATATGTAAATGTCAATTTGGGGCATAAACTAAACACATGTGAATATTGATTTAGGTCATGGAAACCTATAATTGAAATAGGATAATTATAAATATGAATTGAAAAGGGGAATGAAAGTCTATATTTGGAATAGGGAAATTTAATTGAATATGCCTAAAACAATGGAGCCCTAGTAACGCTTAGACACGAGGTTAGGTTGCATTAGTGGTGGAAGTCTGCCCGGACCCGACCGACATATCCAGCAGCCACTGATGTTGAACCTAATGTGAGAGGTCTAAGTGCGCAAATTCGAGACGATCTATGATACGAGGTTAGGCCCAACGTGTGGAAAAAGTCTGCCTGGAGTCGACTGGCATATCCAGCATCCACAAGTTGTAGGCATAATGCGGGAGGTCTAGCCCATCATAAACCATAAATGGACATGGTAGTGAATTAGACTTCTTAACCTAATTTAATCCATACGGATTGTTTGAATATGAACTAAAGTTGGGGTTAAGTAAAATTGGTTGCATAGTGGGTAGGCTAAGCAAATCTGAGGTGGTGGGTAATATTTACGTTTAGGCCCATAAACTTAGCCTGATAAGGTTATGTAATTAAAGACACCTAGTGGTATATGTAACCAGTAGAATTGATAAAGTTATGTAAGTAAGGACTCTATTTAGGGTAAGCATAACTTGTAAGGAAATGAGACAACTTGTGTAATAAGATAAGTGGTACCTAATTATAAATTAAGTAATCTAGAAGCCTGGAACCCACTGATAAGAATAGGATGTTTAGACTTGTCCTAGGGACAACAGGAAATTATAACATAGGTTATAATTAATGGGTTGAAAAACTTGTCAATGGGCCTTAGTTAATAGAAATAAGTTAACAAGTAAACAACGACAAGTTGTATTGACAATGTAAAGTGGAATTATGATTAAATGAGAAAGGACGAGAAAAACATATAATATAAGTTATATTTAATAATAAATAATGAATGACATGTTAAAAAGGAAACATGTAAAATGAGTCGTACTTAATTACACATTAAGTAAGAACATGTTATTGTAACTGTGGAACTGGACGATAAAAATATAAAGGGATTGTGGGTAACGGACCATGGGCCACAATCTAGAGAATAACATGTTGTGGGCTTATTAATGAACTTAAAGGGATTAAGTTATATAACCAAAATTAATAAGCAAGCGGAACTTGGTAACTTGATTAAGAATTCAATATGAATGGGGATAACCAAGTTAAAAGGAAACCTGAGGAGGAAAAGCAAGCGTGTAATAGAATGATTAGACATAGGGTCTAATAACATAGTAAAAGTGAGGCGCTTGGACTAGTCCGCACGTTCGAGGGTGAATAACCCAATGAGGTAGATCATCGAGTGTTATACGGCACGAGGGGAGCGCACATTCATCTGATTGTTTTGACGGCTCCAAAGGAATGGAAGGGAAAGCGCACGGCTTCTTGAGGTACGTAAGGTGCTCCTAGTAGTCCTCTGTGCGGTGACAGATGTCTTAGGCTGTGCTCGCAGAGGTTGGGTCTGCGCGTAACTACTAGGTGGGTGGGCCTTGACTGCAGATGTAGCTATGCAGTCAGAATGCTGTGACGAGGTGACACCAGGGTGGTTCGGCGGTTGACTCACGAGGAGGTAAAGGGTCATGACAACCAAGGATAGTAGATCGTCGGACACCCATCATCGGCAGCCAGCGGGATGCGAAAAGACTAGAGCTAAACCCAAGATAGCATTTCACCTTTCACTATCGAGGTACGGGGTTGGGGGACGCCACATGGATGTTTAGATTGGTTGTTATTAGGGGCGGTCGCTTAGCTCTTGTAGTCTTTACTAGTTGAGGAGGGGCCGAGGTAGGGCCATAGCCACCTTGGAAAACAGATTCTAGGAATATCTGTATTTAGAGGCTCTTAAAGGCGGGCCTATACAGATATGGAAAAGCTCCCGGGCGAGTTCTGTGTTTCTTGTTTAGCCCTACCACGGAACTCGGTGCACATTAGAGGACGTGCGACTTAGGCATCGAGCTACAATAACAGTACATATGTGGGACAATCTAGATAAATGCATATCTGCTCTGGGTGGTGTATCGTAGACTAGAGGGCATTATTCCGATAAGGAGTCAGATTCGATCGATGGTGGCAGTCCGTACGCTTACGTAGCATGGTAATGACAGATATATGCATAATTTAACATTGTTATATAGAGATCCGTACGTCACTCCGGTGTGGGATGAGGGACTGCGTTCATTACGGTGTAGACCGTGCGAGTGGGATACCATAGGGTGTATCTCAGTATTGAGAGATAGCTACATATATTGTATTAGGTGAATCCATGGGATTGTAAATGGGTACGATGCGCGAATAAGTCTTGAGTTCTACTAACCCAAGTAACCTAATAATAAAGAAAATGTAATGGAATGATATTGGTAGGGATCATTCTATTTCTGATATACTAATATCGGTGAGGTGCAGAGAAATGTTTTTAGGAAGCGCAATATATCATTTTCATCTTATCTTGCTCAGTTTACACTTGTTATTGTTACTATTATCTTGTTCTTCCAGTTTAATATACCTGCCATGATACTTTTATTTATTTATATTTAAAAGAAATTGGACTCGCCAGACTTTATGTCTGACCCTTTTTGTTTCCTCTTCTCTCTCTTCCGTCCCCCCCCCCCCACCAGGTTCTCAAGGTGGAAGTTGTAATAACCCGAAAATCTGGGCCAGTTTAAAATTTTTATTTTGCCAATTTTAGCGAATTTTGAACATTTAAAATAATTATTTTAAATAATATCGACGAGAAATTTATTTTGAATATAGAATCGAATGTATATATTATATACGTCGTCGTTAGAATATAAATAATTATATATAATTATAAATAGAATTGAAAATGGCGCGGTAGTTCGATAATTCGATTTCAAACTTTAATTGAATGTACCGGGTGCAAAACAATCCGGATTTTAGCGAAACCAAAAACATTAGGATCTAATTGTGAATATCTTTCCAACGAATCCGAAAAATCAAAATTTCATAGCGGGAATCAAAAGATATGTCCAGTTGAAAATTCTGAATAGTCGCTATGGAATTCAGGCCCTTAAAAATGGGAATTTTGCAAACGACCTCGGATTTCGACGAAACCACTTTTGTTGGATCCGCAGTGTAAAATTATTGCTAGATTCCAAATTTCATAATTTTTCGAATCAATATGTGAGCGTGGCAAAGGAAAACGCGTTTGACCAGTTTTAGTTGATTTTAATCGACTGGAAATTGAACATTTTTCCAACGGTCTCAGAATTCGATGAAACTAGTTTTGTTAGAACAATATCGTCAATACGAAGCTAGAAAATATTTTTCTGGAATTTTTCTAGTTAGTATGTGTCCCCGGTAAATTGAAATGCGCGTTCAAATTCAATATATAGAGTTATATGTTGATTTTGGCGAAAACTGATCGAAGTGATCGAATCAGCCTACGATACATATCCCATTGTGTTCGGAATGGGGGTAATTAGCTATGGACGACAGTCGGTGGGTTTGATTTCGAGTTCGAAATGAAAAGTTGCTTTTTGAAAATTAAAATAATATATATATATATATATATATTAATATCTCCCTCGCCGTCATCCATTCAGAAGTCAACCCCGTTCGATTTAAAATAAAAATAAAAATAAAAAAAAGGGCGCTCCTCGCCACCGACCGCCGCCATCGCCTGGCGTTCCCCCTGGCCATCGCACCTCCCTCCGCCTCAGTTCATCGCCCCTCCCATCGATCGACGAGCCCACCGACCCTCAGTTCCCTCTCTCCTCTGATTTAAAACCCCTTCCAAACCCTCGAAGCCACCTCGAGCCCACGACCGACGCACCCCTCCGACGCCTCTCCCCTTTCTCCTCGACCTCCACCTGCCGTGCATCCTCTTCCCTCTTTCTTCTTTAAACCGCTACCACCAGTTCGAGCTCCAATCAGCAAAACCCCGTCGCAGCAACCCAACGACGCCGCGCAACACGACCAGCGACTGCCCTCTTCCTCCAATCGAAGTGGTGAGTCTCTTGAAGATCTTTTTATTTTTATTTTAGCTTAATAAAATAGGATTTTTAGTTTATAAAATAATATTTTTATATATAGAGAAAGCTATGACTTTTATTAATAAAGTTAGGATTTTCATATATTCAAATAACGTATAAAGATCAGATTTTTCTTTAGGTGAATGAAATATAAAAATTGGATTTTTAATTATTTGAACAGCTTATAAAAATAAGATTTTTATTAGAGAAGAGATAAGATTTTTTATATATGTATTGGCACGATAAAAATTAGATTTTTATATAGGTAAGACAATAAAAATATCATCTTTATATATGTAGCGAAATAAAAATCTGATTTTTATTATATATATGTTAAAATAAAGATGTGATTTTTATAGTGATGAAATAAAAATTAAATCTTTATATTTGTAAAAATAGAATTTTTATCTATATAATAGCGTTGTAAAAATAGAATTTTTATCTATATAATAGCATTGTAAAAATAGAATTTTTATCTATATAATAGCGTTGTAAAAATAGAATTTTTATCTATATAATAGCATTGTAAAAATATAATTTTTATCTATATAGTAGCGGTATAAAAATATGATTTTTATATATTGAATAGCAAAGTAAAAATTCGATTTTTATAAATTGAATAGCAAGAGTAAAAATTCGATTTTTTATATATTGAATAGAAGAGTAAAAATTTGATTTTTATATATTGAATAGCAAAGTAAAAATTCGATTTTTATATATTGAATAGCAAGAGTAAAAATTCGATTTTTTATATATTGAATAGAAGAGTAAAAATTCGATTTTTATATATTGAATAGCAAAGTGAAAATTCGATTTTAATATATTGAATAGCAATACAAAAATGTGATTTTTATATATGTAGTGGCTACGGACAACGAAAGTGATAAAAGGCGAGAAGGACGAAGATTTCTATAAAAGAAGTGTCGTGGAGTTAGGATGGCTATTGGTGAGAATTTCTCACTCTTTAATTTCTTTTTCTAGTTATATATATATATATATACTAGGATGCAGACGGTGTTTAGTAGCACCCGACACCCGTCATCCACAGACCATGGATGGCTTGTTTGTTAAATTGTTTGGTTGTGTAGTTGGTTAGATTATTTGGTTTGAATTGAATTGTTTGGTGAAATGGAATTGATTTGATTGATGTGTGAATGGCGTGGGCCTTCACGAGACCGGGGATAAGGTTAGGCCTCGTCCCGTTTCTAGTATCGTGCCGTTATGCCGCCGAAATTTTCTAAAAATAAGTTAGAAAAAATAAAAATATCATTTTTATTGTGTAAATGAACTGAATAGAAATTCATGTGTTGAAATAAATATTTTATCGTTAAAAATATAATTTTTAACGTGAATGTGAATAAATAAATATTTATAAACAAATCGACCGATTTGTTTATATACACTGATTTGACTGATATTGATTGGGTCGATAAATTTTACACATCGCCCAACTGCACAAATAAAAATCTGTGTTTGTTGATTTGAAACCCCACACGGGTGTTGGGATGATATTTGAGTACACTAATCCCAATTATTTAATTGTATGTCGATCGATTGGTCGACAGGCTGTGTAAGCGTTGATTATTTATATTTGATGCTTATGCAGTTGTGTGGTGCACTTTGGATGATGGTTGATTGTTTATCGTTGCTATTATATACATGTGTTGTATGGAATCCATATAATTAACATTATATGGTGATTGATTGGGCCTCATTCCAATCGGGAAAATAATGAATATTATAAAAGAAAATTCGTGTGTTGAATATAAAAATAGTCATGTGTTGACGATGTTCCTGAGTTGAAAATATTTATGTGTTGAGTAAAATATTTTAATAATAAAATTCACATCTTTATCATATTTAAAATTAGAACTACTTTACGATGGAGTCTAATTAAAATCAAACGATAGATACCATAGTTTTATAAAATATTTTACATAACAAAAATAGTCGTGTGTTGAAAGAAATATAGATTCATGTGTTGAATAGAATAAATATTCATTTGTTGAATAGAATAAAGAAGTTTTTGAAAAATATAAAGCCGTGTGGATTAGAGATGCGCTATTTTGACGTGAACGATATTTATATCGATTTTATTCGTTTTACAATGAATATTGAAAAGTGATTTCAAAATCTAATATTTTGAAATGAAATAAAATTGAATTAGATAAAAATTCAAATTGAAATTTTATCGTATCAATTTGAAATGAATTCGAATTGAATAGAAAATGAATTCGATTCGAATTAAATAGAAAATGAATTCGATTCGAATTGAATAGAAAACGAATTAGAATTTGAATTGAATAGAAAGTGAATTTGAATTCGAATAAAACAGAAATGAATTCAAATTGAATTAAATTGAAATTGAATTAAAAACTAATTGAAATCATTTTGAATGAAATTTAAAACGAACTGAAATTGAATTGAAATCAATTTGAAACGAATTCGAATTGAATCAAATAGAAGGTAAATTCAATTTGAATTGAATTGAAACGAATTAGAATTTGAATTGAATTGAAACGAATTTGAATTCGAAGTAAATAAAATTGAAATGAATTCGAGTTGAATTGAAATCAAATCGATTTGAAATTGAATATAGTGTTGAAATGGTTTTGAAAACGAATTTAAAACGATTTATAAAATACGTTTTAAAAAGGAAATCGACGAAATATATAATATATATATATATATATATTATATATATAATGGCCTGAATAGAACGCGCCGCGCCGCGGCAATTCGTGAATTTCGACCATTGACTTCGAATTGACGTTGCGGGAGATCCGACCGTCAGATTCTCCTAAAACCGGAACCGTTGTGTTCGTATCGAAAAGATCTTTCCAATGAATATTAGAAATTTGAAATCTAACGGTTGGATTTGGAATTGTGTCCAAATCAAATTTGGAAAAGGTCGCTGTAAGTGCAGTTCGATGGCCGTTGATGGAAATCGACTGTACGGGCCTTAATAAAATTATTAAAAATAGTAATAATTAGTGTAAAATCATAAGAAATGATTTGGGAAATTTTGGGACGAAAAACTCCATATTTGAAAAGATAAAAATAGATTTTTATCGAAATGAACTAGTTTTGAACTGAAACTAAAACCCATTTATTTTTAATACAAATAAATTGGATTTGAAATGGGTTTAAATAGAATTGATTCATGGGTTTATCGTGAACTGTGTTTTAAATAACACCAGTTCTTTAACCCGCTAATAAATAGAATGTGATTTGGGTTTATCGTGAACTCTGTTTTAATTAACACTAGTTCTTTAACCCAGTAAAAGGAGTTTTAATGAATCTGCAATTAGATTGAAATGTGAATTGATAATTTAAATTATCAAATTTAGAAATTGAGCGAGAATGGAGTATCACCGGTTTTTCTCCAAAGCGATAGTTAAATCTTTAATTAGATTTGAACGTGAAATGGTAATTAATTTTACCGATAACACCATAGTATTAGATATGGAGTATTACCAGTTTTGCTTCATGGGATGAATAGGTTGGGATTGGGAAATAAAATAAATAATTACTTCGGTGTGGTTCGCTAATCTCGACTAGTTTAGAAAACCATAATTTGGTTTGAAACGACATCCAAAGGAAGATTAAAGGATAAATTTTAAAGAATTTATCTTGGGTAAAATTAATGGGAACTTTTCCCAAAAGATGTGGATATTTAAATAACAGAATATTCATAATTGGAATGAGGCGTATGTTGTGTTTGTGTAACATTTGTTTTTAATATACGCGGGTTGTTCGGAAAGTCCGGGTTTATACCCATTCAGAATAACCGATTCGACGATATGTCGAAGATGAAGACGGTGGTTGAAGACCGGTGTAACGACCCGTGTTTTTGGCACTCAAATATGTAAATTAATTTATTTAATTTAAATATTATATTTGGAATATCAATGTGATTTAATATATATATATATATATATATATATATCGTCGTTTTAAACGAAGTTGAACGTTATAATTTATATATATTATAAAATCGAGCTCGGAAATGGCGTGCAGTTCGTAAATTTGAGTTTTGAACTTCAACTGAGAATACAGGATTCGATATACGTCGGATTTCTGTGAAACAAGACACGTTGGAGCCGTATTGGCAATAGCTTGCATATGAAAGAGAAAAATCTAGATTTCGTGTTATAGTTTGATAGTTATGGCCAAATCAAAATTTGAAATAGTCGCTATGGAAAACCGTTATTTAATTATAGGCCTTAAATTAGCCGTTTTGCAAACGGACTCAGATTTCGACGAAATCAGTTTCATTAGAACCGTATCGCTAAATTAGTGTACGGTGGTGAATTGCGTGGAAAACCGATATCGTATGTGACCACGGTAGCTATAAACGCTCGTTCATTTTCTATAGCGCGTATTTTAATAAATAAAAGGATATTTGAGTGTAACTTGAGAAGACGATCGAATTAGGCCACGAAACCAGTTCCGTTGAGTTCGTATCGTCGATTAGAGTCAGGATATGTATATAGTTTGTTATTTTTAGAGATCGAGAAATTTGGCGTTAAAAAGGGTAGGGCGGTTCGGGGTAAAAATAGCCTACCGGGGCAACAGTCTCAGAATGCGACGAAATTAGTGCCGTTGGGTTCATATCGAAAAGTTATTGTCGATGTTCGCAGTTTCAAGTGGATTTGATTTATCTGGTGACCATGGAAAAATTAAACGTATGTTCATTTCTGGTTTCATAAAGGAAATTTTTTCATACGACCTCGGATTGCGACGAAACTTGTCCCATTGGATCCGGAATACCTTTTTACACTAAAAATAGACTTTTTATCAGAGAACAGAAATTTGTTGTAGTGATTTTAATCAATTACTTTGTAGCGCAGTTTCACAAATATTATTTTACTCATTTTGGTTTCCTATATATACATACAACAACAGACAGACGTACAAACTTCTGTCCCAAACTTATGAAGCCTTGCCGACCACGTTCTGAGACACGCCCCATCAAACAGCTATCCTACCATTTTGCTGAAATCCTATAAACTAAATGACTTGGCCTCCACGTTGTTTCTCTTATAAAAGGACCTCGCCACTTCTTTTCCCTTTAACCCTTCGTCCTTCTGAAGCACAAAACCCGGTCATCTCCATCACAATATGAACGAAACAGAATCCTTCTCCCTCTTCAAAACAAAACACCAAGGGTCTTAAATTCAGACACTGGCTTTCGTTCGCGAGTTTTCTGGTGGTAGAGGACCTCGTCTGAAGTGAGACTGGTGGCAAATGCGAGCTTGTACTCCGGCGCATCTCCGGTGTCAAGGGGAGGCAGTTCGGTTGGTTTGTGGGGAGCTGCATGGGCGGTTCAAGGAAAAGAAGGGAGACGTGAGGACAGAAGGGAGGCGTGAGGAAGAAAAGCAGCAGGTTTCGAAAGAAAAAAAGAAAAAAAAAAGGAGGAGGAGGGAAGTTGCGTAAGCAACAGTAGGGAGGAGCGTGGGTTGCAGCGATGGGATGTAGGGTGTGGGGCAGTTTGTGATTCAAAAGGGAGTGGTGGTCCCCCCGAAGGCCAGCGTGAGTGTTGCTACCTGGATGGACTCAACAACGTGAACGATGTAGGGATCAACGAGACCAAAACGTAATTTGCTTTTGCAAATAAATAATTAGTAAATTGATTATGAAATTATTACTTATAATTGAGAACTTATTTGACACGTTGAATTGATGTAGGGTGCTGAAGCAACCCAGCGAACCCATTGGAAGGAGAAAGAAAATTTTTGGACCCTGTTTATATTTGACCAATGTAATTAGAGTTTTAATTAAGAAAATTAATTTATAATATTAAATAGGTATTAATATTATATCACTAAATAACTAATCTATATATGATCAGAAAGGAACGGACCAAAACACGTTGGAATCCTCTCAACAAGATCTTCATCATAGAACAGAACCGGACACCATTGGAATCAACCGGGATTTCTTTTAGTTAAATTAAACACTCGTTTAATTTAATTAGACTCAACCATCTGAACGACGGTGTAACGAACCGGGATTTTCGACTCCGAAAATCAACATCCAACTACCATGTTGACCATTCAGACATCGAATATTCCAGATCATTAATAGAAAGAAGTTAGAGGGTGAGAATAGATAAGATAGAAATATTAGAATAGAAGATGAAGAAACAACACAACACAGAGTCTCACATCGCAGCGGAACAAATATAATACAGAAATAAATCTTTATTGAAAACTTTAAAATACTTACAGTATCAGAGTACATCATACAGTGGGACAGTTATAGTCTGTCCTCATACAACACACAGCGGAATACTAGTAATATCATACGTCTGGACTCTTCCAGCTCGTCTCTTCACAGCAGTCGATAACCTGAACCTGTACAACCCGGTCTAACCCGAGCATTTACAAAACACCGGGTCAGTCTGGTGAACCAGAGTGAGATAAACTCGCACAGTAATAAGGGTGAACCATCCAATCATGATTTTAAAGTTCAAAACCTTTTCAAAAGAAAAGGATAATCGTAAGACCAAATCCACACATAAACACGGACGGTTTTTACCTTACGATAACCCAAAACAGTTTTTGAAACCAATATCTCTTCTGATATTATAATAATGTCTAAACACAAGTAAATAGCAATCTAGTGGAACGCTTGCATCTCACGCTCCACATATATAGTATACAATCAAAACCCGTAGGCGCTTATTGGAAATTGGATTCCAACTTGACAAGGTATGGGTCCACCTTCCGATAGTGTATCTCTAGAGACGAATACACTGGGTTCAACAAGAACGTCTTGCAACCCGGCCCTCACATGACCGACCACTCATTTCGCTTGAGTGTATCGAATGTATATCACCGACGGTTGGGATCAGCAACCGTCTGCCCGAAAAAGGGACAGCATCGAAACATAGATTTAAGAAACAAACAGGACTTCCTCTAGATAGGTGATCATACACCCTAATGGGAGCGACCCACATAGCCATGCTGCCTGCCCGATTTTTGTCATTTCCCGGTTGATGAGGCTTGAGGCCAGAATTAACTTCTGATCATCTGGTCACCATTCACTTTGAATGCCACATCGTCAAATCCATCAGATATCACTAATTGATATCCACAAAAATACTCTAGCTGGAAGCTAGAGAATGGCAATTCCCTGCCAACAACTATCGTACGTTTGAAGAAATCAACGTACGTGACCCTTTTGGAAATACTCTGTCAGACATTCGTCCATATACGTCATCCAGGAACAGGATGAACCGAAGGCACTCTCCTACTGCATCCATATAGGAATCACCCCATGGATCAGTAGCGAGAAGTCCTTGCAACCCGTAGATTCCAACTACGACAGAATCACAGCTTATCTCTGCTTGCCAGGCAGAGAATATTAGTGGTTCTTCCGTTTATGAAGATCCCCGGTCTTCAATGCTCCATCTCGATCATCTTCTGAGATCTTCACGTATTTGTTGGTCGGAATGGTTTTCGAATACATTCGATCCCGGTCTTTCCATACCAACACTCGTATTGGACAGATTTGATAGTCGGTGTTTTAACTATCAAAATAAACAGTGTTTCAAACATGACACTCCAATGAGTTCACTGATTCAGTATTTAGCATCATTTGGCCTTTGACAATCTAATTTCCTTTTTGTTAAATTGAAACTTCCAATTCTTTTACTATTCAAAAATATGATATTTGAATAACTCTAATTGATTAATTAACATTCGTCTTAACTCCATTCGCTTGACTCTAGATCGCAGCGATCACAATGGTTACGCCTGATTCCCTCAGGAAACATCCGACCGCCGTAGGCTATCTGCAGCCCTGCGAATTACGCTAGCAGTCGTACGAAATGGCAACTTAGCCCAATAATTATGTTTGGCTAATTCTAGCTCGAATAAATATATTCAATTTCCCATCTTGAAATCTCATTTAAAATTTTCCTTTTTACTAGATCTCGTTTTCAAATAACGTTAATGTAAAATTAACGTTTTAACACTTTGAAACTCATTTATATGTTTTGGTTCATCTTAAACCCTTTTATCGAAATCTCCTTCCACTTAATTCATATAATTGAGTACGTTTATTTCCTTTTACCATTCAATTGGCTTGCATCTCACATTCGGTAACTTTTTAAATGAATTCCCATTTAAAAATATTTTCCTAAATTCATCACTTATTAAAATAATAACTTTTTTCAATACATTAACTACTTTAGTAGTTAATCCCTTTATTAACTAAATTAAATATTAAATCCCTTTTTAAATCCTTATTTAAATTCAAACAATATTCCTTTAACTATTTTAGTCAAAACACATTAACTTGATAAACAAATTCTAATTCCAAACGGTCGATTTAATTAACTCAAAAACTTGATTATCTCATTAACCGATTTCAACAATCCTCGTTTTAAATAAATCAAAAATATAATTAATTTAAATAGATTCTAATTATTTGTTCTCTTTACAAAACAATTTTCAAGGTTTAACCATTTAATTCATTTCTTATTCTTCAACTAGAAAATCTGATTTACATCAGCATTTGCTTTGCAAAATAACTTTATAACAAATCAAAGTCTTAAACCAATAAAATATTTATTTAATTCAAATCTAACTCTGGTTATAAAATAAATTTTATAATCTCAACTCTATCGATTCACCTGACGGTGAACCAATATCTATAACTCGATTGGTTTTAAAGGCCATACTCTGCCAAACACTTAACCAATATCGCCCATTGGTTTAAACCAAACAGATGTTGAATATCCAATTAATAATCAACCATCAAATCAATCACACAAACAGATCAGTTCATATATGATAATATGAAAATAAATAATACATTTGAGGAATCCGGTTGGATCCCTCCAACCTGTTCTTCCCTGTATTCAAATGGTTATCTCAAATCAAACCATTCAGTTTTGTTTAACTGATAATACTAAATAGCAACCATTCAACATCAACCACAAGCAATTCGAACAATTCAACCATTTAAACATGTTTATAAATAAACATGACCAACCAAGGTGAGTTACCTTTATTGGAACCAACCGTAAAATATACGATTTGGTATTTTACTGAAATTAAACACGGTTTAATTTCATCGGTTAAATTAACAGTTAAATAGATAACTAGCAAAATAGTCAACCATTGGCAAGCAGAGCACACAAAATAAAAACACCCAATTTATATAAAATATAAAAAGGGTAACTGAGTGAGTTTAACTCACCTTGAGAGTTGATTTCATTTACCATCGGCACCCCTTTTTAATTAAATTAAACCGTCGTTTAATTTAATTAAAAACTCTGGTTGATTTCAGTCACGTCTGTTTCCGTCCAGAACAGTTTCAGAGTATAGCGTCCGACACTGTGGTTCCAACGCTGCTACTTTCGTCCTATTCTGATAACATGGTTATAAATTGCAAATATTATAAGTTTTTATTTAACTAAATGATAATAACTAACATCCTAGTTTTAGTTTAATAGCTTAAATGATATTTTATCCACTAATTAAAATTAGCTAATTACATTGTCAAGATGGAATTTATCAAGCCGATCCATTTTGTGAGTTCAGCAGTTCCCACAGACGTACACAGCACCGCAGCTTCGAATCGGCTTCACCCAAAATAACGAGCACCGCACTGGATGATGATCGCCGAACTTTGATCTGGTCCCACCGAAAAACGCGTCACACCTCCATACCCCATCGACCAGCACCCCGTTCGTTCCAGGCCACCCTACTGCCAGCTAAAGGCTTCGAATACCGCCCCTTCCGGTTTTATCACTCCACACAAACAGAAGCTCACCTCATCCTCACGTATGAATCCATACACCTAACAGTAACTCCACCCCACATACTTTAGTTCTTCCCAAAAGAAAACTGCCGTGTTACTCCCATTAACCCCATCGTCCATAGCATGAAAGCCATGAACACATTACCACCGCGGGTTCACTATTTTCTGACGCCACTCTTGCGCCATTCCCGATATGCCTTACGGTTGTAATTTAGAGCCTGTGTCTCCTTATATATATTATTATTATATATCCTTAGAGTTTTTAAGGTAGAGTATTGGTTTTTAATGTCTCGCTAGAACGGGAAAAGAATTGAGAAGAAGACGCTATATATATATAGGAAGCGAGTGGTTTGGCCATCAAGTAATAGGGTACACGCTAGGCATATGGGTTTCCGTAGGGTAGCTGATATAAGTGTGTACGGTGGTTGGAAAATCAAACCCTTGGTCGGCAAGGTATAGTAGTTTGGCAGACAAGAAAACAAAGATTTGAAAAAGGAACAGTGGGATGTATTTTATTAATAAAATAATGTATGAAACTTTGTCATGGAGAAATCATGTTAAAAATCACTACAAATGATTTCTGTTTACTGATAAAAAGGCTGTTCTTGATGTAAAACGATATTCCGGATCCAAAGAGACAAGTTTCGTCGAAATCCGACATCGTATGGAAAATTTTCCTTTATGAAACCGGAAATGAACACACGTTTAATTTTTCCACGGTCACCAGATAAATCAAATCAACTTGAAACTGCGAACCTCGATAATAACTTTTCGATACGAACCCAATGGCACTAATTTCGTCGCATTCTGAGACTGTTGCCCCGGAAGGCTGTTTTTTTACCCTGAACCGCAATACCCCTTTTAACGCCAAATTTCTCGATCTCTAAAAATAACAAACTATATACATATCCTGACTCTAATCGACGATACGAACTCAACGGAACTGGTTTCGTGGCTTAATTCGATTGTCTTCTCAAGTTACTCTCAAATATCCCTATATTGAATTAATTACGCGCTATAGAAATTATATGGGCGTTTACGGCTACCGTGGCCATATACGACATCGGTTTTCCACGCAGTTTGATTTTCTGACAATAATTTAACGATACGGTTCTAATGAAACTGGTTTCGTCGAAATCTGAGTCCGTTTGCAAAACGGCTATTTTAAAGGCCTATAATTTAATAACGATTTTCCCTAGCGATTATTTCAAAATTTGATTTTGCCATAAATATCAAACTATAACACGAAATCTGGATTTTTCTCTTTCATATGAAAGCTATCGCCAATACGGCTCCAACGTGTCTTGTTTCACAGAAATCCGACTGATATCGAATCATGTATTCTCAGTTGAAGTTCAAACTCGAATTTTCAAACTGCAGCGCTATATTTCAAGCTCGTTTTATATTATATATAAATATATAACGTTCAACTTCGTTTCAATAACGAATTAAATATTAAATTCCATTAATATTCCCGATATAATATTTAAAATAAATAAATTAAATTAAATATTTGACGGCCAAAAACACGGGTCGTTACATTCTTCCCCCCTTAAAATAATTTCGTCCTCGAAATTGCTAAGGTAAGAAAGAATGTTATAAACTCATTCATTTTCAAATCTAATTTATTTTAAATCCAAAACCGATTTAATACCGTATATGAATATTTTCAAAAATATCGAAAATTTTCTAACACTTTAAATTTCCGAAAAATTTCGCCAGCACCTCCTCTGTACGGCTCAATCGGTACAACCACAACTCGCCTCTCTGGGCCTTCTCCAATCCAAAAGGAAATAAAACAGCCAAGCGGCTTGCCAAATAAACTCAAAAATCATCAACCCCATATGAAAATAAACATGTACCTTTTTGTCAGGCATATCACTATATCTTTCCCGTATGCCACCCTGTCAGCATATACAAATGCATTCCCAAGCGAAATTCCACTTTTATCCTCTGGACCAAATCCTTCACGCGTCCAAGCCAAATTCCATTCTTAACTCAATTTCCATCCATTATCAATTTCGACTCTTAACTTACCAGTCCATCACCATTTCAGATTCATGTCTCACAAATTCAAAATTTGATTCTGCTCGATATAATATATCTCGATTCAATTTCCAGTTAATTGGTTCCAATTCAATTCATATTTGCCTTCACAAATTTCTATTTAATTTTGTTTTTGTTCAAACAATTCCCCTGGGAGTTTTTTAAACAGTTTAGCTCTTTCAAGAAAATCAAATATTTCTTTTTCAGGATTCAAAGTAATTCAAAACAAGATTTTTGGTAGTAATCCGTCACTTACCGCTCGAAAATGAACACTGATGATGCGGCCGTCATCATCAGAATTATTTTCCAGCGATCGAAGTGAGTTAAATACTATATCATTTCAAAACTCCAATTTTAAACACTTTCATTTTGAAATATCTCAAAATACAAATGCTTGGAAAATATTTTCAAATTCACCCAGGATCTTAAAATTCACATACATTTAATCCAAAATTACTTTTCACACTCTTCTAATTTTTCACAATTTCAAATCTAAATTCTGGTTTAACTTCAAATTTAATTCATCTGATTCCATATATTATATCCATAGGAATTCTGATTGGTTACTTACATAACCATTTCATTATAACACATCCAATATACTATAATACTCCAAATATTAATCATTCTTTTATATCAAAATATAATTTGGGTAAAATTATTTCATTTACCCTCTTTCAAAAACATACTGTGTCGAATTATTCTGTTCAAGAGTTTAGAAACACTTATCGACACAGTTTGCATTACTGTATCGACCAGAATTCATAAACTACTCGACAAACCAACCAACACAATATAAACAGTTTTTATATCAATTTACAAATACGCGCTCATATATATATACACTCAAACTCAGTCTAGGGTATTACTAACCCCATCTCTACTGAGTCACGCCACAGAGCCAAGGTAATTACTTAACCAATAGCTCTGATACCACTGTAACGAACCGGGATTTTCGACTCCGAAAATCAACATCCAACTACCATGTTGACCATTCAGACATCGAATATTCCAGATCATTAATAGAAAGAAGTTAGAGGGTGAGAATAGATAAGATAGAAATATTAGAATAGAAGATGAAGAAACAACACAACACAGAGTCTCACATCGCAGCGGAACAAATATAATACAGAAATAAATCTTTATTGAAAACTTTAAAATACTTACAGTATCAGAGTACATCATACAGTGGGACAGTTATAGTCTGTCCTCATACAACACACAGCGGAATACTAGTAATATCATACGTCTGGACTCTTCCAGCTCGTCTCTTCACAGCAGTCGATAACCTGAACCTGTACAACCCGGTCTAACCCGAGCATTTACAAAACACCGGGTCAGTCTGGTGAACCAGAGTGAGATAAACTCGCACAGTAATAAGGGTGAACCATCCAATCATGATTTTAAAGTTCAAAACCTTTTCAAAAGAAAAGGATAATCGTAAGACCAAATCCACACATAAACACGGACGGTTTTTACCTTACGATAACCCAAAACAGTTTTTGAAACCAATATCTCTTCTGATATTATAATAATGTCTAAACACAAGTAAATAGCAATCTAGTGGAACGCTTGCATCTCACGCTCCACATATATAGTATACAATCAAAACCCGTAGGCGCTTATTGGAAATTGGATTCCAACTTGACAAGGTATGGGTCCACCTTCCGATAGTGTATCTCTAGAGACGAATACACTGGGTTCAACAAGAACGTCTTGCAACCCGGCCCTCACATGACCGACCACTCATTTCGCTTGAGTGTATCGAATGTATATCACCGACGGTTGGGATCAGCAACCGTCTGCCCGAAAAAGGGACAGCATCGAAACATAGATTTAAGAAACAAACAGGACTTCCTCTAGATAGGTGATCATACACCCTAATGGGAGCGACCCACATAGCCATGCTGCCTGCCCGATTTTTGTCATTTCCCGGTTGATGAGGCTTGAGGCCAGAATTAACTTCTGATCATCTGGTCACCATTCACTTTGAATGCCACATCGTCAAATCCATCAGATATCACTAATTGATATCCACAAAAATACTCTAGCTGGAAGCTAGAGAATGGCAATTCCCTGCCAACAACTATCGTACGTTTGAAGAAATCAACGTACGTGACCCTTTTGGAAATACTCTGTCAGACATTCGTCCATATACGTCATCCAGGAACAGGATGAACCGAAGGCACTCTCCTACTGCATCCATATAGGAATCACCCCATGGATCAGTAGCGAGAAGTCCTTGCAACCCGTAGATTCCAACTACGACAGAATCACAGCTTATCTCTGCTTGCCAGGCAGAGAATATTAGTGGTTCTTCCGTTTATGAAGATCCCCGGTCTTCAATGCTCCATCTCGATCATCTTCTGAGATCTTCACGTATTTGTTGGTCGGAATGGTTTTCGAATACATTCGATCCCGGTCTTTCCATACCAACACTCGTATTGGACAGATTTGATAGTCGGTGTTTTAACTATCAAAATAAACAGTGTTTCAAACATGACACTCCAATGAGTTCACTGATTCAGTATTTAGCATCATTTGGCCTTTGACAATCTAATTTCCTTTTTGTTAAATTGAAACTTCCAATTCTTTTACTATTCAAAAATATGATATTTGAATAACTCTAATTGATTAATTAACATTCGTCTTAACTCCATTCGCTTGACTCTAGATCGCAGCGATCACAATGGTTACGCCTGATTCCCTCAGGAAACATCCGACCGCCGTAGGCTATCTGCAGCCCTGCGAATTACGCTAGCAGTCGTACGAAATGCAACTTAGCCCAATAATTATGTTTGGCTAATTCTAGCTCGAATAAATATATTCAATTTCCCATCTTGAAATCTCATTTAAAATTTTCCTTTTTACTAGATCTCGTTTCAAATAACGTTAATGTAAAATTAACGTTTTAACACTTTGAAACTCATTTATATGTTTTGGTTCATCTTAAACCCTTTTATCGAAATCTCCTTCCACTTAATTCATATAATTGAGTACGTTTATTTCCTTTTACCATTCAATTGGCTTGCATCTCACATTCGGTAACTTTTTAAATGAATTCCCATTTAAAAATATTTTCCTAAATTCATCACTTATTAAAATAATAACTTTTTTCAAAACATTAACTACTTTAGTAGTTAATCCCTTTATTAACTAAATTAAATATTAAATCCCTTTTTAAATCCTTATTTAAATTCAAACAATATTCCTTTAACTATTTTAGTCAAAACACATTAACTTGATAAACAAATTCTAATTCCAAACGGTCGATTTAATTAACTCAAAAACTTGATTATCTCATTAACCGATTTCAACAATCCTCGTTTTAAATAAATCAAAAATATAATTAATTTAAATAGATTCTAATTATTTGTTCTCTTTACAAAACAATTTTCAAGGTTTAACCATTTAATTCATTTCTTATTCTTCAACTAGAAAATCTGATTTACATCAGCATTTGCTTTGCAAAATAACTTCATTACAAATCAAAGTCTTAAACCAATAAAATATTTATTTAATTCAAATCTAACTCTGGTTATAAAATAAATTTTATAATCTCAACTCTATCGATTCACCTGACGGTGAACCAATATCTATAACTCGATTGGTTTTAAAGGCCATACTCTGCCAAACACTTAACCAATATCGCCCATTGGTTTAAACCAAACAGATGTTGAATATCCAATTAATAATCAACCATCAAATCAATCACACAAACAGATCAGTTCATATATGATAATATGAAAATAAATAATACATTTGAGGAATCCGGTTGGATCCCTCCAACCTGTTCTTCCCTGTATTCAAATGGTTATCTCAAATCAAACCATTCAGTTTTGTTTAACTGATAATACTAAATAGCAACCATTCAACATCAACCACAAGAAATTCGAACAATTCAACCATTTAAACATGTTTATAAATAAACATGACCAACCAAGGTGAGTTACCTTTATTGGAACCAACCGTAAAATATACGATTTGGTATTTTACTGAAATTAAACACGGTTTAATTTCATCGGTTAAATTAACAGTTAAATAGATAACTAGCAAAATAGTCAACCATTGGCAAGCAGAGCACACAAAATAAAAACACCCAATTTATATAAAATATAAAAAGGGTAACTGAGTGAGTTTAACTCACCTTGAGAGTTGATTTCATTTACCATCGGCACCCCTTTTTAATTAAATTAAACCGTCGTTTAATTTAATTAAAAACTCTGGTTGATTTCAGTCACGTCTGTTTCCGTCCAGAACAGTTTCAGAGTATAGCGTCCGACACTGTGGTTCCAACGCTGCTACTTTCGTCCTATTCTGATAACATGGTTATAAATTGCAAATATTATAAGTTTTTATTTAACTAAATGATAATAACTAACATCCTAGTTTTAGTTTAATAGCTTAAATGATATTTTATCCACTAATTAAAATTAGCTAATTACATTGTCAAGATGGAATTTATCAAGCCGATCCATTTTGTGAGTTCAGCAGTTCCCACAGACGTACACAGCACAGCAGCTTCGAATCGGCTTCACCCAAAATAACGAGCACCGCACTGGATGATGATCGCCGAACTTTGATCTGGTCCCACCGAAAAACGCGTCACACCTCCATACCCCATCGACCAGCACCCCGTTCGTTCCAGGCCACCCTACTGCCAGCTAAAGGCTTCGAATACCGCCCCTTCCGGTTTTATCACTCCATACAAACAGATGCTCACCTCATCCTCACGTATGAATCCATACACCTAACAGTAACTCCACCCCACATACTTTAGTTCTTCCCAAAAGAAAACTGCCGTGTTACTCCCATTAACCCCATCGTCCATAGCATGAAAGCCATGAACACATTACCACCGCGGGTTCACTATTTTCTGACGCCACTCTTGCGCCATTCCCGATATGCCTTACGGTTGTAATTTAGAGCCTGTGTCTCCTTATATATATTATTATTATATATCCTTAGAGTTTTTAAGGTAGAGTATTGGTTTTTAATGTCTCGCTAGAACGGGAAAAGAATTGAGAAGAAGACGCTATATATATATAGGAAGCGAGTGGTTTGGCCATCAAGTAATAGGGTACACGCTAGGCATATGGGTTTCCGTAGGGTAGCTGATATAAGTGTGTACGGTGGTTGGAAAATCAAACCCTTGGTCGGCAAGGTATAGTAGTTTGGCAGACAAGAAAACAAAGATTTGAAAAAGGAACAGTGGGATGTATTTTATTAATAAAATAATGTATGAAACTTTGTCATGGAGAAATCATGTTAAAAATCACTACAAATGATTTCTGTTTACTGATAAAAAGGCTGTTCTTGATGTAAAACGATATTCCGGATCCAAAGAGACAAGTTTCGTCGAAATCCGACATCGTATGGAAAATTTTCCTTTATGAAACCGGAAATGAACACACGTTTAATTTTTCCACGGTCACCAGATAAATCAAATCAACTTGAAACTGCGAACCTCGATAATAACTTTTCGATACGAACCCAATGGCACTAATTTCGTCGCATTCTGAGACTGTTGCCCCGGAAGGCTGTTTTTTTACCCTGAACCGCAATACCCCTTTTAACGCCAAATTTCTCGATCTCTAAAAATAACAAACTATATACATATCCTGACTCTAATCGACGATACGAACTCAACGGAACTGGTTTCGTGGCTTAATTCGATTGTCTTCTCAAGTTACTCTCAAATATCCCTATATTGAATTAATTACGCGCTATAGAAATTATATGGGCGTTTACGGCTACCGTGGCCATATACGACATCGGTTTTCCACGCAGTTTGATTTTCTGACAATAATTTAACGATACGGTTCTAATGAAACTGGTTTCGTCGAAATCTGAGTCCGTTTGCAAAACGGCTATTTTAAAGGCCTATAATTTAATAACGATTTTCCCTAGCGATTATTTCAAAATTTGATTTTGCCATAAATATCAAACTATAACACGAAATCTGGATTTTTCTCTTTCATATGAAAGCTATCGCCAATACGGCTCCAACGTGTCTTGTTTCACAGAAATCCGACTGATATCGAATCATGTATTCTCAGTTGAAGTTCAAACTCGAATTTTCAAACTGCAGCGCTATATTTCAAGCTCGTTTTATATTATATATAAATATATAACGTTCAACTTCGTTTCAATAACGAATTAAATATTAAATTCCATTAATATTCCCGATATAATATTTAAAATAAATAAATTAAATTAAATATTTGACGGCCAAAAACACGGGTCGTTACAGACGGTATCAACTCAAGGTGAATTAAACTCACTCAGTTACCCTTTTTATATTTTATATAAATTGGGTGTTTTTATTTTGTGTGCTCTGCTTGCCAATGGTTGACTGCTTTGCTAGTTATCTATTTAACTGTTGATTTAACCGATGAAATTAAACTGTGTTTAATTTCAGTCAAATATCGAATCGATATTTTTAACGATTGGTTCCAATAAAGGTAATTTACCTTGGTTGGTTATGTTTATTTATAAACATGTTTAAAAGGGTTGCATTGTTTGAATTGCTTATGGTTGATGATAAATGGTCGTTATTTAATTTATCAGTTAAACAAAACTGAACCGTCTGATTTGAGATAACCATTTGAATACAGGGAAGAACAGGTTGGAGGGATCCAACTGGATTCCTCAAATATATTATTTATTTTCATATTACCATATATGAACTGTCATGTTAGGGTTGATTGATTTGATGGTTGATTATTGAATGTTCAACATATGTTAGTTTAAACCAATAGGTGATATTGGTTGGGTATTTGGCGGAGTATGGCCTATAAAATCAATCAGGTTATAAATACCGATTCACCGTCAGGTGAATCGATAAGGATGAAGTTATAAAATTTATTTTATAACTGGAATTGGATTTTGAATACATCATTTTGAATAAAGTTATTTAAGAGAAATAAATAAATAAATATTTTATTTGTTTAAGACTTTGATTTGTTATGAATTTATTTTGCAAAGAAAACGCTGATGTTAATCAGATTTACCAGTGGAAGAGTAAGAAATGAATTAAATGGTAAAACCTTGGAAAATTGTTTTGTAAAGGAAACAAATAATTAGAATCTATTTAATTAATCATATTTTTTTGATTTATTTAAAGCGAGGATTGTTGGAATCGGTTAATGAGGTAATCAAGTTTTTGAGTTAATTAAATCGACCGTTTGGAATTAGAATTGTTTATCAAGTTAATGTGTTTTGACTAAAATAGTTAAATGAATATTGTTTGAATTTAAATAAGGATTAAAAGGGGATTTAATATTTAATTTAGTTAATAAAGGGATTAACTACTAAAGTAGTTAATGGTTGAAATAAGTTATGATTTTAATTAATGCTGAATTTAGGAATATATTTTTAAAAGGGAATTCATTTAAAAAGCTACCGAATGTGAGATGCAAGCCAATTGAATGGTGAAAGGAAATAAACGTGCTCAACTATATGAATTAAGGGAAAGGAGATTATGATAAAAGGGTTTATTATAAACCAGAATTATAAGTGGAATTTTGGCATTGATTATAACTGATATTTATCTAAGGATAAGACCGTTGTTTGATCAAGGTCTGAGAGGTAATTAAAATACCCCAACTTGAACAACGTCGGGATTATCTGAAGATAATGTTAGTTGGTAATCGTAAGAGACGTTAGTGAATATGTTTTGAAATCTAAACAGCGAATTTAGCGTTGTTGTTATAATATATGTTGTGTAAATCTAATATAGCGATTGTAGCACTTTTGCTATAGTAAATGGATTGTAAACCTAAACAGCGATTATAGTGCTGTTGTTTTGTAAATCTAAATAGTAATTATAATGCTATTGTTATAACATATGTGTTATAAATTTCTTTGTTAAAATTAATGGATTTCCGAATTTAAAGGATGATTTGAAAAAAGATTTAAGTGTGTAATGGAATATAGTTATTCGAGATAGAATTAGCCAAACGTAATTATTCGGCTAAGTTGCCATTTCGTACGACTGCTAGCGTAATTCGCAGGGCTGCAGATAGCCTACGGCGGTCGGATGTTTCCTGAGGGAATCAGGCGTAACCATTGTGATCGCTGTGATCTAGAGTCAAGCGAATGGTTTTAAGACGAGTATTAGTTAATCAATTGGAGTAAATCGATTAGAGATAAATCGAAATAGAATTATTCAAATATCGTATCTTTGAATACTAAAAGAGTTAGAAGTTTTATTTAACAAAAGTAAATCAGTTTGTTAAAGGCCAGGTGATACTGAATACTTAACCAGTGAACTCAGTGGAGTGTCATGTTTGAACACTGATTATTTTTGATAGTTAAAACACCGACTATCAAATCTGACCAATACGATTGTTGGTATGGAAAGACCGGGATCGAATTTATATTCGAAAACCATTCCGACCAACAAATACGTGAAGATCTCAGAAGATGATCGAGATGGAGCATTGAAGACCGTGGATTTTCATAAACGGAAGAACCACAAATATTCTATGCCTGGCAAGCAGAGATAAGCTGTGATTCTGTCGTGGTTGGAATCAACGGGTTGCAAGGACTTCTCGCTACTGATCCATGGGGTGATTCCTATATTGGATGCGGTAGGAGAGTGCCTTCGGTTCATCCTGTTCCTGGATGACGTATATGGACGGATGTCTGACAGAGTATTTCCAAAGGATCACGTACGTTGATTTCTTCAAACGTACGATAGTTGTTGGCGGGGAATCGCCGTTCTCTAGCTTTCAACTAGAGTATTTTTGTGGACGTCAATTAGTGATATCTGACGGATCTGACGATGTGGCATTCAAAGTGAATGATGACCAGGTGTTCAAAGGTAAATCTAAACCTCAAGCCTCATCAACCGGGAGATGACAGAAATCGGGCAGGCAGCATGGCTATGTGGGTCGCTCCCATTAGGGTGTATGATCACCTATCTAGAGGAAATCCTATTTGCTTCTTAAATCTATGTTTCGATGCTGTCCCTTGTCGGGAGACGGTTGCTGATCCCAACCGTCGGTGATATACATTCGATACACTCAAGCGAAATGAGTGGTCGGTCATGTGAGGGCCGGGTTGCAAGAAGTTCTTGTTGAACCCAGTGTATTCGTCTCTAGAGATACACTATCGGAAGGTGGACCCATACCTTGTCAAGTTGGAATCCAATTCCCAATAAGCGCCTGCGGTTTTTGATTGTATACTATATATGTGGAGCGTGAGATGCAAGCGTTCCACTAGATTCTATTTACTTGTATTTAGACATTATTATAATATCAGACAAGATATTGGTTTCAAAAATGTTTTTGGGTTATCGTAAGGTAAAAACCGTCCGTGTTTATGTGTGGAATTGGTCTTACGATTATCCTTTCTTTTGAAAGGATGTTTGAACTTTAAAAGCATGATTGGATGATTCACCCTTATTACTGTGCGAGTTTATCTCACTCTGGTTCACCAGACTGACCCGGTGTTTTGTAAATGCTCGGGTTAGACCGGGTTGTACAGGTTCAGGTTATCGACTGCTATAAAGAGACGAGCTGGAAGAGTCCAGACATATGATATTATTACTATTCCGCTGTGTGTTATATGAGGACAGATTATTATCACTGTCCAGATGTGTACTCTGATATTGTAAGTATTTCAAAAGTTTTCAATAAAGGTTATTTCTGTATTATATTTTGTTCCACTGCGATGTGAGACTCTGTGCTGTGGTGTTCTTCTTCTTCTTCTATTCTAATATTTCTATCTTATCTATTCTCACCCTCTAGCTTCTTTCTATTAATGATCCGGAATGTTCGATGTCTGAATGGTCAACATGGTAGTTTGATGTTGATTTTCGGAGTCGAAAATCCCGGTTCGTTACAACCGGAAGTCTTCACATCGTTTGGGTGATTACTGATGATCTTGATTGGGCTGTACACCCGAGATGAGGGAATCTGTTGGTGGACGTCCAGACGTACCTGAAGATGGATGGATATGCGAGGAAAGTGCCTCCGGTTTCGTTCAGACCCAGAACGAACTTGTAAATGGATTGTGTGTCTGACATTGGATTTTATTCTGTGTTGATTGATTTCGATTAAATATATATCTGTTTGGCGGCAGAGAATTTATTCTCTTGCTTAACGCCCTTCTCTGAGACGTACGAGCTTAGAGGTTATATATTGATAGATATCAATCGCATGGCATGAATTGCCTGTGTGGCATGCTGAGTTGCATGGATCAAGGCTTCTGTTGAAAAGCAAAGTCTTGTGGTTGATGATCAAAGCACAGCCTACGTGGCGTAGCTTTGTGTATAACGTGAATTCGCGAGCCTCACACCTCGGTATGAGTTAAAAACGGGATACGGACCGCTGGGAGAGCACGACGTTTCTTTCTAGCTTTGGTGGTGTCAGTGACTTACCAGCCCTGACATTTATATACTTTTCACCTTTGTGGTTGTTGGAATGAGTCGCCTCGATTATAGGTCTGTAAGTACCGGGAAACGTGTGTTCAGGCATAACTAATCCTCTAACGTAAGTGAGGACCGGCCCAGCCGAATCCAGGATTGCCCAGAGTGTGTAGTCCTGAGACATTTGCTAGAGTGTCTCGAACGCGGAGAGGAGCTTGCCCCTTGCCTCGACTCATGACGGAAATCCAATTTCCAATACATGTATTTCGGTTTTATTTGTAGAGCCTAGTATGGCGACATAGTGGGATGGGGCACTTATGCCGTCTATGATTTATATTTATGATTGCAAATGTTTTGACACTATACACTTATTATAGTATCAAATGATTTGTTTTAAACGTACCAAGCATGTTTGGCTGTTATAAGGTAAAACCCTATCCTCCGGCTTGCGTTGCATTGTGTGATGGGACCTGGGTCTTATAATAGCTTCATTTTTCGAAAAAGCATTGCGTTGTTTATTCTATGCACTGGTATTCTTGGGAGGAAACCCGTTCCGTGTTATACAGCGTGGTCCCTTGAATTACTCTCTTTTAAAGCAAAGTTTTAAATAACTGTTTTAGTTCTCACACCAGTCACATGACTGACCTGGAGTTTATTGTTTTAACCTAAACTCTGGGTGCCCTTATTTTCGACACGGGCAGCTAGTAGTTTTGGTTTTGCAGATTTATATTCACAGGATCCTGGTTTACAGCTGGAATGATATCCGGAAAGCTCTGTATCCGTATATCACCTTCAGTTGTGCTTTGTATTATTTTCCGTTGCTTTGTAATTTATTGTAATCTCTGATATTTGTCGAATGTAATTTATTCATTTATACTCTGTATATTCATGTATCTGATGGAATTGTTGTAATAACAATGAAATGTTTTTCCGTCTGCGTTCCGATTTGTCCTGTTCTCAAAACGATCAGGGGTTTCGAACGGTCTAGATCGGTTTAACCACTGATTCGGATCGAGCGAAATTCCCGGCCGTCACATTTGGTATCAGAGCCTTGGTTTACAGAGCTCGAGAACAAGACACATTAGAACCATTCGAACGAATTCATCAGATGTTGGATTAGTGATATCCAATTAGAATGACTCGTTAGAGATAGGATCAGTAGTATCCTAGAACGGGTGTGAAGAGTATATTTTTCAAATGAAAACAATTTTGTTTTGAAAATTTAAACCATTTTATACGTATTTGAATATTTTATTTATATTGATTTGGACAATCTAGTATATAAAGATTTTGCATATATGCGTCATGAACGTATATTCGAAGTTTTAATATATTAGATAGATGTAGAATCACACTCTAGTCGCCCGAACCTGATTCGGATGATTGACGCGTCATCATAAGTAATTATTTTCGTGTTTCGAAGGTGTGATTTCTATATATTTCCATTAGACTGGTGTGAGAACCAAAACTAATATAGCTAGAATACATTGTTGTGATTTGGCATCAAAAACATGATTTTTCTGTATATGTATCAAAATTATGAATTTGAAACGTTGATTCACTAATTGATCGATGTTTGTGTTGTTTGTTTATTTGTTTGGTAATTTTGAACCATTTAGCCTAATTGTATCAAATATTGAATTGTATTGAAAATTAGTCGCATTTGCTTGCATATACATATACTTACATTGAACAGGTCATAGCAAGGAGGCTAGAGCAGAGAATAAAATTTGTTTGCCCAACAAATAGGTACATGTTTACTATATAATTTACTGTTTTGTTTGGTTGATGATGATTTTATGAGACTATTGGCTAGCCGCTTGGCTTTTTCTTTTTCTTTTTGAGATCAGAAGGCCTGTATGGCAATTTCGGGATTTTCCAGTGGCTCCCGTTGCAGGGGAGGTTATGGCGAAATTTTTCGAAAATTCCGGGTGTTAGCCAAATTTTTGAAAATTCTCAGAAACTGAAAAGTTGGAGAATGGAAGCCAGATCGAACGTAGAGTTGATTAATCAAACCACTTTCGACTTTGTTCCTTTTCAGGGACGAAAAGTTTTAAGTGGGGGAGATTGTAATAACCCAAAAATCTGGGCCAGTTTAAAATTTTTATTTTGCCAATTTTAGCGAATTTTGAACATTTAAAATAATTATTTTAAATAATATCGATGAGAAATTTATTTTGAATATAGAATCGAACGTATATATTATATACGTCGTCGTTAGAATATAAATAATTATATATAATTATAAATAGAATTGAAAATGGCGCGATAGTTCGATAATTCGATTTCAAACTTCAATTGAATGTACCGGGTGCAAAACAATCCGAATTTTAGCGAAACCAAAAACATTAGGATCTAATTGTGAATATCTTTCCAACGAATCCGAAAAATCAAAATTTCATAGCGGGAATCAAAAGATATGTCCGGTTGAAAATTCTGAATAGTCGCTATGGAATTCAGGCCCTTAAAAATGGGAATTTTGCAAACGACCTCGGATTTCGACGAAACCACTTTTGTTGGATCCACAGTGTAAAATTATTGCTAGATTCCAAATTTCATAATTTTTCGAATCAATATGTGAGCGTGGCAAAGGAAAACGCGTTTGACCAGTTTCAGTTGATTTTAATCGACTGGAAATTGGCCATTTTTCCAACGGTCTCAGAATTCGATGAAACTAGTTTTGTTAGGACCGTATCGTCAATACAAAGCTATAAAATATTTTTCTGGAATTTTTCTAGTTAGTATGTGGCCCCGGTAAATTGAAATGCGCGTTCAAATTCAATATATAGAGTTATATGTTGATTTTGTCGAAAACTGATCGAAGTGATCGAATCAGCCTACGATACATATCCCATTGTGTTCGGAATGGGGGTAATTAGCTATGGACGACAGTCGGTGGGTTTGATTTCGAGTTCGAAATGAAAAGTTGCTTTTTGAAAATTAAAATAATAAAATATATAAATATATATTAATATCTCCCTCACCATCATCCATTCAGAAGTCAACCCCGTTCGATTTAAAATTAAAAGAAAAATAAAAAAAGGGGCGCTCCTCGCCATCGACCGCCGCCATCGCCTGGCGTTCCCTCTGGCCATCGCACCTCCCACTGCCTCAGTTCATCGCCCCTCCCATCGATCGACGAGCCCACCGACCCTCGGTTCCCTCTCTCCTCTGATTTAAAACCCCTTCCAAACCCTCGAAGCCACCTCGAGCCCACGACCGACGCACCCCTCCGACGTCTCTCCCCTTTCTCCTCGACCTCCACCTGCCGTGCATCCTCTTCCCTCTTTCTTCTTTAAACCGCTACCACCAGTTCGAGCTCCAATCAGCAAAACCCCGTCGCAGCAACCCAACGACGCCGCGCAACACGACCAGCGACTGCCCTCTTCCTCCAATCGAAGTGGTGAGTCTCTTGATGATCTTTTTATTTTTATTTTAGCTTAATAAAATAGGATTTTTAGTTTATAAAATAATATTTTTATATATAGAGAAAGCTATGACTTTTATTAATAAAGTTAGGATTTTCATATATTCAAATAACGTATAAAGATCAGATTTTTCTTTAGGTGAATGAAATATAAAAATTGGATTTTTAATTATTTGAACAGCTTATAAAAATAAGATTTTTATTAGAGAAGAGATAAGATTTTTTTTATATATGTATTGGCACGATAAAAATTAGATTTTTATATAGGAAAGACAATAAAAATATCATCTTTATATATGTAGCGAAATAAAAATCTGATTTTTATTATATATATGTTAAAATAAAGATGTGATTTTTATAGTGATGAAATAAAAATTAAATCTTTATATTTGTAAAAATAGAATTTTTATCTATATAATAGCGTTGTAAAAATAGAATTTTTATCTATATAATAGCGTTGTAAAAATAGAATTTTTATCTATATAATAGCGTTGTAAAAATATAATTTTTATCTATATAGTAGCGGTATAAAAATATGATTTTTATATATTGATTAGCAAAGTAAAAATTCGATTTTTATATATTGAATAGCAAAGTAAAAATTCGATTTTTATATATTGAATAGCAAGAGTAAAAATTCGATTTTTTATATATTGAATAGAAGAGTAAAAATTCGATTTTTATATATTGAATAGCAAAGTAAAAATTCGATTTTTATATATTGAATAGCAAGAGTAAAAATTCGATTTTTTATATATTGAATAGAAGAGTAAAAATTCGATTTTTATATATTGAATAGCAAAGTGAAAATTCGATTTTTATATATTGAATAGCAATATAAAAATGTGATTTTTATATATGTAGTGGCTACGGACAACGAAAGTGATAAAAGGCAAGAAGGACGAAGATTTCTATAAAAGAAGTGTCGTGGAGTTAGGATGGCTATTGGTGAGAATTTCTCACTCTTTAATTTCTTTTTCTAGTTATATATATAAATATACTAGGATGCAGACGGTGTTTAGTAGCACCCGACACCCGTCATCCACAAACCATGGATGACTTGTTTGTTAAATTGTTTGGTTGTGTAGTTGGTTAGATTATTTGGTTTGAATTGAATTGTTTGGTGAAATGGAATTGATTTGATTGATGTGTGAATGGCGTGGGCCTTCACTAGACCGGGGATAAGGTTAGGCCTCGTCCCGTTTCTAGTATCGTGCCGTTATGCCGCCGAAATTTTCTAAAAATAAGTTAGAAAAAATAAAAATATCATTTTTATTGTGTAAATGAACTGAATAGAAATTCATGTGTTGAAATAAATATTTTATCGTTAAAAATATATTTTTTAACGTGAATGTGAATAAATAAATATTTATAAACAAATCGACCGATTTGTTTATATACACTGATTTGACTGATATTGATTGGGTCGATAAATTTTACACATCGCCCAACTGCACAAATAAAAATCTGTGTTTGTTGATTTGAAACCCCACACGGGTGTTGGGATGATATTTGAGTACACTAATCCCAATTATTTAATTGTTTGTCGATCGATTGGTCGACAGGCTGTGTAAGCGTTGATTATTTATATTTGATGCTTATGCAGTTGTGTGGTGCACTTTGGATGATGGTTGATTGTTTATCGTTGCTATTATATACATGTGTTGTATGGAATCCATATAATTAACATTATATGGTGATTGATTGGGCCTCATTCCAATCGGGAAAATAATGAATATTATAAAAGAAAATTCATGTGTTGAATATAAAAATAGTCATGTGTTGACGATGTTCCTGAGTTGAAAATATTTATGTGTTGAGTAAAATATTTTAATAATAAAATTCACATCTTTATCATATTTAAAATTAGAATTACTTTACGATGGAGTCTAATTAAAATCAAACGATAGATACCATAGTTTTATAAAATATTTTACATAACAAAAATAGTCGTGTGTTGAAAGAATTATAGATTCATGTGTTGAATAGAATAAATATTCATTTGTTGAATAGAATAAAGAAGTTTTTGAAAAATATAAAGCCGTGTGGATTAGAGATGCGCTATTTTGACGTGAACGATATTTATATCGATTTTATTCGTTTTACAATGAATATTGAAAAGTGATTTCAAAATCTAATATTTTGAAATGAAATAAAATTGAATTAGATAAAAATTCAAATTGAAATTTTATCGTATCAATTTGAAATGAATTCGAATTGAATAGAAAATGAATTCGATTCGAATTAAATAGAAAATGAATTCGATTCGAATTGAATAGAAAACGAATTAGAATTTGAATTGAATAGAAAGTGAATTTGAATTCGAATAAAATAGAAATGAATTCAAATTGAATTAAATTGAAATTGAATTAAAAACTAATTGAAATCATTTTGAATGAAATTTAAAACGAACAGAAATTGAATTGAAATCAATTTGAAATGAATTCGAATTGAATCAAATAGAAGGTAAATTCAATTTGAATTGAATTGAAACGAATTAGAATTTGAATTGAATTGAAACGAATTTGAATTCGAAGTAAATAAAATTGAAATGAATTCGAGTTGAATTGAAATCAAATCGATTTGAAATTGAATATAGTGTTGAAATGGTTTTGAAAATGAATTTAAAACGATTTATAAAATACGTTTTAAAAAGGAAATCGATGAAATATAATATATATATATATATATATATATATATATATATATATATATTATATATATAATGGCCTGAATAGAACGCGCCGCGCCGCGGTAGTTCGTGAATTTCGACCATTGACTTCGAATTGACGTTGCGGGAGATCCGACCGTCGGATTCTCCTAAAACCGGAACCGTTGTGTTCGTATCGAAAAGAGCTTTCCAATGAATATTAGAAATTCGAAATCTAACAGTTGGATTTGGAATTATGTCCAAATCAAATTTGGAAAAGGTCGCTGTAAGTGCAGTTCGATGGCCGTTGATGGAAATCGACTGTACGGACCTTAATAAAATTATTAAAAATAGTAATAATTAGTGTAAAATCATAAGAAATGATTTGGGAAAAATAGGGACGAAAAACTCCATATTTGAAAAGATAAAAATATATTTTTATCGAAATGACCTAGTTTTGAACTGAAATTAAAACCCATTTATTTTTAATATAAATAAATTGGATTTGAAATGGGTTTAAATAGAATTGATTCATGGGTTTATCGTGAACTGTGTTTTAAATAACACCAGTTCTTTAACCCGCTAATAAATAGAATGTGATTTGGGTTTATCATGAACTGTGTTTTAAATAACACTAGTTCTTTAACCCAGTAAAAGGAGTTTTAATGAATCTGCAATTAGATTGAAATGTGAATTGATAATTTAAATTATCAAATTTAGAAATTGAGCGAGAATGGAGTATCACCGGTTTTTCTCCAAAGCGATAGTTAAATCTTTAATTAGATTTGAACGTGAAATGGTAATTAATTTTACCGATAACACCATAGTATTAGATATGGAGTATTACCAGTTTTGCTTCATGGGATGAATAGGTTGGGATTGGGAAATAAAATAAATAATTACTTCGGTGTGGTTCGCTAATCTCGACTAGTTTAGAAAACCATAATTTGGTTTGAAACGACATCCAAAGGAAGATTAAAGGATAAATTTTAAAGAATTTATCTTGGGTAAAATTAATGGGAACTTTTCCCAAAAGATGTGGATATTTAAATAACAGAATATTCATAATTGGAATGAGGCGTATGTTGTGTTTGTGTAACATTTGTTTTTAATATACGCGGGTTGTTCGGAAAGTCCGGGTTTATACCCATTCAGAATAACCGATTCGACGATATGTCGAAGATGAAGACGGTGGTTGAAGACCGGAAGTCTTCACATCGTTTGGGTGATTACTGATGATCTTGATTGGACTGTACACCCAAGATGAGGGAATCAGTTGGTGGTCGTCCAGACGTACCTGAAGATGGATGGAAATGCTAGGAAAGTGCCTCCGGTTTCGTTCAGACCCAGAACGAATTTGTAAATGGATTGTGTGTCTGACATTGGATTTTATTCTGTGTTGATTGATTTCTGTTAAATATATATCTGTTTGGCGGTAGAGAATTTATTCTCTTGCTTAACGCCCTTCTTTGAGACGTACGAGCTTAGAGGTTATATATCGATAGATATCAATCGCATGGCATGAATTGCCTGTGTGGCATGCTGAGTTGCATGGATCAAGGCTTCTGTTGAAAAGCAAAGTCTTGTGGTTGATGATCAAAGCACGGCCTACGTGGCGTAGCTTTGTGTATAACGTGAATTCGCGAGCCTCACACCTCGGTATGAGTTAAAAACGGGATACGGACCGCTGGGAGAGCACGACGTTTCTTTCTAGCTTTGGTGGTGTCAGTGACTTACCAGCCCTGACATTTATATACTTTTCACCTTTGTGGTTGTTGGAATGAGTCGCCTCGATTATAGGTCTGTAAGGACCAGGAAACGTGTGTTCAGGCATAACTAATCCTCTAACGTAAGTGAGGACTGGCCCAGCCGAATCCAGGATTGCCCAGAGTGTGTAGTCCTGAGACATTTGCTAGAGTGTCTCGAACGCGGAGAGGAGCTTGCCCCTTGCCTCGACTCATGACGGAAATCCAATTTCCAATACGTGTATTTCGGTTTTATTTGTAGAGCCTACTATGGCGATATAGTGGGATGGGGCACTTATACCGTCTATGATTTATATTTATGATTGCAAATGTTTTGACACTATACACTTATTATAGTATCAAATGATTTGTTTTAAACGTACCAAGCATGTTTGGCTGTTATAAGGTAAAACCCTATCCTCCGGCTTGCGTTGCATTGTGTGATGGGACCTGGGTCTTATAATAGCTTCATTTTTCGAAAAAGCATTGCGTTGTTTATTCTATGCACTGGTATTCTTGGGAGGAAACTCGTTCCGTGTTATACAGCGTGGTCCCTTGAATTACTCTCTTTTAAAGCAAAGTTTTAAATAACTGTTTTAGTTCTCACACCAGTCACATGACTGACCTGGAGTTTATTGTTTTAACCTAAACTCTGGGTGCCCTTATTTTCGACACGGGCAGCTAGTAGTTTTGGTTTTGCAGATTTATATTCACAGGATCCTGGTTTACAGCTGGAATGGTATCCGGAAAGCTCTGTATCCGTATATCACCTTCAGTTGTGCTTTGTATTATTTTCCGCTGCTTTGTAATTTATTGTAATCTCTGATATTTGTCGAATGTAATTTATTCATTTATACTCTGTATATTCATGTATCTGATGGAATTGTTGTAATAACAATGAAATGTTTTTCCGTCTGCGTTCCGATTTGTCCTGTTCTCAAAACGATCAGGGGTTTCGAACGGTCTAGATCGGTTTAACCACTGATTCGGATCGAGCGAAATTCCCGGCCGTCACAGAAGTGCTTAGAGTTGATTTGGATTCTTTCACCTTAGCTTGGATTTTTTGATATTGATGTACCACTTTGACTTCTAGTCAACTCTCTTATGGCTTCACATGGAAAATATGGTTTTATGCTTTTGTACTCTGATATTTTTGGCAAGCCAGATTATTTATGTAATTGGTTACTTCAAACTTATGATTTAAACTCAATATTTGGGACCATGATGTTTTGATTTAAATAAACTTTTTAATTTCGCTGCTATTTTACATGTTTGTCTTGTGATATTATGTTCTTATTTACCAATAACGCTTCACAAAACTTAATGCATTCTTTATAGAGTAACATTAACATACGTGGGGTCTCACATTTGGTATCAGAGCATATGGTTATAAGATCGGATAAAATATTTTGAAAATGATTTTCAAAAAGGTCTCGAAAACAAAACATTTTATAATAAAAAGTCTATTTTTGAAAAGCATATTTCCCAAAGCCATAAAAATCTTCTTTATTCTCCGCTTGATTCCTTTTCCTTTTTGTTCGGGAACCGTTTCTTCCCGAAAGGGTATCCCTATTTCAACTTGGTTCCATAGGCGTGTCAAAACTACGGTACATGTCGAAGGGAAAAGAAGTGCCCAAGCTCCATCTGTAGCCGTAGTAGTTTCACTGCGGCTTATTTTCTTTCAAGCCTCTTAAGAATTTCTGTGCGATAGAGGCAACTTTCAAGGGACTAGTTAGAATGTGGAAAAAAGGAGAATAAGCGAGCTAGGGATAAGGAGAACAACCAAAAGATGAAAGAAAATGATGGCTTAAGAAGGAAATATAGATGAAAGAAGAAATAAGGAAATACCATAACTTCGAAATGGTGGGTCATCTGAAAAAGGATTGCAGAAAGAGGAAAGGCGTTGTTACCACTTTGGTAAGGAGGGACACCTTATTAAGGAATGCCCAAAGAGATAAGGACATGGCTAAAAGGCAGGAACTTCTAGGGGGCAAGCTAATGTTCTCATAGCTGATGGACAGGATAGGGGTAGGAAAGTTTCCGTCGAAGGATTTATTTCTATTTCTGATCATCCAGTTAGGATTCTTTTTCTAGCGCTTCGCATTCTTTTATATCCAATTCTTTAGTTAAGTCTCTCCACCTAGATACTAGTATGGTTTTGGATCCCGTTATTGTCTCAAACCCTAGTGGAGGTACAACTCATTTAGCGATGATTTGTCGGGGTTTGAGAATCTATGTGTTAGGAGCCGAGTTTGATTGCGACGCATATGTTCTTGATTTCATAAGATACGGTTTGATTCTAGGATGGATGGTTAACCATATATGTATCCATTCTAGGTTGTGAGAGGAGGGTCGTTAGACTTCTGACTTGCCATGGAAAGACTCTCGAGGTTCCTTATGACCCCAAAAGGCTCTGTCTGCTTAGTCTCCAAGAAACTCTTGATATATCTATCGATGATTTGCGATCTATACCAATAGTTGTGAGTATCCTGATGTTTTAATGAGGTTCGGGGTTTACCCCCGAGGCACGAGATTGGTTTCCACATATACTTGGTGGACAATGCAAAGCCAGATGCATTGCCTGTGTGACATGTGACTCCTAAAAGAAAAGAGGGAACTTTATAAGCAAGTAGGGGAGCTACTTGAGAAGAGGTTTGATAGGTGAATCATATCGGGATGGGAAACCTATTGAGGACAGTCCTTGAGAAAGCCCATCATTCTAAGACTATTATTCATTCAAGAGGCGATAAAATGTATAGAGTTCGAGGTAGTGAAGCCAAACTTGCGAGAGAAAGTGAAAGTAGAAAAGGAAGCAATGATTGGACGAGTTCCGACTTGCATACTTGGATCAGAGGTTAAGAAATTGTGCAACAAAGAAGCGAAGCTAGTAAGAGTGCAATGGGGAAAGGACCGCAAGAACGCTACTCGGGAGGCTTAAGACAAGATTCACGCTTCATATCCTTTCCTTTTCGAGAATATGTTCTTAACTTCTTTTCCCAAGCTACGAATTAATACTTGTATCTATCGTTTGAATGTCTCCTATCGATCGAGTCTTTAGATAGAAAACTAATGAATGTAAACATGTGTTTGAGACATGTTATGTTTGATGGATGCAAGTGTTTACTAGTGGTTGCTCGTGGATGCATATACACACACAATAGGCACTAGATCGGCTCAATCACTTACATATTGCATATTGATGTGTGTACATTTTAAATTTTTATGGATGAAAATGGGCATATCGTTACATTGATGTCGCATTTGGATGGATGATCGTGCATGCATATAGAACTTACATGTATTAGGATAATTTGCATACATTTTGGTTACATGACACAAACATACATTGCATTAAGGAGGTCAACTGAATCAGTGGACTTCCTGATCTTTCGCATTAGTTTTTGGACATGTACACACACTATTGCATATGTTCATAAAAGCATTAGAAATTTCTTAAGGACAATGGATGTCTGTGATTGCTAGATGGATGTACGATTGTTGGATGTTAGGATACATGTTCTTCTTAACATAGAGATTTCGGGGACGAAATCCTTTGAGTAGGGGAGAATGTAACACCCTGAAATTTTAAGTCACTAAAGATGATGAATTAAAGAATAATTAATATGAAATACACTATTAACAATGAATTAAGGAAAACTTAATTCAGAAAATGGACCGCGCTATTGCGTCTATCTCGGAATTCTGGTCAAGATAGACACCTACTTTGCGTAAATTGGACACCGTATGAAGAAATTATTTAGGTTTGAAGTTTGTATGCATATAAGAAAGATATATATACGTATAAAATTCAAAAATATTCAAAAATCGGAAAAACTAGAAATCTGGCGCGCAAATCAAGGAAGGGCCGACCGTTTGAGGTCACCCGAGACCCGGTTGGGTCGACCCATGGTTCAACCAAGGCTCATAGGGGTCGACACCCCGGGGTCGACCTAGGGATCGACACCCATGAAGGGGGGTCGACCTTGGTGTCGACCCACCTGAAGAGCGGTCAACCCGCCCGTGGATTTGGAAACTTCTTTTCTGAACCTGGATGATTTTGGGGTTAGATACATGAACCCTAGGCCATATAAAGGACCCTAAACCTAGTTTTTATTCATCTAAAAAACGGTGGTGATGGCGGAGCTCTGCTGCAACGTAGATTGAGTGGCTTAATCTTCTCCAAATACAATTCAGCAAACATTATACAAATTCAATGATTGCTACAACAACAAATTCAACGCGTTCTTCGCAGTAATTTGGATCCATTTCCTTAGATCTATCCACTGTGAGTTCATGTTATTTTTAGATCTGAATATTTAAATAGTAATTGTGATATGTATATAAAATTGGATCTTGAATCGGTGACTAATCAGTTCTATTATGACATATTCATCAGATCTGTTCTTATATGTTTATATTGTCACCAAGTCTAATCTTGTCATAATATGCCCATTCAGTTTTTATGCCTATTATTGATTCGTTATTATGCCTATTCTGATTCGCTTCTCTCCCTCTTTTCCCTTTTTATTTTTATATAGTCAGGTTACCTTCGAGCTTAGGCCTAACGCTGAAAAATGCAAACGTGAGAAATTGGGAATGATTGGGAAGGACAAAAATTTGGGCATAATTGGTATTGGAAAATATACGAATATGGATTTGGGAGCATATTTTATATTGGATAATATGAACATGAAGGTAGGCATATATTGGAAAATAAGTGAACATGAATTTGGGTGAAATTTGTATTGGAATGCGTAAATAGTGAATTGGGGTATAAATTGGAACATATGTAATTACGAAATTGGGCATAGATTGTAACATATGTAAATGTCAATTTGGGGCATAAACTGGAACATATGTGAATATTGATTTAGGGCATGGAAACCTATAACTGAAATAGGACAATTGTAAATATGAATTGAAAGGGGGCATGAAAGTCTATATTTGGAATAGGGAAATTTAATTGAATATGTCTAAAATAATGGAGCCCTAGTAACGCTTAGACACGATGTTAGTTTGCATTAATGGTGGAAGTCTGCCAGGACCCGACCGGCATATCCAACAACCACCGATGCTGAACCTAATGTGAAAGGTCTAAGTGCGCAAATACGAGACGAGCTATGATACGAGGTTAGGCCCAACTTGTGGAAAAAGTCTACCTGGACCCGACCGGCATATCCAGCATCTACAAGTTGTAGGCCTAATGTGGGAGGTCTAGCCCATCATAAACCATAAATGGACATGGTAGCGAATTGGACTGCTTAACCTAATTTAATCCACAGTGATTGTATGAATATGAACTAAAGTTGGGGTTAAGTAAAATTGGTTGGACAGTGGGTGGGCAAAGCATATATGAGGGGGCGGGTAATGTTTACATTTAGGCCTATATACTTAACCCGATAAGGTTATGTAATTAAAGACACCTAGTGGTATATGTAACCGGTAGAAATGATAAAGTTATGTAAGTAAAGACACCGTTTAGGGTAAGCATAACTTATAAGGAAATGAGACAACTTGTGTAATAAGATAAGAGGTACTTAATTATAAATTAAGTAATCTAGAAATTTGGAACCCGCTGATAAGAATAGCATGTTTAGACTTGTCCTATGGACAAGAGGAAATTATAACATAGGTTATAATTAATGGGTTGAGAAACTTGTTAATGGGCATTAGTTAATAGAACTAAGTTAACAAGTAAACAATGATAAGTTGAATTGACAATGTAAAATGGAATTATGATTAAATGAGAAAGAATGAGGAAAACTTATAAGATAAGTTAAATTTAATCATAAATAATGACTGACATGTTAAAAAGGAAACATGTAAAATAAGGCGTACTTAATTACACATTAAGCAAGAACATGTTATTGTAACTGCGGAATTGGACGATAAAAATATAAAGGGATTGTGGGTTATAGACCTTGGGCCACAATCTCGAGAATAACATATTGTGGGCTTATTAATGAACTTAAAGGGGTTAAGCTATATAACCAAAATTAATAAGCAAGAGGAACTTGGTAACTTGATTAAGAATTCAATATGAATGGGGATAACCAAGTTAAAAGGAAACCTGAGGAGGAAATGCAAGCGCGTAATACAATGATTAGACATAGGGTCTAATAACATATTAAAGTGAGGCGCTTGGACCAGTCCGCACGTTTGAGGGTGAATAACCCAACGAGGTAGATCATCGTGGTGTTATAAGGCACGAGGGGAGAGCACATTCATCTGATTGTTTTGATGGCACCAAAGGACTGGACGGGGAAGCACGCGACTTCCAGAGGTACGTAAGGTGCTCCTAGTAGTCCTTTGTGCGGTGACAGATGTCTTAGGCTGTACTTACAGAGGGTGGGTCTACGCGTAACTACTAGGTGGGTGGGCCTTGACTGCAGATGTAGCTATGTAGTCAGAATGCTAAGGCGAGATGACACTGGGGTGGTTGGCGGTTGCCTCATGAGGGGGCAGAGGGTCACGACCAACAAAGACAGTAGATCGTCGGACATTCGTCATCGGTAGCCAGCGGGATGCGAAAAACTAGAGCTAAACCCAAGATACCATTTCACCTTTCACTATCGAGGTACAGGGTTGAGGGGAGACGCCACATGGATGTTTATATTGGTTGTTATTAGGGACGGTCGCTTAGCTCTTGTAGTCTTTACTAGTTGAGGGAGGGGCCGAGGTGGGGCCATAGCCACTATGGAAAACAGACCCTAGGAATATCTCTATTTGGAGGCTCTTAAAGGCAGGCCTGTACAGGTATGGAAAAGCTCCCAGCCGAGTAATGTGTTTCTTGTTTAGCCCTGCCATGGAACTCGGTGCACATTAGAGGACGTGCGATTGAGGCATCGAGCTACAATTATAATACATACGTGGGACAGTCTGGATACATGCATATCTGCTCTGGGTGGTATATCGTAGACTAGAGGGCATTATTCCGATAAGGAATCTGATTCGATCGAAGGTGGCAGTCCGTACGCTTACGTAGCATAGTAATGGCAGATATATAAAGAACGTAACATTGTTATATAGAGATCCGTACGTCACTCCGATGTAGGATGAGGGACTGCATTCATTACAGTAGAGATCGTGCAAGTGGGATACCATGGGGTCTATCTCAATACTTGAGAGATAGCTACATATATTGTATTAGGTGAATCCATGGGAAAGTAAATGGGTACGATGCGCAGATAAGTCTTGAGTTCTACTAACCCAAGTAACCTAATAATCCAGAAAATGTAATTGTTAGATCAAAAAATGGCTCTAACACCCAAATCGTCGTATTTTGAGCATAGGATATGAAGAAATAACTGAAAAATAGAGAAAAAAGCAAGACAACGAGATTTTTATAGTGGTTCGGCGTTAACGAGCCTACGTCCACTTCATATTTTCTCATTTCACTCATAGATTACAATTACAATGAATATTGTCTTTCAATCACTTGAATTCAATGAATAATTCTCTCCGAATCCATTGAATTTATTGAGGAAGATAGTGGTTATTCATGGAGAAGTGTTGGCCATGGCAGCCATGGATGAGGAGATGCCAAAAGTCCCCTGAAAATGCCCTCTGGAGGTGTATTTATAGCTGTAGGAGAGCTTCTGGGATGACTGGTTCGCGCTGGGGTACGTGGCATGCGATCCGGAAAAGTAGGAGATCGAATAGCCTTAAGAATAGGTCAAAACAGTGCATGTATCTGCAGGTTTGGCGATCGGTTCGTGGGTCTGGGATCGGTTCGTGATATGGGCTCGGTTCGTGATATGGGCTTCACGATCTGAGGCTTGGTTGCGAGCTGGAGTGGACGGATCGTGGCTTGAGGACGCTCCACGAACAAAGGGGGCGATCCGATCCAGTATCCACGATCCACGGTACGCGATCCGACCAGGAATGTCACGAGTTGATGCTAATCTGGACCCGTTCACGGAAACGGCCATAACTTTCAAACCGTAAGTCCGATTGAGCCGAACCAAAGCTCAAACTGAAGCTTATTCAGAGGGCTACGAGCATATGAGATGAATAGATCCAAATGAGGTCATTTGATAGGGGTTTCGGGCCAGTTTATACTGATGTTGTGATTTTGACCAAACCGCCTTGTGTCTTCTGATGATGCTTCCAATGCCAGAGAGCGATGTTATCCAGAGATTCCATATCAGACAGCATTTACCGAGAGGTGTGTCAACATGATCTTTGCTTTGGGTAGCCTGGTCACAAAGCAGGCTAACATTTTGCCCCCCAAAGTACATCTTATCGAAGATGAGATGTGCTTTGAATATGTTGAGCTAAATCTCTCTGGAACATCATTTATCCTTGAGAAGGCTTCATCCAACTACTGCATTGCTTCCCTGGGAGATAGTCAGGCCAAATTCCACGGAAGGAGTATTCGAGACGATCAAGAAATTGTTTAAACCTTGTCGGATCAAAAGATCTAATTCATCCGTCAAATGTCATGCTAAATCATCGGCTCCCGAGCGTGATTCTACACGCACAGGTCGTTGCCAAACAACATCATCATTCTATGCAAGCCAAGCACGTGGTAGGGTTGGACTTTCTTTTTCATATGAGCCAATGTATGAAGTAGCCAACCAAATCATGGGGCAATGTAAGAATCCTTGGGCTCTGAGCTAACAACTGGACTATTGAGATCAAGCACATCAGAATCAACGTAGAAGTTTATCATTTGTACTCAAGATCGGACTAGCCTGATATCTTGATATTGATTCAGGATCTTAAAATCGCATTGAATCGTAACAGTAAGGAATTCAAAAGCCATGATCACTCTGGATCGTAGTCGAGAGACTCCACAAATGTTACGGATCATTTCTTAATCCAATATTCACATATGAAGCAGGCAGTAAGGGATGTCGTTAAAATTATATGGACCAGTGCCCATAGGATCGTCACCATCGCGAGGCAGTAGACAGGTTTGTCACACCTTCCATTTTGTTTAGTTTGGGTCTTTAAGTTCACATTCGATCCACAAGTTACTCGCTTGGTTGGCAAAGATGAGTAAGATTGTACTTCGGAGGCATGACATACATGTTTTGAATCCCATTTCATGCCAGGATTGTCTTCAAAGTTAGTCTATGAACCGACACTTGTGCTCTCAGTGCCATCGGAGGACAAGCGAGGTCGGTACTTATGCCCCCAGTATCGATGGGGGTTGAGTTGAGTCAATAAGGCATTTAATCTTGAAGATTTTATACTTCCTGTCATTGCATCTGGTAAGAGTTGCAAGTTCAGCAATCTTAGTCGACCCAGATCATTCTGTACTGTTTCTTAATTTAGCAAAAATCGGAATTGTATATGCGAAGGGTTGAACCACATTTGCTTTGATATCATCTCTTCTCTTTAGTCAGATAGTGAGGATTGCCTCCTCGGGCATCAGCGACTTCGGTTACTCTCATCAGATCAGTTGTGGAGTTAAGTAAGGTTGTTGAATGCGAGTGAATAAATGTCGTTATGAAGTTAGTTGGGCCCCTCCGTTTATGCTTCGGCATAGTCCGAAATGGTTATCACAGTCTTATTGAGTCTCTTTCTCATGCTCGGTTCAATTGTGCTTGACAAACAAGATCATGGGCTCGATAAGTGGTATAGATTCTCTTTGGAATTACACATTCTTGTCGTTGTGTTCCAGGGTTTTTCCTTTGTCCTTATCGTTTCGGGAATTAGAAGGTACTTCATTCTTTAGTCAGGAAGGCCTCTAGGTCATTCGTCTCGATGTTAACACCTTTTTGTCATGAAAGTCTATCCACTTCAGGGTTGAATTCATCAAAATCTTTAAGCAAGTCTTGTTATAGAGAAAATATAAAGTCCGGGGGAATAACAGGGGATCCCGACGTCCCACGTGTGAGGGCTGTAATTGTTGTTATCCACATCAACTAGAGGAGTACCGCTCCTCGAGAAGTGCCGAATTAAACTGGCGAGCAGATCACCGTCAAAGAATTGCTGCACATTTTCAAGATCATAGCTGGTGCCCCCAGTATTGAATCTGAAATTACAAGGGGTTCTTTGTGGATTTCTTATTTCCGCATCGATGTTACTCCCAAGTCACGGGTCGAGTCATTCGACTCGACCGGGCTTCTGTTCTTCGAATTGTTGCGTTCCATCTTGGAGTTGAGCGTACTCTACCATCGCCCATGTTTCCATCTACGACGTTCTGAATCGAAGCTGCACGTTGTGTGACTGCTGATTGGTTCGTGTTCATCTCGGGTGTTCCCACTTGCTTTCTGCATGAAGGGAGGGGTTGGAGGCGAAATAGCTGCATCTTGTCCAATTGCTGTATGGGATACATCCAGCCTTATATGAGCTTCCCATTCTAGAAGTCGGTTGGGATCAGCAGATGGACATTCTCTTTGCATTTGTTTCTTGGTCCTCAAGGGGGCCTGTTAGGATCACAACACAAGTTAAACACAGGCACTTAAGTTATGCCGTTTGTAAATATTTTCAATAGCCATGGTCCCAGTTATAGGGTAAGTGAGAAAGACATGCGGTCGGATCACTTCCCTTTCGAATTCAGACATGTATACATGAGAAGAGGAAGTCACTTTAAGAATTCAAGCGATCATACTATCCAAGCATGGAGTAGGACGTGTTTGGGACGGTAAAAGAAGCCTGTAATTCATAAATGTCTAGAATTCCACGATTACATCAAATCGTATTAAGGCCAAGGAATCAATGATCGCTCAAGATCGTACTAAGGTAGGGTAGACATCAAAAAATCTCAGGGCCTCGCCAGGTCCTTCCAGTTGCGAGTATGAAGTTGTATAACATGTCGCTGAACAATTCACTATCCAGGCTTCTTTTTTTTTGTCGTCGCCGTGAGTCGCACAGGCAGCTTAGAATTATACGCCTACGTCATCCTTCTGGACGCGGCCCTTTAGTTATTCCCTACTGGTCTGCTGTTGTTGTACGAGTTCGGATCTCGCATTTTGTCCAGCTTTGTTTTGTGAGCCTGTACTTAGTGAATGAAATTCCATTTCTTTTTGTACTGCTGTGTTCGTGTGCTGCCCCCCATTCCCGGAAACGAGTGGTTCGAGCTCCATTTTCATTCTTGGTCCCAGTCGTGTGACGGGATAGGATCCCTTGAGTGGCATATGTCGTCATGCATTTATACTCTCCTGATCCTTCAGCGGAGCAGAAATTATGGGGGGTGCTGAGTCTCCAGCACCTTTCTCAGCGCTTAATCATAGACGCTTTTATACTCTCCTGGCGGTCGCCAAGGTTAGATTTCGAACTCAGTTGTTCTGTCGCTCCCCGATCCTTCAGCGGGGTAAGAGTTCTTTCTCAGCGCTCAATCGGAGACGCTTTTATACTCTCCTGGCGTTCGCCAAGGTTAGAGTTCAGACTCAGCTGTTCAGTCGCTCCCCGATCCTTCAGTGGGGTGAGAGTCCTTTCGCATTATCCTGTACCTGCGAGCATTCCATAATTAGTTATGCATTTAAACATTTGAAACGCAAATAAGCAAACAAGTCATGAAACATTATAAGTTATCAGTGCAACTTATAAGTGAAAGTGCAGTAAAGTAGTATGTATGTATAGGCATGCCCCCAATCAATCATTAACTTAGTGCCTGGCTAGGTCTTGTTGAGGATTGATTAGGACCATAACTGTGTTGCCCCCTTGTCGGGACATGGAGGATTTGGGATCAGCTTCCATCCTGCCCCCCCCCCCCCCCCGATCCTTGAACGGGGGAGGAATTTTTCCGTGGCGCTAAGTCTCTAGCGCTTTTATACTCTCCCGATCCTTCAGCGGGTTAGAGTTGCTGGGGCGCTGAATCTCTAGCGCTTTTATACTCTCCCGATCCTTCAGCGGGTTAGAGTTCGAGCTCGGTTCATGATCTGCTCAACGATCCTTCAGCGGAGCAGAAGTTCTCAGCGCTAAATCATAGATGCTTTTATACTCTCTCTCGACTCTGGAGAGTTAGAGTTGGGACTCAGCTGTTCCATCGCTCCCCGATCCTTCAGCGAGGTAAGAGTCCTTTCTCAGCGCCAAATCATGGACGTTTTTATACTCTCTCTCGACTCTGGAGAGTTAGAGTTAGGGCTCAGCTGTTCCATTGCTCCCCGATCCTTCAGCGGGGTAAGAGTCCTTTCTCAGTGCCAAATCATGGACGTTTTTATACTCTCTCTCGACTCTGGAGAGTTAGAGTTAGGGCTCAGCTGTTCCATTGCTCCCCGATCCTTCAGCGGGGTAAGAGTCCTTTCTCAGCGCCAAATCATGGACGTTTTTATACTCTCTCTCGACTCTGGAGAGTTAGAGTTAGGGCTCAGCTGTTCCATCGCTCCCCGATCCTTCAGCGGGATAAGAGTCCTTTCTCAGCGCCAAATCATGGACGCTTTTATATTCTCCTGGCGGTCGCCAAGGTTAGACTTTTGCTCAGGCGGCTCCGATCATGGTACACCGCCATGCCTTGTGGACGTCATCTTCGCGTCCTTTATACTCTCTCTCAGCTCTGGAGAGTTAGAGTCACGGATCAAGCGGTCTGCAATCTTGCATGCCCATCGAACTCGTCCTAGGTTTATATTTTAATCCAAGCTCTGAGGATTAAAACCAGTCGGACGAACAGTTGGAGCATTTGCCAAGGCTTTGAGTTCCTCTGAACAGTCTACGGGAGGAATGGTTGGCACCTGACTTCGGGTACCTGCATTATTCATATCGCATGAGTTAGTCATGTCAATAACTCGGAAAGCATGTGAAAGTAAATTGTATGATTGAAAAGTGAGCATATCAAGGGGCAGTGCCGCCTCCTTTATTCAGATTCGTGCGATTCAGTGGCGTCGAGGACAGGATTGAGCCATATTGGCGGTCACACTGCGTTCTTCTGGAGTCGGACTACGACTTTGCGATTCAATGATTTATATACGATTGTTTTTTTTTGTTCTGCCACGCGTGAGCCAAGGATTGGATGGTCATTCTAGATCCACCTTGAGCTATATGATTTTCTTTAGATGGAGGGCGTGGTTTTGTAGACGAGCAGTTCAATCGAGCTCGTTATGGTTCTGTTCCATAATCCCATATGCGGGTGTCAGAAATCTGATCGGTATCAAATCCGGGGTACCTACACCATCCACATATTAGTTCATCTAAGTTAACTACATCAATAACTCATAAATCATGCAAATATAAGAGTCATCGTTATAGAATAATCCTGTTAAAGGAATGAGTATCATTCTGAGTGAAAAATGGCGTTGCATATTCATTGCAGGTTCATTTTGCTTCTCCCTATCTCTGCCAATGAAGGGCTGCCAAAGTCTTTTTAGTTGATGAGGAGTATCTTTTCAAACTATCATGGGGGCGGCAGTCCCAAAAAATGAATAGACCTTGATCAGGGTCTTGAGATGGCAAAGGCGGCTAAGTAGGTACTATAAGCGAGTGATGAGGTCGCATCTCTTTTTGAATCGCCTCTTTGCCCCCTATGCTGAGGGTAAGGATAGAGTGTCAGGAAGTCATGACTAGATTGCTAATAGTAGCACACCTTTGCATTGGTGTTAGGTTGTAAATTAGCATGAGAACAATGGATTCATGCTTATAGAAATTTTTTCACTTTCCATGCTAGGAAATAGGATATTACTGCTGGTGGGATAATCATATCACATAAATTTGCTGATATACCCTCGATCCCATATCAGGGACAAGGGTTGGTGCGCCAACCATCAACCAACATTCAAATTCTTGATGTATCGGCTCTGAATAAGACGATGTAATCTCGAGCAATTTATGCTCAAATCTCCATTTGCCCCCAGCGTTCGGGGAATGAGTTACTTAGCAGATAGTTGATGAGAGGAGTGAAAGTGTGAATCTTCACTTTCTATCAGTAAAACGTCACTTATCAGATATTCTGTTCACGTATATTTCTCATCAAGCTGGGACTTGATTAGTGATTTTGTCATAGCATTCAGGGCGGTGAATTAGCAATGAGGCGCATCAGTATCTATTTTGGGACAACCTTCCAAGGAAAATAAGCAATGTTGACTTGCATGTCATATGTCGAGGCACAAAGAACGATTGCACGCCTTTTACTTCACCTTGTTAGATGCATTCTGTGCCGTAGGAAGTTTATCATGGAGTTAACCATAACTCTTTTCCGGGTTTGGTCTCCAACGTTGGATCAACTTCCATTTTATCAATGGTTGTATTTCATAGTGTCTTGATGGGGATCATCTCTATCTTTTCTGGATTATCGGAAATTTCTTATTCGACCAGATGATTCGACTTTAGATCTTCTGTGTATGAAATATGAGGTATGTTGTAACGTTCCAATCCATCCAATAACTCTTCTGCCCATTCTAGGTAAGCTGCGAGTTGTGGTTTCTCCGATTGGAATTCCTTTCGAGTCGTCCTTCGGGGGTTATCTGCAAAACTTCGGCGTTGGATTGCCGATCATTTCTTGCATCGTCTGTATACAACTTCCGGGTGCTTGATTTCATCTTTCATTTCGAATGGGAACTCCATATAAAATCCCGCGATAGTGAACTTACTGCATACGTCTTATTTGCTTGACAGGAGCACACTTCAGGTTTTTATTTAAGAAATGACTCATAATTTGGGATAAAATCCCGCAAATATTAGCACTGGTCCAAACGAACACATCCAGGCTCGCCTACAGAAAACATGTCAGTTCCCTTGTTCGGAAGATGCCTAAATGAGATCCGATTTGAAGACCTTAGTAAGGTCGGCGTCGCCAGTCGGAACACGTGCAGTTGCGTTATTAGATGTCACCCTTCTGCATCCCGAATCACTATCCTCTATGGGATCTATGTATTCGGGCAGGTCATTGGGCAATTCCTTTTGCGATGCTCCCATTATTCGCAATATTGACACCTCCTTCACACTTCATTTCATCTGGAGGGGAAACATCTTTGGGTTTCACGCCATCCCTGTTGTGTAACATAGTCCATCCAACCGAATAGTCAGCTTTTCCAATAACTTGATCACCATAGACCATTCCCACTCCATCTTCGGTTTGGATATTTAGCAACAGGCACTAGGGTGCAATGCAAGATCTGAACTATGTTAGAGCTGGTCTGTCAGGACCTTGATCAGATAAGCTTGAATATGATAGCATGGTTTGCAAGGCTTTAAGTAATATTCACACATTCTGTCACAACTTGTTGCATAAAGTGGAGAGATAATGGTTGGTTCATATTTGCGTTGATCTCAAGTTCTCATCTCTCGACCGAGATCGTATGGTGGCTGGTGAGCAATCAAATTGCTATCGTCCAAGCAAAGATCATATGTCCAATCATGGCTCGCGGTGGTTCCACTGGTACCTGACTCTGGACACCAAAGTGTGTTGATGTAACTCTTATATGATGGAAATCAATCTTCAATAATGTAATGGATAGCAGTCATGCATTGCAAAGGCGAGCTAAGTCCTCCCAGGAGTAGACCGAAGGACTTATGTCTTTCAGCACACCATACAAGTGAAGTGTAGATTTGTAAAGATAGGATCCGTAGTCAATTTCTAGCATCTTGTCATCGTGACACATCATTGCTATGATCATCCGAGTCTTCGGAGTAGTGCCTGGACCGCTCGATATTAGTGCTATCTGGGACTTCACCAGTCGGACAAGTTTAAGTCATGTGAACTAGGTGATCACTATTCGTTCACGGACATTATCAGTTGCATTGGCGAAATCTATACACCATCGGAGCTCTGGAAGAGGAGGTCGCTGTGAGACGATCATTATATATTGTCATAGCCAGCATGCTGAGTCTTTTCAATAACTCCTCACATTGAACAACATTAGTAAATAGGTGTTATGGTTCTAGGAAGGATTCCAGCCATCACCAACTTGCCGTTGATATCCTCAGACTATCTACTGAATCTTGATTGTTACTTGTAGGGGAAAACATACTCCGAGCCGAAGGCGAGCCGTGCTCCGAGCCGAAGGCGAGCCGTGCTTCGAGCCGAAGGCGAGGCCGTCAGCGGGTCCGGGCGCAGCGCCGGCGGGGGTCCGGGGCCCCGCAGTCCCGGGTCGGATCGTGACCTTTGTTCGTCATCTTTTTTCTGAGTTGTGAATCGCTGGACCTCTCCGGGTCGTGGATCGCTGGGCCTCTCTGGGTCGCGGATCGCTGGGCCTCTTCGTGTCGCGGATCGCTGGGCCTCTTCGGGTCGCGGATCGCTGGACCTCTTCGGTTCATGGTTGCCTTCAGGGGCATGGAAGGAACTGATATGCGGAGGCCTTCAAATTTCTAGCTTCTGGTCGGATCGTGGGTACATTCTGAGACCGGATCGTGGGTACATTCTGAGACCGGATCGTGGTCACCCCTACGAGACGCGGTGTCCACATTTTCGAATCTTTGGTTCGGGTCGAGGAGGTCACCTGGGGGTGGTTCGTGATGCCCCCTGCGAGCCGCGAACCGCGAACCGCGAACCGACCACCTGCTCCTGTGCGTTATCTGTTTGTTCTTCATTTGGTAGCGAAGTATGCGATTCCTTTGCTTTCTTCGGAGCCATAAACTTATGATTTTCTGAAATCAACAAAATCTTCAAAAATGGTAGGAAGGCGGACTGCTTTCTTCGGACTTTCAAATCCAAATAGTAGAGCAACAATCCAATAGAATGAGAATTCATATCTCAATGAAAGCACCAAAATGTTAGATCAAAAAATGGCTCTAACACCCAAATCGTCGTATTTTGAGCATAGGATATGAAGAAATAACTGAAAAATAGAGAAAAAAGCAAGACAACGAGATTTTTATAGTGGTTCGGCGTTAACGAGCCTACGTCCACTTCATATTTTCTCATTTCACTCATAGATTACAATTACAATGAATATTGTCTTTCAATCACTTGAATTCAATGAATAATTCTCTCCGAATCCATTGAATTTATTGAGGAAGATAGTGGTTATTCATGGAGAAGTGTTGGCCATGGCAGCCATGGATGAGGAGATGCCAAAAGTCCCCTGAAAATGCCCTCTGGAGGTGTATTTATAGTTGTAGGAGAGCTTCTGGGATGACTGGTTCGCGCTGGGGTACGTGGCATGCGATCCGGAAAAGTAGGAGATCGAATAGCCTTAAGAATAGGTCAAAACAGTGCATGTATCTGCAGGTTTGGCGATCGGTTCGTGGGTCTGGGATCGGTTCGTGATATGGGCTCGGTTCGTGATATGGGCTTCACGATCTGAGGCTTGGTTGCGAGCTGGAGTGGACGGATCGTGGCTTGAGGACGCTCCACGAACAAAGGGGGCGATCCGATCCAGTATCCACGATCCACGGTACGCGATCCGACCAGGAATGTCACGAGTTGATGCTAATCTGGACCCGTTCACGGAAACGGGCATAACTTTCAAACCGTAAGTCCGATTGAGCCGAACCAAAGCTCAAACTGAAGCTTATTCAGAGGGCTACGAGTATATGAGATGAATAGATCCAAATGAGGTCATTTGATAGGGGTTTCGGGCCAGTTTATACTGATGTTGTGATTTTGACCAAACCGCCTTGTGTCTTCTGATGATGCTTCCAATGCCAGAGAGCGATGTTTCCAGAGATTCCATATCAGACAGCATTTACCGAGAGGTGTGTCAACATGATCTTTGCTTTGGGTAGCCTGGTCACAAAGCAGGCTAACAGTAATTGAACGATATTGGTAGGGATCATTCTATTTCTGATATACTAGTATTGGTGCAGTGCAGAGAAATGTATTTATGAAGTGCAATATATCCTGTTCATCTTATCTTGCTCAGTTCACACTTGTTATTGTTACTGTTATCTTGTTCTTCCAGTTTTATATACCTGCCATGATACTTTTATTTATTTATATTTAAAAGTAACTGGACTCACCAGACTTTATGTCTGACCCTTTTTGTTTCCTCTTCTCTCTCTTCCGTTTCCCCCTAGGTTCTCAGGGTGGAAGTGCTTAGAGTTAATTTGGATTCTTTCAGCTTAGCTTGGATTTTTGGAGATTGATGTACCACTTTGACTTCTGGCCAACTCTCTTATGGCTTCACATGGGAAATACGGTTTTATGCTTTTGTACTCTTATATTTTTGGCAAGACAGATTATTTATATATTTGGTTACTTCAAACTTATGATCTAATCTCGGTATTTGGGACCATGATGTTTTGATTTAAATAAAGTTTGTAATTCCGCTGATATTTTACACGTCTGTCTTGTGATATTATGTTCTTATTTACCAATAACGCTTTACAAAACTTAATGCATTTCTTTATAGAGTGACATTAACGGATGCGGGGTGTCACAACGATGCTTGGGGACCTTCCCCTTGCTTATCTTTGGGTAGAGCTAGGTATTTCATTTCATTTATAGGCAATTTCTCTTATAAAGTTTGTTTGTACTTTATAAAGTCTAAAAGTGAAACCTTTGCTAGATTTCGTAAATGGAAATCCATGGTGGAGAAGTAGTCATTGAAAAAGTTGAAAGTTCTTCGTTTAGATAATGGTGACGAATTCGGATCACAAGAATTCATCAATTATTGTGATCTGAAGGCATTAAGAGGCATTACACCACACCAGGTGACCCTTAGTCCAATGGATTGCAGATAGGATGAACTAGACATTATTAGAGAGAACCAGATGCCTCACATTGACTTCTAAGTCGAAGAAGAAATTTTGGGCTGAAGCTTTATCTATGGCGGCTTTCCTCATCAACCACACACCTTCTATTGCCATCGACATGAAGGTCCCTGAAGAAGTATAGAAATGAGAGCTTGTTAGTTATTCATTCCTCAAGGTATTTGGTTGTCCAGCTTATGCACATGAGAGCCGAGGAAAGCTGGAACCTAAAGCTCGCAAGTGTATCTTTCTAGGTTATAAAAGAGTGATAGGATATAGATTGTGATGTACTATTAGCGAGAAACTTATTATAAGCAGACATGTAACTTTTGATGAGAAGGCAATATTGAGGGTGGAGCCTTCCTAATCGGATGACAATGAGAGGACATGTGAAGAATACCAGACACAAAGCAAGTCATTTGTTGATTCTTTTCATATACATTCAAATGGTGTTTCCGATGACACCGTTGTTGATGAGTATAGTACAGATTGGCACAGAAGATCAGACTCAAGGTGGAGCTCATACAGAGACTAGGCATGTTAGAGAAAGAAGAAAGCCTAGATTGCTTAATGAGTTTGTTGGTTTGAGCATCAAAGACATTGTCTTTGATGATATGGCAACATACGCATTAAATGTTGTCCATGATGAGCTCAATGATTACAGAGACGCTATTGCATCAGTTGACAGTTCTAGTTGGTTAGTTACTACGGAAGAGGAGATCGAATCTTTATAGAAAAATCACACTTGGGATTTGGTGTAACTTCCCACCGACAAAAAGAGCTATTGGATATAAGTGGATCTATAAGTGAAAAACGGTGGCAATGGAAATTTAAGATATAAAGCAAGACTAGTGGTAAAGGGATATGTTTAGAAGAAGAGGGTAGAGTATCATGACATCTTTGCTCCAGTTGTTAGACATGCCTCTATTTGTATTCTATTGGCATTAGTTGCTCATTATGATATGGAATTAGAGCAACTAGATGTCAAAACTGCATTCTTGCATGGTGATCTAGATGAAGAAATTTATTTAAAGTAGCCGAAAGGGTTCATTGATAGTAGAAGACTAGATTATGTTTGCAAACTCAACAACTCTCTATACGGATTGAAGCAATCTCCTAGGCTACGGTATAAGAAGTTTGATAAGTTTATGCTTTCACATGGATACTATATAAGTTTCAAGGACTAGTGTGTTTACTTTAGGAGATGTGATGATGATATGATTTATTTGTTGCTATATGTTGATGATATGCCAATTGCATCTCAGAGTATGGTCAGAATTAAGGAGTTGAAAGCGGAGCTCAGTCGAAAGTTTGACATGAAGGATTTGGGAAAGGCACAAAGAAAATTGGGTATGGAGATAAGCATGGATAGGAAGAAGATAGAGGTAAGGCTCACTCAGGCGCAATACGACAGGAAAGTCCTCGGTCGATTTAGAATGGATAAAGCCAAACGGTTTGGCACTTCATTAGGCTTTTATTTTAAGTTGTCGAAAGACCAATCACCTATATCAGAAGAAGATAAGAGGCATATGGCTAATATACCTTATTCTAATATCGTTGGTAGTCTTATATATGTAATGGTGTGCATAAGACCAGATTTGACCCATGCGGTTGGTGTTGTGAGTCGATATATATCCAATCCAGGCAAAGAATATTGGCAAACAATGAAGTGGATTCTTAGATATTTTTGAGGAACTTCTTCGGTGGGCTTGTTATATAGTGGAGTAGACGGTGACATCTCTCTTAGAGGATGTTGTGATTATAATTATGCCGAGGATAGAGATGTTAGGAAGTCAGATTCGAGCTATGATTTTACATTTGGCATAGGCTTGATTTCATGGAGATTAGCGTTGCAATCTATTGTAGCTTTATCGACTACCGAAGCAGAGTTGATATCGATTGTGGAAGAAAAAAAGGAAGGATTATACTTACTTCAGCTATTGGATGATCTTTCAATGGAACAACAGATAGTAGAGCTATTTCAGATAGTCAGAGTGCGATTCATCTTGTAGAAACTCAAGCTTATAGTTCACGAACGAAGTACATTGATGTCATAGATTTCTTTCTTATGCTTGAAGAAGAACGAAATAAGATCAAATTGGTGAAGGAGAGTACTTTGTATAATCCTTCAGATATAATGATAAAGTCACTTCCAAAAGACAAGTTAGAGCATTGCTTAAATTTGATCAGTTTGGTTCCTGCTACTTGAGCGCCATGGGGCACTGACCCAACAATTAATTCTATTGATTGATGAATATATTTAAATCGAGGTGGATTCTTAAAATTGAACAATCTAAATCTATATCAATTGTAATATGGGGAAGAGTTTAACTGATTCTTGTAATCAATTAACTATAGGCAACAATGGGAATGATATGAGAAGAGGTTATTTGATATATTAATCAACTATAGATAGATATGACAACAAATTGGAAATAGAAGAGATTATTTGATTTGATAAATGAATCAAATATGTATATGGGGAAACAATCCCAAATATGCAGGATTTACATTGAAACCAAATCAAGGAAATCCGTAAACTTTTCATGATTATCTTCAGGGAAGTTTTCATCCTTACTCTTATAAATAGGGAGGCATTTGCTCATCTTTTTCATCACAAAGCCAATAGTGCTCTCTTCTATATATCCTCAATAAGATCCCTATTTCTGTATCAATTATACGGTGGGAAAATTATATTGAGTGTTTGTATTTTTCTCTTATTGCACTCCCTCTTGAACCGAAGAAGAATAAAAGAAGTTGTTGGGTCTCCGTGGATGTAGGACATTCATATCCGAACCACGTTAAATATTCTGTGTCTCTTATTTCTGCTATTGTTTCTGTGAGACTGCATAATTGATTCTTGTTCTTTTGTTTTGAGTTCCATTTGTATCTGAATAGACAATACTAGGTCCTGATCAAATACGCTTCCGCTCAAATTCACAAAATATCACCACAAAATTTTCAACAATATATTCTTTGATGTCGAATTCAAATTCATCTAGGAAGAATATTGGGATAATATTGATATTTCCTTTTGGTCCTAGCTCAAAGTTTTTCGGTTCTTCATCACTTACAGAATTACTTAGATCATAAGTTTAGTTCAGAAATCATTTAGCAAAATCTTTACTAAGATCGCGATGTCGATGTCGTGATTCTTAAATATTGCATATTCATATGTGGAGAATTTTGAATAATAAATATAATTCAACTAAGTATGAATTAAGAAATTCATATGGCGAGAATTATTATCTAATACCATCTGACAAATGGAGCAACTTCAACACAATTAATAAGAACATATATTTGTACTATATGGTAATCTTCATCTTCTAATGATAATTCCACACATTTTCCAACAGAACGACCGTGTTGCCTAAAAATAGATAATATCATTTTAGAGGATTCTTGTTTGGTGACCTTATCATTAGAGGAACACTTACAAACGATAAGTTCACATGGTTACTAAAATAATGAGAGAAAATGAACAAAGTTTCATCTTTAAGATATGACTAGAGTGTAACCCATGCGTTGCACACGAAAATGTTTTTAAAAATAGTATTTATTATTTTGATGTTAAAATGAGAACTTTATTATGTAATATATGAAATATTTTGATGTGAAATATATAGACTATTAATTAAAATTATTACCTGTTGATGTGTAATTTACGTTTAATAGCTTACACAAACAATATGTATAAATGTGTTTTCAAGGAATATATTTTAATCATTTTGTCAATATGAATAAACTATGCATGTTTGAAATTAATGTGTGTTAGTAATTAATTCGATGAATTAGCAACTATTGTTTAATATAATTTGTTTAAATAAGTCAATTGTAAAATTATGAACTTAATTTAACTATATAGTATACCAACAAGAATTGGAAAGAAATTTTAAAAACATATAAATTTGTTATGGAGTAGTTGACATTAAAAATGAATTTTTTGAAATAATATATGATAAATACTTAATATAAATGAACCATAACGAATTTATGTTACTATTGTTGATATATATAATTTCATTTTATGTGATTTATACATCTTTAGAATTGAATGAAAGAATGCCCTTTTTAATATGAATATATATATATATATATATATAGTAAAATTGATGTATATATTTTAGAGTTATTAGAAAATGGACAAAATGTCCATTAAGATTACTTAAATAATTAGAATTTAAAATTTCTTAAGCAGTTTAAACATATGAATTTAAATACAAAACATCATGAATGAATCGAAGGGGATCTAGTGAATAATTGCAAAAATGTTAAAATGCAGACAATTGAAGCTGAAATTGTTTTCGTTAATTTATAGTAAAATTATCAAGATAAATGTATAATGTATTAAATTTACTATTATTGTTTACATGTTCTATTTAAATTGTGTGACTTTGTTGACTTTCTATTTGAAAGAAAAACTAACTTTTCCTTCTTTATTGATATGAAAATGGAATATATTTTAAAATATCGTATTTAACATTATTAAATAAATTAATAATACTTTATTGATTGAATATTTTTGGTAAATACCAAATCGCATAATTAATTTAAACATATTGAGTTAAATGTACAATATTAATTAATATTGTGGAGTGAACTAAATAAAATTTGAAATGCGGATGTTTAACTATAATGTTATAATGCAACTTAGGGTAAATATCTTGATGTAAATGAGTTTAAACTTTAAATTTGAAATTATAATCATTATTACGCGCATAATTTGTTTTATGCGATTAACGTGTTTATATCTTTGAATTATTATTGTTCTCGTTTTTATAAACATGGATATGGATATTTTTGATGTGATTTATTAGGCAAATTAATGAATAACGGATTACTAAAGTTATTTAAATAGTTTTAACACTGTGTAATTAATTATAAAATATGGTATTAAATGTATAATATTAGAAAAGAATTGAAAATGTTCAAATAGTTAAAGAAAATTTAGAAGTGTAGATACTAGGAGCCAAAAAACATAATTATGTCGTTTTCCAATATTCGAAAGAAATATAATTAATTAAATTTATTTAAATTACTTAAGTTTTTCTTTTTTAATTAATTTAAATATGTTGACTTAAATATAAAAGGTTATGAGCTAACTATTAAATTATTTGTAAATAATTGTGTAATCTTTAAAATGTCCACGTTAAAATATAAAATAACCAAAGAGGTAAAAAGACGGGTGATACTTAGTAAGTAAATGCAAAGTGATAAACAAATTTGAAAATAAAATATTTAGAGAAAATCAAGGAGAAGAGAGAAAACTTTTAGATTTAATGAGAAAATTTTAAATTTTTCCGCTTTACCATTATTTAATAGATTTGAAAATCGAACCTTCAACTCATGTCTTTTGTCAAACTTCCTTCTTTATATGATTTAAGTACCATGTACAAAAATAAATTGAATTTAAATTTTGCATTAAAATCAATATTGCGGATATTCAATACTACCTCTCTAATGAATACATTCATCCATATTGTATAGGACCTAGAAGAGGTGTTTTGAATGGAAGATGAATGGGTAAGTGTCCTATTACATTATTATTAAAAAAAAAATCTAAATGAAATAATTTTTTCTTCTAGTTTGCAGAGAAGTACAAGCATGTCATATTCAAGTTTATGTATATGCTTGACTTTTATTATACTTGAACAAAGTTTTTTATGGAACAAACTTAATTCTATTAGGACATTCCATACTTTTACTAACAATAGTTCTTTGAAAATAATGAGTAGTAAATTTTCTATCATGACATGACAATCATGATTTTTCATCCCACTCACTTTATTGTTTATAAAATCAGCACATATATGAAGATTAAAAGAAATCTAATTAGGACATCTTTGTTGAGGTTTTGTGCGCAGCGGAAGTTTGACAAAGCGCTAGAAAAATAGGATCTTTTTCACCCAATCACTTGAAGATGAATTTGATTGAAAGTAACAACTAATAAAATGGAAATAATAACAATACACAAAATATTCCACCCAACCATCCTCTTTTGCTGATTCACCAAAAACAAATTTTGTTTACACTCAATAGATCAAAACAAAAAATAAACAAAATACAATTAATCAATAACCTTATTGAGAAAGGGAAAGAATATTTAGGTGACTACAAATATTGTTGGAGGGAAGAAGAGCGATGAAGAACGATAACAAATCTATGGTTGGGGTTTCGTGCGCAGCGGAATTTCGACAAAATGCCAAGAAAATAAGATCTTTTTCATTCAATCACTTGGAGATGCATGTGGTTGAAAAAAAACAAAAACAACACAAATAATATCAGAAATATGAACACACGATATTCCATCCAACCACCCTCTTTATTAATTCACCAATAAAAAATAATTGTTTCCAACCGATCTCAATTGTCATTACAAACAATCACAACTTGAACCAATAACCTTATTGAGAAATAGGTAAAGAATATCTAATGGCTAAAAATTTGAAGAGAAAGACAATGAAGAACATTGACAAATTTTCCACACCTAATAAAGATGTTACATAGGCCTTTTATAGAGTGAATTGCTTCATACCCAAGTTTTCTTGACCTCCAAGTAAACTTGGTACCCAAATTATCTTCATACATGTCAAAAAATTATTTGGATAAGCACACCAAACAATCTTTGCCTTGAATATCCCACAAATATAGCAACAAATCTCTCCACAAATCTGCATAGATAATTTGTTGCTTACAATTGTGATTTGCGTATCATATATATCAACACTCCACCTTGATACCAAATTACAACATCTTCTCCACTTAAAACCAGCCAACATAGCTCTCACTTTCAACCTTCTATTCTCAATTAACATCATTACAAGCCTCCATCATCGTCCACTAATGGTGCACCTCCCTCATTTGTGCACCACACCAATATCGATCTTCAAAAGCGTTTGTAATACCATAAAGACTTACATCTCGTCTTTGTGGATTTCACAACTCGACATCCGTCTTCCGCTTGACATAATTTCTTCATCTCCAGGATCCCTCGAGCATCATCAACATCTAGACCCTTGTCGGTATCATGATCCACCACCCTAGGACCATCATCAGTGACCATATTAACCTCTTCACTTTGCTGTGGACTAGGTTCTTCAACCTTCACCCGCCTTTCAGCGACCATTGAACCGACCAAACTATATAGGTTTCCATCCTCCAAAACTCCCCGCATCATCACACGACCACCCTTCTTCACTCTCAAAACTCCACCTTGAGCCTCATAGCTGCAACCGCAGTGATCTAACTGACCGAGAGAAATGAGGTTATGCGAACAAGTGGGTATGTGCCTCACACCGGTCACTTCTCTCACCACTCCATCATGCATCTGAAACCTAACAGCTCCAACTCTACAAATTGGTAGCTCTATTTCACTGCTCGTCTTTATCATGCCAACACTCTTTCCATACGAAGAAAAACTTTTCACATCTCGACATATGTGAAAACTAGCTCCTAAATCCATCTTCCAAAGCTCCACAACACTAAAATAGGACATCACATGAAGAATCGCTTTCGGTGCCTTCAGCAAAGCCTGTCTGTTCCTCATCACTGTTATTATCACCTTGCGCCTTCTTTTTCTTCTTCATATCTCATATATATGAATAACAATCATTGCGCTTGTAACCTTACTTCTTGCAATGGAAACAAGTGATTGCACCTTTACGCTTGGCTTCCTTTTTCTTCCAAACGGTATCCTTCGAGCCCTTTGCTATCATCGCCTCACTTTGAACCGATTTCAACTCTGACCCTTTTATCCTTAGTTCCTCATTCAAAAGACTACTTCGAACCGTTTCCAAAGAGATAGTTCCATTAGCATTGGAATTACTCAATGAAACAACCAAAGTCTCACAGCTTTCCGAAAGAGAACTCATCAACAAAAGAGTCTGCAACTCATCATCAAAATTGACCTTCATATTTGTCAATTGAATGATCACATCTTGAAATTCATCCAAATGCTCTACAACAGACTTCTCCTCATTCGATCGAAGTTGCACCAACTTTCGAACCAGAAAAGACTTACTTGCAGCAGTCCTTAACTCATACAAAGATACTAATTTGTCCCATAGCACCTTCGCAGATTCACAACTAGCCACATGGTGGAACATCGAATCATCCAAATATCGGCGAATCAACGCAATCACCTTTTTGCCCATTTTCTTCCACTTTCCATCATCCATATTCGCGGGCTTCTCCCCATCTCCATCAACGGGATCATGCAAATCATTGAAATACAAAATGTCCTCCATCTTCGGCTTCCATATAGCCCAATTCCCATTCAAAATAGCCATCTTCGAAAATGTCATCATCTCTGACATTTACAATCTTTAGTCCAACAAACACTCAAGTTATGTGATGATCTGAGCTCTGATACCAACTATTAGGGTTTTGTGTGCAACAGAAGTTTGACAAAATGCCAAGAAAATATGATCTTTTTCACCCAATCACTTGGAGATGAGTATGATTGAAAAAACAAAAAACAACACAAATAATATCGGAAATATGAACACACGATATTCCACCCAACCACCCTCTTTATTGATTCACCAATAAAAAATAATTGTTTACAAGCTTCCTCAACTATCGTTACAAACAATCACAACATGAACCAATAACCTTATTAAGAAATAGGTAGAGAATATCTAATGGTTAAAAATGTAAAGAGAAATACAATAAAGAACAATGACAAATTTTCTACACCTAATAAAGATGTTACCTAGACCTTTTATAGAGTAAATTGCTTCATACCCAGGTTTTCTTGACCTCGAAGTAAACTTGGCACCCAAATTATCTTCCTACATGTCAAAAATTTATTTGGATAAGCACCAAATAATCTATGCCTTAAATATCCAAAAAACATAGCAACAAATCTCTTCACAAATTCTGCATAGATAATTTGTTGCCCACAATTGTGATTTGCATATCACAAATTTCAACACCTATGACTCACATGGTTCCTTAATGTTTGATCGAACCAAGAAGGTTGCATATATAGGAGAATAGAAGACCTATGCAAATATTTAAATTGCCCCTTCAAAATATCTCTAGAATATAATCATTCATTTCCCTACTTCTATGATAAAATCAATCAATCAATCACACCAACCAATCAATCAGTCAATCAAATCAATTAAATGATAAATCAATCAAATCAATTAATTGATTACATCCTCTTCATAAAATATTTGAATAAAAAATTCTACAATCTTGATCCTACCACCCACCTTTAAATAAATTTTACTTGCTTGATATTTAGTTCATAATGATTTAGGCTTTTAATGGTCATTAGACTTCATATGAAGCTTGAGATTTTTACATATTCTTTTATGTCACGTATTGAATTCCTTATTTTTCTCGTTAATATTAAAAATTGTATTGTAACATTATCAAAAATAGTTTTTCATTGTGCATCACATCAATATCAAAGTAAGAGATCTTTTCAATAAGGTAACTCCTAAAATATAATTTGTTTGCTCCAATTATGAAATGTTGATTTACTTGAAATTTCAATCTAAAACCCAACAGTTATTTTTGCATGTTCCTTCATGATAACATATATATTCATGTTATACCAAGTCATCAGTTATTGCCTACTCTTTGGTCTAATGGATAACTAAAACTATGACTAATATGATGACAACACCGATGGAAATCAGACCAAGTAATTTTATTTCCATTACATAATAAAAATACTCGTTTTTCTTTTAGAATCCATACAATAAGGATAAGCTAGACGACTAGCCATACTCCAGATCAAAAACACTGCATAAGCCAAAAGTTCACCAATATCCATAATGAAGATGCAAATATATGTAAATTTCCTTTTTAGAATGTTATATGTATCAATGCCTTCATGCCATAATGTTTTCAACTCTTCAATCAATTGATGCAAATGAACACTTTAAAGTTTAAATAATTATTTATTACGAGTTAGCTCCTTACATTTTATATTTAAGTCCACATATTTAAATTAACAAAACTCAAAACGTATTAATATTTCTTTTAAATACTAAATCATGACAAAATAATGTTTTTGGCTCCAAACACCTGCATTTCAAATTTTCTATAATCATTTAAGTCTCTCTCAATTCTTTTATAATATTTTTCATTTAGTACTATATTTTACAATTAACTACATAATATTAAAACTATTTAAATAACTTTAGCAAATTATTATTCATTGATTCTCCTGATAAATCACATCAAGATTAACCATATTCATGTTGACAAAAAAATTCAAGTATATAAACATATACATCACATAACATAAATCACATACATGAAAAACAATCAGAGGTTCAAAGTTTAACTCGTTTACATCAACATACTTACCATGTATTGAACTATAATATTAATGTCAAACGCAACATTTTAAATTTATTTAGTTATTTGTAAACCACTTCACATCATCACTTAACATTGTACATTTAAGTTAGTATGTTTAAATTAATTTTGTGATTTTGAATTTAACAAATGAATTCAATCAATAAATTATTGTTAATTCATCTAGTTAACGCAATATATATTATGCTCAAATCAACAAAAATGACAAAATTAGTTTTTCTACGAAGTTAAATGGTCCTAGTTCAAAAAAACAAAGTTAAATGGTCATATAGTTTAAATAATATATGTAAACAATAATATAAAATGTAATATACTATGCACTTATTGTTATAAAATAATACAGAGCAGATAATAAAAGAGAAGACCTTAGAAAGAACATTAAGAGATAAGGGAGAGACTTTTTATTTCTCTTGATTCAGTGAACTTATTTCAATTACATTGACTCCTTTATATATTGGCTTTGGAGCTGATGTTAGCCTTATTCCCAAAATGTGGGACTAAATATAATATGACAAACGCATATTCACTTATATGTATTACAACACTCCCCCTTGAATATGCGTATGTAAAGATGATAAGATTAATTGCCTTATTAAAAACCTTTTTATGAAAAACCCTGTGGGAAAAATCATAAACAAGGAAAAGAGTACAGTTTTTATTTCATCTCCAGGAAACATATTGACAATGTTCCAATAAGGGTTGATACTTCTGGATCAAAATAATATCTCATTAAAAACCTTACTATTAAAAACCCAGTGGAAAAAATATTAGTGAAGGAAAAGAGTGCATTAAAACATAATATATGCTCCCCCTAATTCGTAACACATTATTCAAATAGTTTGGTGATGCAGGTAGCGCATACCAATTTTATATATCATCTTCTGCAATGTTGATTTTGAAAGTGCCTTCATGAATAGATCTGCTGGATTTTCTTGAGATTGGATTTGCTTCACTTCTATCTTATTGTCCTTTTGAAGCTCATGTGTGAAAAAGAATTTAGGAGAAATATGTTTTGTCCCATCACCCTTAATATATCATGCTTGAATCTGAGCTACGCATGCTGCATTGTCTTCATAAATAATAGTTAATCTTACTGTAGTTGAGGGAAGTTGACATGTGCTTCGAATATGCTCAATTAATGACCTTAATCAAACACATTCTTGACTTGCTTCATGTAGTGCTAGAATTTCAGAATGATTGGATGATGTTGCTACCAACATTTGTTTTGTAGATCTCCATGAAATAGCAGCATTGCTGTTTGTAAATACATATCCAATTTGTGATTTTGCTTTATGTGGATGAGAGAGGTAACCTGCAACAGCGTAACCAACTAGATTCGGATTATTGCCTATGTTAGAATAAAACAAGCCTAAATCTGTGGTTCCTCACAAATATCTCATGATATGTTTTATACCATTCCAGTGTCTTTTAGTTGGTGCAGAATTATATCTTGCTAGAAGATTGACTGAAAATGCAATATCTAGTCTCGTGCATTGTGCTAAATATAATAGTGCACCAATTGCACTGAGATATGGTACTTCTGGACCAAGTACATCTTCATCATCTTCTTTTGGTCGATAAGGGTCCTTTTTGATATCTAGTGATCTGACAACCATAGGCGTACTAAGTGGATATGCTTTATCCATTTGAAAACGCTTCAGAATTTTCTCAATGTAATTTGATTGATAGATTAATATGCCATTTTTACTATGCTCAATCTGTAGACCAAGACAATATTTGGTTTTGCTAAGATCTTTCATTTCAAATTCCTGTTTTAGGTAATCTATTGTTTCATTGATCTCTTCTGGAGTTCCAATCAAATTTATATCATCAACGTATACCGCTAAGGTAGCAAATTCCTTTACCGATTTCTTTATAAAGACACATGGACAAATGAGATTGTTTTTATACCCAGCTTTTACTAAATATTCACTAAGACGGTTATACCACATTGTTTCAAACTGTATAGTGATCGTCTCAATTTTAATTAATACATTGACATTAATTTTGCTTCAGGCAATTTAAATCCGTCTGGGATTTAAATATCTGTATCTAATTCATCGTACAGATAAGCTGTTACAACATCAGTCAATCTTATGTCAAACTTCTCATAAATTACAAGGCTTATTAAATATCGAAATGTTATGACATTCATAACAGGAGAGTATGTTTCTTTGAAGTCAAAACCTGGTCTCTGTAGGAAACCTTGTGCAACAAGCCTTGCTTTGTATCTCACAACTTCATTTTTATCATTTCGTTTTCTAACGAATACCCATTTGTAACCGAATGGTTTAACACCTTCTGGTGTTTTCTCTATTGGTCCAAATACCATGTTTTTGAAGTGAATCTAACTCAACCTGAATAGCATCTTTCCACTTTGGCCAATCTTGTCTTTTTCGACATTTATTTATGCTAGTTGGTTCATTATCATTATTCTCATTATAGTCATGACTTTCAGTTATTTCAGTAGTTACTGCGAATGAGAATACATCAACAATTGTTATTTTACTTCGATCCAACATTTCTCCATAATTCGTATAGAATATTGAGATCTCATTATTATTAGGTACCATTTTGTTTTCGGAAGCTTCTATTATTTCTTCTGGGATAATAGTTCCTTCGCTGATTTTTGGAGAATTGGAATTTTCATTTGAGTTATCCTTTGGATCATTTATAACCTCTTCGGGAGGTTTGCTAATTGATGATTTTTCATTAGACTTTCTTTTTCTAGGTGCTATGTCTTTTGAACCTATCGGCCTTCCACGTTTTTGTCTAACTTTAGATTCATTTGCTGCTATTGGTCCTTCGGGGACTTCAATTCTAGCTGATGTATTTGCTGCTGAATATGAGATTTAATTATTTTCACAACATCATTAAATGCATCTGGCATTTGATTTGCAATATTTTGAATATGCAAAATTCTTTGTACCTCGTATTGACATTGTTTGGTACGTGGATCCAAATGAAACATAGAAGGATTATTCCATGAAATTTCACGTCGTTCGACTGGAACGGTCTTTTCTCTCCCTAACGGCGGAAAATTTGACTAATCAAATTTGCAATCTGCAAATCTTGCAGTAAAGACATCACTCGTAAGAGGTTCAAGATGACGAATTATTAAAGGTGAGTCAAATCCCACATAAATTTCCAACCTTCTTTGAGGACCCATTTTAGTACGAAGTGGGGGACTAATGGGTACATGCACAGCGCAACCAAATTTTCGTAGGTGTGAAATATTTGGTTGAGATCCAGTTAAAAGCTGTGATGGTGGAAACTGATGATAAGCCGTTGGTCTAATTTTAATCAATTTGGACGCATGCAAAATTGCATGTCCCCAAGCTGCAATAGACAACTTTGTTTGCATAAGTAAAGGTCTTGCAATAAGTTGCAAATGCTTAATTAATGATTCTGCCAGACCATTTAATTTTGAGTATGAACATGAGCTACTGGATGTTCAGCTTCAATTCCCAGTGATAAACAATAATCATCAAATACTTGAGAAGTGAATTCTCCTGCATTATCTAGTTATATTGATTTGATTTGATGATCGGGGAAATGTGCTCTTAATTTAATTATTTGAGTAAGTAATTTGGCAAATGTCATGTTTCTAGTAGATAACAAACATACATGTGACCAACGAGTTGATGCATCAATTAACACCATAAAATAGCTAAATGGCCCACAAGCGGGATGAATTGGACCACATATATCACCTTGAATTCTTTGCAAAAATGCTGAAGATTCAGAGGTGATCTTACTATATGAAGGTCGAGTAATTAATTTTTCTTGTGCACATATGTAATCATTTGGTAAATTCAACTGATTTGGTAAATCATGCCCATTTGAGTTCTTAGCAATTTTACGCATCATAGGTAATCCGGGATGACCTAAACGATCATGCCAAATGATCAATTTCTTTGTATCTGTGAGCTTCTGGCTCATGTTTATAAAATGAGATTCAACCATGCCAACATTTTAACATTTCTATTAAATAGTATAATATTTTTTAATTCATCGAATATATTACTAACTTACATCAGTTTCAACATGTATGCCCATTTATATTATTTATTAGAAAAATGAACTAAATACTCTATAAGATTATTTAAATAATTAGAATTTAAGATTTTATGAGCAGTTTAAACATATGGATTAGAATATAAAATATCATGAAAGAATTGAGGAGATTCAGAAAATAATTGTAGAAATGTTAAAATATCGGTATTTCAAGCAGAATTTGTTTTCGTCATTTCATGATAAATTCTATTAAAAATATATCGGTATTTAACCAAATTCTATTAAATAATATAATATTTTTTAATTCATCGAATATTTTACTAACTTACATCAGTTTCAACATGTATATCTATATTAACAAAAACGATTAAAAAAAATCTCAAATACACACGCATGCATATTGTCTATGTAAACTATAAAACATAAATTATACATAATAATAATTTTAATTAATAGTTTATGTATTTTAGATCAAAATTTATCATATATCAAATAACAAAGATCTTATTTTAACATTAAAATATTAAATACTATTTTTAATAATATTGTCGTATGAACACACGGGTTACACATTAATTATTTATTAATAAATCGATCATTGGATTACTGGACTGAAAAATAATAATTGCTATTTGGGAGCCCAGCCTAGGTCTTAGCGGGTTAAAACCTTTCGCTTGTCCAGGGGTAGTTCCGTCAATTCAGCTAATCCCTCTTGTTTATAAGCATCTCGAAACAAGAAGCCCTAGCCGACCATAGTAGATTTCCCCAAATCTCATAAGTAGAAAATATGCCGGCCGGCCATGGACTACGGTCACGAACTCGTGACTTATTCGCTCGTCCGTTCAGGAAGAAGGGTTATATTAATTTGACGACGTACCTGAGGACCTACAGAGTCGGTGATTACGTCGACGTTAAGGTTAATGGCGCCGTCCACAAAGGTATGCCCCACAAATTCTACCATGGTCGCACTGGCAAAGTTTGGAATGTCACAAAGCGTGCTATTGGCGTGGAGATCAACAAGCAGGTTATTTTACCTTTTCTTCCTTGTTTCCAATTTTTGAGCTAATACTAAGATTTTAGTTTTGTTCGTGAATTAGTCTATGTGTATGTTAGTTGATAGGAGGCACTACTTATGTACAGTGAATTCAATGCCGAAATAGGTTTACGGGTAGCTAAAATTTAAAAAACGAAATATTTAACTAGCAGCATTTTAAGGTCGAAACGTTTTAGCATAAATTGATGTAGAGGAGAATTTGGGCTAAAGCTACAACCCTATCACCGTGTCTGTAGAATATCCTATATATGAGTTGGATCATTTGTCAATAAACCTATATTTAGCTTCTTAATACAAGCTATTACTAAAAATATAAATGCTTATTCTGGTTTAGGAGTATGTTTTATTAAATGTATATTGCTTGCAATTTGTATGCTGTTTCTTAGGTATTTGATTGCTGAGGTACAAGTACTTTGGCTTCTGTTATTAGTCGCTGGCCATATATGATTGTAAAAAAAACTCCTGTAAATTTGTTTTGAAATTCAGTTACATGCTATGACCAATATTTTCATTCTAATAGCCAATAGTAGTATGGAACATAGCTTACTTGGTTCTGCTGTGATGGTTGACTGTTACAATAGTCGTGTAGTTAATGAAATTTGTTTATTATTGGTAGAGATGGTCAGTAGTTTGCCTCTTATTGAGCTACAAATACATAATTCATGTGTCTTCTTGTGGTAGTATTGTAAATCATTTAATGCATATTTTTTTGTATTAAATTACTTCTGTATTTATTGACATGATGGCTATGTCCAAATAAAATTGGTTGAACAGCTAGATCTGTATATACTTGACACGGATGCGCTTGAGAGTTTTAGGGTACTGTGTACGAGAGGTTTTTGAGTATCGGTTTTGCTCGTTAATAATCGTAGCGGTTTTGATTGGTTTACATGAAGTGTTATAACCGATCAATGCATGCTTGAGAGTTTTACATACCGGTTTTGAGAGATTTCCACTAAATTAACGTTGGCATTTATATCCGTATATTTATTTTTTGGTTTTGTTAAGAGTAATTTTACAATATAATTAGTGGGGGCATAATTGAAAATAAATAAATATAACCTCTTGAAACATTATGATTTGATGGGTTGAAAATTATCTCTAAAATTGCAGTAAACCGTCTTTTACCAGTTTTATAACCAAAGAACACCGTTGTGAAAAAACTTGCAAGTGTGTTATGATAACACCTTAAATGCATAGTCGTCCAAAACCTGTCAGAACTGGTAGAAAATAAACTCCCAAGTAGCCTTAACTCGTTGTAGTATGATATATTATTATGCTTTTAAAGTCCAACAAGTCGTGTCAGTTTATCACACAATGTGTTGCAGACACTGTTAAAGAATGCATGAATGAGGACATACATACTGTTAGTAAATTTAGTTTCATTTTTGCATCTTCTCTAACACTATAAATACTGTAGTTTGTGTTAAATGCATTTTGTAGATTCGGTAGCTTAGATGATATATTAAAAAAAAAAAAAAAAAAAAACTGGAGAACCCATTTACATTTGATCAAATGATTATGCAGTCTAATTATATTATCTAAGAAGATTGTTGTGGCATGGTACCTTACTCGGCTATTGTCACAATTATTTCATTAGGCTGATGGTTGTGGCGTGCTGTCAAAAGTTATGTCTGGTTTTTTTATGTTTGGGATTTAGAACCAATCTTTCAATCATGTGTTGTCATTTTGCCTTGTCTTTCGTACTCATGTTTGTGGTCTCTTCAATTATTACTAACTACAATGTTGATCCCCCTAAGATCATAAATCCGTCACAATATAAAGTGTAACAAGAGGCCTCACTGTTTCATTTGTATTTGGGAATGGTAAAAGTGAATGCCCACAAATTACTGTATTCTCTGGATTCAAATGTTCTAGAGATACTCTTCTAAAATTAAATAGGCATCAGTTGTATGGTAGAAAAGATGTTTGTAAGATTGATGGAGTAATGCCAAGAATGCAAAGAACACCAAGCTCCAAATGATATTGTGGAAGGCCTTTGCCGTTTTTGATTTACCATTTTGGCAGTTATACGGGAATGTTTTGAAATTCTCCTTTGCTCTTTATTTGTGGAAAATTTGTTTCATTACAAATATTTATAGATCAATTAATGCGTACCAATCTCGTAGCTTTTCCATGCTAAAAGAGCAAGTGGAATAAATGGTGATCTAGGCGTCCAGCTTCGAGTCTGGATATAGCCTCTTTGCAATGAGGAAATGCTGCGTACAGTTAATGTACGTCCCTAGAGTCTGCTATCGTGTGGGAGCCTTGTGCATTGGGTTTCACCTTTAATTATTTTTAAAAATCGAATCCAAATCTATCAATGGATCTGCCAGTTTGATTAGATTTGAAAACCTAATCTCTAGGAATACAAATCTAAGATATGCTGACAAAATCTTAAATTTTAAAACAATCAAATTCATTTAATTAATCAATATCCATTTTTTATTTTAATTTTTTGGCAACACCTAAAAGTCCATACAATTTTTTGATATTCAAATATATAAAAAAATAAATCACAAATACATTTTGATTTTTGTAGCAATTCGTTATTCGTTATTCGTCTTTTGGTTAAGTACACACCTTCATTGCATTTAGATATTTCTTTTTTATAGCTTTACTCTGTTTAATGCTTATTTACACACTACCACTTTCTATGATCAATTGATTTATAATGAACTTAAAGATTCAGTTGCTGCAATCAACCAGCGGTTTTTCATCTGCTGAGAATTTGAAAGCTAGTCTAGTTTTTGAATTTGCCGCTTCTAGACATTGTTGGTTTTTGCAGTTAGACCTTAATTTTATTATAAAATAATAATTAAACTAGATTGAATGTTATAAATTAATCAGTTTGTGGACACTGATTGTCAGTCTATCAATGCATAATAGAGAAACAAAACATTTAGGTTTTGATAAATCAGTTAAAGTGATATTTAGTAAGCTAACTAGTGGTTATTTTTACAAGTCAGGTTGGCAATAGAATTATAAGGAAGAGGATTCATGTACGAATAGAGCATGTGCAGCCATCAAGGTGCTCCGAGGATTTCAGGTTGAGGAAGATAAAGAATGACAAATTGAAGGCGGAAGCTAAGGCTCGTGGTGAGGTTATCAGCACAAAGAGGCAGCCTGCTGGTCCTAAGCCTGGTTTCATGGTTGAAGCAGCTACCCTGGAAACTGTCACTCCCATTCCTTATGATGTCGTTAACGATCTCAAGGGTGGTTATTAGACCAAAATTAGTTTGCTTTTATGCTGCTTATGTTTATGCCAGAGAAGACGATATGGTTAGTTGCTTGTTTCTTGCTTTTTTATGTTTCTGTTTTTTGTTTGGACTTGTTCATGTTGAGATTGTTATTGATCAGCGTTGAAACTGAGTTGTGGTTTAAAAGGTGCTGCTATATTTTTTTAGTTCCAGTGAGAGAACTGAGTTTGACAGTTAATGGTGCGTTGTTATGTCTTTTACTAAAGATGTTTGTAGAGTTGATTATGACTAATGTTGCAGTTGCACGTCCTTGCCTATTACATTTAGGATGCTTTCTCTTTTAAATCGAAAGAAGCAAATGAAAAAGGCTGAGAAAGAGGTAAGTTTGCAAAAGGGAGTTCTTTCTTTTTATCGAAAGGGCAATGTAAGAGGAAAGTTATTATTTTATTGTTCGTTTATATAATTATTTTATGTATGTTAAATATTTTTAAGTGGATATTTTGTTTCAAGGACACATTTTAAAACAAAATTAAATCCAAAGACAAGCGACTTTCGCAATGTAAATCAAGGGCGACTTTCATGATTTAATTGAAAAATGTTCCAATATTTTAAATTAAGGACACACATTACATTTCACAAATAATTAAGGGCATTGTTATTGACACTTCAAATATTGTTAAGGGGAGACCAATTTTTTATTTTTAAAAAAATTGTTAAGGGGTACCAAGGAGGAAAGTAGCCCCTTAACAAATAAATGTACTTTTACATTATTATCCATTTAGGCTTAATTTGGGTTTTTGTGATTTAGGAAACTTATGATTTTACGATTGGCTAATTCTATTTATACACCAAAAATTGCTAAACATATACCAAAAGTTATAATAAACTAATGTACATCATATATTACTTTATATACGCCGTTTCTTTTGCTAAAATATCCATGTTCTCATCTTCTTTTTCTTTCCTTTTTCAAACTTAAAACACAATTACCAAAAATTAGAAACTCTTTGCCTCATTGAGTAAAATTTTACAAAATGAATATATTTCTTGTACTAATATTGCAACTTTTATTAACTTTATGTAAAAAATTCAATTTTAACAAAATTATTGTAATTTTACAAAATAAATCAACACTTCTAAATTAGACCATTATTTATGAATGTTTTCTTAATTGAAATTTTAGATTTCATGATTAATTAATTTATTAGCATATCTAGTTTGTATCAAATTTCAATACATTTAAGAATAATTTGACTTTTTATATGCAGAAGTATTAAAAAAGCAACTATGAAAAAAGGTAATTTAGTAATAAAATTTTATAGAAAAAATAATGGTGTAATTTAGTAATAAAATTTTATAGAAAAAATAATGGTGTAATTTAGTAATAAAATTTTATAGAAAAAATAATGGTGTATGTTAAGGAATTTTCGGTGTATAAATAGAATTTGCCTTTATGGTGAGTAATTTTTAGAAGTAAGGGTAAAAATTTAAAAAGTAAAAAAAAATAGTCACCTACATTGATCTCTCCCTTAACAATTTAAAAAAAGTGGAGTGTCCTTAAAATTTGGCCTTCCCTTAACAGAAAATGGAGTGTCAATAACAATGCCCATAATAAAAACTAATACAAAAATCCTTGAAAGATTAAAAATTAATTATGAAATATTTTTGGTTTCATAAATATGGAAGAAAATGAATATAAAAAAAATCGAGGATGGATAGCTATTTACATATAGCTTCGTTATTTACGATATAGCTTTTTTTTTGTGCAAATGAGATTAACTTTAAAATGACTTAATTTTGTATTTGGATGATACAATATAAAGCTATATTTTTAACTAATAAAGTTATATTCATTTAGCTTTCTGAGCTGATTATTTATATATGTTTATAATAACATCAATCGACTAAAAGAGTTTTGAATTCAATTTTTTTTTCCTTTTAATTTTAAGGGTAATTAGTTATTTTTTAATTAATTTAGTAATAATGATAAATTAAAGTCAATTTCATGTTGATATAATACAATTTGGCCTTTGTCCTTCATTTAACCATCAAACTTAGTTGTCCTTTGATCTAATTTTTTTGAGGAATGTGTCCTTAAAACCAAATACCCCTATTTTTAAATACAATACAAAATATGGTATACCAAATAAAGTCATATTTCAGAATATGGAATACAAATCCAGAAATAAAAGTATTGAAAAACAAAGTAGAAAATAAAATATAAAACAAATTGCATGTGCTTTTTCAACTTTCTAACAAGAAAACAATAGTCTTTCTAAGTTAATTGCAATCCTTCGCATGCATCGCTGAACAATACCGAGCATTATAATATAAATAAACAATAAAGTAATAACTTTCTCCTTTCATGTTGCTCTTTTCGTGAAAATAACACACCTTTCGTGAACTTGGCATTTTCTCAGTCCATTTTATTTGTCAATTTCATTTGCCTCTTTCAATTCATAAAGGAACGCACCCTTACTCACATGGTCACATCTTGGTCATTTGAGTCCTCGCATGCGTTTTATTGCCGCTCTAGTTTTGTTTTAATGTCAGTTTCTCGTTTTTGCGTTGTGTTGTGCTGCTCTAAATTTTGTGGTGCAATTGTATAAGCTAATTCTAAAGTGGAAGGGGTTGTTTGGTTTGTACATTTTATTTTTGGACTTTTCCACGATAAATTATTTTGGATTTTAAAAAATGATTAGTTCAATTTGGAAACCAGTTACAAACTATAAAATTTAAAATAATTTCTTCTTTTTGCCGTTTTGAGTTTGTCTTCGGTACCTTTGTTGCTTTGCTTGACAAATAAAATAAACTCTATCTATACTTTACATGTCAATTTTATGTTTCAAAATTGTTTGGTAATAGAGACAACATACACATTTTTATTTGGATAAAAACACAAAATAGAAATGATTAGTCAATTGGAAATATGTTCTTTTTTAGTTTTATTTTTAAATATAAATGTGATTGTTATGTTTTTCGTTATTTGATTTAACGTAAAATTGCAAATCAGTTTCCTGAAAATGAACGTGATAAATCTATGGTAGAATGAAATAAATTAATATTGACATTGCTTTCATTCTCTTTTCTAAAGAATTAAATTATGATTTCATTTTGAGAAAGAAAAAAAAAATCTGATGTGAATTAAAATTTTGAGTGAAATTTTGAAAAGGGTTAAATTAGTGATATTGATTTCTCTTCCTTTGAGTGAAATAAACTGTGATTGACATTGATATAATTGCGTTAGTATGATTTCAATTCTTTATATATATATGTATATATATGTATATGTATATATGTATATATATATATATGTATATATATGTATATATATATATGTATATATATATATATATATCTATATATGGAATGAATAAATTTGAACAACGTTGGATTTTGTTAGTTCTAAAAATAAATTTGCAAATGAATTACATTTGATTTAAGTGAATTAAATTATGATTGCATACTAGAATTGTGTTGAGAAAAATATAATGTATGGAGTGCTAATATTCTTTTCATTAATAATACTAGTGTGTAACCCGTGCGTTGCACACGATAATGTTATAAAATATAGTATTTAGAATTTTATTGTTAAAATTGGAACTTTATTATATAACATATGATAATAATTCTAAAAAAATAAAAAACTATAAATTATTGTTGTTGTTGTTGTATGTATAAGGTATGTAATTATGTAACTTTTATTTGTTTGAAGTGAAAACAAATAATTTTATTGTTCTTACTGCTATGAGCAAGCGTTTATGCTGAAACTAACATATTTTAATTATTTTAGATATATTAGAAAATATTATTTATTTCTTTTAAAAATATGTAATTTTGAAATTATGTAATTAGCAAAAATATATTATCCCAAGAGTATATAATCTGAATAAATTGAGAAGGATTTTATAACAAATTTATATAGGTCTTTATTGTAGAGTTATTTGAAGTTAAAAATAGCATTATTTTTTTAACGTAGTGTGCGATAAATTTATTTTTTATGTATATAAACGATGATTGTTACTTTACAAATTAGATTATTTTTTATGTACATAAATGTATGCGTGTGATATATACATCTACCTAGTTAAACACAAATTTTTTATTGAGATTTTTATTAATATGTGAGCCTACTCATATATGATTGATATTTAGACTATTTAAATTCGAGATTTCGTAAGCAATTTAAAAACGTAGGATCTAAACATAAAAAATTAGTAAAAAGACGATGAAGTTGCACATAATTATAGAAATGACAAAATATGGATATTTAAAGTTAAAAACAGAATTCTGCAATACAGATAAATATATTGAGGTAAATGAATAATAAATTATCTTTGTTAATGTTACGTACTCATGTTTACCATTTATGATGTCCAAATTATAAATCTTTATATTTAAATGAAAAATTCACTTGACTATTTTTAAGAGAGCAACTACTTGGACACAAAATTATTGTTGGTAACACAAGAGATCTGAGCCGTTGGATCTTTTTATCATTATATGGAGAGGTAGAATTCAGGGGGTGATCTAATGATGGAGATTAACTATGTCACCAAGTATGCCAAAAATTTGTGTCTCTATAGACTTTCCCTTATTTTAATATGAATACGATGTACATATTGAAACCATCACATTTAAGAATTTATTAGATAAATTAGTGAGTAATTATTAATTTTGTTATTCGAATAATTTAAAACCAACAACCACGTGATTAACTGAAAACATATGGATATAAATACACAAAATCATGCGATATTGAGGTGGTTTTTTGAGGCAACTGTAAAAATTTCAGAAGGTATGCAATTTAGTTAAAATAAGAATTTTACAGTATAATGCACCAATGTATCGATACAGATGAATCATAAATTAAACTTGTGATTATTGTTTACGTATATAATTATGTTATGTGACTGACGTACATGTATATCCAAATGAATTTTATACCCTTTATTTAATATGAATATTGTGCAAATATTTGAGAATTCTCGTTTTGTTTAATGATTTATTTGACACATCAACAACTAATAGTTTATTAAATTTAATTATAGTTTTAAGATGTGTGATTAACTATATTGTATGAAGTTAAATATAAAATCTTAGAAGAGAACTGAGATAGCTCGGTAAAAGGTTAAAATTAAGGTTTTTACTATAAAAACATATTTTTGTAATGCATGACAGAATTGTTGATACTTTTTCTAATATTTTTTGCTATTAATGTCTGCTTTGTTTCAAAATTAAATTTGTACTTAGTCTCACATTTCTATAAACATTATTTGTTTTATTCTTCTTTGCACAAATGCACTTATTTTAGGCAAAAACAACTTTAGTTATTCACGGATTGGCTGGAACTAAAAGTGAAAATGTATTTAGCGCATGTTTTTTAAGAAAAAATGTATGGGTATTTCAAAATTAAAGAGTGTTCCCTATTGTTTATGTTATATTATATGTTGCGTAACTTACATTTTTTAATTTAATCAAAATGAAATTTTATCATATTTCACTGGTATGAATATGATGTATATTATTGAATTATTCATATTGTCATCTGAACTAATGAATATTGCTTAATTACATTATCTTATTATTTCAAACTTCAGATTGCATAATTAATTTAAACATAAAAACTAAAATGTAAAACATATGAGAAAGTGGGGTGAATTTTGTAAATAATTGTGATAATTTTAACATTGATATTTTAAGTTAAATGTAGAATTTTATAATGCCATGCATAATAAATATATTTTACCATTCTAAATATAAGTATCTTATCTATCAAATAATAGTAAAGTAGAACCTTTTAAAACTCTCTTATTAATTTTAGAAGTTTTCTCTATTCTCTTGAATTCTTTACAGATATTTTAACTTTAAATTAGTTTATCGCTTTACACTTATTTGCTATTTCTCTTACATTGTATTACTTTTCCAATCATTTTACATTTTTATACGGAGATTTCAAAGTTTAGATGACAACAACCTTATAACTTATTATAAAATATGTATGTTAACGTTTTATGTTGAGATATATATGTATATGCAGAATACATATAGACATATAATGAAAGCAAAGACTGTATCGTATAAAGATTCAAGATTGAAGGTATCAAGAATTCAAGAGTAGGGCTGTCAATGTATACCCGAAAAATCCGAAATCCGTCCGCATCGGTATCAAAAAAGGATAAATATCCGATATTCGAAAAAACGGATGCATATACAGATACATACATATCTGCATCCGAAAATTATCCGTCCAATTTTTTTTTAACATCAGCCTCAAAATTATATGTATTTTAATACAATGAATCAGATTTATTTCTTGCTTTACTAAGTCGAAGGTTTATATTATATGCACGAAATGCATATTAGCTAGTCAAATCTATTTAATTTCATCATGTATGTATATTTTTAACACTTTTGTGATCAATCGAATTGAAAAATATTTATTTTAAACTAAAAAATTTCATTTATATTTCTTGATTTATCGATCGTTAACGGATATGATAATTATCCGACATCCGTCCGTATCCGCAGATACGGATATCTGATATCCGAAAATGATTTCAGATACGTATACATATATAGGACTATCCGTATCCGAAAGTATATGTTGACAGCCATATTCAAGAGTTCAAGATATCAGCATAAGTATATCGTTTAGAAATTTTTTGTTAAAACTTCACAATAGCACTAATATCTTTATTCTAATTTTCTCATGGGATGCAACCTATTTATGCTTTATAATGGGATGGAACCCATAATGGGATGGAACCTACGACCAATCCAGTTTTGACGGGAATCAAAGGTTGACATGGTGAAATATTCTGGAAACTCACAAAACCACTTCAAAATGGTTTTCCAAATTATCCTTTTTCTCTAACTTACAAATAATATAAAATACATCCTGGTAGAAATATTTCGCATACGGGGCTAACCTATGAAAAAAATTATCAGTGAGTTGTTTTCCTTTTTAGGATTTCGGAGAAAATACAATACATATTTGTTTGCTCTAATATCTGTTCCCAAAATATAAATGTCTGGAAATTTCAATAGTGGATGTATTTGTGATTGGTAGTAGAAATACACTGGAATATGATAACTATTGTCAAAGTTCACTCTACCCTATCACCTGATTAAAATTTATACAATTAACACATAACCAGGAGGTAGGAATTGAAGACAAATATCCAGTATAATGGAAAAGGCCATTAGCATATTGATTTTTAATTCACCCTAGACAGTTGGACAAACAACTATTTGAACGATTGATAACACACTAAAAATCAGGAAAAGTTTTTACTGAACAAGCATATAATTGAATAGGGAAACATAACTTCCAGGAAAAGAGTGGCTTAGATGTAGAATAAACTAACACATAAGTATAGATGACACGCATTTATAATTGCAACTATCTTAAGCTTCCGTTGACAGCCAATGCATACAATTTTCCATTATATATAAATAAGATAAGTTTACATCATAATGCTGATCTTGAAATTTTTACAACAATGTGCAATAAATAGTTAAAACCAAAATACAAATACATTAAATAGAGTGAGATATCTTGTTCTTCGCTGCAGGAATACTAAAGTGTTGTCTTTTTGGCGAGTGCATTATAAGAGCTAAATCTGAAACCGCGGCAAGAGCGAATATTCAAACAGTTTTCACCCCTCTCTGTCAATGCTTTATCGCCTTCTCCCTGCGGTGCAACTGCAAGAGCTAATGTTGAACTATTCCATGGGTATTGTGTATATGTGTAACGATTTTGTTACCTGCACAACTATGAAGTGAAGTAACTCATCTTCATCAGCGTTTACTGCTGGTTGCCATTATTTAGCTCCATCAACTGGAGATGTAATAAGAGGCACAATATTAGTCGCTTGGTCACTTCCAACTTAAACATAAGCTATCAAAAGCCTCGATTCCTTGTTCCATGGACAGTGGAGGAGGAAGGTCCCCTTCTCCTTTAGGTGAAGTGCTATACTTCTGGCGAGAGCCAGGAGACATACACACAAGCCTCAATGGTGTGCTTCTATTCATTCCAGAAGCAGTGGCAGACATGAATTCGAAGTGATTAACATTTTGTGATATTATTTAGATGTGTACCATTAAAGTCAAAATGATATAGCTATTTACTGACAATATATTACATATTTGCTCGATTGTTCATGCAATGTAAACTTGATTGCTTCAATTCGTTGAAGAATTGATCGAATCCTGATTTTGCTGCCTAAGAATTAAAAAAATGATTACACTGGTAACACTATTTATATGCTAGAGGTGAAATTACATAGATTCCTCGGTAAATGCATATGAACTATAAGTTCCTTGTAATGATCATATCATTAGTTCATAATTAAAGCTTGGGTAATGAGAGGCACAATATTAAAAGCCCATGTTCTATCAAACATGAATATCGTCAACCACGGACTAAAAGCTACACAGGAAAGGAGCATACCCACCTTATTTCCTACAAATACACACATAGAGACAAAAGTGTTTATGCAAATCTTAGTTATAATGTGATTGTATATATTTGTTTGACTAAGATGATTTTTTTTTCTTCAATAATATATACATTAAAAATAGACTGAGTCATTGACATAAATACACATGAAATGTCTATTAACGCAAAGCTCATAATTTTTTTACTTGCTTTGAAACTAATTGGTTTAGCTACACAAAAAACTTGAATATAAATACAGTTCATGATTTTATTTTATTTTCAAATAAAAATGGTCCATTCAATCCGAGATAAAAAGATTCACAAAATAAGTTTGAGAGAGGGCACTGAGCATTTAATTGGCCAAATAAAAGTACATTGGGCCAACCCTTCACTGCTCATTTAATACTTGTTATAATTGAAATCATGGCATTGTCATGCTCTTTTAAAAAGTAATTCACAAACTTACAGATTTGTGCATAATCCTAAAAATAAGTGCATTTAATAAGTTACATTTGGTGTAATCTTATTTGACAGTAACGGATAAAAGAACTTGTTATGGTTAGTATAAAAATAGGAACAAAATGGAGACTATGGCATATGAAATTTGGTAACGGTATGCTCCAACATAATACAAAACGTAAGAATGTATGTGATCCAAAATATTATGTGAGCTGTTATTTGAAAATACAATGTTTAAATTCTCCGTTTTATTCCTTCAATAATTTGATTAAGGTGTTTTGTCAGGACTGAGTACATATTTACAAAACTGAAATGGGTAACTGTTAACGTGTAGGGAGATTTATCATATTTTGAAAGTAAATATTTAATTTCCATCCATCTAGCAGTAACAAATAATATGAAAGTGGAATATGGAAGAGCAGTTTGAGAATATATAACTTGAAAATGATAGTTGATTACATATCATTACTTGAGATGCATTAAATAGGAAATTAAGTTAAGTGCAAAAGTATAAGAATGGTTATTGTAAATTAATTTTGGGATCCAAAGTGAAGATACTATTCAAATTTTTAAGCTTGACATTTACCAAATAAGGATTGCATAACATTTAGGAAGCATATAATCTAAATCAGAAATCCAAGAAAGCATCACGAAACCTTAATGTAAAACGATTACATCTCTTTTGCAATGCGAATACTTTGAATTTCTGAAGGTTATTATACATTTCGTTTAAAATATAGCTATGTGTAGTGTCCTTAAATCATTAGAAGTTTACTTCAGTAAATAAACATAGTCAAAATCTTAATTATAGTTGAACCAAATCATATAACTCATGCCTATGTCTGTATTTTTATTATTTTACCTAGTATAAGTAAAATAATTGAGATTTTCCTTATCCACACCGGTCATGTAACTGCTAACCCCTGATTTTAAACTATAAAAGAAACATCACATATGCTCTTCTGGACTATTACCCAAAACCACATGGTTAACAATTTACACACATCAGTATTTTCAACCTAATAACTCTATAATGGCAAACTAAGGGTATATAATCTATCTAATGTAGAAAGAACCAATAAAGAAAGTAATTTAGTTCCCAATTTCGTTTGTGAGCAGCAATAACCTCGCGTTCAACAATAACCCACCCCTGTCAGAAATAAGAAAGAAGAACAGGGCGAATACATTAAAAAAATTATAAGTATATACATCGGCAAAGGAACTGATACCTTCGTCGGTGACCTATCAACACCCAGGCGACAACCTATCGAGTGTTCGAGGAAAGAAGGCCACTGCCAATGATTGGATGATGAAGATAGATATGAGAAATGCCATGCGCCAAAGTAGTGGAGGCAGATCAGTCACGGCGGAAGAACCAGATCAACACCATTGGTTTAGATGAAGATTATGGTTTGGGAGAAAAAGGGAAATAAACGAAGTAAATTGTTCTTCTATGAAACCCTAGGTGTGACCGTCCAGGATTGCTTGCGCGTTTGATTTAATGAGAGATTTAATTGAATTATTTAATTCATAACTAAAAGTATCTATGGAGTTTTAAGGAAAATCGAGAGAATTAAGGGGGAATTGAGAGAATTAAGGAGAGAGCTTGAAGATTTAATTAAATAATTTAATTCATAATTAAAAGTACATTTAGAGTTTTAAGGACAATTGAGAGGTTTGAGAGAATTAAGGGGAACTGAGAGAATTGAGAGAATTAAGGAGAGAGCTTGAAATTCTTTTGCTTTACTATTATTTAAATAGATTACGGTGTATTTTAACATGAGATAGGATTCGAAAGCAAAACACGGACTTCGAAATGGGAAGAGAAAATAATTCAAATTTGAAGAAGTAAAATTACTTGTAAGTTTAGTTTCAGATTTATTTGAAGCATCACCAAAGAAATTTCAAATTCCAAATTAAGTCAATTTGAAGAAAATAAAATTTAAGCATAATGATATTGAAGCCAATATTTAGATCAATGAAGATGAAAAGCCTATAAATAAGAGTGTTGAAGTGGACATTGAATACCGCCATGCTGTAGAATTTGTAACTTAAAATGACAAAGTTAAACGAAACATTTTTTTTTTTATTTTTTTTAAATATAAATATGATTTATGTATTGTTTTTTTGTTAGTTGTTTTAATGTAGAATTGCAAATCAATTTGTTGAAAATGAACATGATAAAGTTATGGTGGAATGAAGAAAATTATTAATGTTGGTTTCATTTCTCCTTTTTTAAGAATTCAATTATGTCGAGCCCGAATTCGTGCTATGCACACGGAGTAAACATTTTTTTTTTTTAGTATTACGTTGAAATTTTTGTTAAGTTAAGACGGAAGTGTAAGCTTATGAATTTTATTTTTTAGGTAAAGAAATTTGACTCAAATACATTTTGTCAAACACTTAATGATAAATCTATTTAGATACCAAATGTTATAATTGCAATAATTTTATAAATAAGCATGTACGCCATGTTTATTGATAAATACCCAAAACATTGTTAAAAATTATTGTGGTTAAAATAATTTCTCAATGAAGTTTGTTTATTTTTTCTAAAAGTGGACAAATAATTTTCCTCATTTGTGTATGTATCATTCTATCTACGATTGCTGATATCCATACAACTAAATGTACAAATAAGGATCTGCTAAGTTTTAAATTCTAATTGTGGTTAAGATCTTATCTTTATGAAATTGGAAGAAAGATCAGACTACTAAAACTGTTAAAAAGTCACTTGGTTTATACAACATTCCGTTTACCGACAATTTTGTACAATGGAATTGTTGATTTGTTATTCCCTATAAGAAATTAGAACTTAAGACAGGGAAGATTTATTGAATTCGAGAGCATGATGATTTTTAGGATCTCTTTGTAAAAGTAAGAATGTAGTTAACATTAAGTTCTTGGCTTTTGGGTATAAGAATTCATGTAGCTTTTATCGAAATACCTTGCAATATGGTAAAAACCTTAAAGGATTTAATGAGAAAATATATCTTAACATTTTTGATACGAATTCACCATTAGTATACTCTATGATTGGAGTTTGGTGTTCATCAAGGTATGTCATTTAGATATGCGATGAAAATCCTAGAAATTCCATTTGAAAATAATAATTTATAAGAACAAGTTGAAACCTAATTATAAGGATCAGATTGGTAAAATAAATCTTTATACGATCACCGAATTGATGTAAGTAAAAAGTTTGGCTAGTCTATAAATGATTAAAAGGATATAAAGATAACAAACGGATGCTTTGAAAAAAATAATCGAACGGATTAATGGCATGACAAATATTTGTGTTCCTAGGATAGAATTTGTAGAAAAAACGTTTTAAGGTAAAAGGAAATTTGTAGAACTACTTTCAGTCTAAACTGCACATATACATATATCATTTCAGAAATAGAAATTTTAAAGGGAATATATGTCTTGGCATGAAATTCGTATTATTGGGAACTTCATAAAAGTAACTATATATATTCAAAAATACATTTTTGTGATCTTATGAATGACAAATTATCTCACTAAGATTTTTTAAATGAAGCTTTGAAAAAATGTAATAGCAATAGTAATATGAGTTTTCAGAAATACATGTACGGGAAATTGAAAAAGAAAAGAGTAAGTCCTTATGGGGTTTGACAATATAAGCGGAACTAATAGGGGAACACAGGACAGTAAACATAAAGACTAGAAATCATACTGTGGATATGACAAAAAGCGACCTTACTTGTAAGATAGAGTAGGCTCTAGGATTTTAAAAACCAAACGACTTAGCTATGTTAAACTAGTTCAAAAAGGAAGCAAACAAAAAACTAGGAATATTTCTTCCTAAATGATTTAAGATGGGTAAGATTGAAAAGGTCTCTAGCGAATGTGGTTAGAATAACTCGGTAGTTCTAAGAGAGACAATTCTGATTGGAAGTTTGGGAAAAAAAAGTACGAGTTAATTGTGACGAGACATTAGTTAATTCAGCATTGGAATTTTTTTTATCTTATCGCAAGAACTTCTAATTATAACAACTTGGGTGTTTTCAAGGAATTCAAGTTTCTTACTCATGATCTTTGGACAAATGTTTCTTTTTGATATCCTATATTTAGCCTTTTCCATTATTTAGGGTCTTTTTTCTAAATATCCTTGGAATGAGTAGATCTTAGGATTAAGCCTATGGATGGTAGGGTTGCTTGTAAACATGTTATTAGAACATGTTATGTATAATGTATGCAAGTGGCAGTAAGTGTTCGCAAGTGGATGCAGCGGAAGCATATACACACACTAGGCACTATTGGGTATCAACAACTAGTACACTAACATATGCATATGGATGTGTATGCATTTTATATTATTTTTATGGATGATGTAAATGGATGTTATCATATGTTTGTTGCATATGAATGATGGTTTAAGCACATATGTGGATCTATCTGTTATAGTTAGGTTTTTTTTTTGCATATATTTGGATACATGACACCAACATGATTGCATAAAAGGATGTCAACTGAATCAGTAGACGACCTAATTTTTTGCATTAGTTTGGGACCATTAACCAACCTTCTTGTCTAGTTCCTAAAAGCAATACAGGTCCACACGAATTGGCCCATCGCGTGGTTCAATAGCCCGAAGTGTCGCTAAGATGCTCATGATTCAATCTTGGAGGGAGTCGTGCAAGTGTAGATCTCACTACTCCTCAAAACTCCCCTAGTATAATTTTGTATCCCGAGTATGCTCAAACGCCCCACGTTTCATAACTTAGGATACAAAATTTTGTATCCCTCAGGATACGAAAAACTCGCATCCCTCGGGATACGATTTCGTACCTCTAAGGACATGAAATTTCGTATCCCTTAGAACACAAAATTTCGTATCCCTCAGTATACGAAAAGAGGTGATCCAATTTGAACACGAGATGGGATAGCCAAGGGGTACGAAGTGACACTGGAAAGGGATTTAGAGTTTTAAGATATGGAGCTTCGATTAGGCTAAGTAACCCGGAGTCGTTCCGATCTGGGGACCGTCATGACTCCCACATTTTCGAAAATTGGCCAGCAGGTCTCATTTCTCACCTACTCCACTACCTATAAATTCCCCTTCATTTCCAGCATGAAAAAGGATTGGCATTTGGCTGATTTGACATCTTGGAAAGGAAACTCTTCATCTCGGACACCATTAAAGCCTCTTGAAGCTTTAGGAAGAAGAAACTCCATATTTCTCAGAGTTTTGAACTCGCGGACAACGAAGAATCCCGAGATCAAGAACTAGTATAACTTGATTTATCATTGTAGTCATTTGTAATGATGATGTCCATCACTGTACTCCTTCAATAGTGAATAAAATCAACAAAGCTTCAAAGTGGACGTAGGTTCAGTCCGAACCGAACCATTATAAAAGACTAATCCATTTGTGTACTCAGATTATTTGTTCATATATATATATATATAGTTTTCTCTTGTGTAAAGAGTATTGGTATATTATATTTTGTTTATTCCGCTGTGAGATTCTGATCTTTTCTAATTCTGATGTGTTTGTGTTCATCTTCTTCTTTCTCACCCTCTAACTTCTTTCTTCTAACTTTCTGGATTTTCAGTACTTGAGTTTAGGCACGTGAATTCAAATGATGTATTAGTGTTGAAATTCGAGGGTCGAATTTTCTGGTTTGTTACACTTGGTATCAGAGCTGAAGGTTAAGCGAGAACCTTGGCTCTGTGGCGCAAACTCAATATGAGATAAGGTAATGAAATGCCTTATTATGAATTTGAGTGCGTGTGTGTGTGTGTGTGTGTGTGTGTGTGTGTGTATATGAGAGCATATTTGTCAGTGTTATAAAATATTTTATATTATGTTGTTTATCTATTGAGTGGTATATAAATTCCAAATTGATGTGTTTGGCCAAGGTGGTCGATAGGGATTTTTAAATACCTAAACATGACAAATGGATAAAGTATTGTTTTAAAGAGTTGGTAAACGAAATAATTTTACCAAGATTTTATATATAAAGTAAATTTTCAAACCAAATAAAGTTTTTATGGGTGATTAGTTTGATAATAAAATAATGATATTTAATTATTATCATTTATTGTTTGATTAGTCTTGCTCACTTTCGAGCTTTGAGTATGATTGATTGATTTGTAGTTATGCATGACCAGTTTATGGGTGTTAGCTACTTTGTTTAAGAGAAATCTTATCACTTTCTTACATGGTTTGGGTAGGTTTACAATTAGAAAAACTTGGAAACAAATACCGCATGAGTTTTGTTTTACGATTTGACAATATGGCATTCGATGATGATGTTGGGTAAAGATTAAACCTAAGTAAGTTGTTTAACATTAATTCAAACAAGGAGAACATATGTGAAGTAATCACATATAAAACTAGAATTATATAGGTGAAATTTATAAATGAGATTTATAAATAGGAATTGGATTTGAGAATTGAAGAATTTGAATTTCTAGCAAAATTTGGAAAAGGTTATTCGAAGTTGGAAATAGAATATTAAGATTATTTAGAAATGTTTATGAAAATAAATGGATTTTAAAAGTTTTAAAAAGCATAAACCTTATTTTTTTCGCTGGAAGATAATTCCAATAATGATCGCGACACCATCGGTGTTCATTTTCGAGTTTCTAAGTAAGACTTGCTACCGGGGGAATTGTTTGAATTAAAGTGGAAGTTAGTTTGAATCCAAGATTTATGATTTGGAAATCCAGAATTTTAGTTCTGAAATTTTCAACTAAAATATAAAATGGATGCAGATATTCTAAGTATTTGGGTTGGATGGTTGTTCATTTAACTTGATATGATGTTTCATAGATTTGGAATGGAATATTCGATGATTTTGGATAGTCGAGATTTCCAAGTTGGACAGTAAGAACAAGCCAAGTTTATACAGAAACTTAAGTGAATATGGTTATAATTTATCAATTAAACATGGTTTGAACGTATAAATTAAATTAAATTAAAACAAGCTCGTCGCGCAGCGGCAATTCGTGATTTTATGGTTTGAACTTCAATTAAGTGTATTATGTTCAACATAAGTTGAATTCTTTGAAACAAGAATCTTCCGAATCTATTGGATTATAATTTTCTAATGGAAGAGAAAAATCAAGATTTCATCTTGTAGATTTTGAGTTATATCAAAATCAAAATTTCAAAAAAATCACGGCATGGTAGTTATAAACTATATTAAAATGGAGGAATTTTTAAGAAAATAAAATAGAAATTTCCATTAATAAAATATATTTGCTTGGTATATCGATTTGTGGTGAATTTGGGATGGAATTCCTTAGTTGCTCGAGGGACATGAATGACCAGTGAAATAATAACCCGAGGCTGTTGAGCGAATGGTGACGCTTAACATGTTATTTATCATCCTTGTGCAATGATAGAGTTTATAACCTGAATAAACTATGAATTGAAATTGTTTTTGTTTATATCTTTATATTGTATTGATGTGCGTTGATTCATTGTTGTTGCATGTAACGTTAAGTTACAATTGTGTTGTTTGCTGATTTGCATCATTATTGCCAGTTGCACAATGTTAGGTGATTGCATTTGATGGATATATTGCTTATGCATATGTTGTATGTTGTTGCTATATTACTTGTTTATTTTCTTAACTCTTTTGTGTTATGTAAGTATTTATAGGTTGATGGAAGCAAAAGTTTGCTAGCGTACCTATAGCTTTGGGTTTCAAAGTAAAGATATGTTTGCCCGACAAAATGGTACGTATTTCGGATTACATACCATATGTGGGTCTTATATATCTTATTTCTCCATGGTTTGTGATACCTCGTCACTGAGACGAGATGTATAGTGTCTTATTTTAATGTTGAGAAATTTTCCGAATAGAGCCATACGAAGGAGGTGCTGTCGAAATTTTTCGAAAACTTTAGATGTTAGAAAAATTAACAAATTTTAATAAGAAATATTTTTTAAAGTAAAATTAATCGGTTTGTGACATACTTCTTAACTTTAACTAGTGATTTCGAGGACGAAATCCATTTAAGGGGGAAGATAATAATACGTAATTAGTTTAAATATTCAAAAGGATTAATTTTAAGAATTAATTTATTGAGTTAAATTTTAAATGAGATATGGTTATAGAATGGACTTGAAATTTGAAATTTTAAGTTTAAAATCCATGTAAGTTCATTTTGAATCTATAGAAAATTATATTTGAATATAAATGATAATAAGGAATTATCGATGAATGTGAGTGTTTTGGAATCGATTAATTATTTATTCGATTTTACTAACACGTGAAAATAGCTAATTTGCAAAAAACCTCGGATTTTGATGAAACTAATTTAAAAAAATCCATAATTGTTAATTTTTGTAAGATTTCAAGTTTCATGTCAATTTGAATTGTTGTGTGATCGTGCACGATATAAACACATATGGATTAACTGTTTGAGATTAAAATAGCGTTTTTGCAACCAGTCTCGAAATTTGACGAAATCAGTTTCATCAGTCTAGAATGTTAAATTATTGTAAGTTTTCCAGTTTCATAGCAGTCGAATCTATTATGTGATTGTGCGAGTTAAAAACGTCGAACGATAATAACGTGTGAATATTATGTAATAAAAATCTTTACCTATATAATACTCTTAATTTTATAACCTAAACTCCCACCTTCCTCTTTTATTTTCATTCACAGTGAAAAAAATGGAGCTGCCAACCTTTTATATAGTTTCACCACTTCAATTGTTTTTTTAAATCAAAGGAAAAATAAAATGGAAAGCTTGCAATTTGTTTTTTACGCTTTGTTTGGTATGATCTTCAAAATGGGGTATTCTAGAAAAATGTTGTGGCAACTATAAGGAGTGCTTGGGTTTTATACGATCTAGGGTCGAGTTTTTTTATAAATTCAAAGGCGAGTAAGATTAATCGAAGCTTGGATTTGAAACTAGAAGGTGGAGAAGCATCTTTAGGGATGAAACTGAAGGGTGCAGTGTGTTTTTGGAAAGTGCGACAGTTCCATAGCGAGCAAGGTTTCCAGGTTGCGATTTCCTCGGTGAGCTCAAGGTTGAGGTGGTTGTGATGGAGAGATGGAGTTCGGTAATGAGATTCCAATGGCATAGGTGGTTTGCGTTTTCGTGGAGGGATGAAGGTGAAGTAGTGATGATTTGGTGCGACCATGGTGAAGTTTGGAATAGGTGGTTTGGATATTTAAATTTGAGAAGAAGAAGTTTATTTGGGGATTTACATTAATAATTAATTAATTAGTTATGTTAGTGGCATTTTAATTTGAATAAACTTGTAATAATCGTATATTGTTCGTACGAGATTAGATCGGAACGAAACAAGTTGCATTGGAATCGTGTCTGCGATATCTACATATACAAAATGGATTGGATAATTTCTGAGCTGACTAGGATTTTGTCTAATTTTAAATGCCTATTTAAAATTTGATAAAGCGACGTTAAACCATCGATTGAAGAGCTGGTGAGTTAACAACTCACGCTTTCTAGGATACTGTTATATCTTATAAATATCTATTGTTGAATCGATATTTATTTATGTGATATGATTGATTGGTTATTTAGATGATTTATTGTGATTTAGTTGGTTTGTGGTTATATATTCCTATCCGTGGACGGATGACCTTTGACAATACCTGCTTTTAAGCGAAAGATTCGTCTTAAACGAATTGGATTATATTATCTGTTTCATATGCAAATATGAACTGATATATAAGCTATGATTTAGGAGGACAAGTTGGAAGGATCCAACAGGATTCCTCAATGTTTTGGATGTTACTTGATTTTATATTTACAAATATGATCTGTCTAGCATAAGTAACATTAAAATCCGATTTGGATAATGTTTGTTGAATTAAATTCAAAATTGATGTGTTATTAATCAATAAACAATATTAGTTAAGTTATTGGCAGCAGATAACCTGATTTTAATATTTTAAAGGCATTGATTCGCCATAAGGAAAATTTACTAAGTTTTGAAGTTATAAAATTACGTTATAACAAATGTAAGGTTTTGAATCAAATTTTATATAAGATATACAAAATAAAGGTTTTCTAATAAATCCATATTTATAGTTGGATTTTATAAGAGATTATAAAATGATTTTTATAGCAAATTACTGTATTATAAATAAATTTTTAATCAATGATTTCGAGTGTTAAAACTTAACCAAGTTTTATGAAGTTATGAAACCAAGTTCTGTAGTTAAATGATTTTTAGGTGATTTCAACTTCTTTGGAACGAGTTAATAAGTAGCTTTATTTAACTTGTACCATGACATAGAAATAATATCAGATTTTAGAATATAGATTTATGAAAAGTTAGATGATTATAAAATAACTTATAAATAATTAAATCTGATTTCAAAATAAGTTGTAAAAGATTTATTCTATAATCATACAAGATTTGAAGTTTGGTAAAGAAATAGAAATAAAGTTTTATAATAAGACTTTTAAATGAATTTTAATATTAAAAAAATTGCATAGCATATAAATCCAAGTTTGGTAAACAAGGTTTGTAAAAGGGATTTAAAGTTATTAAATGGTTTTAAATAAAGGTTCACTGAATAGATAAATTAAGTAAAAATGAGGTTATTTGAAAGAGAATTTCAATTGAATGAAATGGTTTTTAAAGCTTATTTGAGTTGAATAATAAATGGAACTTATTGCAACATTTATTGAATATCAGGTTTTGCGTTCACAAACTTTTATTTATCTCGAAGATAAGCATGTTGTCGAGTCTAGGTCTGAGAAGTAAATAAAATACCCTATCTTGAACGACTTCGTTTGTTATCCGAGGGATGCAATTAATTTGATACGAAAGAGGATACTAGAAATTTAGTTTATTATTTCCATAAAGGATCTTACACTTTAATTTGCAAAGTTTAGAAGTTAAATTAAACTGTTGGGTTTTGTAGTAAACAATGTATCACATGACATTGTTTTGACCTATATATGAGTGGTGACTATACTTATACCATTTAGTTAAGTATATGGTATTATTTTCAAAATACTGAAAATAATACGGTTTTGTGAATACACTTATTCCAAAGAGATAAGCGTATGACTATGGTTTTCAAATTTTAGAAAACGATATATTTTGTGAATACGCTTATGCCAAAGAGATAAGTGTATGGATACGTTTTCAAATTTATGAAAAAAAGAGATTTGTGAACATGCTTATTCCATAGAGATAAGTATATGAAATCAAATTTAAGAATCGATGAAATGTTTTTAATAAATGATTAAATTAAATAGGGTTGTGCTACTGATGTACTTAGCTGTATGATTGTTATTGATAGTTAAAGAATGGACTATCAATAAATTCTCTTTTTACTTATAACATGTTGGTTCAAGGAACCGAGGTTGGAACTGGATCCAAAACCACTTCGAACTGGCTTTGCATTCGTAACTGAGATTTACGGATATGCTTATGCTTGTGGGTATGATTTGAAGGCATAGACGTTCAGAGCAGAAATGATTGTTTGTTGACGTCTCTGGTTAGCTACCATGATTACACATACGGTAGTAGTCCCTGATTAGCTACCATGATTATACGTATAGTAGTAGTCCTTATGTTTTGGGGGTCTGCATGATGCGAGGATTTCTCGTTACTAATCTTAGGTATTATTCCCGATAGGATGTGGTAAAAGAATACCTCCGGTTTGTCCTATTTCTGGAAAACTTGTATGGATGGATGTATGACATTATATTGCTTAGATTACATACCTTGATTTTTCCAAACGTACATATGTTGGTTGTGGAGAAGGAAACTTCTCTTAGCATAGCACCCATCTTTGAGACGTATGAGCTCGGAGGATGTATTTTTGTGAACTTCAATTAACGATCAATGGAACGATGTGGCATCTCAAGATGAGTATGTGCCAAGTATGAAAGTTAAAAACGTAGCATCTTGCCTTATACACCCGGTAATGGCTAAAACAGGGGATTTTTTCAGAGCTATGTGAGTCGCACCCATTAAGAGCCATCATTCCTCAATCTAGAGTAGATATATAATTTTTGGATGCACGCGAGAAGTGGGACCAGGTTGGCGCATAATTTCTTTAGTCTTGGTACCCGAGGAATGAAGTAATCTGGGGCGTTATGTTAAGGAGGAGCCGACTCGGACACACAGGGAGTCCTTGTGTGGATCTCCAGTACATATGACTAGAGGTGTACTGATCGGAAGGTAGTCCCTTACCTTGCCATTGTATGGAATCCAAACTCGAATACATGCCACGATTTTGTATGTAGAGCCCATTAGGGTGCAGAAGTTAATTATCAGTAACAATTTTTCATTTGTTTATTATTTTATTTTAAGATAATTTAATATACATTGTTATAATATTATTTGATTTGATATAAAGGTGTTTTTGTTATCGTAAGGGAAAACACGTGTCATGTTTATCTGTGGTTGTGTCTTATGAGAGTTCCATTCTTTCAAAATATTTAATGAAATTAAGAAAGTTTTTGTGATGTGAGTTTTCTCACTGTAAGTATTCCAGACTATCCGGGTGTTTTTGCTTTCCCTTAAAATGTGCTCGGGTCAGACTGCGTGTATTTTCCAAGTTTACTTGGATTTGTTTGGAGCTGCAGAAGAGGAACTGAAGTTGAGATGTATTTTCGTATTTCTTATATTATCTTATTTCCGCTATATGTGTTGTATATATCAGTCATAGTACAAATAGGTTATTGTGACTGTATAGACTAATCCATTTGTGTACTCGGATTATTTATTCATGTATATATACAGTTTTCTCTTGTGTAAAGAGTATTGGTATATTACATTTTATTCATTCCGCTGTGAGATTCTGATCTTTTCTGATTCTGATGTGTTTGTGTTGATCTTCTTCTTCATTCTAACCTTCTTTCTTTCTTCTTCCTAACCCTATAACTTCTTTCTAACCCAATAACTTCTTTCTTCTGACTTTCTGGGTTTTCAGAACTTGAGTTTAGGCATGTAGATACAGTGGATGTATTAGTGTCAAAATTCGAGTGTCAAATTTTCCGGTTTGAATCTGAGAAATAATAAGGATATAACAATATTCTTTAAAAAAGAGTGCAACCACTAAAATTTCTCTTTATAAAAAGAAATAACTCTAGAGTAAATAGGGACAGCTGATTAGGTAAGTTAGAATTAGGTTCGAGGACTAAGTAAGGAAAAGTTGCACATCATACGTACGTGCAACTTTTCACTTTTACATATATTTTCACATATACGCACACATGTATGCAGATATACATAAAAACTGCATATATGTATGCAGTTATTCAAGAGGCGTGCGAACATATGTGCATGCGTATTCAAAAAGTTGCACATATGTATGCAACTATAGGCAATAGTTGCATACATATATGCAACTATTTTTTTATTTCCGTGGACTTATGGGATTATTTCCATATTTTAGATATATTTTTTTCCTTTTTACTTGGAGGCGCATTTTTTTTGGCAGAAATACGTAGAAGGCGTAGTGTTTGAAGTGGGAAGGCGGAAGTCCTTGGAAAGGAGGAGGCGCAAGTGAAAACAGGGGGCGGGACTGAAAATGAAACATAACAGGGATGTGGCATGTATTTCAATAAGTTTTAGGGACATAGCCTTATTTTCACTCTCTATATATGTAGCGTAACTTACGTAATTCACATTTTTTTAAATTAGGATTCATGGATATTGTAACACCCTGAATTTTAGTTAATGCTAAAATTCACTAATTACAGAATAAATAATCTCAGATGTGGGAATTGGGGGTAACGGGCTACGTCATTGTGTTCGTCTCGGAAAAATACGCGAAATAGAGTCCGAGTTTTCGAGAATCGGAGTCCGTATGGCCCAGTTAAGGCCCAATGAAGTTTGCAGAAAAATTAAAGCTAAAAACAGATTTAAAGATTTAAATTAGGATTTGAAAATAGAACCAGCGGGGTCAGGCGGGAAAGTTCCCGCCCTAACCATGTCGACAGGGGTGTCGACTTGCCTGTCGACTTGCCTGTCGACAGGGGCGCGGCGTCCAGAAACCTGGGTGCACCAGGTTGGGTTTTAGGCTGGCTTGGAGGGCTGGGTTCTAGAGATTTCCTAAATCTGACGGACCTAAACTAATCTAGGGTTAATCTAAGGGCCTAAAACACTACCTAATCCTATAAATAAGACCCTAACCCTACCCTAATTCATTCATAATTAGATCTTGTAACTAAACTATGGCAAAATGAAACTTGATCATGGCCTCCACAAATCAATGAAGAGAATTGCAAGCTAATCAACCTCTAATCATCTTCTTCTTCATATTTGGCAACTAGTTTTACTTCATAAGTTTGCTAATCTTGGTTTTGGTGAGTTCCTATGGCTTTAATAATCAATTGTTAAATTGATTATGGTAGGATGTGATAAGACATGGCTATGTTTGTGGATAAATGTGTTTATGCAAGTTTGAATGATATGTGATTTGCAAGTTTTATGTTATATGCAAGGTTAATGCCATGTTTTATGATGCAAAACACTATGTTGAACATTTATGCATATGTAACATGTTATGCAAACTATATGTGAGAGTATATGCAAGTTATATGTAACATGATATGCAAGTTATGCATGTGATTTTATACATGCTAAGTATTTGGTGTTATGCATGCTAAGTATTTGATTTTATGCATGCTAAGTATTGGATTGTATGCATGCTAAGTGTTTGGGTTTATGCAAGTTAAGTGGTGTGTTTATGCATAATAAGTAATTGATTCTATGCATGCTAAGTAAGTGGTTTTATGCATGCTAAGTGTTTGGTATTATGCATAAATCATGACATATAAGTTTACCCTTTTAAATGTGATGCATACATATGCAAGATGACACCTTTATATGCTATGCATGTTTACCCTCCTTTAAGATGCAAGTCATATATGCAAATTCAACATGATATGCAAGTTATGTGTATGCTTATATGCAAGCTCAACATGTTATGCAAGTTATGTGCATGATGTTGTGTAAGTTATGTGCATGTTGTTATGCAAGTTCATATGCAAGTTATGTGTATGAGGGTATGCAAGTTATGTGCATGGTGTTATGCAAGTTAAGTTTATGAGATTATGCAAGTTATGTGCATGATGTTATGCAAGTTATGTGTATGCTTAAATGCAAGTTTAATGTGATATGCAAGTATGTGAATGCTTATGCAAGTATGTGAATGCTTATGCAAGTTATGTGTAGGCTTAAATGCATGTTTAACATGTTATGCAAGTTATGAGAATGCTTATATGCAAGTTCAACATGTTATGCAAGATATGTGTATGATAATATGCAAGCTCATATGCAACATGTTATGCAAATCATGTGTATGATAATATGCAAGTTTGGGTTAAATGTAGTTGGGTTAATATATGCTCATAAATGCAAGTTGACATCCTCTTAACCCATGACAAAGTTATATGCTAAACCCATGATACTTGTGATGGATCTTCCCCTTTATTATGTCATGAAATGAGGACGATTTACGTGGGGAACGATGGGGTTGGTAAATATGTTAATAAAAGTATGATTGGGTATGATTAAGCATACCATAAAATGAATAAGCATAAGTGGGAATTTACCTATTGAGTTAGGTCTACCCCATGGGAATTTACCTATTGAGTTAGGTCTACCCATGTTATGAAAAACTTGATATTAATTAGGGATAATTAATATGGGGGTGATTAATTAGGTGTAATTAATCAACTAAGACACGAGGTTGGACCCTTTTGTAGCGAAAGTCTGCCCGGAACCGACCGGCCATCCAGCGACTACAAATGATTGGCCCAATGTGAGAGGTCTTAGTCATAAATTAAATACATGATTAAAGTAAAGACACGAGGTTAGACCCTTTTGATGACAGAAGTCTGCCCGGAACCAACCGGCATATCCAGCAGTCAAAAAAAAGACGGTCTAATGTGAGAGGTCTTTATGAGGTCATGATCTTAATTAATGAATTAAGAAACACTTAACCATATTAGCATGTAGAGGGGCATGTGGGGTTAAGTGGGTGCCTTGGGTGGCATGTGGTAACTAGTGGGGGTGCCTTGGGTGGCATGAAGAAACTAGTGGGTTGCCTTGGGTGGCAATAGAAAATACGATTAGAATACTTAACCAAAGTGGAACATGTAATTAAACATGATTAAAGGGTTAAGTAAGTGCCTTGGGTGGCATGTGAGAATCAAGTAAGTGCCTTGGGTGGCATGTGGGAATCAAGTAAGTGCCTTGGGTGGCATGCGGAAATCTAGTGGGTGCCTTAAGTGGCAATTGAAATATAATTAGATGACTTAACCAAACCTTAACTTGTAAGGGGGCATGATTATAAAAAGGGGTTAAGTGGGATGCACTAGATAAAATGACAAGCTTAAGAAGTAGCTTGTGGGGGCCCATTTCAACCAATATCCCAAACGTATCTTTGTGGGCTCGACCCATGTCGAGTGACGGGACACGCATATTGGGCTTGACTATAAGAGGCCAAAACGGGTTAGCGGTGGCAACGCAAGTCCAACGGGTTTCATATGCGTGTGTGGGCCCGGGCTGGTAGATAAGCCGTTGTTGCACCGTGTAGATATAAGCCGTGCACCGTTGATAGAATTGGTTGCCACTTTAGCGGAGTGATACACCCCACTGTGGGGCCAGCACGGGTATCTACGGTAGGGAGCCGATCGCTGGGGAGTAGTGGGTACACCTAATAAAGATAGGGGCAGACGGCACCTATGTAGGGGTACACGGAACTACTGGGTAAAATTACTAAGTACACCTAGTGGAGGTAGGGGCAGACGGCACCTACGTGGTCAGCTAGAAGTACCAGAAACTACTAGTTATATTTTCTAAGTCTTTAAGTGGGATCAACCTTTAAGTAGGAATTACTCTTGGTGGGTAGAACTGGTGTGGTGCAGTGTAGGAATTACCTTTGGGTGGGTAGATCTGGGGTGGTGTAAGCTAGTAATTATCCTTGGGTGGATAAATACGTCGTTTCGGTTATCGTAGTACATCCTGTGTTTTGTTGGCTGCTTAGTGTAGTCATTATCCCCAGAGGTACCGTATCTTGTTTATATCATACCCTAATTACTTTAATGGTTGTATTGTTAGGGTTATAGGACTCACTCAGACTTATGTCTGACCCCGTTGTTGTTTATCTTTTTCCCCACCCTCAGGTTATCAGAGTGGACCTAGCACTAGTGGGCTTGGACCAGACCGCTATATCTATCTTTTGGGGCTTGGACCGTAGAAGTAAAGCTCGGTTTATCTTTTGGCTATTATCTATGTAATGGGATTATGTACTTCTATTTTATCAGGATGGATATTATGTACTTGACTCTTGTTATGGTTTTGTGATGTAACCAAACATGTTTTGTTAATGAAATGATGTTTTAAATTTTCAAGTGTTACTTATATCTGTCCTGTTGTAATTTTTCTGTTCTATACTCACTAAAAATATTCCACCAAAACTAAGGCATTCCCTTTGTGAGTGACCTTAGCGGGTGTGGGGTGTTACACGTGGTATCAGAGCTTAAGGTTACCAGAACAGACAAAATTTTTAGAAAAACTATTTTCTAAGAATATTTTTGAAAGGAGTATTTTCAAAAACATGTCTTTTAAGAGAAAAGTTTTTGAAGGAAAAGCATGATCCCCAATAGCCATATCCATATCTTTCGAGTTCTCCGTTTCGAATCTCTTCCTCTCTCTCTCATTTTGAGTTTCCCCTCCGCGTATAGATGATCTTTCTAAGATAGATAAGGATGGAAAACCACTTCAAGGGACTTAGACGTTAATCAGATTAGAAGTTGGTTCAAGAAGGAGGAGGACTGGTAGGTACCTATAGGATAGACGATGAGAGGAAGGCTCAAATAGTTATTTGGTTAATGAAGGATGAAACCTCATTGGTGGGAGGTTATGAGTGGGGAATGGGGAAGAAGAAGGCTAGTAGTTATCCTTTTGGGAGGAATAGGACACCTTATTAGGATTGTCCAAAGAAGCAAGGGCAAGGTATGGAATCTTCTGGAGGGTAATTGTATTCCCTCACTCCTAGGGTACCAGATGGGGATAAGACCGTCTAGATTGGAGGTTGGATTTCTTTATTATCCAATTCGAACTTTATTTGATTCTGACGCATCGAGTTCGTTTATCTCATCCTTGTTAGTTGGGTCACTGCACTTAGACACCAGTTTGGTAGATGATCCCTTAGTTGTTTCAAACCCAATTGGGGCTCCATGATGTGTTTGGGTTTGAAAGTTGCTATACTTAGCGTTGAGTTTAAGATGTGATGCTTTTGGGCTTCACGGGCTATGGGTTAATTTTGGGCATGGACTGGTTATCCAGTAGGGGTGCCGTTCTTGATTTTGAAGGGAGAGTTGTTAGGCTTATGGGCCGCCTGGGTAACACTCTCGAGATCTCTTGTAATCCCATAGAATCTGTTATGCTAAGTTATCTAGAATCGCTTGACACGTCGGTCTAGAGTTTGCGATCTGTTAGAGCGGTCCGGGAATACCCGGATGTGTGTGAGGAGGTGAAGAGCTTACCTCCGAAGCGGGAGATTGACTTCCGAATATATCTGGTGAATAATCCTAAACCAGTATCTTGGCCAGTGTGCCATATGGCTCCTCGTGAGAGGAGGGAACTCCATAAGTAAGTAGGCGATTTGCTTGAGAAGGGGTTCATAAGACGAAGTATATCGGAGTGGGGCGCTCCAGTAGTTTTTGTCATGAAGGCGGATGGGTCCCTCAGACTTTGTGTAGGCTAAAGAGAACTAAATAAACTCACAAAGAAGAATAGACACCCATTGCCAAGGATTGATGATCTCTTTGATCAGTTGGTTGGCGCCTCAGTGTTTTAGTAGTGGACTCAGCCACGGAGTTTCATCAGTTGAGAGTGGCTGAGGATAGTATAGAGAAGACTACCTTTAGGACTCCGGATTTTTTTTTTTATGAGTGGCTGGTGATGCCATTTGGTTTGACATACGCCCCGCATATTTTGTTGATTTGATGAGAAGGGTGTTCAAGGAGTACCTAAATAAGTTGTGATGGTCTTTGTGGATGACATTTTGGTCTTTTCTAGGAGCGAAATAAGTTTTCGTATGTGCTCAATAGGCTGAGAAAAGCCAGTATGGGATAAACGATGGTTTTGGAGCGAGACTGGCGAGGACATCCAGAATTGGACAAGGGCTTAATTATTTAGCCATTTTTACTAGTATCATCTCATGTAGGTCGTCTGAATTCGAAGGAGGTATCCCTTGGGTGTTTGTCTGATATTGGTTTAGGCCTTTGGGGCTTGCATTTGGGGGATGCCGAGTTCGACTAGGGTGGTCTGCGTGAGAGACAGTTGTGATGATTTTGGATGATATCCTGGTGGAGAAGAGCATGCCCTACATTTTAGGGAAGTGTTGGAGACTCTTCGAGCGCATAATCTTAGGACAGTAAAAGTGGATGGGATTCTTAGCATCCTATGAGTCTGAGATAGCGTAAACACCTGGCAAGGGTAACGTGGTGGCGGACGCCTTGAGCAGAAAGAGGTTGTCCTTGAGTCCGTTGTCCGTGGAACAACGAAGCTTGGAATTTATCTCGATGTTTGATTTCAGACCTTCCGTTGATTATGTACCCGGTTTGCTAGCTTCCTTGGAAGTTAGACCTACTCTTTTGGGGCGGATTGGAGAAGCACAGAGGGACGACCCACGGTGGGTTGAGTTGGTGGAGAAGCTCATAAGGGGGGAGTCGTCCAGCCATTTGAGTAGGTACACCCTAGACGATAGGGGGTGCTTGCGTAGAGACGGTAGACTCTGTACAACAAGACGAGGGTTTGAGGAAGGTTATTTTTGATGATGCACACCGTACTAGGATGACCATTCATCCCGGTGGGGACAAGATGTACCAAGACATGAAGAGGGTTTTCTTCTGGGCCGGTATGAAGAAAGATGTGACCGAGTATGTCGCTCGATGCTTGGTGTGCCAACAAGTGAAGGCGGAGCAAAAGAAACCAGGTGGGTTGCTTCAACCATTGGAGGTTCCGCAATGGATGTGGGACAGCGTCTCGATAGATTTTATTGACGGGTTACCCAGATCGAGAAAGAGTAATACAGGAATTTGGGTGGTAGTAGACAGGCTTACTAAGAGCGCCCATTGTATACCTGTGAAGAGTAAAGGAACCGCTCCATGGCTATCTTCAGTTTACATTCGAGAGATTATTAGATTGCATGGTGTACCCTCCAGTATGGTGAGCGATCGAGATCCTATCTTCACTAGAGAGTTTTGGAAGAGGGTGCAAGAGGCGGTAGGGACTCAGTTGTGTTTGAGTACCGCATATCATCCTCAGACGGACGGCCAGACCGAGAGGGTGAAACATATTTTAGAAGACCTTTTGAGGCTATGTATCTTGGATTTTGGAGGTACATGGGAGGAGCATCTTCCATTGGTGGAGTTGCCCGACAGACTTAGTGGTGTACATGATGTATTCCATGGGAGGAAGTGCCTACATAAGACCGCGGAGGTGGTAGAGCCAAGTTTGCTTAGAGAAGTGGAGGCAGAGCGTGATGAGACGATTCGACGAGCTCCTACTTGCATCCTTGGGTCAGAGATTTGGAAGTTGAGAAACAGAGAGGTTCAACTAGTCAAAGTACAAAGGGGAGATGAAGAGAGTGACGCTACCTGGGAGACGGAAGCGAAGATGCGTTCGAGGTACCCTTTTCTTTTGGAGGGTATGTCCTTTTGCTTCTCCTTCATCGCATATCTTGTGCTTATCTTATCCTTAGTATGTCCTCTCGTTAGTACCTTTGACCTTCAGATAGGATAGTCCTATGGTTGAAACATGTGTTTGAGACATGTTATGTATGATGGATGCAAGTGGATGCAAGTGTTTGCTAGTGGTTGCTCGTGGATGCATATACACACACTCTAGGCACTAGATCGGCTCAGTCACTTCATATTGCATATTGCATAAAATTGTGTGTAGGAAGCTATATCTATGGATGTATAATGATTGTGTTATCATATGGATGATGCATTTTGGGTGAATGATTGTGCACTCATATAGATATTGTATGTGTCGATAGGGTTCTCTCGCATACATAATGGATGCATGGCACTATCATGGTTTGCATATGTTCATACATTAGATAGGGAACATATACACACACTTTTTGCATATGCTCATACATCATTAGAAACTGTGTAAGGACAATGGATGCCCGTGGTTGATGGTTTGAGTAGATGGTTGTTTGGATGGTAGGATATGCATTCTCCTTAGCTTAGAGATTTCGGGGACGAAATCCTTTTAGGAGGGGAGAATGTAACACCCTAAATTTTAGTTAATGCTAAAATTCACTAATTACAGAATAAATAATCTCAGATGTGGGAATTGGGGGTAACGGGCTACGTCATTGTGTTCGTCTCGGAAAAATACGCGAAATAGAGTCCGAGTTTTCGAGAATCGGAGTCCGTATGGCCCAGTTAAGGCCCAATGAAGTTTGCAGAAAAATTAAAGCTAAAAACAGATTTAAAGATTTAAATTAGGATTTGAAAATAGAACCAGCGGGGTCAGGCGGGAAAGTTCCCGCCCTAACCATGTCGACAGGGCTGTCGACAGGCCTGTCGACAGGGGTGTCGACTTGCCTGTCGACAGGGGCGCGGCATCCAGAAACCTGGGTGCACCAGGTTGGGTTTTAGGCTGGCTTGGAGGGCTGGGTTCTAGAGATTTCCTAAATCTGACGGACCTAAACTAATCTAGGGTTAATCTAAGGGCCTAAAACACTACCTAATCCTATAAATAAGACCCTAACTCTACCCTAATTCATTCATAATTAGATCTTGTAACTAAACTATGGCAAAATGAAACTTGATCATGGCCTCCACAAATCAATGAAGAGAGTTGCAAGCTAATCAACCTCTAATCATCTTCTTCTTCATATTTGGCAACTAGTTTTACTTCATAAGTTTGCTAATCTTGGTTTTGGTGAGTTCCTATGGCTTTAATAATCAATTGTTAAATTGATTATGGTAGGATGTGATAAGACATGGCTATGTTTGTGGATAAATGTGTTTATGCAAGTTTGAATGATATGTGATTTGCAAGTTTTATGTTATATGCAAGGTTAATGCCATGTTTTATGATGCAAAACACTATGTTGAACATTTATGCATATGTAACATGTTATGCAAACTATATGTGAGAGTATATGGAAGTTATATGTAACATGATATGCAAGTTATGCATGTGATTTTATACATGCTAAGTATTTGGTGTTATGCATGCTAAGTATTTGATTTTATGCATGCTAAGTATTGGATTGTATGCATGCTAAGTGTTTGGGTTTATGCAAGTTAAGTGGTGTGTTTATGCATAATAAGTAATTGATTCTATGCATGCTAAGTAAGTGGTTTTATGCATGCTAAGTGTTTGGTATTATGCATAAATCATGACATATAAGTTTACCCTTTTAAATGTGATGCATACATATGCAAGATGACACCTTTATATGCTATGCATGTTTACCCTCCTTTAAGATGCAAGTCATATATGCAAATTCAACATGATATGCAAGTTATGTGTATGCTTATATGCAAGCTCAACATGTTATGCAAGTTATGTGCATGATGTTATGTAAGTTATGTGCATGTTGTTATGCAAGTTCATATGCAAGTTATGTGTATGAGGGTATGCAAGTTATGTGCATGGTGTTATGCAAGTTAAGTTTATGAGATTATGCAAGTTATGTGCATGATGTTATGCAAGTTATGTGTATGCTTAAATGCAAGTTTAATGTGATATGCAAGTATGTGAATGCTTATGCAAGTATGTGAATGCTTATGCAAGTTATGTGTAGGCTTAAATGCATGTTTAACATGTTATGCAAGTTATGAGAATGCTTATATGCAAGTTCAACATGTTATGCAAGATATGTGTATGATAATATGCAAGCTCATATGCAACATGTTATGCAAATCATGTGTATGATAATATGCAAGTTTGGGTTAAATGTAGTTGGGTTAATATATGCTCATAAATGCAAGTTGACATCCTCTTAACCCATGACAAAGTTATATGCTAAACCCATGATACTTGTGATGGATCTTCCCCTTTATTATGTCATGAAATGAGGACGATTTACGTGGGGAACGATGGGGTTGGTAAATATGTTAATAAAAGTATGATTGGGTATGATTAAGCATACCATAAAATGAATAAGCATAAGTGGGAATTTACCTATTGAGTTAGGTCTACCCCATGGGAATTTACCTATTGAGTTAGGTCTACCCATGTTATGAAAAACTTGATATTAATTAGGGATAATTAATATGGTGGTGATTAATTAGGTGTAATTAATCAACTAAGACACGAGGTTGGACCCTTTTGTAGCGGAAGTCTGCCCGGAACCGACCGGCCATCCAGCGGCTACAAATGATTGGCCCAATGTGAGAGGTCTTAGTCATAAATTAAATACATGATTAAAGTAAAGACACGAGGTTAGACCCTTTTGATGACAGAAGTCTGCTCGGAACCAACCGGCATATCCAGCAGTCAAAAAAAAGACGGTCTAATGTGAGAGGTCTTTATGAGGTCATGATCTTAATTAATGAATTAAGAAACACTTAACCATATTAGCATGTAGAGGGGCATGTGGGGTTAAGTGGGTGCCTTGGGTGGCATGTGGTAACTAGTGGGGGTGCCTTGGGTGGCATGAGGAAACTAGTGGGTTGCCTTGGGTGGCAATAGAAAATACGATTAGAATACTTAACCAAAGTGGAACATGTAATTAAACATGATTAAAGGGTTAAGTAAGTGCCTTGGGTGGCATGTGAGAATCAAGTAAGTGCCTTGGGTGGCATGTGGGAATCAAGTAAGTGCCTTGGGTGGCATGCGGAAATCTAGTGGGTGCCTTAAGTGGCAATTGAAATATAATTAGATGACTTAACCAAACCTTAACATGTAAGGGGGCATGATTATAAAAAGGGGTTAAGTGGGATGCACTAGATAAAATGACAAGCTTAAGAAGTAGCTTGTGGGGGCCCATTTCAACCAATATCCCAAACGTATCTTTGTGGGCTCGACCCATGTCGAGTGACGGGACACGCATATTGGGCTTGACTATAAGAGGCTAAAACGGGTTAGCGGTGGCAACGCAAGTCCAACGGGTTTCATATGCGTGTGTGGGCCCGGGCTGGTAGATAAGCCGTTGTTGCACCGTGTAGATATAAGCCGTGCACCGTTGATAGAATTGGTTGCCACTTTAGGGGAGTGATACACCCCACTGTGGGGCCAGCACGGGTATCTACGGTAGGGAGCCGATCGCTGGGGAGTAGTGGGTACACCTAATAAAGATAGGGGCAGACGGCACCTATGTAGGGGTACACGGAACTACTGGGTAAAATTACTAAGTACACCTAGTGGAGGTAGGGGCAGACGGCACCTACGTGGTCAGCTAGAAGTACCAGAAACTACTAGTTATATTTTCTAAGTCTTTAAGTGGGATCAACCTTTAAGTAGGAATTACTCTTGGTGGGTAGAACTGGTGTGGTGCAATGTAGGAATTACCCTTGGGTGGGTAGATCTGGGGTGGTGTAAGCTAGTAATTATCCTTGGGTGGATAAATACGTCATTTCGGTTATCGTAGTACATCCTGTGTTTTGTTGGCTGCTTAGTGTAGTCATTATCCCCAGAGGTACCGTATCTTGTTTATATCATACCCTAATTACTTTAATGGTTGTATTGTTAGGGTTATAGGACTCACTCAGACTTATGTCTGACCCCGTTGTTGTTTATCTTTTTCCCCACCCTCAGGTTATCGGAGTGGACCTAGCACTAGTGGGCTTGGACCAGACCGCTATATCTATCTTTTGGGGCTTGGACCGTAGAAGTAAAGCTCGGTTTATCTTTTGGCTATTATCTATGTAATGGAATTATGTACTTCTATTTTATCAGGATGGATATTATGTACTTGACTCTTGTTATGGTTTTGTGATGTAACCAAACATGTTTTGTTAATGAAATGATGTTTTAAATTTTCAAGTGTTACTTATATCTGTCCTGTTGTAATTTTTCTGTTCTATACTCACTAAAAATACTCCACCAAAACTAAGGCATTCCCTTTGTGAGTGACCTTAGCGGGTGTGGGGTGTTACAGATATTAATTATAAATTTATTGAGCAATAAATTGTTATTAATGAGACTAAAGTACAATTAGTTTTGGGGGATTAATTTAAAAGAGAAATTGATTTGGAAAGAAATGGGTATATTTTCAAATTTGAAGGAGGTTGAAGGAATTAAGAAAGTATTCATGGAATGGTCCAGTTTTGATGATGAATGGACCACATTTATGACAAAGATAAAGTTGGAAAATTTTAAGGAATGGATTGACACCTTAAGGAACCAGAATAAAAATATTAGGACCTCAGCACCATTTAAATCACTTAATTGTAGGAGAAAACTTCCAAAAGATTTTTTAGGTTGTGATTGCTAGTGGTCTCCAGTATTGATTAGGTAAGGGTGTAAAGTGATATAAGTAATGAATCCATTTTTATGCATATGTTGTTTGGGATTTAAAACCCTTATTAAATTTTACGTTAATTGAATAAGAGAAAATTTCATGTAGGCACCCAACTAAGTGATTTACCTTATATGGAATTTGGAAGTTAAAAACAGAATTAGATTTGCAACCTATAAGAAGGAGGAGCATTGGTCTCGAAATTTTGGAATATTGAGTATGGAAGAAGTTTAGGTTTTGAGGATGTCATCCTTGAGAATAAGAATTTAAAGCATGAAATAAGGGAATAGGCTTAAATATTAGATTTGCGTAAATCCTTTTTAGGTTGAATGACTGTGTTTTAATTTGCTTAAGGATATGTGTTTAATTTTTATAAATTAGCTTTTTGTCGTTTTTCACAAAAAGACTATATTTGAAATTATAAGGAATATACATAAAATGTAAGAGGTGAGATAAGAGATGGCAATGGGGCGGGTCTAGAGTCCAAACCCACTTGACTGGCCCCTGTTTGGACCCATTTAGATCCACCCCATAGGGTCTTCGGGGCGGGTAGACCCGCGACCCGCTTTTGGATGTCCAGGTCTAGGGTCGGGTCTAGGGCACGACTAACCCGCCTCAACTCGACTTGCATGATTGAAACATCATTAAAACACTTTATAACTATAATTGTTACTTATTAATCTTCTTAGGTATACATGGTTATAACTTGAATATTATATTCTTTCCATCAATAAACTATAAATTTTTTATAGTATTAATTTGCGTCAATGATAACCATATTGATATATTATCCTACAACTCATTTTATTATATTCTCTTATCATTGTGAACACATTATAATAGTATATAATTTGTCGTTTAGTGATAAAAAATATAAGTATATACATTTGTGTACATTAAAACACAATATCACCAGGTTGTAGGGCGGGTCGGGCCTACCCTGACCTATACCGCTTTCGGGTACGAGGCTAAATTTCAGACCCGTACCGGGTCTACGAGGTGGATCTGAAGTGGGGTTTAAAAATTTCGGGTCGGGTTTGGGGCACGAAAAACCCACTCCATTACTACTCCTAGATGAGAGGTGTAATTTTACGTGTTTACATGTTATTTACACTACCTATTCAAAATAAAATAATACCCATTCCTTGTAATTTATATTTGTCAATATTATTCTTTGGGCAAATTTATGAAAATTATAGCAAAAGACCATTTATTTAAATTCAGATTTCTAGCAAATTGGAGCATAGGAAAATATTCTAGTTATTAGTATAGACTAGAACGTAGGTTAGTTAGAATTAGAAATTTTGATTTAAGAATTACTGAATTTTTGGGTCACACCTCAATTGTAGACTAGAGGGCAAGCTGAAGACAGTAAGAGCTTTGGGGATGAGAGGAAAAGTTGCATCTTGGATCTTTTAGACAATAAGATTAATAATTATCTTTATAAAGAGTAGCGTAATTATATTTTTGGTAAGTGGAAATTTGCCACAAGGGCGTCTTAACATGTCTTAATTATTTTGTAGGATGTGACTTTAAACTAATTATTTTACAGGACAAAAACGTCGCTCCTCCCTTTCTTCTATTAACCAGCCGAAAACTCTTAATCCCAAATCAAGAAAAATGGCCTCCACTTCATTCCCTCTCCAAATCGCTCCTCCTTAATTTGTTTTCTACTTCAACCCAGAACCAAATAACCACCTTTCTTCTCAAGTCCGTTGCTATTTTCACAGTTTCATTAAACAATCTATATCAAATAGGCGATTTTCACGAATTGGTTAAAATAAGAAATTTTCTACGTTAAAAACATCTCGTGCTTCAAACGATTGGCCATTTTCAGTTTGTTATTGCCAGAGGATTTCAGATTCTTCATCAAATAGGCGATTTTCACAAATCGAGTAAACGAGTTATTTTCGTTTGGTGTGTATTAGGTAATATGCTTGTACGATTGTTCAATTTAAATTTTGATTGTTGACATTCAACTAGATGTGTATAATATCATTATATTATTTCTTGTTATTGTTTTTTTGAATTCTACAGTTCTATCAATGGGAGCGGAAATACAAAGTTCAGGCAGCCAATTACTTGATCGGAGTTGTGAAAGGTATTGTGTTTTTCTTATAAAATAATGTGTGATTATTAATTTATAGAATGCATTGGTAATTATATATGGATGACATTGGATTTTCTAATTCAACATGGATGACTGGAAAAGTATTATAATGGAAATGTATTATGGAAAAGATAAATGAGCTTACTGTTTTGTTAGTAGGTGATTTGTTTATTCAAATAACATAATAGATGTTATAGGACTTAAAAAGATAATTGTTTTTATCTATTTTAAACTGGGTGATAAATGGAAATGTATTGTGGAAAAGTATTATAATGTCAATTCAAATAACATAACAAATGTTATAGGACCGAAAAAGATAATTGCTTTTATCTTTTCTAAACTGTGTGATAAAGAAGTTTATATTATGCAATGTCTTATGCAGTTTGATTGATGTAATGTTTCTTCACTGTTCTGTAACTAAGGAAATTGTAGTTTAACATTTATCGAGTTTGTTTAACATTGATCTTTCCCAATAACAGAACAAATGTTATAGGACTGAAAAAGAGACTTGCTTTTATCCTTTTTAAACTGTGTGATAAAGAAGTTTATATTATGTAATATTTTATGCAATTTACAGAAGTTGCACCAAATTGATGTCACTGATCAAACCAAACACATTGCAAATCTATGGATACGTACTGGTGGGTTCGGTGATGGGATTGATGGAATCAATGGGGATGAAGTGATTGGGGATGGAACTTTTTAGGAAGGAGGAATGGACAAGGAAGCCAGACCCATCTGAAACGCAACTACTCATTTCCTCAAACTCACCACCAACTGCACCACAGACCTACGCCGAAGTAATTACCGACAAGCGCCATCAGTCCCCACCACCTGCTACAGAATGCCACCTCAGAGATATGTTTACCTTCCTGAAGCGGTTTTCAACATTTCTAAGAAAACATGGGAAAACACGATCGCACTTCATCCAGTTGAGTTTCGCTTATCCGTCAAAAACTCAATGAGTATATCACCAAGGTACGGAAGCCACTTGGCCACTTTCACGTACATATTGCTACATCATATTGATTCACTGTTCAATTCAAACTGAGAACAAATTGTGACAGGGTCATGCAAAGTTCAACCTATTAACACTTTGGAAAACTGTTAATGGTTGATCGATGGCATCATGGTTATAATTTTGACAAATTTACGCCTACTGAAACACAAATATGGATTCGTTTGCATGATCTAGAAATGGAAATACGGTCTCTTGATGCATTATCTATGATATCAAGTTACATAGGAAAGACTATTCACTATGATGAAAACATGCTACTAGGAAATTTACAAAATATTCACAGAAACTAATTGCAAAAGAAGTTAAAACTGAATTACTCAAACAAATCCCCATCCTTTTGCATACTGGAGAGAGAAAGCATGTAGCGACCCGGAAAATTCGACACTCGAATTATCGACATTTACACAAACAGTGTCCCACTCGAGTATCGAATCTCCAGAAAGCTAGAAGAAAGAAGTTGGAGGATGAGAAAGATAAGATAGAAATATTAGAATAGAAGAATACGAAGAAGAACAACACACAGAATCAGAGCCTCACATCGCAGCGGAACAAAATATAATATAGAAATAAATCTTTATCGAGAGCTTTGAATAACTTACAATATCAAAGTACATCAACATCACTGGACAGTTATAATAATCTGCCCTTATATACCCCACAGCGGAATAATATCATACGTCTGAATTCTTCCAGCCCATCTCTTCACAGCATTCAATAACCTGAACCTGTACATTCCGGGCTAACCCGAGCATTTACAAAACACCGGGTCAGTCTGGTGAACCAGAGTGAGATAAACTCGCACAGTATTAAGGGTAAATCATCCAATCATGATTTTAAAGTTCAAAATCTTTTCAAAAGAAAAGGTTATCGTAAGACCAAATCCACACATAAACACGGACGTTTTTTACCTTACGATAACCCAAAACAGTTTGAAACCAATATCTTTCCTGATATTATAATAATGTCTAAATACAAGTAAATAACAATCTAGTGGAACGCTTACATCTCACGCTCCACATATATAATATACAATCAAAATCGCTGGCGCTTATTGGATATTGGATTCCAACTTGACAAGGTATGGGACCACCTGCCGATAGTGTATCTCTAGAGATGAATACACTGGGTTCAACAAGAACGTCTTGCAACCCGGCCTACACATGATCGACCACCCATTTCGCTTGAGTGTATCGAATGTATATCACCGACGGTTGGGATCAGCAACCGCCTCCCAAAAAGGGACAGCATCGAATATAGATTTAAGAAACAAATGGAATTCCTCTAGATAGGTGATCATACATCCTAATGGGAGCGACCCACATAGCCATGCTTCCTGCCCGATTTTTGTCATCTTCCGGTTGATGAGGTTTGAGGCTAGAATTTATCTTCAGAACATCTGGTCACTATTCACTTCGAATGCCACATCATCAGATCCTCCGGATATCACTAATTGATATCCACAAAAATACTCTGCGGTCAGCTAAGAGAAGGTGTACGGCCTCCTCCTCCATCAACAGAAATACGTTTGAAGAAATCAACGTACGTGACTCCTTCGGAAATACTCTGTCAGACACTCATCCATACAAGTCATCCAGGAACAGGATGAACCGAAGGCACCCTCCTACTGCATCCTAGGAATCACCCTACAGATCAGTAGCGAGAAGTCCTTGCCATCCGTAGTTTTCACATCACGACAGAATCACTATTGAAATATCTCTGGCAGCTAAACCAGAGAAATCCAATTAGTAGTTCTTCCGCTTATGAAGATCAACGGTCTTCCATTTCTCCATCTTTGATAATCTTCTTTCACGTATTCGCTGGTCGGAATGGTTTGCGAATATATATTCGATCCCGGTCTTTCCGTACCAACGATCGTATGGGTAAGGTTTGATAGTCGACGATTTAACTATCAAATAAATAATTGTGTGAATGACATGAGTTTACCAGTTCAGCACCAACACCACATGGCCTCTTTAATTCAAAACGGTTAACGATAGTTAATCTCTAACCCTTAAACATTTCAAATATACTTATTTGAAGTAAGGTTCTTATCTTAACCATCTCATTTTCGTGTTTATGGAAATATTCTATAATCATATTCAATCCTTTCTTCGGCTATCGTTTCAAACCCATTTACTTTTTATTTACCACATTGGGAAAACGACTCATCTTACTTCAAGTGAAAACAATGTTATAACATCTTCTTTATTTCATCACTTGAAAATAACCAACTATTATTCTCTTAGTATAAAATATCCTCAAAACTTTACTTCTTCAATTTCCTTTAGCCTTAGAAATATCAATTTAACTTTCCCATTACACACTAATATCATCCTCAGATAATCCGAGGTTGTTCAAGTTGGGGTATTTATTTACCTCTCAGACCTTGATTAACAACGTTCTTACCTTTAGATAAATATCAGTTGTAACTCAAACAGATATTTATTTTAATATCGAATATACCTCATTTAGCTATCTTATCGATATAACTTCTTATCTTTACAAACTCCCGTTTCGAGTATAACCAAAATTCTTAATTCATTAATTAAGAAAAACATCACGTTTCTCTTTACCTTTCTAAACGATACTTGGATTAAAAATCCTATTACTTGCCACATTCACTTTAAGCCTTTCGCTTAAAGCCCTTTTTCATAAATTTCACTTAATCCCTTATTTTAAATAACATTCATTAATCCTTTACACCTCATTTCTTTTTATTATAAATTTTGTTTATAAACCATGGTTCAATATAACCCTTCTTATATCACTTTCCTTTGTAAACTTGTTTAAAAACCAATTATAAACTCAATTAGTAAATAATAAATATTTATTTTCTTTTACAAACTTTAATTCAAATAAATAGGTTTAAACAAAAAATCTATTTCTCAGTTATAAAATAAATTCCATAACTTTATCTCGTCGATTTACCTGATGGTAGATCGATATTTATAAAATGGTGAATTCACAGGCCATGTACTGCCAATCACTCAACCAATAATACCCATTGGTTTAAATCAAACAAATGGTGAATTTCAGGTCAATATTCAACCATCTAATCAAACAATTCAACAATGGTCTCATAACAGTCTATAACGACAACTCGATATCAACCACAACATCAATCAAAACAATTCATTTATTAAAACACGTTTATTTTATAAACGTGACCAATAAGGTAACTTACCTTAATTGGAACCAATCGTTAAAAATAACGGGTTGGGTTTTACTGAAATTAAACGACGTTTAATTTCATCAGTTCAACAATATATGGATATATATCGACAACCAGTCAAAACACTAGCAACCATAGCACACAAAAATAAATACCCAACTTATAAAATATAAGCGGGAATTACTGAGTGAGTTGAACTCACCTTGATTTGATTTCGTCGATAAATCAGCTTGTTTTAGTCGAATTCAACGGCGTTTATTTTAACCGGGAAATCCAGCTGCTGTCTGCCCTGCTCAGTCCCTATCCATCGCGTAGTACTCCTCTTCACGGTCCCGACGCTTTTCGTTTCTTCGAATTCTGATTACGTATGCATTCGTAATTAATATTCGAAGTTTTTTTATAAACATTTAAATTAATTAAACTTTTAAATAAATTAAAAAGAATGGGCCTTACTTCATTGTCCAGCCCATCACCATTATAAACCAACCCGCATCACTTAAATAAATTATCGGATCCCCTTCTTTTTTTTCTTTCTTCAAACCCTCAGACCCTTCTACAATCTTCCGCCGCCACTCGAAAATGGAGGAACCGAAACCCTTTTCCCCGAAACCCCACTCGTCGCTGCTCCCTCCGACCACACAGACCATGTCGCCCGCTTCTACCTCGCCTCAGCCTCGTCCAGTGGCTCCGCCAACCCACGAAGACGAGACCCGAAGTCGAAGACCGAAGATTGCCTCCACTGCGACGCCCCACTGCCTCGGCCTCACCATCAGTCGCTCCGCCACCCTCCTTCCACTCGATTTAACCTAGGCCGAAGCCTCCTCCACAAAAGCTAAGTGATTTACTTAATTAAACCTCTGTTCTTTTTTTTTCTTTCATTCGGTACTGAGTTGGTTTGGGTTTTGTTCACCATGTATTTATACTTGCGGTTTACGGTGATTTCGAATCATAGGTTTTCTTAGTCTTAGTTGTTCCTAGATCCTAGATGATTTCGGTTCTGCTATGTCTTTGTGATGGAAATGTTGCTGGTTGTGGGTACTATGATTTTCGAATGGTTATATCCTAGTATAGACTTTACAGTGCTTAGGTTCTAGGTGATATCCTTCTCGTTTTAGCTGTGATGCAAAACCGAACTTTTGGTGATTGATATATGATGGTTGTGGGTGACGTTTTACAGTGAAAAACATGGACTTAATGCTGCATTTCTTGTACTAAGTCTGCTCAATTGTCTACAACACTTTGAGCTGTCCCTAGGTAGATTTGGTAGAGCTTATGAAGCTATTTGTATTGTCATTTCCCTAAATATTTTTCTGTTCGGATCTTGGTCTTGTTCAAAATAGATTTCACTATCCTATATTTGATTTATGGACAACAGTCCTTGTGGATTCGTAGCTGAGATTTTCTGTTTGTTTTATTTCCGATTTTCAGATTTGAATTCATTTTTTTTTTGAAAACTTTCAACTCTATATCTATACATTAACCTACTTTCTAGCTACTCATAGCTGCATTCTTATTTCTCTACTTTTCAGGACGGATTGCTGGTGAGAAGATTCATTGTAGATCTCCCTGGATATGAAGATATGTTATCGGATTTTAATCTGTAAATTTGATGGTGTAATTTATGTATATAGTTAGATTTTCTATCTGTTTATTCACTGTCGATTTACTGTTTTTGTTTACTTTGTGTATTGGAATTTACATCTTACTGTTTGTTGAGAGAAACAATACACGTTAAAGAAACAATTCATGTTGATATTGAAATTTGAAATGGACTGTTGTATACTCAATTTCGATGTTCATTTCTGATTCTTGTAGGTAATTGCAAACTATTTTATAACAAAACAGTTTATTGTTGTTTGATTTGGGTTTGGTGTATGTTCGAACACCTTAAGTAACTAAACGAGAATGAGGAGCTACTAAACATCACACTAGACTTGACCGAGGAAAAGCAGAATGACGCACCCTTGAGGCCTGAGCATACATGGTATAATCCTAAGGTTAAACATCCTCCTCTTATAGATGAGGAAAGCTTTGAACAAACATAATTTCCAACTTTATTTCCTTACTTTTATATTGTTTCATCAATTATTCTATAATCCTGTGATTGTAATGGTTGTGAAATAGATTCCAAGAAAAATCTTCTTTCCTTAGAATTTCATCGTGAAACAAAACTAAACAGATGTAGTCGAATTATCCACTATCACTATCACTAGTTTTGACTTAGATTCGTATTAACCATTAATATTTGAATGTAATTATAAATAAAGTTCCAAAAATTGGTTAAATAAGAATAAATCGATATTATCAAATACATTCAATCAAAAACCGCATAACTTCAATTAAAACTAAGTTGATTTTCAAACCCTATATTCAAAAATTTTGTTAAACGATATTAAAATATATAAAAATCCTTATTTAATTAAATAAACGTTATAGTTTATAAACGTTTTTCATAGCGACCATTTTAAAATTTCAACTGGACATAACTTACAAATTATAACACGAAATCTCGATTTTTCTCTTTTATATGAAAAATATAATCAAATTGATTCAAACGTTTTTGGTTTCACAGAATTTCTACCTTAAACGAATTCTGTGTACTCAGTTGAAGTTCAAAACGAAATTTACGAACTACCACGCCATTTCTAGTTCGTTTATAATATAATTATAAATTTAACGTTCCGACGTCGTTTTAAATAACGAATATATTTATAAAATTCAATATAAACAATATTCAAACCCCTTTAAATCACTCGTTCACCTTATACAGCGAATTCGACATTTTCTCAATATCCCGAAGTTAAAATATTATTATATTATTAATATAATTTAAATATTCAACTACAATTGTCAAATCCATTAATTAAACATAAATCAATATTTTAAGTAAATAAAATATTTCAAATAAATGGCTAAAAATCCGGGACATTACATTCTTCCCCCCTTAAAATAATTTCGTCCTCGAAATTGCTAAGGTAAGAAAATGTTGTAGATCCCATTAACTCTAAAAATTATATTTCATTCCAAAGCAAAACCAATTTATTTTGGTAAAACAAAATTCCCAAAAATTATCGAAAATATTCTAATGTATTAAATCCCCAGAACAATTTAGCAGACTCTTCCCTACACGGAGGGACTTCTGCGATATCGCAGAAACAAATAATACCGACACTCATGGTCGGAAAATTAAAACCCCAAATTTTTTTATTTTCACAAAGGCGTACCTTTTTCGAGCGTGATTGAGTCTACTACTCAATTTACGTGCAACTTACGCCTTCAAACTCAATCTTCATAGTCCTCTGGCCACTGTTCTTAACTCAATCCATCGTATAAGTATCAGATATATGAAATATTTAAATGACACTTCATTTTTTTGTGTTTCAGTTTATTTAATTCAACCAATCAGTCAACGATAAACCAATAACCAGGGCATAACAAACTCAATCAAGCCAACTAAATTCACATTCAATACTAACTAATTTAATTCAACATATTCAAATATCAAACAATTAATATTCGATTGATTTCTATTTAATTATTATTCATTAAATCTCCAAATTCAATTCAAATTTATTTAATTCCAACATCATTTCTTAGTTTATTTCCAATATTATTATTAATGATTTAATTCGGTTTTACTTAACCCAGTTAATCTTCAATTCAAAATTTTAACCAAATTTCGAATTCCATCCAAATTAGTAACACACCATATCTAAATAATTTGAGAAAATTATTTCTTTTCGATACAAAAATATTTTCAAGTAAAATAATTTCATTTACCCTCTTTTCAAAACAATATTGTACCGATTACCAATTCAACGCTTTTCAACACTTGAACCGATCAACAACACAATATAAAACATTTGTATATAAAATTTACAAATACGCTCTCATATATATATATATATATATATATACTCAAACTCAATCTAGGGTATTACTAACCCCATCTCTATCGAGTTACGCCACAGAGCCAAGGTTATCACTAAACCAATAGCTCTGATACCAACTGTAGCGACCCGGAAAATTCGACACTCGAATTATCGACATTTACACAAACAGTGTCCCACTCGAGTATCGAATCTCCAGAAAGCTAGAAGAAAGAAGTTGGAGGATGAGAAAGATAAGATAGAAATATTAGAATAGAAGAATACGAAGAAGAACAACACACAGAATCAGAGCCTCACATCGCAGCGGAACAAAATATAATATAGAAATAAATCTTTATCGAGAGCTTTGAATAACTTACAATATCAGAGTACATCAACATCACTGGACAGTTATAATAATCTGCCCTTATATACCCCACATCGGAATAATATCATACATCTGAATTCTTCCAGCCCATCTCTTCACAGCATTCAATAACCTGAACCTGTACATTTCGGGCTAACCCGAGCATTTACAAAACACCGGGTCAGTCTGGTGAACCAGAGTGAGATAAACTCGCACAGTATTAAGGGTAAATCATCCAATCATGATTTTAAAGTTCAAAATCTTTTCAAAAGAAAAGGATAATCGTAAGACCAAATCCACACATAAACACGGAAGGTTTTTACCTTACGATAACCCAAAACAGTTTGAAACCAATATCTTTCCTGATATTATAATAATGTCTAAATACAAGTAAATAACAATCTAGTGGAACGCTTGCATCTCACGCTCCACATATATAATATACAATCAAAATCGCGGGCGCTTATTGGATATTGGATTCCAACTTGACAAGGTATGGGACCACCTGCCGATAGTGTATCTCTAGAGACGAATACACTGGGTTCAACAAGAACGTCTTGCAACCCGGCCGACACATGACCGACCACTCATTTCGCTTGAGTGTATCGAATGTATATCACCGACGGTTGGGATCAGCAACCGCCTCCCGAAAAGGGACAGCATCGAATATAGATTTAAGAAACAAATGGAATTCCTCTAGATAGGTGATCATACATCCTAATGGGAGCGACCCACATAGCCATGCTGCCTGCCCGATTTTTGTCATCTTCCGGTTGATGAGGTTTGAGGCTAGAATTTATCTTCAGAACATCTGGTCACTATTCACTTTGAATGCCACATCATCAGATCCTCCGGATATCACTAATTGATATCCACAAAAATACTCTGCGGTCAGCTAAGAGAAGGTGTACGGCCTCCTCCGCCATCAACAGAAATACGTTTGAAGAAATCAACGTACGTGACTCCTTCGGAAATACTCTGTCAGACACTCATCCATACAAGTCATCCAGGAACAGGATGAACCGAAGGAACCCTCCTACTGCATCCTAGGAATCACCCTACAGATCAGTAGCGAGAAGTCCTTGCCATCCGTAGTTTTCACATCACGACAGAATCACTATTGAAATATCTCCGGCCGCTAAACCAGAGAAATCCAATTAGTAGTTCTTCCGCTTATGAAGATCAACGGTCTTCCATTTCTCCATCTTTGATAATCTTCTTTCACGTATTCGCTGGTCGGAATGGTTTTCGAATATATATTCGATCCCGGTCTTTCCGTACCAACGATCGTATGGGTAAGGTTTGATAGTCGACGATTTAACTATCAAATAAATAATTGTGTGAATGACATGAGTTTACCAGTTCAGCACCAACACCACATGGCCTCTTTAATTCAAAACGGTTAACGATAGTTAATCTCTAACCCTTAAACATTTCAAATATACTTATTTGAAGTAAGGTTCTTATCTTAACCATCTCATTTTCGTGTTTATGGAAATATTCTATAATCATATTCAATCCTTTCTTCGGCTATCGTTTCAAACCCATTTACTTTTTATTTACCACATTGGGAAAACGACTCATCTTACTTCAAGTGAAAACAATGTTATAACATCTTCTTTATTTCATCACTTGAAAATAACCAACTATTATTCTCTTAGTATAAAATATCCTCAAAACTTTACTTCTTCAATTTCCTTTAGCCTTAGAAATATCAATTTAACTTTCCCATTACACACTAATATCATCCTCAGATAATCCGAGGTTGTTCAAGTTGGGGTATTTATTTACCTCTCAGACCTTGATTAACAACGTTCTTACCTTTAGATAAATATCAGTTGTAACTCAAACAGATATTTATTTTAATATCGAATATACCTCATTTAGCTATCTTATCGATATAACTTCTTATCTTTACAAACTCCCGTTTCGAGTATAACCAAAATTCTTAATTCATTAATTAAGAAAAACATCATGTTTCTCTTTACCTTTCTAAACGATACTTGGATTAAAAATCCTATTACTTGCCACATTCACTTTAAGCCTTTCGCTTAAAGCCCTTTTTCATAAATTTCACTTAATCCCTTATTTTAAATAACATTCATTAATCCTTTACACCTCATTTCTTTTTATTATAAATTTTTTTTATAAACCATGGTTCTATATAACCCTTCTTATATCACTTTCCTTTGTAAACTTGTTTAAAAACCAATTATAAACTCAATTAGTAAATAATAAATATTTATTTTCTTTTACAAACTTTAATTCAAATAAATAGGTTTAAACAAAAAAATCTATTTCTCAGTTATAAAATAAATTCCATAACTTTATCTCGTCGATTTACGTGATGGTAGATCGATATTTATAAAATGGTGAATTCGCAGGCCATGTACTGCCAATCACTCAACCAATAATACCCATTGGTTTAAATCAAACAAATGGTGAATTTCAGGTCAATATTCAACCATCTAATCAAACAATTCAACAATGGTCTCATAACAATCTATAACGACAACTCGATATCAACCACAACATCAATCAAAACAATTCATTTATTAAAACACGTTTATTTTATAAACGTGACCAATAAGGTAACTTACCTTAATTGGAACCAATCGTTAAAAATAACGGGTTGGGTTTTACTGAAATTAAACGACGTTTAATTTCATCAGTTCAACAATATATGGATATATATCGACAACCAGTCAAAACACTAGCAACCATAGCACACAAAAATAAATACCCAACTTATAAAATATAAGCGAGAATTACTGAGTGAGTTGAACTCACCTTGATTTGATTTCGTCGATAAATCAGCTTGTTTTAGTCGAATTCAACGGCGTTTATTTTAACCGAGAAATCCAGCTGCTGTCTGCCCTGCTCAGTCCCTATCCATCGCGTAGTACTCCTCTTCACGGTCCCGACGCTTTTCGTTTCTTCGAATTCTGATTACGTATGCATTCGTAATTAATATTCGAAGTTTTTTTATAAACATTTAAATTAATTAAACTTTTAAATAAATTAAAAAGAATGGGCCTTACTTCATTGTCCAGCCCATCACCATTATAAACCAACCCGCATCACTTAAATAAATTATCGGATCCCCTTCTTTTTTTTCTTTCTTCAAACCCTCAGACCCTTCTACAATCTTCCGCCGCCACTCGAAAATGGAGGAACCCGAAACCCTTTTCCCCGAAACCCCACTCGTCGCTGCTCCCTCCGACCACACAGACCATGTCGCCCGCTTCTACCTCGCCTCAGCCTCGTCCAGTGGCTCCGCCAACCCACGAAGACGAGACCCGAAGTCGAAGACCGAAGATTGCCTCCACTGCGACGCCCCACTGCCTCGGCCTCACCATCAGTCGCTCCGCCACCCTCCTTCCACTCGATTTAACCTAGGCCGAAGCCTCCTCCACAAAAGCTAAGTGATTTACTTAATTAAACCTCTGTTCTTTTTTTTTCTTTCATTCGGTACCGAGTTGGTTTGGGTTTTGTTCACCATGTATTTATACTTGCGGTTTACGGTGATTTCGAATCATAGGTTTTCTTAGTCTTAGTTGTTCCTAGATCCTAGTTGATTTCGGTTCTGCTATGTCTTTGTGATGGAAATGTTGATGGTTGTGGGTACTGTGATTTTCGAATGGTTATATCCTAGTATAGACTTTACAGTGCTTAGGTTCTAGGTGATATCCTTCTCGTTTTAGCTGTGATGCAAAACCGAACTTTTGGTGATTGATATATGATGGTTGTGGGTGACGTTTTACAGTGAAAAACATGGACTTAATGTTGCATTTCCTGTACTAAGACTGCTCAATTGTCTACAACACTTTGAGCTGTCCCTAGGTAGATTTGGTAGAGCTTATGAAGCTATTTGTATTGTCATTTCCCTAAATATTTTTCTGTTCGGATCTTGGTCTTGTTCAAAATAGATTTCACTATCCTATATTTGATTTATGGACAACAGTCCTTGTGGATTCGTAGCTGAGATTTTCTGTTTGTTTTATTTCCGATTTTCAGATTTGAATTCATTTTTTTTTTTTTGAAAACTTTCAACTCTATATCTATACATTAACCTACTTTCTAGCTACTCATAGCTGCATTCTTATTTCTCTACTTTTCAGGACGGATTGCTGGTGAGAAGATTTCATTGTAGATCTCCCTGGATATGAAGATATGTTATCGGATTTTAATTTGTAAATTTGATGGTGTAATTTATGTATATAGTTAGATTTTCTATCTGTTTGTTCACTGTCGATTTACTGTTTTTGTTTACTTTGTGTATTGGAATTTACATCTTACTGTTTGTTGAGAGAAACAATACACGTTAAAGAAACAATTCATGTTGATATTGAAATTTGAAATGGACTGTTGTATACTCAATTTCGATGTTCATTTCTGATTCTTGTAGGTAATTGCAAACTATTTTATAACAAAACAGTTTATTGTTGTTTGATTTGGGTTTGGTGTATGTTCGAACACCTTAAGTAACTAAACGAGAATGAGGAGCTGCTAAACATCACACTAGACTTGACCGAGGAAAAGCAGAATGACGCACCCTTGAGGCCTGAGCATACATGGTATAATCCTAAGGTTAAACATCCTCCTCTTATAGATGAGGAAAGCTTTGAACAAACATAATTTCCAACTTTATTTCCTTACTTTTATATTGTTTCATCAATTATTCTATAATCCTGTGATTGTAATGGTTGTGAAATAGATTCCAAGAAAAATCTTCTTTCCTTAGAATTTCACCGTGAAACAAAACTAAACAGGTGTAGTCGAATTATCCACTATCACTATCACTAGTTTTGAATTAGATTCGTATTAACCATTAATATTTGAATGTAATTATAAATAAAGTTCCAAAAATTGGTTAAATAAGAATAAATCGATATTATCAAATACATTCAATCAAAAACCGCATAACTTCAATTAAAACTAAGTTGATTTTCAAACCCTATATTCAAAAATTTTGTTAAACGATATTAAAATATATAAAAATCCTTATTTAATTAAATAAACGTTATAGTTTATAAACGTTTTTCATAGCGACCATTTTAAAATTTCAACTGGACATAACTAACAAATTATAACATGAAATCTCGATTTTTCTCTTTTATATGAAAAATATAATCAAATTGATTCAAACGTTTTTGGTTTCACAGAATTTCTACCTTAAACGAATTCTGTGTACTCAGTTGAAGTTCAAAACGAAATTTACGAACTACCATGCCATTTCTAGTTCGTTTATAATATAATTATAAATTTAACGTTCCGACGTCGTTTTAAATAACGAATATATTTATAAAATTCAATATAAACAATATTCAAACCCCTTTAAATCACTCGTTCACCTTATACAGCGAATTCGACATTTTCTCAATATCCCGAAGTTAAAATATTATTATATTATTAATATAATTTAAATATTCAACTAAAATTGTCAAATCCATTAATTAAACATAAATCAATATTTTAAGTAAATAAAATATTTCAAATAAATGGCTAAAAATCCGGGACATTACAAAGCATGTCCGTAGAATATGAATTCAACCCTGCAAAGTGTGTGAAATGTAAACACTTTGGATATAAAATAAGCATACATGAAGACGTTAACAAACCACAGTGGATACAAAATCAACACTGGACTTCCCTTCCTCTTCTACGACAGCACCGCAAGATGACACTCAACCACTTGCTCCGACTGTCACAAAAACAAATGCTGATTATTTGTATTTTCTGAACACTGGCTTTCCAATTGAGATCATGCCTGAAGGTCTGCAGCATGTGGCTGACGTTTTAACTGAAGAAATTCCACAAGATGATTCCAAAGATGTGTCACATTGCGTAACCAAAAAAGATGAATATCTACAAACTGAGAAAGGAAAAAGTAAGGTTTCAAGTAATGCTCCTTCTAAAAGAACTTTAAGGAGTACTACTTCCACTAAATGACTCGGGTCACGTGGAATGTTAGAGGCATGAACTCATCACAACGAATGTCCGATGTTAAGATTAGACTATTGAGTATTTGGTGATTTTAGACATGCATTTGATCAACGTGTGTGTTAAATTCTATATAATCTTGGTAAATATAGATCACACTCCAGTCGCTTGAAAATGATTTGGATGATGACCATAACATCATCTGTGTTTATGTAACAACCCGGAAATTCTTAGCCAATTTAAAATTTTTATTTTAGCAATTTTGATGAATTTTGAATATTTAAATTGGATTATTTTAAATAATAACGACAAAAAATTCATTTTGAATAGAATTCGGACGTACATATTTATATAGATTGTCGATAGAATGTAAATATTTATTTTAAATTATAAAAGGAATTGAAAATGGCGCGGTAGTTCGATAATTCGATTTCAAAGTTCAAATGAATGTACCGGGTGCAATATAAAATGGATTTTAACGAAACCAAAAATATTAGAATCTATTTGAGAATATCTTTCCAACAAATCCAAAAAATTAAAATTTCATAGCGGGAATCAAAAGATATGTCCAGTTCAAATTTCAGAATAGTCGCTATGGAATTTCAGCCCTTAAAAATAGCCATTTTGCAAATGACCTCGGATTTCGACGAAACCACTTTTGTTGGATCTGTGATGTCAAGTTATTGCTAGGTTTCAAATTTTGTAATTTTTCGAATCAATATGTGAGCGTGGCGAAGGAAAACGCTTTTGACCAGTTTCAGTTGATTTTAATCGACTGGAAAATGGCCATTTTTCAAACGATCTCGGAATTTGACGAAATTAGTTTTGTTAGGACCGTAGCGTCAATACGAGGCTAGAAAATATTTTTCTAGAATTTTTAGAGACTGTATGTGACCCCAGTAAATTGAAATGTGCGTTTGAATTAAAAATATAATGATTTATATTTTAAATTTAAACGAAAACTGATTGAAACGATCAGTTTGGCTTGCGTAACTTATCCCACTGTGTTCGAAATGGGGGCAATTAGCTAGGGGCGACATTCGTTGGGTTGGTTAGGAGTTCGTGGTGTTAAACAGGTAATTATCGAATTAAATTAAATAAAATAATATTATATATACTTCAAAGGGGTCAAACCCTAGTGTTTTAATTCTCACGGTCAAAAAGGAAAAGGCCGCCTCCTTCTTCAACAAGCGGGTGTCGTGCTCCAAGCTTCTCCCCCCTCTTTCTCTTAATCCACAAACCCATTCGAGAGATTATAAAAACCAAATCGTTCAACATCGCGGGGTCCTTCTGACCATCGGCCAAGATCGGTTGTTAAACCCTAAACTGCTCAAATTTTGTCTTGAAATCCACGACGTTTGAAGGGGGTTTGGGAACACCATGGGGGATCGAACGGCCTAAGGTTTCCGGCGGTGGTCGAGGGAACTCCGACGCGTCTTCTGATAGCCACCGATCATCTTCTGGCGCGACATTCTGGAGTGCGGCAGGTGCTAGAGGAGCGCGACATTGGGTACTGCGTTACAGCAGTAAGAAATCAGTGAAGAGAAAATAACAGTGAGTTTCTATGATTTTTATTAACATTAAAACTGATTTTTAGTTTAACATTAAAATTGATTTTTAGTTTAACATTAAAACTGATTTTTAGTGTAACATTAAAACTGATTTTTATTTAGCATAAAGTTTAGATTTTTATTTAGAAAAAAGCTTTGGTTTTTATATATTGAATAGCGAAGTAAAAATTCGATTTTAATATATTGAATGGCAAAGTAAAAATTCAATTTTTATATATTGAATAGCAAAGTAAAAATTCGATTTTTATATATTGAATGGCAAAGTAAAAATTCGATTTTATATATTGAATGGCAAAGTAAAAATTCGATTTTTATATATTGAATAGCGAAGTAAAAATTCGATTTTTATATATTGAATGGCGAAGTAAAAATGTGATTTTTATATATGTAGTGATTACGGATGATGAAAGTGAGGAAAGAAGGAACGACAAAGACTTCTACATTTGAAGTGTCGTGGAATTGGGATAGCTTTGGTGAGAACTCCTCACCTTTTATTTATTTTTCTAGTTGAAATATATACTAGGATGCAGACGGTGTTTAGTAGCACCCGACACCCGTCGTCCACAGACCATGGACGGCTTGTATGCTTGTTTGTTTGATTTTGATGTGTAGTTGATTATGTGATGTGATGTGAAATGAAATAAAATATTTTATAGTGGAAAATATTTTATAGTTAAAAATAGATTTTTTAACGGGTATTTAAAATAAATATTTATAAACAAATCGGAGATTTGTTTATATACACTGATTTGATTGATATTGATTGGAACGATAAATTTTACACATCGCCCACCTGGACAAATAAAATCTGTGTTTGATTGTTTGAAACCCCACACGGGTATTGGGATGATATATGACATACACTAATCCCAATAATTAGTTGTATGTCAATCGATTGATTGACAGACTATTATGAGCATTGAATATTTATATTTGATGCTTATACAGTGTAGAACACACTCTGGATGATGGTTGATTATTTATTGTGGTTATTTTATACATGTGTTGTAGAAAATCCGTATAATTAACATTATATGGTAATTGATTGGGCCTCATTCCAGTTTTGAAAAGAAATATTTGAATAGAAATATTTGAAATAGAATATTTGAAAATAGAAATATATGAAGCCGTGTGGATTAGATTGACGCCATTTTAACGTGAACGATATTTATATCAATTTTATTCAATTTTCAATGTATGTTGAAAGTGTTTTCGAAATTTGAATTATGTTGAAAGTGATTTCAAAATTTGAATTATATTGAAAATCATCGAAATTCGAATTAAATTGAAAAGAATTGAATTCAAATTGAAATTGAATAGAATTGAATTCAAATTAAATTGAAATGAATTGAATTCGAATTAAATTGAAATGAATTGAATTCGAATTAAATTGAAATGAATTGAAATTCGAATTAAATTGAGTAGAATTGAAATTCAAATTAAATTGAAATGAATTGAAATTTGAATTAAATTGAAATTGAATTGAAATCGATTTGAAATGGAATTAAAACGAATCTACAAGGAAAGATTCAATTTTGATTTGAATTTGAAAGGAAGTTGAAATCGTTTTGAAAACGATTTATAGAATACGTTTTAAAAGGAAATCGACGAAGTATATATATTATATATATATATATATATATATAATATAATGGCCGAATAGAATGCGCCGCGCCGCGGCAGTTCGCGAATTTCGACCATTGACTTCGAATGGACATTGCGGGAGATCCGACCGTCGGATTCTCCTAAAACCGGAACCGTTGGGTTCGTGTCGAAAAGAGCTTTCTAACGAATATTAGAAATTAGAAATCAAACGGTTGGATTTGGAATTATGTCCAAATCAAATTTGAAAAAGGTCGCTGTAAGTGCAGTTCGATGGCCGCTGATGGAAATCGACTGTACGGGCCTTGATAAAATTATTAAAAATAGTAATAATTTGTGTAAAATCATAAGAAATGATTTGTGAAGAATGGGGATGAAAAACTCCATATTTGAAAAGATAAAAATAGATTTTTATCGAAGTGAACTAGTTTTGAACTAGAATAATAATTTATTTATTTTTAAAATAAATAAATTGGATTTGAAATGGTTTTGAAAATAACCAGAATTTCCAATAACTGCATTGGAAGGGATTTGAATCGAAATTGTCTTCGGAATATTTCAATGTTGGATTTTGTGATTTTACAGATATTGTTATGGAAATTTGAAAGATATATATATATATATATATATATATATATATATATGTCGTTATTTCCAATACGATATTTGTTGGTCGTAGAATTTGATATTGAATATAAGCCGATATATTTTCTATTCAGAGCCTTGTATTTAATATCAAATGTGATTTTGGTTTGTCGTGAATAGTGTGTTCATTAACACTGTTCTTAAGCCCAGTTGAGAAAAAGATTAAATCTTTTTATTTAGATTTAATGAAGTGTACCAATTAAATAATATTTAATTGGAATGGAACTGGTATTGATTTTTGGGTTTATCGTGAACAGTGTTTTAAATAGCACTTGTTCTTTAACTCGATAATTAATGGAATGTGATTTTAGGTTTATCGTGAACCGTGTTTTAAATGACACTGATTCTTTAACCCAGTTAAAGATTCAAACTAAGTGGAGTTTTAATGAATCTTTAATTAGATTGAAAAGATCGAGAATGGAGTATCACCATTTTTGCTCCAGGCGATAGTTAAATCTTTAATTAGATTTGAACGTGAAATGGTAACTGAATTTACCGATAACACCATGTTGTTAGATATGAAGTATTACCAGTTTTACTTCATGGGGTGAATAGGTTGGGATTGGGAAATAAAATAAATGATTACTTTGGTGTGGTTCGCTAATCCCGACTAGTTTGAATTGATATTCAAAAAGGTGATTAAAGAATAAATTTAAAGAATTTATCTTTGATAAAATTAATGGGAACCTTTCCCAAAGTATAAGAATATTTGAATAAAAGAATATTCTGAATTGGAATGAGGCGTATGTTGTGTTTGTGTAACACTTGTTTATTATATACGCGAGTTATTCGGAAAGACCGGGTTTATCCCATTCTGAATAACTGATACGACGATAAATCGAAGATGAAGGCGGTGGTCGAAGACCGAAGGTCTTCACGTCGTTTGGGTGGTTACTAATGATCTTGATCGGGCTGTACACCCAAGAGGAGGGAATCAGTTAGTGATCGTCCAGACGTACTTGGAGATCGATGGATATGCGGGGTACTAGGTGCCTCCGGTTTCGTTCAGACCCAGAACGAACTTGTAAATGGACTGTGTGTCTGACATTGGATTTTAGTCTGTGTGATTGATTTCTATTAAATATATATCTGTTTGGCGGCGGAGAATTTATTCTCTTGCTTAATGCCCTTCTCTGAGACGTACGAGCTCAGGGGTTATATACTGATGGATATCAAACGCATGGAGTGAATTGCCTGTGTGGCATGCCTAAGTGGCAATATGATCAAGGCTTCTGTTGAAAAGCAAAGTCTTGTGGGTGATGATCAAAGCACAGCCTATGTGGCACAGATTTGTGTAACGTGAATTCGCGAGCCTCACACCCTGGTAGTGGACCAGAAACGGGAGAGGACTTCTGGGATCCTCACACACTGCGTTTCGTTCTAGCTAGAAGTGGGGTTAGTGGTTTTACACGCCCTGACGAGTTTGACTTATGTGGTTGTTGCTTTTGCGAGGCGCCTCGGTTATATCGGTCGATCCGGGACCGATGGAGTCATTCGTTGGCTCATTTACGCCCCATAGGTTGTGGAAACGCAGTGTTCAGGCATTTTAATCCACATCGGTGGACCGGCCCTGACGATCCAAGGCTTGTCTGCGCGCTTGCCTGAGACATGGGCTAAGTTGTCTCGAATCGGTAGAGGACGATCCCTGGCCTCAGTTCATAGATGGAAACCCAATTTCCAAATACGTGACTTTGCGATTTTGATTGTATAACCTATATATGGCGACATAGTGGTATGGGGCATTCATGCCGCCTATGATTGATACTTATGATTTGAAATTGATTTCTTCACTTATAGCAATAATAAAAGATTTCTTTTAACGTATCAAGCATTCTTTGGCTATTATAAGGTAAAACCCTATCCTCTGGTTTGTGTTGCATTGTGTGATGGGACCTGGGTCTTATAATAGCTTCATTGTTCTTTATTTAGCATTTCGCTATTGTTTTATGCACTGGTGTTCTTGGGAGGAAACCCGTTCCGCGTTAGCGGCGTGGTCCCTTGATTTACCTAACTTTAAAATAAAGATTGACAACTGTTTTAGTTCTCACACCAGTCCCATGACTGACCTGGAGTTTATTGTTTTAACCTAAACTCTGGGTGCCCTTATTTTGACACGGGCAGCTAGTAGTTTTGGTTTTGCAGATTTATATTCACAGGATCCTGGTTTACAGCTGGAACGATATCCAGAAAGCTTTGTATCCGTATATCTCTTCTAGTTGTGTATTGTATTATTTTCCGCTGCTATGTAATGTATTGTAATCTCTGATATTTATCGAATGTATTTTTTTTATTTATACTCTTTATATTCTTGTATCTGATGGAATTGTTGTAACATACAATGAAATGTTCTTCGGTCTACTTTCTGATTTGTCGTGTTCTCAAAACAATCAGGTGTTTCGAACGGTCTTGATCGGTTTAGCGACTGATTCGGATCGAGCGAAATTCCCGGTCGTTACAGTTTATTTTTGGGTTTCGATGGTGAGATGGATATATATATAGTTTCAGTCGAGACGTCGTGTGAATACTTAAAACTATTCTAAAATGATTTAGGAAAATATTCGAACTTTATATTTAAATATATTTCGAGATATAAATCTAAGTAAGTTGATAAATATGTATAACTTGGTTTTAAATATATTATTAAATTACTATTTTCTCTGACTTGTTCCTTTTCGGGGACGAAAAGGTCCCAGTAAGGGAGATTGTAACAACCTAAATTTTTAATAGGTTTGTAATTAATAATTTGATTTGAATTTAAAATTATAATATTTAAAAACTTCAATTTATTCCGAACCGGATGAAATAAATGGATTTGATTTTGTAAATGAACAATAACAAGTAATGTTGAATAGTGAAATTAAACAACTATTAAATTTGAACGTAATTATTTAAATGACTCCACTTGTGTTATTTAAATTTAAGTAGATTTATAAAAACTTAAATTTAAATAATAAAATTGAATGAATGAATATATTGATGTTCCAAATCTATTGAAATACAAAATTTTCCAAAAAAGTTAGTTTTATGTCAAATTTGATTAAAATTTGAATTCAACCTTTTTCTTCTTTCTACATCTTTGAAATTCACAACAACAAACCTATTCTTCCCTTCCCAAAATCCAAACACATACTTCCTTTTGTCGTCACCCACCCAACAACCTTACACCCAACAGGGCCGGTCCTGAGTATTTGTAGGCCTAGTGCGGAAAGATAAATTTGGGCCCTTAATTATTTTTTATGAAATTGAAGTTAAGTCATATGTCATATCATTGTCATATGTCAACTAAATTTTATTATACTCATGACATGTTTAAAAACACAACTAGTAATAAGCAGAAACAAGAAATTTGAATAAATTTTTCTAACCTTTCTAAAGCAAACTTAACAAGTGTTGGATCTCATTCTTTCTCACTGAGCAAATTAATCTAAATTTGACATAAATTATATGAGATGAACATCATATAATAAGACACATTAAGAAAAAAAAAGATATTATGAATTATAAATGAAGTTAGTATACCTGCACAAAGATCATGGGCAAAAACAGACATCAATTCTCATTTAAAGTGACATCTTCTTGCATTTTTTGAAGCAAAATCATCGATAATATGCTCCACTTTGATATTTTTCAGCATATGCTTTTCAATGCTCAAAATTTCTTAGCCATTCAACTTATCTTGAGTCATACTTGTGCGCAAATAAGATTTAATTAACTTCAACTTTGAGAAACTCCGCTCAGCAGAAGCCACAGTAATAGGTATAGCTAACAAAACCCTGTAAGCAACCAAAATATTTGGAAACATGTCCATCTTCTTCACAAATTCCAAAACTATAATAGAATTCCATGGAATCTCACACTCATATGCTACACTAGGAAGCATTTCCTGTAATATTTGTAATTAAGAAAGTAAGCGTTTTCCATCAATATCGCAATAATCACCATGAGTCAAGGACTTTTCAAGTTTAACACGACATTCTTTCAATCCTTCATCATCCAAAGAAATCAACCGGGAAGCATCGAACAAAAAACCAAATACAGACTCGAAAATTTCCATTTGTTCGAACGTTATCTTCAACTGAGAGAGTGTCATATCAACTAGAACAAGAAAGTAACCAGTTCTAAAGTTCTCTGAAGCAGATTGTTGTTCTCTTTCCGTGTTTAGGATTCTCATCAAATTGTCTATTTCTTTTAATCCTACACTTTATTTGATAAACAGGTTCAATGTCCATTTCATCTGCAAGTTCTTTAGCATCAATCATAGCTGACACAAACCCATTTTCCTTATATTTCTCAAAGAAAGAAACCAACCCTTTTAAACTTGCAATTGCTACATCAAGACACATATCTTCAAATTGCAAATTTTTGCTCACCATATTGATTTCGTACAGAATTTCATGCCAAATAATTAAGCTCAATAAGAATTTAAAACTTGAAAATTCATTAGAAGCTAATTTTTCAGCATCTCAGCTTATTTTTGGATCATTAGAAACTTCAGCTAGTTTCATTAAAGCATCTCTAATTTTAGGAGCTTGAGTTCTTATTGCTTTAACACTTTCAATTCGACTTTCCCATCTTGTCACACATAGGGATTTTAAAATCAAATCATCAACATATTCAAGCAAAAGATGCCATCTTTTAGTGGAATTAGCAAAGACATTATATAATGCTTGACACGCTCCAAAAAACGATTTTCCTTTCACACAAGAGTTTGCCATATCTGAAAGTACCAAGTTAAGAGAATGACAACCACAAGGCATATAAAAAGCTGTAGGATTAACATCAAGCAATCTTTTTTGAACACCTTGATGTTTTCCCCTCATATTAGAACCATTATCCTACCCCTGTCCCCTTACATCATTAATATCTAAATCAAGAGAGCTAAGAGCAGCTTCCAATTCACCAAAAAGACCCAAGCCAGAAGTGTTCTCCATATTCAAAAACTCTAAAAAAATATTCTTCTATTTTTATTGGGTAGCTCACAATATCAACACATCTAATCACCAAAGTCATTTGTTCAATACGACTTGCATCAGGAGTACAATCAAGGATCACAGAAAAATATTTTGCTTCTTTTATTTTCTTTATTATGGCACTTTTGACACTCGATGCCAACATTTCAATCAAAACATTTTGAATTTTATGACTAAGATAATGATAATGAATGTCCCTATTTTGAATGAGTCTAAAATGATGTTTCATTACAGGATCAAACTCAGCTATTGACTCCAAAAATCCCAAAAAATTACCATTTGAATCTTCAAATATTTTGTCATGCGTCCCACGAAATGCCAAATTATTCATTGCAAGACGTTTAACAACAACAATTATTCTGATCATAACATCTCTCCAGTGTTCAGTGTCTTTTTTTATTTGCTCTTGCAATTCTTTATCAATAGTTTGATTTGTTTTCAGTCTAATTTGAAGTTCAGCCCAAGCTCTAAGGTTAATAAGATGTTCACGACCATCTTCATGTTGCTTAAGTTTTTCACCCAAATGCACCCAGTCATCTACTCCAGAACTTGCTAAATTGCTTTGTGAACGAGCTTTTTTCACAACTTTACAACAAAAACAGAACACTTTATCTAATTCCTTTGAGTAAACTAACCATTTTCTACCAAGAATTTCCCCATTTCTTAATTTTTGATCAAAATAATATGTAGAGAACCACCTATTGTACTTATCTTTAGGAAAATTGATATTTTTTCCCTAACAGGACCCTTTTCAACAAGCAAATCTCTCGTTTTATTATTTAATCCATCGCACACTCGAGGATCATAAATATTCAAAGACAGGGAACCAGGATCACTTGGATTAGTTTCTTCCCTATTTTCACTAATCATATTTTCAAACACATCAATTTCTTCTTCAATTACTTCATTTTCAGTCTCTTCATTAACCACATTCTCATCTTCTATAGAATTTCTTATAATTTCAGGCACTTCATTTTCAACATCAGGCACTTCTTTTTCTTCAGGTGGTTTGGCTTTTTTCCAAAGTTTTTCAAGTGATCCTTTAAGGGGTTTAATCTTCTCTTCTTCCTCTTTTTTTCGTTTTCTTTTCTCATGACCAGACATATGTTTTTTACTGAACATTTTCAACTTAAATTGAAACACCGAATGGGAGGATGAGAATAATAATAAAACCTGGATGAATAAACTAGTGTCACAATCTTTAGCCTCACCAATTTAACAAGAGGACTTCACGGCTCCACTAATCTTTACTGCACCAAGTACCAGCAACCAATTCCAAAATTGGAAGAAAAATAATATCATAGTTAAATTAGTTTCAAATTTCAATCATTAAAAAATAAGCATAGCAAAACTGCACCAAGTACCCCATGCATGCTACTGTTGCCGCCCTACTACGACCCCGAGCCATCCACCTGCTTGTGTATGTACAACGTGAAAACCCAATAAAACCCGACTTTACCAAACCCTAATTTCTAAAAAAATGGTACCCTAAGCATACCAGCCGTCCATGCACCATCATTTCCCTTCTCCCATGTCCATGGCCAAAATCCGCCCAACACCCCTACATGCGTAGCCGCGCCAAGCCTCTGGCCACCGACCCTCTTGCCCTCCTTCCCCAACCTGGATGAGAAAAACCTGTACCCTAATAAAAAAGGGCAAAACCCTAAAACTATGCTTCCCTCCCATGTGCAGCCTTCTGAGTCTGACCACATCCATGACAATCACCAACAACCACCCAAGCCCGCTTGGTGTTGCTGTTGTTGTGTTTATGTGTAAGGGTATGGCTGAGTTGTTGAGTGAGTGTTTATGTGTGTGTTGTATTTAAAATCAATGAATGTTGTAGCTTTAGGTAGTGGTTGGATATGAGATGTGTGAGGTGCAGGTTCAATCCTAAGTGTGGTCAGTTTGAGGTGTATTTCTGTTTGGTAGTATTTTATATGATGTATATATTTTTTTTTTCTTCATGCGAATATATATAGTATAAAATAATAGAAGAGGGTTGATTTGGAATTTGTGATTTGAGCTTAGGATGATTCAAGTTGCGATTGAATTCGTTGATTCAATCATGCCATATTAGCTCTCGTATCAGCTTCCATGTCCATTTCAGCATATGTCATCTATTTCTATTTTCACCACGCAAGGTGAGAATCCTCACTCACGAGTAGCATTTTCAATATTTAAATTGATATCATTTGAAATGACATATGAAATGTTAGAACTGTTTTTAAAAAACCCAATTATTTGTTTTCATACATGTGATACGTACACTTATGACATATATGACACGAAACTGGTTGTGATGATTTATGATGATATGGTTGGTTCATTTGAAATGTTATATTATTTGTTCTTATGCAGTAAGTTCACTGAATATTTGAAAAACCATTATGGGTTGAAATGATAAATACCTGGATCACTGTATATATTTTGGAGTTGGAACTGAAATTATTGGGATAAGGGTTGAAATGACAAATACCCGTAAACTTAATATTAAATGTGTTGATAATATATATCTATATCACTTGGCCTAGGTAGAAAATTATATACGGACACCGTTGGTCTATTTTGAAAAGTACTTTTTGAATTTACAAATATATTTTGATTTAATAGGAGTTAGTTCTAAAAATCTAAATGTAGAATTTTATTTAAACATATATATTTCTTTGAAAATTTAATAAAGCTTTAAATTTAGATTTTAAAACTAAAATTATATGTTTTAAAAATTTTAATGCATAAGTTAATATATGTTTTAAAATATAAACATAAGATTTTAAATTATAATATTATTTAGTTTTAAGATTGGAATAATATAAAATATATTTTATTAGTAAGTTAACGAACCTTTTTTTGGTAAGGCCAACCAATTTTTAAAGTGATTCGTAACACTTTTCTCATTACAGTAAATAATGAGTACAAAATAATACAGGGGATAGGCAGATTGCCGATCTGCTACATACATTTCCTAGACAAGTACATATAAGCACCGTGCAGGGTGAATAAAAATTGGAAACTAGAAAAACAATTACAACACAAGTGCTACCATGGCAGCCACACAATACATAAACAAATTGTTACGAACACAACTCTCAAGCTAGAAGCTAACAGTACAACTCCATGCAATCACAAAGGCAGCTACAAGCAAACACCCACGGCTAGCCAAATCTTAACTACGACCAACGTGAAACTACCTTATTACCTCACTTCAAAACAGTTATGTAGAAGCTGACTCACAGTCCAGTTAGCAACACAAAAAACGTGCAAGGAGTCTCCGTAGCAAGACAACTCTAACACTTCCTAGCTCAAAGTCGAGCATACTATATCCTCTTTCAAGAGTTGCACATGACCAACAGTGAAAACTATCAAGCCATCAACAATCACAAATCTCAATGACACAGCAAGGAGCTATCCAACACCAAAGGAGGCCAACGACCTTCACAAACCTGACAACCAGAGCACAGAAACACTACCAAGGAGGCAAGCACGCCAAAGACGATCAAACTCAAAACGCAGATCTAAACCAAAAGCACAACGTTAAAGAAAAAATAGCTCAAGGTGATGACACTCAACACAAACCATGTAACGACCTGCCTTTTTGACCGCTTCAAGTCGGTAATTAAACCAACTCGAACCGTTTAAAATGATAGATTATTATTGCTATGGGGTTTAATAAACCAAATCACAGACACAACAAAGCTGAATATCTCGCAGCGGAATAAATAAAATACAATAGTAGTTCATGAAGATACTATATAAAAATTTAAAATTTATACATAATATCAGAGTTGCAAAATAAAATACAGTGAAAGTCTAAATATAAGAATTTTTAATAAAAAGAAGAAATAACCAAAACTAATAGATAGATATGACGTCTTCAACAAGTCTCCAACTTTGAAAGGTGAAATCTTAATACTGCAATAATTAGTCTGACCCGAGCAATAATGCAAAAGAAAACAACTCGGATCAGGACTAACATTCTTATATCAGTGAATCAACTCAAGTGAAATATTCAATGGAATGCATTAGTAACTTAAAGGATGTTTTGGATTTCCATCCTCTAAGGATCCGTCGAACTAGATATCATATAATATAATACGCTATTATAATAGTGTCTACGGTTAAATATACTATTGAAAATAGCGTAAGCAGGATTACATTTTTACCCTTACACCGTTTATAATGCCATAGTCTATACAAAACCGTAAACCCACCATAAACTAGTGGCATTAGAGGGCACTCCATAGGTACGACACAAATCAAAATCGTAGGGGCTCGATCGGGATAATATTACAAGGCACACGAGGAATACCCAAAGCAGGATTCTACCGATGCACGCCCGGACCGGTGGTAACGCATAGCCGCGACTGCTGCCCACCTCGAACAACACTCCCATAATCAAGGGTGGCCACCAATCAATTCACAAAGTAATAGATATGGTTCGAAGAAGCGCATCCGATAGGAGGTGCGACCTCACTTAATCACGGTATAACACCTGTTTTAGTCATTTTAATTATGACCGGAGGTCAAGGACATCCATCATCGTTCTCTTACTTCGTTCCAGTAACGTTCGCAAAACCAACCTACTTCATTCTGAATTCTCCACTACGTACACAGTTGTTGAAGTGGTTTTCGATATTGGAAGAGAGTATGCCAATATCTGATCCCGGTCTCTTTAACAACCAAACATTTACATTTTCCATACCGTGGTCATTTATACTTGAAATCATATTTTAAAATATCATGAATCAGTTAACTCCAAATATTGGTTTTATAAACAATTAAGTTCAAATATTCAAATGTCATAAATTTTATTTCAACTGATTCATTATTTGGTTTCATTCAAGGTTTCAGATTTCATAGTTACAAATAGTTCGTTAACAAGAATTTCATTTGATTTTAAATTTCTATCACAATTATCGTTATTCAAAAATCTTCATACTAAACATTTCAGATCTAATAGCTTGGATCAAAAATAGACTTTTATTTAAAACAGTTAATTTAATATAAAATAGTTTAATCTAAAATAAGTATATTATATAAAATAATTTGGTTAAATAATTATAAAATAGATAAAATGGTTTAATATTTAAATAAAATAAACTTTAAATAGTTATAAGATGTTTAATAGTTAAATTAAATATATATAGTTATAAAATAAAAATTATGTAAAATAATCTAAATTAGTTTTGTATAAAATAATACTAGTTTTAAAAATCAAGTTTTAAAAATCAATTTATCAGAACTTCTCTTCAAATTAATTTCAACTTAACATTATATTCTAATTTCAATACATTTCAACCATTATTCAAGTTGGGTTTACATTTTATTACTTCAATCAAATTCTTAAAATTTCAAATTTACTTTACATCTCATTATAACAATTTCAAGCTTGTTAAATCTAAAATTTTCGATTTTATTCAATTCTAAATGTTTAACTTCAAGTATACTTAGATTCAAAGCATTTACTTAACAACTATTATCAAATCGACTTATTTAGTTTCATTATCCTAATCAATTTCATATAAACTCATTTCATCATTTTCTAAATCATATCTTAAATAAATTTGGCTTTATTTTGAAATTTCATTTCAATCAATTCAATAAACAAATTAATTAAGTTATAGTTAAATTCCAAAAATCTCGTTTACACTTTTCTTAATTTAAAGTACTAAGAAAAGTTATATTTATATTTTACAAAATCTATATTTGTACATTAAAATTTAAAATTTAAATAATATTAAATTATAATAAAAGATTAATTAAATTACTTATAAAATAATTTAAACTATTTAAATTTTAAAATAATATTATAATTAAAATAGCTTTGTACATCAGAATATATTTAAACTCAGAAACTATTTTCAAAAATAGATCAACGGTGTTCATATATAATTTTCTACCTAGGCCAAGTAATACAGATATATATCATTTCAATCCATAATTTAAATTCTTACGGGTATATATAACTTCAACCCGCAATCCCAAATTTCGCAAAATCGCTCAGGTTTATCGTTTCAACATATAATGATTTTTATATAATCTAATGTCTGTTCGTGTATATATCATTTCAACCAATAAAGAACTTGCAATATGAGAACAAATAATTAATATAAACTCAACAATCAAACATATACAAATCACATGTGCACATCCATATCATACATATCAGTAGTGTCAATAATGAGTGTTATATGTGCATAACATATGATAAGATTTTCTAAAACATTCATATACATTTCATAGCATTTCAAAAACGTTGAATTTCACTTCTATGAAAATGTAAGTCAAGTGCGAGATAAAATCACCTTTCGAAACACGGAAAAGAAGACAATAACGATGAAGGCATGATGAAAAATCTGATGCCATCCAAGCAAAACTCAAGGTTGATTCAAATGCGATACATCTCAAATTGGATCAGCAAAAAAAATCAAATGGAAGCGGAAAACAAACTCTCAAAACCCAGCACAAAAGTAAACACAACTCTTTAAATTTTTTTAAAGATACAAAGATTTGTAGACGTAAATAAAAGAGGGAAGAAAAGGGGAAAGAAAGGGCACTATTTTACTGTTGAATGAATTTTGAAAGATATGTAGTAGAGAAGACAAAGGAGAGAATAAATACATGATTTATTCCTAAGATGCCTCTTTGTATTATTCAAGTTATGAATAGGATAACTAAGGCTGAGGTGGCAATACTTATTTCTCATTCAAATTCAAAAGTAAATAATAAAAGAAAAGGGAATAAATGGAAAGGAATGAATGCATGTATGATTGCCTGACAATTACTGTCAGAAACTTGTGTGACTTTTCAAATTTCAAAACATAGAATATTAAAAATTTACAATTTAAGGAACATGTTAAATTAAACAGACACAAATAAGGTAAATGAAATGGCTAGATATATGCATAGACAACGTTAATAGTTTTGCAGGTTTTTTTGCTGTTGTCTTTGCTTCTTAATATAAAAAAAGAAGGGAAACATATATTAATATACATAGAGGTGGCTTGTTCTTGAAGAAAAATAATGATGGAAAAAAGGGGAAAGGGAAAAAAGTGGATGTAAATATAAGGAATGAAAGCACGCAAATGAAACATGATGTGAAAAATGGAATGAAGGAAATACATTAATAGAATAAAGGGTAACAAATTAATTGAATGAAGGAAAGAAATGAATGCATGGTTAATAAAAGAAAATAACTTGCATGAAACGTGAATGGACAAAGAAATTATCATAATTTTAAATTTCTTTGAAAACAATTAACCAGGAAAACGTTACTTTAAAATTGAGGAAAAGTTGCATGAGATAGAAGTGAAAAGGGAAAGAAGAGGAGAAGAAGGAAATATCTTGCATTATTTAGGAAAGCATAAATAAAAAGAATATGTCAATTTTGGAGGAGAAGAATGGTGTAGTATTAATTAAACAACGAAGAGAGGAGGACACTGAAAACAAATGCAGCTATTCACATTTCAAAATAAATTAATTAATGAAGGTTTGAACATGTAATCCCTGTTCCAAATTCCTAAACGTTACAATTTAAACAAATAGGGAAAGAATTAAAGACGATGGACAAAGATATATACATGTATGTATTGGAATTTATTTCAACTAGAATTACACATTATTTCCAATCAATCTTTTAGCAGAAAGTAATAAATTTCATTAATGACATCATAAATTTTATTCAAAAACCATTTTAAATTCAATAACTAAATTGTAGAAATTTATGGGATTTTACAATCTCTCCCACTCATACCTTTTCGTCCCTGAAAAGGAACGAGAAGAGAAATGGTAATTAAATAATTTACTATATTTAAACCAAATGGTTCACATCCATCATCTTACTTATATATATATTTTGAAATATATTTTTTAATCAAAAGTTAAGACATTTTCAAACATGTCAAAATATAGTGTAAGAAAATAGTTGAAACATTTTTCTCTTAAAATGGAATAGTTACATTTTTTTTTTAATATTTATGATTATAAATATCCTATTTTAGGTAATTTATTTATTAAAAATTTCAAGTACCCTCCCCCATTCATTCATTTATTAAATTTTAACTCTTATTCTTTTATGAATATCACACGCTCCACATACATAGTATGCAATCGAAACCGCGACTCTTATTGGATAATGGATTCCAACTGGCATGGTATGGGACCACCTTCCGACATTGTATCTCTAGAGAGGAATATACCGGGTTCAACGAGAACATCTTGCAACCCAGGCTAAACATGACCGACCCCTCACTTCGCTTGAGAGTACCGAATGTATTGTCACCAATGGTTGGGATCAGCAACCTTTTCCCGAAAGGGACAACATCGAAATATTAAAGAAGAAAATGGAATTTCTCTAGATCAGGTGACAATACACCCTACACTACAAGAAATTCTGCCTTTAGTTACAGTTTTTGGCGGCATTCATGCATAAGTGCGACTAAATATTATACATCCTTTCTTTTTGGTTTAATTCTAGGTTGCTTCTTTGTTTACACGCGGTCACGTTTTTCCTAGCCACCTCTTTCCATCCAGGTTTCATTTTTTTCCCTCTCTCCCCAATATTTCCCTCCTTCCACCAAAATTTCCCTCTCGCTAAATCAATTATCCTCCTCCTTCTCCCCAAATTTTCCCTCCTTCCACCAAAATTTCCCTCTCCCTAAATCAACTGTACTTCGGCTACTCCCCAAATTTTCCCTCCTTCCACCAAAATTTCCCGCTCACTAAATCAATTGTCCTCCGGATTCCACTTTGGTCATCAAACTATTTGTAGAATCACAGCACGTCATCATCAAATCATAGCCATCAGCTCATATCCACTTCGGTCGTTGAAACTTCTTCCTTCCTCCTTGTTCACAAGGCCTAAATCTACATATCGAGGTAATCGATGTAAAGATTATTGATTTGAGTATTTTCATTGTTAGCTGTAAATATTCTTAATGATCGAATCTACATTGCAAGAGTTAATAAACTTACTAAAATTAAACAACAAGCTTCATGCTTGACCTTAAGATGATTAGTGATTAAATGGCGAAATTTTTGTACTGTACGTTCTTATTTGAAATTTTCAATCACCAGTCTATTGGTTTGTTCAGTACAAAATACTATTAGATAATCAGATTGTAAGGAGATTGTCGGTTTCCCTCCATGCTGAAAAGCACGCTCTTTTTCCATTTAATCATGTTGTTTGGACGGAAAAATGAAGGAACATACTATCAGCATAGTGTTAAAGTAATTTCAAGGTTTGGAACTATGCATGTTTTCAGATGGAGTCACATTATTTTGGTTAATCACTCCTCTCCTATAGAGAACTTGCTGATATGGAAAGTCATTGTGGATGCTCTTTTAATTAAGACCAAGCATAAAAACTTTGGGATAATTGAGGTGACAGTTGTCCCATTGTGTGTTTTCTATTTTAATATGCTTACCCTTGATTTTATAAAAGTTTAGGTTGCATGCCGTCTAAAACACGATTTTTATGAACTATTTTGTGTGGTCATCTCGTTTAGCTGGATTTCCTCTTCACTCCAGTCCCACATCCAACCTATTCTTTTTATAATCAATTGACCCACTCCAATTAGTATCTTGGTCATTCTGGATTTCGCTAACTTCAATATTTGAACTGGTATAATGAAACAGTGCATTTTTCAAGAAAACGCGCTCGGTTTCGCTTCTCTTACGACATTTGTGGCATCTAAATCCAATCTGGTTATCAATGTTTTCATCCATAAGGGAAAATGCATCGCCATGGAACCAATCTACATTTTTTCATATAAACAAGGGCAAAGATGTTACAGTTCTCCTTACAATGGTCTAAAGTCATCACCCTTTCAACTATGGTGGTGAATGATACGAAAGACTGTTACAAATAGTAGATACCATCGGATTGTTATTAATTTATGTTGGTTAAAATTAGAGCTTTAAACTTAAATAAATATAATTGTGACAAAAATCATGCAATTAAAGACAAAATTAGTGGCCATAAGGATGAAAGTTAATCAATAAATGGGAACATAGATGATCTGGGAAAGCTGCATGGTGTGCCTTCAAAGATTATTTAGTTATAAATATGAAACAAACGTTGATATATTTGGTGTATACTCTTATGACCCCTTTAACCTAAATAGTTCTTATCACTGATCATTAGATGATGGGATTCCACTGTGACGTAGCAGGTTATCCACAGATTATTCCATTATTTAGAACAAGTGAGATTTCCTGGCATTTGAGAAGCTGCGTAGTGGTGCAATTTCTGTTTTCCCTTTTAATTTATAACGTGACATTAAAATATATCCAAATTATTATTGTGTTACAAGGAGCTTCTTGATAATATATATACAGTATTGTTTGGAGATTGTGCTTTTAGCCGAGTTGTTCATCCATATGTCCATGTTAACTAGTGGTTTATGCTTTATTATGGAGAGAATGGTAATATTACAAGGTTAGCTTGGGATAAGTGATATTGATGATATATAAGTAGATTCATTAAGAAAAATAAAGATCATGTCACATCTGTTTTGTAAATAACATCTTTTTTTTAATATATAAGAGGAAGCCCAGTATATGACTGTAAAGTTTTCATTTCGCTGTAACAAATTATGTAGAAGGTCGAGGGTCATGCTTTAACCATCGGCCACAATTAGCAACTAAAATTATAACATTATTGCTTATTTCATTTCATTTCATATATTGTATACAATTAATAATTTTAGTTAGAATTATCATTTTGGCAAGCAACACAAAGCATGCATATTCAAAGTTTTCAAGATCTTAAAATCAACAAGATCATTTAGGATATTTCATATATTACTTAACATCTTATTTCTCCAAGTTTGAGTAATCAGCGTTACTTTTAGTTCCTTCATACGATGATAATATTTACCAAATTTGCACATTTTGCAGTTTAGAAAACTAAAGTAGTTTATTTACTAACAAATAGTTTTAATGATACACGTAAATGGCACTTTGATGTTCAGAAAAAACTCAAAAAAAATAAGTACCTAAATTTGAATATGTGCATTCTCATGTTCACAATTTCATATAAAACAAGTTACTGTGAAAGACTTAAAAAGAAGTTTAAAACTTTAAAGTTATAACTTTAGACTCTGTTTGGATCATATTTCTGTTGATTGATACATGAACTTGTAAATTAATTTCATCCCAATACTTTAGGGTGTGGATATGTAGGCAATAAGGACAACTAGTATATTAAATTAACAATCAGATTACGTTATTCTACCTTCGCTGAAGTATTAAGTTTGACACTTGCAATTTGCTGACATAACAACTTTAGTCAACCTGAGATGATATCCATATGAGTCATTTTCTTGAAATCAATCAATGAGCAAGATTTTAAGGGTTGGTTTAGCCTGATTTGACATGAAAATATTACAGGTTAGAAAAATTATGTAGAAGGAAGCAAACAGAGGAGAGCTGGAAATAATTGTCACTGTAGCAATTAGCAAACACTGTCAACTTCCTAGTTTAAGTCAACTGTAGGAGACCGTGGCTCAAAAGGATTTCTTTTATTGCACACTCTTAGTGGATTAGTTGCAAGGCATGCTATTGGAGGTTGTATACACCTCGTGACGGAAATAGTACTAACTTCATTGGAATTGCTAGTGATAAACCTGTGAAGTTTGTAGCTGTGGCTACACCTCCTCTTGGATCAAGACAGGTTTGCCTCAATCCCAATTGAGATTATGTGTGTAGGCTCTGTTTTTATCAAGATGTATGTAACATAAAGAATCAAAGATTATTTGTGTATACTCTTTTTTTAGGATTGTTCTTGTCCGTGTCTTATATATTGATTGATTGCACACAAGCAAAACCATGAATCAAAAATGGTCTTGATATAAGCTCTAGAGCAGTCAACATATACATGTATGAAGGTTAACTTTTCTCAAGCATTTGTTCGAAAAATCAAAACATATATTGGCTAATATTAAATTCCCATAATTTTGTTACTTCTGTATCTTCTTTCAGCGCATTCCAACCCTATCTGGATCAGTTAAATATTCATATAATTGGTTCCGGTTGCACAATTAGTGTTGGAAGTTCTAAAGATGTTTACATGGTAGTGTTAGCTGCCATCTCTGAAACGGTAATTTAATTAATGTATATTTTCTCTGATTAGTTGTTCAAGAATGATTACACATTAAGACAATGATTTTAATACACTGCTTTTACATGTTATTGCAGTTGTAATAGTTAATTCAAATTTTGATCCTGATTTGTTTTTTGGTCGTTTATTTGTTTCTAATTGTTGGTAAACTATCTAGAATAATTAAAATTTTAGCGTAGTGAAGTCATGTATCTTTTTAATGTGTAGTGAAGTTATGTAAGTTCACAAGATTAGTCACTATTAGTTAAGGTATGAGTACTTTCATTTTTTGTAGATATTTTCTTATTTGCATTAGCATTGATATTTGGTATCTTATTCTTGATTCAAATTATAGCATGCGTTATATTAGGTACTTTGCAATTTCCATCTAAAAAAACAAAGATTTGGTACCATTCAATTTCTGTAACCACTAAGAAAACTTATACGGGTATGAGTCAATTGCAGATGAGCAAACGACCTTGTGACAGTTTTGTCTTTTTAATGGCTTTGCGGTTATATTCGATTATGCAGGCATCGTTACAATAGTTTTGTTGGAGCAGTAATCTGGTTTTTTGATGAGAACGTGTGGATACAAATGTATTACAACAGTTTCGGTCGGGATGCTTGCAGTTCAACTGTACACAATTGTTTGGTTTCCTATTTTTACATTCATAAATTTGTTCGCAAAACGTAGATAGGCTATTATTATGCTAGTGGAATTTAGATGCTATGATTATCTACTAATTCAAGTGGAGTATAATTCAGATAGAAAGGTTGGTAACTGCTCAAGAGAGAAAATCACGCTGAAATGTAAAACGTGGGCATGTTACTAGTGATCAGGAAGAGAAAGCTATAACTATTTTCAGCTTAAAAATAAGAAAGCTATGATTGGTTAGTTATTTAGGTGCTTGTTATAAATCATATCATATAATTATAACCTCCATTTATTTATTAGTTATGTAAATTCAGAGTGGTAAAGAAAAGCAAAATTGCAGGCAGCTTCAAGTACTATGTACATGGAAGCAAACTACTGCTTGTAGCACAGACTTAAGTTGATTTCTACTATTGAAGGTAATATATTGGAAACATATTGGTGGTAATATATTTACTGTAGCACGGACTGTAGGTGGTTTCTACAATATGGGAAGAGGGGATGCAGACATGCTTGAATTTTATTTTTGTGCTTTCCATCGCCATCTTGCATAGAAAAAACTAGAATTTGTATCCCCACATTGTAGGCAGGTAATCTTGCTTTTTTGTTTAAAAAATTCATGTTGACTTTTAAAATTCTCTTTACTTAAAGATATACATCCAGCAGCTTACTACATAAAGTTCATATACTACAATCAGCTCGTAGCCCAGCGTTTAAGGACTTGCACCGTGGTAATAGTGGCGCGAGTTCAAAACCCAAAATGACATGCTAATAGTTTACCATGTGCATAAGGAAATGACGTGTTGGTAAACGTGGAACACAGGGTAATTAAACCCTTGCTCCAATGCAAGTTTGCATAAAATATTTGAACATCCAAATGCCAACTGAAATAGAATTATACACAAGTATGGAGCTAAGGATTCCATGGTGACCATTTTCTTGTATTTATGTTAAGGAGTTCAACATCCTGTGTGTATATAAAGATATGTTGGAGTGGAAGTTGGTATAAAAAAAATTCTTAGCTGGTTAAAGTTTTAAAGATGAACTATTTCTCTAGATGTGATTTACAAGCAATGTAGTTATTATTCTATTTACCAAGGAAGTTTCCATATAGGTCAGAAGTAAATGGTTAAAGTCTTAAAGATAAACTCACTTTTTTTTTAGTTTTTATTCATTTCTAACACGTGGTTGGTTCATCTTCTAGTAAAGGAATTTAGCTGTAATATTTTTTTCACTCAAAAGCCTTAGGAGTCATTGATTTGGGACAATGAGGCATATTTCTTTGTATTAAAAAGTGTAGCTGCATTTGCTGCTCATCGAAGTAATAGTACAATCATAACAGTAACTGTAACACCCCGTGAATTCTATAATGTTAAGCTTCACAAATTAAAGTATAATTAATTATAAATGATGGAATCAAGGGAGATGGGTTACACCATTGCGTTCGTCTTGAAATTCTCCTTGAGATAGAGTCCAAGTTTGCGTAAAACGGATATCGTATGAAGAAGATATGGACGAACGAAGTTGGGCAGAAAAACCAGAAAACGGGTCAGAATGCACTGGCGCACTTGGGAAGTGCGCCAGAACAAAGTTGAACTGGCGCACTTGGGAAGTGCGCCGGTACATTTTTAGCCTGGCGCACCTGCCAAGTTCGCCCAGGTCAGAATGACCTGCTGGTTAGGTCCTGGCTGGCCTGGGTAGCGTCTGGTCGAATTTTGATGCTTGGCTGAGTCACTAGGGCTTACGTGTCACCTCTTGATTGGCTCTTTGAACTTTGTATGATCTAGATTCCTCCTATCTTCATCTGACGGCTCAAAACAATTTAAAATTCTATAAAAACAACTCAAGTCTAACCTTAAATTCACACAAATAATAGAATACAAAAGTCGTCATGCTGCTGGAGAGGAACTAGGAATGGCCGTCAATTAGAAAGCCTAGAGACAAGCCAACACTAAAGCCTAAGAGACGAATCAAATTAAAGTTTAATCAAATCAATCAACGCAATGTTAGTCTACCCAAAGAAGCGCATCTCGGTTTCAGAATTCAAAATTCAAAATTCTGCATTCGTTGTAAGTATAGTGACCTTTCAGAATATGAATAAAAACTGTGATGTGATTCGATGTAAATGAAAATAGAATCGTGTTGTTATATCGTATAAATTTTGTGTATTGTAATGGTTCTATCATGACTTGTGTATTGATGTTTGTGGCATAAATTGATTGATGCAAGCCTATTGAACAATTGTATATGAAAACAATGGCACTTGCAAGTTTGTGGCAGAAACTAGAAATTGATCCCTTTTTGTATATGTCGATGGCATGGACTATGTATATTCCCTTAGTCTAAATTAAAATTTATGTAAGCATGTTATAGACCTTTTATGCCTACATGACCCAAAACCTATGATATCATTCTTATGTTTATTGGCAAGTATAATTAGATCTATGTTTGCAAGTATAATTGGATCTATGTTTCATAAACTATGCAAGTTCATGTTTATTTGCAAAATATAACTGGTTCTATGTCAAACATCGTTTGGGTTTCATAAACTATGCAATTTCATGTTGAAATAGGCTATATGATCAGATGTAAAAATTGTACATGTTTGATGAATATATAACATGCTAGTTTTGTGGTCGATATTATGCCAAGTTAAACATGTTTAAACACAAGTTTGTATTTGCCTAAGCTATGCCATTTCATATGTCACCTACTTAGTCGTACTTTGATTTGAATGCAAGTTCACATGACCCATGTTATATGTTAGTTGAATCGCCAAATTTCAAGTTCATGCGCCATACACCTTTATGTATTACATGTTCTTGATTTCCCCTTTTCCTCACGTTTATAAAGTTGGGCTGAATTGTGACAAGCCCAACACATGTTATAACGTTGCGAACAAATGGGGGTAATAACGTTGGGTGTAAAATATGAAAATATATGTTGGCATGTTTGGCACATGCCTATGATTATGACACATAAGCGGTATGAATTGAAATACCCAAAAATAAAAGATATGACATTTACATATAGTTGAGAAGTAATAAAATATGTAAATTTAGAAAACACGATATGCTTAACCCGAGGTTGGATTGAGTTGTGATGTAAACCTGTCCGGACCCGCACGGCTGTCCAGTAGTCACAACAATACCTATCCAATGTGGGTGGTTAAGCATTGAGCCCAATAAGGACCCGAGGTTAGACTGAGCTACGGTGTAAACCTGCCCGGAACCGACCGGCACATCCAGTAACTATAGCAATACCTTTCTATTGTGAGTGGTCTAGTGCTCCTAAGAGGCTAAGGACAGATGGTAGGGTTAAGTCAATTATAACACTTAACCAAATTCAACATGTTAACAAGAATTGATGGGTGGGGTTAGGTAAGTACAGACACTTAACCACTTAACATGTTTGACTAGAAAATCCTGGTAACGAGGGACCCGTTTCAGCAGTAACCCAAAGTTAAGGCATTCCCTTTGTGAGTGACCTTAATGGAGGCGGGGTGTTTCACTTGGTATCAGAGCATAGGTCTACCAGACAAGATAATAGTTTTTGAAATTGTTTTCAAAAAGAAAGTTTAAAGAAGCATTTTTTTTATAAAAAGTATTGTATTTATAAAAAGACAAAATCCCCCAACGCCATGTTCCCTATCTATCCCTCTCTATCCTTCGTTTTGAATTTTCCCTTATGTTTCAGCATGTCTGGGGACCTTACTCCCCAGCTACAGACGCTTTTACTCCTCCTCCTCCTCTGCGCGAAACAGCAAGCGGAAAAATTGCAGAACAAGAAAACGGATAATGGTCAAGGAGGAAAGGACCACAAAAATAATAACAAGACACGTTAGAAAAGGAAATGTTATTTCTGTGGCATTGTTGAGCATATAGTTCAGGATTGTAGAAAGAAGAAGATGAAGATGGGGGCATGCTTTCAGTGTGGTGATATTGGACATTTCAGTAAGAACTGCCCTAAGAAGCAAGGGCAAGGCCCGCAAGCAGGACCTTCTGGGGGTACCTCTTTAACTTCTTCTCCTAAACGCTTTGTTTTATCTTGCTTATCTTCTCAATCCTATCTTGAGAACGAGGTAGAAGTATTTCTGTAGGGAGTGTAGCCTATCTTTATGATCATCCAGTTCGTACACTTTTTGACTCTGGCGCATCACACTCTTTTATTTCATCTGCCTTAGTAGAATCGATCTGCATCAAGACACTAGTATGGTAGAAGATCCCTTAGTATTTCAAATCCAATTGGGGGCTCCGCTTACTTGTCAATGGTTTGTTTGGGTTTGAAAATCTCTATTCTCAGCGTTGAGTTTAGTTGTAGTGCCTTTGTTTTGGGCTTCTCGGGATATGGTTTGATCTTAGGCATGGACTGGTTATCCAGTAATAGTGCCATTCTTGACTGTGAGAAAAGAGTAGTTATACTCTTGACTCGGCTTGGTAACACTCTAGAAATTTCTTGTAATCCCTTGAATGTTATTATGCTTAGTTATCTAGAGTCGCTTGATGCTTCTGATGAGAATTTGCAATCAGTTAGAGTAGTCCAGGAATATCCGGATGTCTTTGAGGAAGTGAAAGGCTTACCTCCGAGGCGGAAAATAGACTTCCGCATATATCTTGTGGATAACGCAAAGCCTGTAGCTTTACCTGTCAGACACATGGCTCCAAGGGAGAGAAAGGAGCTCAGTAAGCAGGTTAAAGAACTTCTCGAAAAAGGGTTCATTAGACGGAGCATTTCGGAATGGGGTGCTCCAGTGGTGTTCGCAACCAAAGCAGACGGTTCGCTTCGCCTTTGCGTCGACTATAGGAAGTTAAACAAATTGACCAAGAAAAATAGGCACCCTCTTCCCCGAATCGATGATTTGTTTGATCAGCTTGTAAGTGCGACGGTCTTCTCCCAACTTGATCTGGCAACTGGGTTCCATCAGCTAAGAGTAGCTGAAGACAGCATTGATAAGACAACGTTCAGAACCCCAGACGGTTTCTTCGAGTGGCTTGTCATGCCTTTCGGCTTGACAAACGCACCTGCTTATTTCGTAGACCTAATGAGCAGGGTGTTCAGAGAATTCCTCAACAAATTTGTGGTTGTCTTCGTAGATGATATCTTAATCTTCTCAAAGAGTGAGGAAGAACATGCTCAGCATCTGAAAGAAATCATGGATACTCTCCGTGCACATCAACTAAAAGCCAAATTCTCCAAGTGTCACTTCGGGAGAAAAGAAGTAAGGTTTCTTGGGCATATAGTGTCCAAAGAAGGGTTGGCTGTGGACCCCGCGAAAGTGGTGACAGTGCAAGATTGGAAGACACCAAGAAATGCAACCGAAGTTCGAAGCTTTCTTGGGCTAACCGGTTTTTATCGAAAGTTTATTAGGGATTTTGCGAAAATCTCAGCCCCACTCACAAGGCTAACAAAGAAGAATCTGGCGTTCACTTGGGATTTGGACTACGAGTTTGCTTTCCAACGATTAAAAAGGGCTCTTACAACAGCCCCAGTTCTAACTCTTCCTGATGGAAGCAAAATGTTCACAGTATACACGGATGCATGTGGAAAGGGACTAGGCGCTGTTCTAATGCAAGAAGGAAGGGTAGTAGCTTATGGCGGGAGACAATTGAAAGTTCATGAAAAGAACTGCCCAACCCACGATCTTGAGTTGGCCGCCATCGTCTTTGCACTTAAGTCTTGGCGCCATTATCTCCTAGGTGAGAAGTTTGAATTATACACTGACCATAAATCGTTGAAATATCTCTTCTCCCAGAAGGATCTTAACTTGAGGCAGCAAAGATGGATGGAGTTTCTTGCCTCGTATGATTTTGAAATTTCCTATACTTCCGGAAAAGGCAACGTGGTAGCAGACGCGTTGAGCCGAAAGAAACTGACCCTAGGCCCTCTCTTTGTGGAAAGGCAAAACTTGGAGTATATAGCCAGTTTTAACTTTAGGCCCTCCTCAGATTTTGTACCGGGTTTGTTAGCATCTCTCGAAGTACGCCTTACTCTCTTGGACTCAATAGGGGCTGCACAACGTGAAGACCCTCAGCTTGTTGATGTGATTGATAAACTTATTAAGGGTGAGACTTCTAGTCACCTCAGTAGATACGCCATCGATGATAAGGGTTGGCTGAGACGAGATGGAAGATTATGCGTCCCACAAGCAAGGGAGTTGACAAAGAAGGTTCTCGAGGAAGCGCATCATTAAAAGATGACTATACACCCTGGCGGTGATAAGATGTACAAGGATATAAAAAGGACTTTCTTTTGGAGTGGCATGAAGCAAGACGTGGCAGATTTCATTTCTAAGTGCATGACCTGCCATCGGGTCAAGGCGGAACAAAAAAAGCCTGGAGGACTACTTCACCCTCTAGAGGTCCCCACAGTGGAAGTGGGATAGCATTTCACTGGACTTCATTGATGGACTGCCTAGGTCGAGAAGAGGCAACACTAGCATTTGGGTAATAGTGGATAGGCTTATTAAAAGCACCCACTTTATACCTATCAAGAGTAGAAGGACTGTCGCATCTCTAGCATCTCTTTATCTCAAGGAAATAGTTCGACTCCATGGGATACCCTCCAGCATTGTTAGTGACCGAGACCCTATCTTCACGAGTGAGTTTTGGCGGAGTCTGCAAGAAGCTGTAGGCACGCAGTTATGTTTGAGCACGGCCTATCACCCCCAAACCGATGGCCAGACGGAAAGGGTGAATAGAGTTTTAGAGGATCTTTTAAGACTTTGCGTTCTTGACTTTGGAGGGACGTGGGAGGATCACCTTCCTTTAGTGGAATTTGCCTACAACAACAGCTACCAAGCTACCATCGGCATGGCACCCTTCGAAGCCTTGTATGGAAGACCGTGCAAATCACCAACTTGTTGGTGAGAGTCTACAAATAAGTTTATACTTGGGCCAGACATGATTCGAGAAACTTCAGAGAAAGTGGACTTGATACGTAGGAGAATGAAGATAGCCCAAGACAGACAGAAATCCTACGCCGTCAAAAGAAGGACCGACCTTGAGTTTGAGGTTGGGGACAGGGTTTTCCTTAAGGTATCCCCTTTAAGGAACGTCGTTCACTTTGGATCCACAAGAAAGCTTGCACCAAGATTTGTAGGACCGTTCCCTATCATCGAGAAGATTGGGAAAATGACTTATATAGTAGATCTGCCTGAAAGATTGGCCAGAATTCACAACGTCTTTCACGTTTCTCATCTCCGGGAATGTCTACATGAATCAGCGGAAGTGGTGGAGCCAAGCATTCTAGAAGAAGCCGAAGTGGAATGTGAAGAAACTGTGAGGAGAGTTCCAACTCGAATCGTAGGAACTGAAATCAAAAAGCTACGCAACCGCGAAGTGAAGCTCGTTAAGGTTCAGTGGAGCGACGCCGAGGAAGACGCGACTTGGGAAACTGAGGATAGAATACACGTTGCCTACCCTCTTCTTTTTTAGGGTACATCTTTAACCTCTTTATTTCTTCTTATGTTGTGCTTGTATCTATCTTTTTAGGTATATCTCCTCGATATTATCCTTTATCCTTAGGTAGAAACCCCTTTGGATGTAAACATGTATTTGAAACATGTTATGGTTGATGGCTGCAAGTGGTTGCTAGTGGTTGCTCGTGGATGCATATACACACACAACCTAGGTCTTAGATCGGCTCAATCACTTCATACTGCATATGCATATATGTATTCTTATTTGTATATGGTTGAAAACTTTGATATGTTGTCATATGGTCGTCGCATTTGTATGAATAGTTGTGCACTCATGTAGAATTATGAGTAGGAAAAATTTGCATACATAATGGATTCATGACACTTACATGATTCGCATTAAGGAGGTCAACTGAATCAGTAGACCGCCTGATTTCCGCATTAGATAAGGACATGTACACACACTATGCATATGATCATGAAGCATTAGAAGTCTTTTAAGGACAGTGGACGCCTGTGTTTGTTGGTTGAGTAGATGGACTGTTGGATGGTAGGATATACATTCTTCCTAACTTGAAGATTTCGGGCACGAAATCCTTTTAAGGGGGGAGAATGTAACACCCCGTGAATTCTATAATGTTAAGCTTCACAAATTAAAGTATAATTAATTATAAATGATGGAATCAAGGGAAATGGGTTACGCCATTGCGTTCATCTCGAAATTCTGCTTGAGATAGAGTCCAAGTTTGCGTAAAACGGATATCGTATGAAGAAGATATGGACGAACGAAGTTGGGCAGAAAAACCAGAAAACGGGTCAGAATGCACTGGCGCACTTGGGAAGTGTGCTAGAACAAAGTTGAACTGGCGCACTTGGGAAGTGCGCCAGTACATTTTTAGCCTGGCGCACCTGCCAAGTGCGCCCAGGTCAGAATGACCTGCTGGTCAGGTCCTGGCTGGCCTGGTCAGGGTCTGGTCGAATTCTAATGCTTGGCTGGGTCACTAGGGATTACGTGTCACCTCTTGATTGGCTCTTTGAACTTTGTATGGTCTAGATTCCCCCTATCTTTATCTGACGGCTCAAAACAATTTAAAATTCTATAAATACAACTCAAGTCTAACCCTAAATTCACACAAATAATAGAATACAAAAGACGTCATGCTGCTGGAGAGGAACTAGGAATGGCCGTCAATTAGAAAGCCTAGAGACAAGCCAACACTAAAGCCTAAGAGACGAATCAAATTAAAGTTTAATCAAATCAATCAACGCAACGTTAGTCTACCCAAAGGAGCGCATCTCAGTTTCAGAATTCAAAATTCAAGATTCTGCATTCGTTGTAAGTATAGTGACCTTTCAGAATATGAATTAAAACTGTGATGTGATTCGATGTAAATGAAAATAAAATCGTGTTGTTATATCGTATAAATTTTGTGTATTGTAATGGTTCTATCATGACTTGTGTATTGATGTTTGTGGCATAAATTGGTTGATGCAAGCCTATTGAACAATTGTATATGAAAACAATGGCACTTGCAAGTTTGTGGCAAAAACTAGAAATTGATCCCTTTTTGTATATTTCAATGGCATGGACTATGTATATTCCCTTAGTCTAGATTAAAATTTATGTAAACATGTTATAGACCTTTTATGCCTACATGACCCAAAAACTATGATATCATTCTTATGTTTATTGGCAAGTATAATTAGATCTATGTTTGCAAGTATAATTGGATCTATGTTTCATAAACTATGCAAGTTCATGTTTATTTGCAAAATATAATTGGTTCTATGTCAAACATCGTTTGGGTTTCATAAACTATACAAGTTCATGTTGAAATAAGCTATATGATTAGATGTAAAAATTGTACATTTTTGATGAATATATAACATGCTAGTTTTGTGGTCGATATTATGCCAAGTTAAACATGTTTAAACACAAATTTGTATTTGCCTAAGCTATGCCATTTCATATGTCACCTACTTAGTCATACTTTGATTTGAATGCAAGTTCACATGACCCATGTTATATGTTAGTTGAATCGCCAAATTTCAAGTTCATGCGCCACACACCTTTATGTATTACATGTTCTTGATTTCCCATTTTCCTCACGTTTATAAAGTTGGGCTGAATTGTGACAAGCCCAACACATGTTATAACGTTGCGAACAAACGGGGGTAATAACGTTGGGTGTAAAATATGAAAATATATGTTGGCATGTTTGGCACATGCCTATGATTATGACACATAAGCGGTATGAATTGAAATACCCTAAAATAAAAGATATGACATTTACATATAGTTGAGAAGTAATAAAATATGTAAATTTAGAAAACACGATATGCTTAACCCGAGGTTGGATTGAGTTGTGATGTAAACCTGCCCGGACCCGCCCGGCTGTCCAGTAGTCACAACAATACCTATCCAATGTGGGTGGATAAGCATTGAGCCCAATAAGGACCCGAGGTTAGACTAAGCTACGGTGTAAACCTGCCCGGAACCGACCGGCACATCCAGTAACCGTAGTAATACCTGTCTAATGTGAGTGGTCTGGTGCTCCTAAGAGGCTAAGGACAGATGGTAGGGTTAAGTCAATTATAACTCTTAACCAAATTCAACATGTTAACAAGAATTGATGGGTGGGGTTAGGTAAGTACAGACAGTTAACCACTTAACATGTTTGACTAGAAAATCCTGGTAACGATGGACCCGTTTCAGCAGTAACCCAAAGTTAAGGCATTCCCTTTGTGAGTGACCTTAATGGAGGCGGGGTGTTTCAGTAATTCTTGACTTTGCTATGTTCCTGATTTTGGATAAGGGACACGTGCATGTAAGCTTGAAATTCACTTCTTCAATTTTGTTAGAATGTATGTAACGCCCTCTAGTGGTATAACTTTATTGATTTAGTAAACAAATTTTCCAAGAATTTTTTGTAAATCTTTGTAAGTGAGTCGTATGTATTTTCGATAGGATTTTTGAACTTTTATTTTAAACTTGCAACAAGTTTGCAAATATTTCATGATAACGTGCATTGAAAAGAACTGGAGTCACAAGAAAATTGGTAAATTAAATGGCGCATAAACTCTTTCTTACATATTGGAGTATTTTTCTATTTTCATTTCATGTGTATATTTTCTATTTTCATTTCATGCACACACCATTATAACCATTATGGGCACAGAGTAATAAGGCACTGTGTGAGTAGCATTTTACTATAAAAAAAATTGTGTCACATTAACTTTTATAATAATTTTGTTCTGGTATCATGAGAACATGTTTAAGGCATTATATGTTGTCAAAATTTTGTGTGAAAAAACATATTGCTTTTTATGAACAAAACACGTTGCATATATCAATTATTTCTTGATTCAAACAAAATCAACAAGTTTAGGTCTTAAATTTGCATATATCAGTTTTTTCATTGATTTAACAATGTAGGTTGAGTTTGTGTGAAGTGAAAGGAACTCATGTTTAATATTGTTTATGTGCATATCTGAATTTTGCAATAGAATAAATTATTCATAGTTGAGTTCTATTAATATTGTTTATGTGCTTGTTTTAATAATAATCAATTAACATTGTATATAGGATATTAGATTTTCTGGAGCGAAGACCATCAGCAACAATGGACATGACTTAAATTGTTGTATGTATTATGTTATTTGTTAGTATTTATTGTGTAAATTTGTTTTTGAATTCTTGTGGTATGTGAATTTGCTGATTTTGTCAAATAACTATTATTTAAATTGCTATGGAGAATACTTATGTAATTAATGTGTTTTCATTTATTTGAATATAATGATTATATGATTGATTGATTATTGTTTCGTTGATAATTTTAATATGAATATTAAACAACTAGTTGCTGGAAATATTATAAGCAAATAAGAGTATATAGTAGCATTCAAAATATGTTACGAAACAATCAATACCTTTTAGTAGCGTTTTAGAAAACTTGACAAATGTAACATAGACAAATGTAACATACCACCTAAATATTTAGTGACACAAAATAAATTCTACAGAAAAGTTTTAGTTGCATAAAATAAACGCCATAGAAAAGGAAAAAGTGATTTGCATACGGACCTTCATCAACATTTCAAAAATGCAACTACTATAACCAAATGGTAGCGTTTATGTAAACGCAACCGAAAAAAGCAAACTTTTAGTTGCGAGACCTGTAGTAGCGTTTATTAAAATGCTACCAAACTGTTTTGGTAGTTTTTTCAAATGCTACCAAAGGCGTTTTCTGGTGTAGTGCTACTTGGTTGCAATCCACTTAACCATGCGACCTACCTGATTTTATACCATTTCCCGGTTGCGAGGCTTGAGGTTACAATTACTTACCTTTCATTGATAGCACAATCACTTTGAATGCCACATTGTCAGATCTGTTAATCACTAATTGATTTGAACAAAGATATTCTGGATATTATGCTAAGAGAATAAATTCTCCACCACCAGATGTATATTTGTACAGACTATGTGACGGCCCGCCCCGCACCAGCCGGCATTTCCTCCGAAAGTGCGCTGTACACATGCCCGACTAGCACGGAACGGTCGCCAAAGAAAAGAAAGAAGAGAATGAACTAATAAAGAACCTGTAGAATGTCTCACAGCGCATGAAATAAAATATAATAGTAACATACTTTGACATAAAACAAGCGAGATCGTGCATAAGCTGCCGACTAAACATCATAGCAGCAGAAAATCTAAATACAGCTTATGATCCAATACCATTATTGCAACTTTGTAAAATACTGTCTCTAAAGCAAAAACAAAGGAAGGGTACACTACTGATGCCCAAAGTAGTGACCAGCAGCGACACATGGAGAATATCTATATACCATACGTGTAAGCCTCCTGCTCGTCTCCGGTACAGCTACTCGTGCATAACACCTAACCTGTCTCTAGTCTGTTCGTGAGAGCACCCAGAGTAATAAGAAGAGACATAAAACTATGGGTCAGACAAAAAGTCTGGTATGAGCGATAAGCAGCTAAACAGAACAATAACAGGTATACTAAACCATACCTGAACCTGGACCTGCAACCAAAGAGTTAGCACTACATATTGTACAATACTCTAAGGTGCCATTGAACAGTTGGTGTAAAGATAACGGGGGTGAGGGTGTGCATGTCATAGTGATGACAAACAAATCAAACATAGCAACCATCCTCACATCTCTCACTCAGTGCGTAAAGCGTACAATGTCCACCACTGTCAATCACTAGACCCATCGAAGTAGTGACGGAGTTCGACTTGTACAACTACTACTACCAAGCTTACCACATGGAGTCATGCCCAAATCTTTACAAATGACCCCACTTCATTGGTCTGTATCTCTTTAGTCATACCTAGGCCGCTGTGGCCCTGAATCCGTTCATGTACTCCCTACACATAGTGATCCAAAGTCACAGACATCGACAACCCCTTTGCACACGTCCCGCAACAAAGCCCAACTCATGAAGCCGACTCATTGGTTCCCATCTGGATCCTGAGTCCTACTTCCTATTTGGACTTCCTTTGCATCTCGGGTTTTGGTCGAATTGGAGTTGGTCTTCGAAAGAGTCGTCACGATGAGGTAAAAGTATACATTTGGTTCGGTTCGGTAGTCCCGACCCGGTTCGGTTCGGTGGTCCTGGCTCATGCCTTGATCAGTGCTCCATTCCTCCTCGGTTCGGTCCTCCAGCTGTGGTTCGGTTCGGATGCCCTATGCCTGGTTCTGTGGTTTCTCCCTCCTAGATGTCCTGATCTGATCCGGTGCTTTGCTCCAACTCCAGCTCCAAGCTTGGTCCTCCGATCCGATCCCGCTCCCTGGCTCTAGTCCGATCCGATCTCCACGCCCTTGCTTTCGATCCGATCCCCTGTTGGTCTCACCGATCCGATTCCCTGCCCAACTCCAACTCTAAGAAAATGGCCTTCCTTCTCGCCAAGCCCCTTATGCTAAGTTCCAATCCGAATCGAGTCCACTTGCCCGGTTCTCCTATCCGATCCGAGCCCAATAATCCGATCCGGTTTGAAACCCTGCATATTTCCTACGACTTTCCAGTGACTGTTTTACGCCATACGACGGCGTTTCCGACCAATCTAACAGTTCTAATCAATCACAAAACATACCATACAGTCATGGCAACATAGAGAATCAACCATAAACATCAAAACAACAACCATAGCATGTAAATTGGATCAAACATAGCCAAAATCCCATATTTTCCCTTAAGCATGTTTAAGCAAAACTAATGATAGGATTAGCAAAACTTAACCAAATTAATCCAAATTCCTAACAGAGGTCTAAAAAATTATTTTTGAATTTATGAATATTTTTCCAAAATATTATCATGCCTAATTTCGTTAATCTTCACTAATTACCCTTAATTAACCGTAGTCAGTGCAAAACTATGCAAATCACTCACCTTAGCCACAAATAAAACCTTTAGAACTGAAACTCTACTATTTGGGCGCGAATACCAATGCAACACAGCAGCTCTACCTCGATTCTTGTGCTAATCCGCCTTGATTTGAAGTTGCTAAGCTTAATCCTTGATTAGAAAGTGATTTGGAGGTGTTTTAGAGGTTGGAGACATTGTTAGGGTTTCTAAGAGGTAAGTGGCGGCTAGAAAACTGAAATAGAATGAAAACCTAACTCATTTCAGCCTGCCCATAACCCTAATCCCGAAATGGGTTATGGGCCCATTCACTAATCACCCTATTTGGCCCGGTTAAGCAGTTTTTCACCTTCCAAACCTTATTTCAGCCATATCTCCCAAACAGTAAGTCCGTTTTTCACATGTGACCACTCTACGGAAAGGTAAACCATCATCCGAAGCCGATGGAAGTGGTTTTAGGTCAATACTCCTTTCCAACCAGAAGTTATGGCCAAAACAGTATCGGCCAGGGGCTAACAGTCATTTTAAAGATCGGGAAAAATCATGAACATGGGAAATGACCCCAATAGTCGTCTCCCAAAGTTACATGACCATACGACTTCGTATGTGAAGGAAATGAATATTCTACGATCCTTCGATGCGTAGAATGCGGGTCGTTACACTCTCCCCCCCTTAAGAAATTTCATCCCCGAAATTCCTTAACCCAAAACATACAAAGGATCCCGCCTGCCTACCAGCCACATACAACAATCAAACATGCAAAACAAACAAACAAACAAACAAGCCTATCCTGGCATGTGGAAAGACTAAATCGAAGTTAAAATCTTACCAGGCGAAGAGTTCTGGATACGTTTTCCTAATTCTCTCCTCTGTCTCCCAAGTACAGTCATTCTCATCCTCGCCCCACTGAACTTTGACTAGATTCACTGCTTTCATTCTAAGTTGCTTCGTATCATTCCCAACAATACGCATAGGCTTGCGGTTCTCAACCGCCTCAGGTTCAACCTCGATATCATCCAACTGATCAGGTGAAATAGTCATATCTGGGTCGTGTACGAACTTCCTTAACTGGGAAACATGAAATACGTTGTGAACTCCTGCCATCTTCTCTAGTAATTCAACTTTGTATGCCAAATTCCCAATTTGCTCAAGAACTGGGAATGGACCAACAAATCTTGGTGCTAACTTGCCTCTCCTGCCAAATCGTATCACGCTCTTCAACGGAGAAATCTTGATAAACACCAAGTCGCCAATGGAGAACTTTAATTCTCTTCTCCTTTTATCAGCATAACTTTTCTGCCTATCTTGGGCAACCTTCATTCGCTGTTGGATAATCTTAATCTTAGCTGAAGTTTCTCTTATCACATCGGGTCCAAGTACAAACTTCTCACCAGTTTCTACCCAACATGACGGTGAGTTGCATGGTCTTCCATACAAAGCTTCAAACGGAGCCATACCAATCCTGGATTGATAACTATTATTATATGCAAACTCTACTAGATGCAAATGGTCATCCCATGATCCACCAAAATCCAATATGCAAGCTCTCAAGATATCTTCTAACACTCGATTCACCCTCTCTGTCTGTCCGTCGGTTTGAGGATGATACGCGGTACTGAGATGTAGTTCTGATCCTAACGCCTCTTGTAAGCTCTTCCAAAATCGACTAGTGAACAACGGATCTTGGTCACTCACAATGCCTTTGGGTATTCCATGAAATCTCACTACCCACTTTATTTACAGTTCCGCTAACTTAGTTGCTGTCTTGTTTGACTTGACGGGTATAAATCTTGCACTCTTAGTCAATCGGTCCATAATCACCCAGATGCTATCATGGCCCGATCTAGTCCTTGGTAACCCATCAATGAAATCCATTGACACTTGTTCCCATTTCCATTCTGGAATTTCTAATGGTTGTAAAAAACCACTAGGCTTCTTTTGCTCAGCTTTAACTAGCTGGCAATTCATGCATTTTGATATAAGCTTCCCAACATCTCTTTTCATCCCTTCCCAGTAGTAGGTATGCTTCATATCTCGATACATCTTGTTACCACCAGGATGTATGGTCAGTTTTGAGTGATGACATTCTCTAAGCACTTCATCTCTCAATCCATTGACATTGGGTACAACTAGTCTTCCATTCTTTCTAAGCCATCCATCTCGATCAAGCCCATACTTGTTCCTACCTCCGTCGATTCCCATCTTTAACTTTGAGATGATTTCCAATAGGTTAGGATCATTCCTCTGAGTGGAACCAATCCGCTCAATCAAAGTGGGTCTGATCGTCAAACTTGCTAACATTTCTGGATCCAATTTGCACTTTGGTCTGAAATCATACCCAGCGATGTACTCCAGTTGCTTCCATTCTAGAAACATAGCCCCTAAACTGGCATGTCTTCTACTCAATGCATCAGCCACCGCATTGCCCTTTCCTGGTGTATATGCGATGTCGAAATCATATGAAGCCAAGAATTCTAACCATCTTTGCTGTCGGAGATTTAGATCTTTCTGAGAGAAGAGACACTTTATCGATTTATGATCGGTAAACAACTCGAATCTTTCTCCCAAGAGATAATGTCTCCACATCTTCAGTGCAAACACGATCGCTGCCAATTCCAAATCATGGGTAGGGTATCTTTTCTCATGCGGTTTCAGTTGCCAGCTTGCATAAGCTACAACCCTACCTCCTTGCATCAATACAACACCTAGTCCGGTACCACATGCATCTATATATACCGTCATTTCTTCATTCCCCTTAGGAATGACTAACACTGGTGCACATGTTAACTTTTCCTTTAGCTCTTGAATGCATTCTCGCATCTTTCGTCCCAGACGAAGGCTTGATTCTTCTTGGTCAACTGAGTCAACGGTGCTGCTATCTTGGAGAAGTCTTGGATAAACTTACGATAATATCCAGCTAATCCCAAGAAACTTCTTATGTCCGTTGCATTCTTGGGCGTATACCAATCTTGTACCGTAGCCACCTTCGCAGGGTCCACGGCAATACCATTCTCTAAAACAACATGGCCCAAGAATCTCACTTCCCTCCTCCAAAAGTGACACTTAGAAAACTTTGCTTTTAATTGGTGTTTTCTCAACACCTCCATTACCATCCTCAAATGTTCCTTGTGTTCTTCCTCTGTCCTCGAATAGACCAAAATATCATCCACGAATACAAGGACAAACTTATTCAACTGATCTCTGAATACCCTATTCATAAGATCCACAAAGTATGCTAGGGCATTGGTGTAATGACCCACATTCGTAGAGGGTATTATAATTAATTTATTTAATTATATAAATGGTGAATAAAAGGATTTAATGGTCATGGAATTAAATAATGATGAATATTTAATTTCAAAATAATAAATTAAATAATATATTTAATTCTGAAATAAACAGAATTGGCTGAAATGGTGTGAACTGGATCATCTGTGATATTTAATTCAGCTTGGAATTGAATTTGAATAACAAATATATTTTATAAACGACAGTTGAACGTATAGTTTATAATATAATTATAAACGAGCTTGAAATGGCGCTGCAGGTCGTAATTTGGCGATTTGAACTTCAACTGAATGTACAGGATTCGTTTTAAGCCGGATTTCTGTGAAACAAGAAACGTGTGGAGCTGGTGGAGTATATCTTTCTAGTGAAGAGAAAAATCGAGATTTCATCGTGTAGATTTTGATTTATGTCCAAATCAAATTTTAGAAAAGTCACCGTGGAATTCCTTTATAATTTATAAAGGAATTATTTATATTTTAAAAAGGAATTTCAATATAAATCGAATATCGGGTTGACCCAGATTGAAATATCGAGTTTGAAATTCATATAGGAATATTCTAGAGCTGTATGGTATTCCACTGTGAATATATACGATAATATTTATTTATAAATATTTAATTTAATTATATTTAAATATATTTATATATTTAAATGGGTCATTCAGAGCTTTAAAAATAACCGGTTTTGCAAACGAAGTCGGAATTCGATGAAACTAATTTTTTTGGATCCGCAATGTCAAATAGTTGTTAAATTTCCAGTTTCGTGATTTTTAGAGTCACTGTATGGCCGTACGGATTTTTAGAGTGAGAAACAGTCAGTATTTCGATGGTTAAAAATACGCTGTGTGAGCAAACGAAGTCGGAATTCGACGAAACCAGTTTCGTTGGGACCATAATGTCGAACTGTATCTGCATGTCCCGTTTCGTGATTTTTGGGTATCGAGTGTGATCACACGAATTTTTAGAAGTCAAAAACGAGTTAACGATGGAGAATATACCGGGAATATTCCTTCTACGAAAATATCTAGATATTTATTTTTCCTATAAATATAACATCTAAATCCTAATTTAACCTAATTCATTCTCTGATTTGCGCCGTCGGTTTGTTCTTCTTACAGAAAAAGAATGGCAAGCAAATAAATCAAAGACAAATCAAATAAAATCTTATAAATCATTAGATATATATATACCAACTCATTTTGAGAAGTTATTCAATACTGTATAGTTTTTGTGGGGATCGAATGAGGTAGGGCTCGCTGTATTTAAGAGCAGCGTGCGAGGTGATTTGCTCATGAGGATTTGAAGCAGTGTTTGGCGAGCTGGGTATTGATTTTGGGGTTATTGAGGGATTTAACATTTGGATGCAAAGAATTAGGGTATTCGGTAGAATTAAAGGTCGCTGCCTTCCTGAGTTCGTCGAACTGAAGTGTGCGACGGATACCAGATGATGGCGTCGAGCTACAGGTTGCGGGTATGAGATGGGAGAGGAAGGTCTAAGTGGAATTTTAGTATATTTAGTTTGAATTTTAGTATTTTGGTGGAGAAGGATTTGTGCATGGAAGAATCTGAAATTGGTGAAGTGTTGTGCAGTTTTGGGAGAGCAGCGTGTTTGGGGGAGAAAGGGTACTGTTGATTGCGGGTGTGGTATTGGGCCAAGGTGTTGTGGTGAGGCCCGTTTGACTTTTTGACTTAAGTTAGTTTATATTAAATTGTATATAACTTGTTATTATCATAACTTTGTCATACGAAAACGAAACTCAGCGAAACTGGTCGCGTTCGGATCGTATGGACGACGACTACCAAATGGGACTGATTGGAGGTCCATTGGAGCTCATTTGAATTTATGGTGAAATAAATTGTCAGAATCAAATCAAGCGACAATTATCGTTACTTAACGATGATAGTCCAAAGTGAGTAAATCTCACTAACTCTGAACAGTTTATAATTTCATGTTGTATTTTTGGAACTGTTAAATATTGGCTGATTGACTGTGGGTTGACTGTTTGATTGAACTGCTAGTCAGTAAGTTGAATTTCTATATTGATTCTATTTAACAGAATATACCATATGGAACTGAAAGTGATGTTATCTATATTGTTTAACATCTGTGATGCAGGGAAACAGATTGGAGGAATCCAACTGGATTCCTCAACAGTTATTTTATTGTTTTCATATATTGTGATATATGATGTGATTTATAATCTGTTGTCGATTATGTGTGTTTGGACGATATTGATCATCGTGATTTGATATGTTGAATACCATAACATACCGAAATGTTGATAAGGAGGAATTTGTCAAAGTGATATTTGAAAATAAAATATTTATAAATGGAATATTTATAAATAATAAATATTTATAAATTGGAATATTTATAAATAGGAGATATTTAGAAAAAGGGAAAACGTTATAAAAAGGAAACTGTTATAAGAAGGAAATCATTTTAAAGTGGAGAACCGTTACTAAAAGTAAATCTTTAAAATGAATAAACGTTGTTAAAAGGGAAATCTTTATAAAGTGAATAAAGGAGTTAAATCGAATATGGTATTCGAAAGGAGTTAAATCGAATTAGTTATTCGAAGGGAGTTAAATCGAATTTGGTATTCGAAAGTAGTAAATCGAATTAGTTATTCGAAAGGGGTTAGTCGAGTTGAGTAAATTGAATAGAGTTATCGAATATTAGTTTATTCGAATAGAGTTAAAGGAAAAGAGTTATCGATTTATAGTTTAATCGAAAAGAGTTATCGATTAGTTTAATCGAAGTGAGTAATCAAATATAGTTTATTCGAAAGGAATTATCGAATTTGGTTATTCGAAGGAGTTATCGAATTTAGTTATTCGATGGAGTTAATCGATTAGAGTTAAAGCAAATGAGTTAATCGAATATAGTTTATTCGAATAGAAAGTAAAAGGAGTTAATCGAATATAGTTTAGTCGAATAGAGTTAAAGGAGTTATCGAATATAGTTTATTCGAAAGGAGTTAACTGAGACGAGTTAATCAATAGCGTTAGTCCAATAGAGTTAATCAAATAGCGTTAGTCCAATAGGGTAAATTGATAAGGGTTAATCGAATAGAGTAAATTGAATAGAGTTATCGAATATACCTTAAAGGGAGGAGTTATCGAATAGAGATGTATTCGAACGAGAGTCACGTAAGGAAGTGTTAAAGGGTTAAAAGATGAACTTGCCCTATTTCGAGATTTGAAATGTTGTTCAGTTAAGGTCTGAGAGGTAGTTATACCCCAACTTGATTGACTTTGTTTTAATTTAGAAATGGGTAAGGTTCGAGAGTGAAAGTGGTTAGGTGAATTTAGTAAATAAGTATAGTGGTTCGAGTTGTCGTCGCGATGTTGATTTAAACATCTGTTTAAATCCAAGTAAAGAAGATTTGGAAATGTTTTCCAAATAGAATCAGAAACATAATCAAATATTGAAATAGAAAATATGAATATATATATGTATGATTGATGATTGGGTGATAGAATTTCCATCTGGAAATAATATCGTTGTTTGCACACTTGTTTTCTTTGATGGTTAAATCACAGACTATCGAAGTTTTGACCATTTTAACGTTGTTAATATGGAGAGACCGGTTGGATTATTATCCAAAGAACCACTCTGTATTGGCATAAGCGTTGCGAATCATATATGCCAAAGGAAATTGAAGACGGAGTTATGCAAGGGCTATCCTGTTAACAGAATAGTGCCTTCGGTTCATCCTGTTCCTGGATGACTTGTATGGACGGATGTCTGACAGAGTATTTCCAGACGATCACGTATATTGATTTCTCCAACCATACCAAGAGTGGAAGTGGAGAAGGAAACTTCTTTTAGCTAACACATAATGTATGGTTGAGGATGTCAATCGGTGATTTGATGGATCTGACGATGTGGAATTCAAAGTGAATCTGGTGTGATGATAAAGCGTAGCTCCTAGCCTTACAACCGGTAAATGACTGAAATCGGGCAGGCAACATGGCTAAGTCGGTCGCACCGAAGTAGGGTGTATAATCACCTGATCTAGAGTTTCATTTATTTCCAAAAATCTATTGTTGATGCTATCCCATTCGGGAAACGGTTGCTGATCCCAACCGTTGGTGATATACATTCGATACAGTCAAGCGAAATGAATGGTCGGTCATGTGTGGCCGGGTTGCAAGAGGTTCTTGTTGAATCCAGTGTATTCCTTTCTAGAGGTACACTAGCGAATGGTGGTTCCATACCTTGTCATAGTTGGAAATCCATTACCCAATACGTGCTTGCGATTTTGATTGTATACAATATATGTAGAACGTGAGATGAAAGCGTTTCTGCTAAATGATTATTATATTGTGGTTGATAGACATTATTATAATATCAAAAGGTTTTTGATATAAAGATGTTTTGGATTTCATAAGGGAAAAACCCGTTCCGTTATACGGCGTGGTCTTATGAGATATCATTTAATGGCTCAAACCGTTTTTAAACTGTTTTACTCATACCAGTCCCATGACTGACCCGGAGTTTATTTTGTTGTTTTCCCTAAACTCTTGGGTGCCTAATTTTGTACGGGCAGTCAAGTAGTCGGGATTTACAGATATACTGGAAGAGCTTGGAGCAGGAGGCTTCAGGATCATATAGTTATAGTTTATTTCCGCTGTGTTGTAAGTGTTGTACTTTGATAATGATGTATATTCAAGTACAAATGTATATTTCAAGTTATGTTATATAAATTATATGTTATTCGTTCCGCTGTGAGGTTCGTGTTACTCTGATGTTGTGTTCTTCTTCTTCTTCTTCTATTCTAAGTTTCTATCTTATCTATCCTCACCCTCTAATTTCTTTCATTAATGACCGGTATTTTTCGATGTTTGGTTAGTCGTCATCGTGTTTATGTCGATAACCAAAGTCGACAAAAACCCGGGTCATTACAATTGGTCAGCCTGAATGGCATGACCAACCACTCATAAAATCCAGACGGCGTCCGAAATGTCGTTTTAGCTATACTCTCAGCTTCCACTCTAAGCTGATGAAAACCTATCGCGAGATCCAACTGAGAAAATACTCTCGCGCCACTCAACTGATCAAACAAATCATCTATCCGCGGTAGAGGATACTTGTTCTTTCTCGTCACTTTATTCAACTCGCGGTAGTCTACACACAAACGAAGGGAACCATCCGCCTTGGTAGCAAATACAACTGGTGCTTCCCATTCAGAAACACTCCTTCTGATAAATCCCTTCTTCAAAAGATCGCTGACTTGCACCCCGAGCTCTCGCTGCTCCCTTGGTGCCATACGACGAAGTGGCATCACTATAGGTCTAGCATCTTTCACTAAATCAATACGGAACTCAATCTCTCGGTGTGGTGGAAGCCCGGTCACTTCCTCGAAGACGTCCGGATACCGGCCAACCACGGGCAACCCTGACAACTCACTATGCGGGATATCGAGGGAATTTAGAAAACTAGCCATTACCCCATCACCGGGTAGACCACCAAACACTACCCTCCGCCCATCATCCGCTCTAGCTGTCACCAAAAAGCCCTCAAAGTCTACCACCACCCCGTATCTTTGGAGCCAATCGACTCCCAAAATAATGCCAAACCCAGTAAAGCCCAAAACAAAGCAATCACAAACAAACATGCATCCATGACTCGATAAGACCACATTACGACAAATCATGCTAAGGTTAGTCGAACCACCAATCAGGTTCATCACTACTAAAGGCCTATCGACAATCTCGGGCTCCGATCCCAACCTATCTACCAGGTCACTAGATATGAAAGAACTGGAAGCTCCGGTATCAAACAATACTCGAACAGGAACATCATAAACAAAAAGCATACCTTGAATAACGACATTCTTTCCCTTCTCCACCGCAGTTGGGGCATTCGACGAAGAAGGAATAGCATTAAGGGCATATGCTTTCACCATCTGCTTTTCTTTAGGGGGTTGCAGACACTTATCCTTGTGATGTCCCACTTGGCCACAGTTGAAGCACTTCCTATCCGCTGGCTTGGCCCGACACTCTTTGGCATAGTGGCCCTTCTTACCACAGCTGAAGCACTCAACATCTTGCTTATTCTTTTTCTTCTGGCCATCATTGGTCTGATTCTTCTTTCTCTTATACTGAGAACCATTCTTGCCTCCACCGCTTGCTTGCGGCTTTGGCTCATCTGCAGATGCGACCTCAGTCTTCGACTTAGGGTAAAGACTCTCTGACCTCAATGCTTTCCCCACAATCGATTCAAACGTCTCATCGATATGGTTAATAAGCTTTTCCCCCAAGTAGTGATCCAAACCTGTTATAAACTTCTCATTCTTCTTCTCGGGAGTGTCAATGAGGGATAACCCATATTTTGACAAGGTATCGAATTCAGCAATATACTCCGAGACAGCTCTTCCATTTTGCTTAAGCTCCAAGAACTTCTTAAACAACACTGATTTCTGAGCAGCCGGAATGAACTTATTGCTAAAGCGAGCCTTAAACTGATCCCAAGTAATCTGATCCTCGGGAGTAGCTGCCTTTATAGCATTCCACCAATTCATTGCCCGTCCTTGCAGCTGACAGGATGCTAGCCTTCTCTTCATTGCATCCTCGATACCCAAGTCTTCGAAGATACGCTCACAGCTATCTAACCAACCCTGAACATTCGTGGCCGATTCCGTTCCTTGGAACGGCTTCCCACCAAGACTAGTATAGTCCTTGTTCAGCTTGGCGAAATCGGTCCTAGGCGCCTGCACTATTGGACCACCACCATTACCAGCATTGGGAGCTGCCCTCTGCACATCCTTAAGCATCTCTCTCATGAGGTCAGTAAACATCGTCCCCATGTCAGCAGCATTCCCATTATTGGCTCCTCTACCGGCACCTCTTGCGTATCGGCACATCGTTCAATCTGTAAAGAGAAAACGATTAACCATCTCCATAGTGGTGCCAGTGCAGTGCGACTTTATTCTTAACTATACTAATAGTATATATATATAGCTTTTGAAAACCAAAATGATCACAAATACGCGCTCTCATATACGTATTATCTCTCCCTGATGTCTTTCCCTAGGTTAACTACGCAACCTAGAGCTCTGATACCAAGTGTGACGGCCTGCCTCGCACCAGCCGGCATTTCCTCCGAAAGTGCGCTGTACACATGCCCGACTAGCACGGAACGGTCGCCAAAGAAAAGAAAGAAGAGAATGAACTAATAAAGAACTTGTAGAATGTCTCACAGCGCATGAAATAAAATATAATAGTAACATACTTTGACTTAAAACAGGCGAGACAGTGCATAAGCTGACGACTAAACATCATAGCAGCAGAAAATCCAAATACAGCTTATGATCCAATACCATTATTACAACTTTGTAAAATACTGTCTCTAAAGCAAAAAGAAAGGAAGGGTACACTACTGATGCCCAAAGTAGTGACCAACAGCGACACATGGAGAATATCAATATATCATATGTGTAAGCCTCCTGCTCGTCTCCGGTACAGCTACTCGTGCATACCACCTAACATGTCTCTAGTCTGCTCGTGAGAGCACCCAGAGTAATAAGAAGAGACATAAAACTCTGGGTCAGACAAAAAGTCTGGTATGAGCAATAAGCAGCTAAACAGAACAATAACAGGTATACTAAACCATACCTAAACCTGGACCTGCAACCAAAGAGTTAGCACTACATACTGTACAATACTCTAAGGTGCCACTGAACAGTTGGTGTAAAGATAACGATGGTGGGGGTGTGCCTGTCATAGTGATGACAAACAAATCAAACATAGCAACCATCCTCACATCTCTTACTCGGTGCGTAAAGTATACGATGTCCACCACAGTCAATCACTAGACCCATCGAAGTAGTGACGGAGTTCGACTTGTACAACTACTGCTACTACCAAGCTTACCACATGGAGTCATGACCAAATCTTTACAAATGACCCCACTTCATTGGTCTATAGCTCTTTAGTCATACCTAGGCCACTGTGGCCCTGAATCCGTTCATGTAGTCCCTACACATAGTGATCCAAAGTCACAGACATTGACAACCCCTTCGCACACGTCCCGCAGCAAAGCCCAACTCATGAAGCCGACTCGTTGGTTCCCATCTGGATCCTGAGTCCTACTTCCTATTTGGACTTCCTTTGCATCTCGGGTTTTGGTCGAATTGGAGTTGGTCTTCAAAAGAGTCGTCACGATGAGGTAAAAGCATACATTTGGTTCGGTTCGGTAGTCCCGACCCGGTTCGGTTCGGTGGTCCTGGCTCATGCCTTGATCAGTGCTCCATTCCTCCTCGGTTCGGTCCTCCAGCTCTAGTTCGGTTCGGATGCCCTATGTCTGGTTCGGTGGTTGCTCCCTCCTAGATGTCCCAATCTGATCCAGTGCTTTGCTCCAGCTCCAGCTCCAAGCTTGGTCCTCCGATCCGATCCCGCTCCCTGGCTCTAGTCCGATCCGATCTGCACGCCCTTGCTTCCGATCCGATCCCCTGTTGGTCTCTCCGATCTGATCCCCTGTCCAACTCCAACTCTAAGCAAATGGCCTTCCTTCTCGCCAAGCCCCTTATGCTAAGTTCCAATCCGAATCGAGTCCACTTTCCCGGTTCTCCTATCCGATCCGAGCCCAATAATCCGATCCGATCCTGTTTGAAACCCTGCATATTTCCTACGACTTTCCAGTGACTGTTTTACGCCATACGACTGCGTTTCCGATCAATCTAACAGTTCTAATCAATCTCAAAACATACCATATAGTCATAGCAACATAAAGAATCAACCATAAACATCAAAACAACAACCATAGCATGTAAATTGGATCAAACATAGCCGAAATCCCATATTTTCCCTTAAGCATGTTTAAGCAAAACTAATGATAGGATTAGCAAAACTTAACCAAATTAATCCAAATTCCTAACAGAGGTCTAAAACATTATTTTCGAATTTATGAATATTTTTCCAAAATTTTATCATGTCTAATTTCGTTAATCTTCACTAATTACCCTTAATTAACCGTAATTAGTGCAAAACTATGCAAATCACTCACCTTAGCCACAAATAAAACCTTTAGAACTGAAACTCTACTATTTGGGCGCGAATACCAATGCAACACAGCAGCTCTACCTCGATTCTTGTGCTAATCCGCCTTGATTTGATGTTGCTAAGCTTAATCCTTGATTAGAAAGTGATTTGGAGGTGTTTTAGAGGTTGGAGGCCATTGTTAGGGTTTCTAAGAGGTAAGTGGCGGCTAGAAAACTAAAATAGAATGAAATCCTAACTCATTTCAGCCTCCTTATAACCCTAATCCTGAAATGGGTTATGGGTCCATTCACTAATCACCATATTTGGCCCGGTTAAGCAGTTATTCACCTTCCAAACCTTATTTCAGCCATATCTCCCAAACGGTAAGCCCGTTTTTCACATGTGACTTATAATGACCTGAGATTTTGTCGACTTTGGTTATCGCTATAAACTCAATGACGACTAACCAAACATCGAAAAATACCGATCATTAATGAAAGAAATTAGAGGATGAGGAAAGATAAGATAGAAACTTAGAATAGAATAAGAAGAAGAACACAATATCAGAGTAACACGAATCTCACAGCGGAACGAATAAATATATTTCATAACATAACTTTGAAATACAAATCTGTACTTGAATATACATATCATTTATCAAAGTACAACACTTACAACATAGCGGAAATAACTATAGCTATATAATCCTGAAGCCTCCTGCTCCAAGCTCTTCCAGTATATCTGTAAATCCCGACTACTTGACTGCCCGTACAAAATTAGGCACCCAAGAGTTTAGGGAAACAAACAAATAAACTCCGGGTCAGTCATGGGACTGGTATGAGTAAAACAGTTTAAAACAGTTCAAGCAGGTAATCGATCTCATAAGACCACGCCGTATAACGGAACGGGTTTTTCCCTTATGAGAATCCAAATTAGCTTTATATCAAAAACTTTTGATATTATAATAATGTCTATCAACCACAATATAATAATCATCTAGCAGAAACGCTTTCATCTCATGTTCTACGTATATAGTATACAACCAAAACCGCAAGCACGTATTGGGTAATGGATTTCCAACTATGACAAGGTATGGAACCACCTTTCGCTAGTGTACCTCTAGAGAGGAATACACTGGGTTCAACAAGAACATCTTGCAACCCGGCCACACATGACCGACCACTCATTTCGCTTGAGTGTATCGAATGTATATCACCAACGGTTGGGATCAGCAACCATTTCCCGAATGGGACAGCATCAACAATAGATTTTTAGAAATAAATGAAACTCTAGATCAGGTGATTATACACCCTACTTCGGTGCGACCGACTTAGCCATGCTGCCTGCCCGATTTCTGTCATTTACCGGTTGATGAGGCTAGAAGCTATGCTTTATCATCACACCAGATTCACTTCGAATGCCACATCGTCAAATTCATCAAATCACCGATTGACGTCCTCAACCATACATTATGTGTTAGCTAAAAGAAGTTTCCTTCTCCGCTTCCACTCTTGGTACGGTTGGAGAAATCAATATACGTGATCGTCTTGAAATACTCTGTCAGACATCCGTCCATAAAAGTCATCTAGGAACAGGATGAACCGAAGGCATTATTCAATACATCCATCTGAGACACTGTTATCTAAGACTTATACAATAGCCCTTGCACTTTACTCCGTCTTCAATTATCTTTGGCATATATGATTCGCAATGCTTATGCCAATACAGAGTGGTTCTTTGGATAATAATCCAACCGGTCTCTCCATATTAACAACGTTAAAATGGTCAAAACTTCGATAGTCTGTGATTTAACTATCGAAGAAAAACAGGTGTGCAAACAACGATATTATTTCCAAATGGAAATTCTATCACCAATCATCAATCATATATATATATATATATATTCATATTTCCTATTTCAATATTTGATTATGTTTCTGATTTTATTTGGAAAACATTTCCAAATCTTCTTTACTTGGATTTAAACAGATGTTTAAATCAACATCGCGACGACAACTCGAACCACTATACTTATTTACTAAATTCACCTAACCACTTTCACTCTCGAACCTTACCCATTTCTAAATTCAAACGAAGTCAATCAAGTTGGGGTATAACTACCTCTCAGACCTTAACTGAACAACATTTCAAATCTCAAAATAGGGCAAGTTCATCTTTTAACCCTTTAACACTTCCTTACGTGACTCTCGTTCGAATACATCTCTATTCGATAACTCCTCCCTTCTAATAAGGTATATTCGATAACTCTATTCAATTTACTCTATTCGATTAACCCTTATCAATTTACCCTATTGGACTAACGCTATTTGATTAACCCTATTGGACTAACGCTATTGATTAACTCGTCTCACTTAACTCCTTTCGAATAAACTATGTTCGATAACTCCTTTAACTCTATTCGAATAAACTATATTTGATTAACTCCTTTTACTTTCTATTTGAATAAACTATATTCAATTAACTCATTTGCTTTAACTCTAATCGATTAACTCCATCGAATAACTAAATTCGATAACTCCTTCGAATAACCAAATTCGATAATTCCTTTCGAATAAACTATATTCAATTACTCATTTAGATTAAACTAATCGATAACTCTTTTCGATTAAACTATAAATCGATAACTCTTTTCCTTTAACTCTATTCGAATAAACTAATATTCGATAACTCTATTCAATTTACTCGACTCGACTAACCCCTTTCGAATAACTAATTCGATTTACTACTTTCGAATACCATATTCGATTTAACTCCCTTCGAATAACTAATTCGATTTAACCCCTTTCGAATGCCATATTCGATTTAACTCCTTTATTCGCTTTATAAAGATTTCCCTTTTAACAACGTTTATTCATTTTAAAGATTTACTTTTAGTAACGGTTCTCCACTTTAAAATGATTTCCTTCTTATAACAGTTTCCTTTTTTATAACGTTTTCCCTTTTTCTAAATATCTCCTATTTATAAATATTCCAATTTATAAATATTTCTTATTTATAAATATTCCATTTATAAATATTTTATTTTCAAATATCACTTTGACAAATTCCTCCTTATCAACATTTCGGTATGTTATGGTATTCAACATATCAAATCACGATGATCAGTATCGTTCAAACACATATAATCGACAACAGATTATATATCACATCATATATCACAATATATGAAAAACAGTAAAATAAATGTTGAGGAACCCTGTTGGGTTCCTCCAACCTGTTTCCCTGCATCACAGATGTTAAACAATATAGATAACATCACTTTCAGTTCCATACGATATATTCTGTTAAGCAGAATCAATATAGAAATTCAACTAACTGTCTAGCAGTTCAATCAAACAGTCAATACACAATCAATCAATCAATATTTAACAATTCTAAAAATACGACATGAAATTATAAACTATTCAGAGTTAGTGAGATTTACTCACTTTGGCAGTTCATCGTTAAAGAACGATAAACTGTTTGTTTGATTTGAATCAAAAAATTTATTTTGCCATAAATTCATACGAGCCCCAATCCACTTCCCATCAGCTTCATTGTGAAGCTCTCGTCCATACGATTCTAAAGGATTTGACCGTTCATTAATCTGTCACCGTATGTAGAAGTTATGACGATTACTAATTCAAGTACTAATTTAAATTAAAAATAACTGCACATATATTTCAAATAGGCCTCAATCGTTACTGCCGTCCCAAAACTTCTCCACCCACCCGTTAAACACCATCCTTCTTCTCCCAAGCCAACATACGAACCCGATTCCTTTCTCCATACCCATTAATCCAATTCCATTTCCAAAATACCACATCAAACTCTCCGAAATTCAATCAGAGATTAGGATAATTCATCTCGTTTGATCTTCTTCATCTCCATCCCATTCATTTCCAGTTCGACACCTGATTTCCATCCGCGTTGAATAGCTTCTGACGGCATTCCCAATAAGACGCGTGACCCCAACTGTCACCGCAAGCCACAAATCTCCACCATTCCTTGCTAATCGACCCCAACATCTCATATACGATCCTAGTTTCAGCGATAGTTGCCTCTATTCCCCAAATCGAAGAACCCTAAGACGTAAATCACCTCGCTGTAGAAAAATCAGCGAACTAAAATGACACTGAACCACTCAAAGGCTACATTTGATCGAAGAGCACCTTGTAACTATCACATAAATATATATTTTTGTATTTATAGATTTCTTTTGGATTTTCTAGGATTTTTCAAAGAGAGGGTTTTACTGTTGGAATCTTATTTCGGTGGCGGTGCATGTTTTACTGAGAAGTGAAGAATTAGGTTTTAAGGAAATAGTTAGGGGGTATATATAGGAATTTTAGATATTTTATTTATTTGAATATTATATTTATTTTTAATCCAACGCTGTTTGTATCCATCCTTAAAAATTCCTGCGATCACACACGACACCCAAAAATCACCAAACTGGACATGCAACTAGAGTTCGACATTACGGTCCCAACGAAACTGGTTTCGTCGAATTCCGACTTCGTATGTTCACACAGCGTATTTTTAACTGTCAAAATACTGACTGTTTCTCACTCTAAAAATCCGTACGACCACATACTGACTTCAAAAATCACGGAACTGGAAATCTAACGACTACTTGACATTACGAATCCAACAAAATTAGTTTTGTCGAATTCCGACTTCGTTTACAAAACTGGCTAATTTTTAAAGATCTGAATGACCCATTTAAATATATAAATATATTTAAATATAATCAAATTTAATATTTAAAATTAAATACTATCGTCTATATTCACCGTGGAATACCATACAGCTCTACTGGGATTTATAACTTGATATTTCAAATCTGGTCAACCCGATATTCTGTTTATATTGAAATTCCTTATTAAAATATAAATAATTCCTTTATAAAATATAAAGGAATTCCACATCGACTTTTCTGAAATTTGATTTGGACGTGAATCAAAATCTACAAGACGAAATCCCGATTTTTCTCTTCCACTAGAAAGATATACTCCACCAGCTCCACACGTTTCTTGTTTCATAGAAATCCGGCTTAAAACGAATCCTGTACATTCAGTTGAAGTTCGAATCGCCAATTTATGAACTGCAGCGCCATTTCGAGCTCGATTTTGATTATAATATAATTATACGTTCAAACTGTCGTTTATATAATATATTCGTTATTTCAAATTCAATTCCAAGTTGAATTAAATATCACAAATGATTCAGTTCACACCATATCGCCATTTCAGCCAATTCTGATTATTTCAGAATTAAATATATTATTTAATTTATTATTTTAATTAAATATTCACCATTATTTAATTCCATGACCATTTAATCCTATTAATTACCTTTTAAATAATTAAATAAATAAATTATAATACCTCTGCCAATGCGGGTCATTACAATCTTTTCCACTTAAAATAATTTCGTCCTCGAAATTGCTAAAAGGTAGAGAACGACCCTATCGACTGGTTAGAACATATTTGTTCACTTCTAAACCTTCAGTTTCAACTGAACCAAATTAATTTCAATTAAATTATTAATTATTCTTATCAACGAAAATTTTCAAAAATCCTGAAAATTTTCTAACACCTTGACTTTTCAAAAAAATTCGCCTCCTTTGTACTGGTCAATAATTCAAACTCCAACTCGCCTCTCTGGGCCATCTCCATCCCAAAAGAAAATTAAACAGCCAAGCGGCTTGCCAATTCGGCTCAAAAATCTTATATCCAATAGGAATATAAACTTGTACCTTTTTGTCGGCATATCATTATATCCTTTCCACCTGTTATCAATTCAGCAGATACAAGGGTCATCCCAATCAAATTCCAATCTGCTTTTATCCACAACACAACCATTCGCTTATATCCGAGCCAAATATCTTTTCAACTCGAGTTTCTTCTCGATTCCCAACTCTTAACTTGATTATCACATTACACTTCAAATTTGAATCTCACAATCCAATTTGTCTTGATATCATTCTAATTCAATCTCAGTTACTACTTTACTGGCTTTATTTTTAATTCCAATTTGCTTTCACAAATTTCTGTTAAATTTGTTTTTAATTCAAACAGTCTTTCCCTGGGAGTTTTAAAATAGTTTACACTTTCAAAAAAATCAAATTTTCCTTTTGAACATGTCACTGAGCCCTTAATCAACATTCCATTAGTTAAATCACTTCTCTATTTCTGTATCAATATTTGTTAACCAAATATTTTCAATAACCATATTGGCCTTTTATGTTATTTGGAAAACATTTCCGAATATCGCCTTCCTTTATTTTCTAAACTTTAGAAAATACATGCTATTTATAATTTGAAAATATTCCAATTACTTATCTCTTTTCCGATCTCGTTTATTTCTGTACTTAGGAAATATTCTTTATTATATTTCCAAGCTTACACTTATTTGGGTTAAAACGGATGTTGTGTAAAACATCGTTACGACAACCCAAATACTATATTCAACTAACTCTTATTCAACATTGATCTTTGAGCCTGAAATCTTACTATTTATTTGTTAATAATGAAATCAATCAAGTTGGGGTATAACTACCTCTCAGACCTTGACTGAATAACATTTATAACGTCAAAACAGATATGACCACTAACTCGAATAATCAATACCATACAACTAATTCTTCACTTTTAAACACATATACACCTTCTCTTTCTATTCTTACTATATTTTATTCTTAGTCTTCCTTTTTTATTTTACTATTCTATTTCTAAGTTCGTTTCCTTATCGACTTCTATATATATCGATACATTGATTTCTAACTATCAAATTATCTTAAAAATATTCTAACTCCTTAAATTTCCAAAAAAAATCGCCATAACCTCCTTTGTACTAGGAGCATCGAGATATTTCAAATAGCCTCCCATGGCCCTCACCAATCCAAAAGAAAAAGAAAAAGCCAAACGGCTAGCCGATATGGCGCATAAAATCTCATATATGAATTAAATACATACCTTTTCGTCGAGCATTCTATTTTTATACCTTCATACCTTATCCATACCTATCTCATGTATATTTATACCGGCCCAATCTATTTTAACTATACCTGATCGTTTTAACTCAATTCGTTAATTAATTTGTTAATTAACTCTTTAGTCTATTTCACTTTTATATTTGAACATGGCATGTTCAATATATTTTAACTTGCTTATTAACTAATTTGAATCCAAATTTCAAATTTAAGTTCTATATTCGATTTCGAATATCCATTTACAAATCCAATTCACCTTTCAAAGTTCAATTTCAAATTCAAAACCCGATTAACTAATTCCTCTTCGACTTAGTTAATTCTATTCAATTTCTATTCAAATTTCTATACTATAAATCCCATTTGAATTTCTATATTCAAATTCTATATATTCAAATTCTATATATCAAATTCTATATTTTAAATTCCATTTGAATTCTATATTCAAATTCCATATATTCAAATCCTATATTTGAATTCCTTTTGAATTCTATATTCAAACCCCATTTGAATTTCTATATTCAAATTCTATATCACTTCCATTGAATTTCATATATTCTAACTCCCTTTGAATTTCTATATTCAATTTCTATTTCAATTCCATTGAATTTCATATATTCAAACTCCCTTTGAATTTCTATATTCAATTTATATTTCAACTTTCTTTATTCATTCTTTATTATAAATCCCATTTTGAAATTCAACACAACTTGTCTTTCCCAAAACAAGTTCAAAACAGTATCTCTGGTAGTAATTCGTCACTTACAACTCGAAAATGAATATTGATGATGCAGCTATCATCATCAGAATCTATTTTCCAGCGATCGAAGTGAGTTCAATACTATAAAACCATTTCTAAACATTTCCACTTTGAAATTCATTTCAAAATATAATTCACACTGCTTGTAAAACAATTTAAAATCTCCCAGGATCTTAAATTTTCCTTATTTTTAATCCAAATCCATTTACAAACACTTATCCAATTCTCCAGAGTTTTAATTCAATTTCTGGTTTAAATTTCAGATTTAACTCATCTGATTTCACGTATTTCACTTGTATGAATTCTGATTGGTTATTTACATAACCATTTAATTTATAATCTTACTCGATTATAATAACAACCAATATATCCACTATATTATAATTTTGATACATATATCTTCTCTATATCGAGATATACCTTAGGTAAACTTATTTTAATTTACCCTCTTTTCAAAACCCATCGTGACGACCCATCGTATTCGAGTGTTTAGTAACTCCTACCGATACAGTGGATCAAACTGATCGACCAGAACCCATAATAGACTCAACCAACAAACCTCCACAATATAAAACATTTTTTTTTCAATAACAAATACGTTCACTCGTATATATACACTCCAACATAATCTAGGGTATTACTAACCCCATCTCTACTGAGTCACGTCACAGAGCCAAGGTAATTCACTTAACTTAAGCTCTGATACCAACTGTAATGACCCAGGATTTTGTCGACTTTGGTTATCGCTATAAACTCAATGACGACTAACCAAACATCGAAAAATACCGAACATTAATGAAAGAAATTAGAGGATGAGGAAAGATAAGATAGAAACTTAGAATAGAAGAAGAAGAAGAACACAATATCAGAGTAACACGAATCTCACAGCGGAACGAATAAATATATTTCATAACATAACTTTGAAATACAAATCTGTACTTGAATATACATATCATTTATCAAAGTACAACACTTACAACACAGCGGAAATAACTATAGCTATATAATCCTGAAGCCCCCTGCTTCAAGCTCTTCCAGTATATCTGTAAATCCCGACTACTTGACTGCCCGTACAAAATTAGGCACCCAAGAGTTTAGGGAAACAAACAAATAAACTCCGGGTCCGTCATGGGACTGGTATGAGTAAAACAGTTTAAAACAGTTCAAGCAGGTAATCGATCTCATAAGACCACGCCGTATAACGGAACGAGTTTTTCCCTTATGAGAATCCAAATTAGCTTTATATCAAAAACCTTTTGATGTTATAATAATGTCTATCAACCACAATATAATAATCATCTAGCAGAAACGCTTTCATCTCACATTCTACATGTATAGTATACAATCAAAACCGCAAGCACGTATTGGGTAATGGATTTCCAACTATGACAAGGTATGGAACCACCTTTCGCTAGTGTACCTCTAGAGAGGAATACACTGGGTTCAACAAGAACATCTTACAACCCGACCACACATGACCGACCACTCATTTCGCTTGAGTGTATCGAATGTATATCACCAACGGTTGGGATCAGCAACCGTTTCTCGAATGGGACAACATCAACAATAGATTTTTAGAAATAAATGAAACTCTAGATCAGGTGATTATACATCCTACTTCGGTGCGACCGACTTAGCCATGCTGCCTGCCCGATTTCTGTCATTTACCGGTTGATGAGTCTAGAAGCTAAGCTTTATCATCACACCAGATTCACTTCGAATGCCACATCGTCAAATTCATCAAATCGCTGATTGACATCCTCAACCATACATTATGTGTTAGCTAAAGAAGTTTCCTTCTCCGCTTCCACTCTTGGTACGGTTGGAGAAATCAATATACGTGATCGTCTCGAAATACTCTGTCAGACATCCGTCCATACAAGTCATCCAGGAACAGGATGAACCGAAGGCATTATTCAATACATCCATCTTAGACACTGTTATCTAAGACTTATACAATAGCCCTTGCACTTTACTCCGTCTTCAATTATCTTTGGCATATATGATTCGCAACGCTTATGCCAATACAGAGTGGTTCTTTGGATAATAATCCAACAGGTCTCTCCATATTAACAACGTTAAAATGGTCAAAACTTCGATGGTCTGTGATTTAACAATCGAAGAAAAACAGGTGTGCAAACAACGATATTATTTCCAAATGGAAATTTTATCACCCAATCATCAATCATATATATATATATTTCCTATTTCAATAATTGTTTATGTTTCTGATTTTATTTGGAAAACATTTCCAAATCTTCTTTACTTGGATTTAAACAGATGTTTAAATCAACATCGCGACGACAACTCGAACCACTATACTTATTTACTAAATTCACCTAACCACTTTCACTCTCGAACCTTACCCATTTCTAAATTAAAACGAAGTCAATCAAGTTGGGGTATAACTACCTCTTAGACCTTAACTGAACAACATTTCAAATCTCGAAATAAGGCAAGTTCATCTTTTAACCCTTTAACACTTCCTTACATGACTCTGTTCGAAAACATCTATATTCGATAACTCCTCCATTCGAATAAGGTATATTCGATAACTCTATTCAATTTACTATATTCGATTAACCCTTATCAATTTACCCTATTGGACTAACGCTATTTGATTAACCCTATTGGACTAACGCTATTGATTAACTCGTGTCACTTAACTCCTTTCGAATAAACTATATTCGATAACTCCTTTAACTCTATTCGAATAAACTGTATTCGATTAACTCCTTTTACAATTTATTTGAATAAACTATATTCGATTAACTCATTTGCTTTAACTCTAATCGATTAACTCCATCGAATAACTAAATTCGATAACTCCTTCGAATAACCAAATTCGATAATTCCTTTCGAATAAACTATATTCGATTACTCATTTCGATTAAACTAATCGATAACTCTTTTCGATTAAACTATAAATCGGTAACTCTTTTCCTTTAACTCTATTCGAATAAACTAATATTCGATAACTCTATTAAATTTACTCGACTCGACTAACCCCTTTCGAATAACTAATTCGATTTACTACTTTCGAATACCATATTCGATTTAACTCCCTTCGAATAACTAATTTGATTTAACTCCTTTCGAATGCCATATTCGATTTAACTCCTTTATTCTCTTTATAAAGATTTCCCTTTTAACAACGTTTATTCATTTTAAAGATTTACTTTTAGTAACGGTTCTCCACTTTAAAATGATTTCCTTCTTATATCAGTTTCCTTTTTTATAACGTTTTCCCTTTTTTATAACGTTTTCCCTTTTTGTAAATATCTCCTATTTATAAATATCCCAATTTATAAATATTTCTTATTTATAAATATTCCATTTATAAATATTTTATTTTCAAATATCACTTTGACAAATTCCTCCTTATCAACATTTCGGTATGTTATGGTATTCAACATATCAAATCACGATGATCAGTATCGTTCAAACACATATAATCGACAACAGATTGTATATCACATCATATATCACAATATATGAAAAACAGTAAAATAAATGTTGAGGAACACTGTTGGGTTCCTCCAACCTGTTTCCCTGCATCACAGATGTTAAACAATATAGATAACATCACTTTCAGTTCCATACGATATATTCTGTTAAACAGAATCAATATAGAAATTCAACTAACTGTCTAGCAGTTCAATCAAACAGTCAATACACAATCAATCAATCAATATTTAACAGTTCTAAAAATACAACATGAAATTATAAGCTGTTCAGAGTTAGTGAGATTTACTCACTTTGGCAGTTCATCGTTAAAGAACGATAAACTGTTTGTTTGATTTGAATCAAACAATTTATTTTGCCATAAATTCATACGAGCCCCAATCCACTTCCAATCAGCTTCATTGTGAAGCTCTCGTCCATACGATTCTAACGGATCTGACCATTCATTAATCTGTCACAGTATGTAGAAGTTATGACAATTACTAATTCAAGTACTAATTTAAATTAAAAATAACTTAACATATATTTCAAATGGGCCTCACTCGTTACTGCCGGCCCAAAACTTCTCCACCCACTCATTAAACACCATCCTTCTTCTCCCAAGCCAACATACGAACCCGATTCCTTTCTCCATACCCATTAATCCAATTCCATTTCCAAAATACCACATCAAACTCTCCACCGAAATTCAAATAGAGATTAGGATAATTCATCTCGTTTGATCTTCTTCATCTCCATCCCATTCATTTCCAGTTCGACACCTGATTTCCATCCGCGTTGAACAGCTTCTGATGGCATTCCCAATAAGACGCGTGACCCCAACTGTCACCGCAAGCCACAAATCTCCACCACTCCTAGCTAATCGATCCCAACATCTCATATACGATCCTATTTTCAGCGATAGTTGCCTCTATTCCCCAAATCGAAGAACCCTAAGACGTAAATCACCTCGCTGTTGAAAAATCAGCGAACTAAAATGACTCTGAACCACTCAAAGGCTACATTAGATCGAATAGCACCTTGTAACTATCACATAAATATATATTTTTATATTTATAGATTTCTTTTGGATTTTCTAGGATTTTTCAAAGAGAGGATTTTACTGTTGGAATCTTATTTCGGTGGCGGCGCAAGTTTTACTAAGGAGTGAAGAATTAGGTTTTAAGGAAATAGTTAGGGGGTATATATAGGAATTTTAGATATTTTATTTATTCGAATATTATATTTATTTTTAATCCAACGGTGTTTGTATCCATCCTTAAAAATTCCTGCGATCACACACGATACCCAAAAAACACCAAACTGGACATGCAACTAGAGTTCGACATTACGGTCCCAACGAAACTGGTTTCGTCGAATTCCGACTTCGTATGTTCACACAGCGTATTTTTAACTGTCAAAATACTGACTGTTTCTCACTCTAAAAATCCGTACGACCACATACTGACATAAATAATCACGGAACTGCAAATCTAACAACTATTTGACATTGTGAATCCAACAAAATTAGTTTCGTCGAATTCCGAATTCGTTTGCAAAACTGGCTAATTTTTAAAGCTCTGAATGACCCATTTAAATATATAAATATATTTAAATATAATCAAATTTAATATTTAAAATTAAATATTATCGTCTATATTCACCGTGGAATACCATACAGCTCTACTGTGATTTATAACTTGATATTTCAAATCTGGTCAACCCGATATTCTATTTATATTGAAATTCCTTATTAAAATATAAATAATTCCTTTATAAAATATAAAGGAATTCCACAGCGACTTTTCTGAAATTTGATTTGGACGTGAATCAAAATCTACACAACGAAATCCCGATTTTTCTCTTCCACTAGAAAGATATACTCCACCAGCTCCACACGTTTCTTGTTTTATAGAAATCCGGCTTAAAACGAATCCTGTACATTCAGTTGAAGTTCGAATCGCCGATTTACAAACTACAGCGCCATTTCGAGCTCGATTTTAATTATAATATAATTATATGTTCAAACTGTCGTTTATATAATATATTCGTTATTTCAAATTCAATTCCAAGCTGAATTAAATATCACAGATGATTCAGTTCACACCATATCGCCATTTCAGCCAATTCTGATTATTTCAGAATTAAATATATTATTTAATTTATTATTTTAATTAAATTTTCACCATTATTTAATTCCACGACCATTTAATCCTTTTAATCACCTTTTAAATAAATAAATAAATAAATTATAATACCTCTGCCAATGCGGGTCATTACATGACTACTCTACGGAAAGGTAAACCATCATCCGAAGCCAATGGAAGTGGTTTCACGTCAAAACTCCTTTCCAACCAAAAGTTATGGCCAAAACAGTATCGGCTAGGGGCAAACGGTCATTTTAAAAATCGGGAAAAATCATGAACATGGGAAATGACCCCAATAGTCGTCTCCCAAAGTTACATGACCATACGACTTCGTATGTGAAGGAAATGAATAGTCTACGATCCTTCGATGCGTAGAATGTGGGTCGTTACAGACCAACATATGCGATTATTGGATATACTTTGTCAGACATTCGTCCATACACGCTCGTTCTGGGATTGAACGAAACCGAAGGCACAATTTCCATTAATCCAACTTAGGAAATTTCTACCTAGGATTTTCAGAAAAAGCCCTTGCACTTTACTCCGTCTTCGATTTGTCTTCATATAATCTGATTCGCAATGCTACTGCTAATACGGAGTGGTTCTTGGATAATAATCCAACCGGTCACTCCATATTGGCAATGATATTGGCCAATACTTCAATAGTCAGTTATTTAACTATCGAAGAAAACAAACATTCATACAAAGCATCAAAAAATCACTAAGCCCCTTAATTAATATTTCATTAATTAAATCACTTCTCCATTTCCTTATCAATATTTCTTAACCCGATATTTTCAACAATCATCTTGGCCTTTTACACTATTTGGAAAACATTTTCATATATCACCTTCTTTTATTTTCTATACTTAGAAAATATCTTCTATTTATAATTAGAAAACATTCCAATTACTTATCTCTTTCACGACCATTCATTTTTAGACTTATGAAATATTTATTATTATATTTCCGAAATTCCACTTACTTGGGTTAAAACGAATGTTGTGTAAAACATCGTTACTACAACCCAAAATACTACATTCACCAAATCTTATTTGAATATTTATCTTCGAGACTGAATCTTGCTATTTATTCGTTAATAGTGAAACCAATCAAGCTGGGGTATAACTACCTCTCAGACCTTGACTGAATAACATTCTTAACTTCAAAACGGACAAAACCACTTACCTCGAATAATCAACACCATAAAAACCAATTATTCATTTTAAAAACGTGTATGCTTTTCTCTTTCTATTTTTACCAGATTTAATTATAGATTTCCTTTTTGTTTATAATGCCCTATTTTAAGTTCGTTTCCTTATCGAAATCTATATATATATATATATATATATATATATATATATATATATTGATATATAGATCTCTAATTATCAAATGTTATTAAATATATTCTAACTCCTTAAATTTCCGGAAAATTTCACCAGCACCTCCTTTGTACCGGTCAATAGCTCAAACTCTAACTCGTCTCTCTATACCCTTTCCATTCAAAAAGAAAACAAAAAATCCAAGCGGCTTGCCGATTCGACGCATAAAATCTCATATGGAATTTAAACATGTACCTTTTTGTCGAGCACTCAAAATATATATAAACTTCATTCTCTTCAGTCCGTACCCGTTTTATACATACTTATCCAATTATAATTTATTCCAACTCAATTCGGTCATTTTAACTCAATTCGATAATTTATTCTTTAATTAGCTCTTTCGCCTATTCCACTTTTTAAATTGAACATATCACATTCATACACAATTTTAATCTGCTTTATAAACCAATCGAATTCCATTTTTAATTCAAGTTTCATATTCGATTTCAAATATAAATTCACAAACCCCTTTTTCTTATCCAAAGTCCAATTTCGATTCAAAATTCCACTAACTAATTATTCTTCAAATTAGTTCATTTTATTCAACTATTAAAAATTTGATTTTTGTTTCAAAAATTAATCCATTTACTCCACTTGAGTTCATATTTATTTTATAACTCAAATCTGGATTTTTTTAATGGAAACTCGGATTTTATTTACTTAAAATCCTTTTATTTATTTAAATAAATTGTTATGGTTTTATAATGATTATAGCGCTGTTTTTTTGAAAATTTGATTTTGAAATAACTCATAATCTATAAGACGAAATCTAGAATTTTCTTTTCCATTAGAGAACTATTATTCCATCGGTCTTGATGGTTCCTGTTTCAAAGAGTTCCGACTTAAATTAAGTTATAAATACTTAATTGATGTTTGAAACGCCAATTTATGAACTTCTGCGTTGGGGCGAGATTGTTTTAATTATATTTAAATGTAAACATTAAACTTCATTTAATATATAAATTCCGATTCTAATCTTATATATTTTAATATAAATTCAGCCCATTCACCAAATCCAACTTAATATTCTCGATTATCCCAACCGTTGATTATTTCATAACTTCAGTTATAAATTTATTTATAAATTAATCTTCTATACTAAATTCCAATTCCTTTATATATAAACTATTTCTGAAATTCGATATAATCGAATTTTAATTATAAATCCGTTGGATCTTTCTCAGTTCAGTTTATTTTCCGAATTTCGGAATATAATCGATCGTTATATTTCCAAACATTTTCCAATTCACTTTTAAATTCATAATTGAATTTAAAATTCCAATTTTTCCTACGATAATTATCTTACTTAATTTATAAACACTTTTATAAATTTAACTACCTTGTTTTATAACTTAAAACAAGTTTCATTTTAAAAATCTATTCGAAACTCAATTTATTTTATATTCCGAATTCCGGAACAAAAATCATCGTTCCCTTTTCGAAATGATTTCAAATTCTATTTTTAAATTCATACTTGAATTTAAAATTTCAAATTATCTTTTGATAATTAATTCACTATATTTATAACATCGTTTATAAGTTTACTTGTTTAATATATTAAAACAAGTTCCATTTTAAAATCTATTTAAAACCAAAATCTTATTTCGAGAATATTCTATTTATTATAACTTATCTATATATAACATAGAATCTGTTTTTAATATTTAATTTAAATATTAGTTTCTAATTATTACAATTCCAATATCCTTTCTAGATATAATTTATTTTTAAAATTCGGCGTAATCTAATTTAATTACCAATTAAATATACATTCCGAACATCGAAATAAATTTCAACTTTTTCTATTTAAAAAGATTTCCAATTCTCATTCTAAATTCACACTTGAATTTAAACTTCCCAATTATCCAATGATATTTATCCATTTCATTTATAAAAATCGTATAAATTTATCTCAATTCTCTGTATTATCCAATGAAAATTATTGCATTTTATTTATACACACCGTTTATAAATTCACTACTTGTTTTTATTATTCAAAACAAGTTAATATTTCTTTGGCCATTCAAATTCTATTTTTAGAGAAATAGATTTCCCCTTTTAAATCTCAAAATCCCTTTTTACGATATTTTTATACATCAACATTTAGGCCCAGTGATATTTAAGCACCCAATTATCAATCACAGGTTTTCTAACACATCATATATAGTAATATATATATATATATATATATATGAAAACAAACAATAATAAATTTTGAAGAATCCCAATTGAATCTCTCCAACCTGTTTTCCTACATCCACAGATGTTAGCCAACATAAACAATACCCATCTTGCTTAGGCAGGATATCTCGGTATGGAAGGTCATCCACTATAATATATTGTGGGGTGCATAGGGTCATCCGCTAGTGATACTACAGGCATCCTCTAATGGTATTACGGGAAATATTCAACCACCAATATATATATATATATATATATATATATAACAGTCACAAACACCAAGCCTAAATAACTAATATATTTAAAATAACCATAAAAATATTTAAATGCATCCAAGCAACCAACAACATCATATAAAAATTATTAGAAATAAAAATTCGTTTATAATCATATTATAAACGAATCCAGAGAGTGAGTTTACTCACCTGATTTTTATTTGTCGAATATCCAGCTTCCTGAATCATCTAAATCCCTAGCTGTCTCAGAAAAATCTCTAATCAATCCCATCTCGTATATTTCGCAATCCAACGTGACAATCCCTACTCAATCATACAATAAACATATAATTATTATATTTTTATTTAACTAATATAATAATATTTTAATTGAGCTAATATATTCTTATTGAGCTGATATTTTTCCATGGTTCGAGTAATAGTACCGGTAAAATATTTGGGTAATGTATTTCAACAAATAATTATTTTTAAACACTTAAAAGTTACTAATTAACCAAATCTGAACGAGATTAACTCAATTTGATTTTTAATAAATGATAGCTGGTTGTTTTGTTACAATCGGGCTTAGTGCTAACGCGATAAAAATTATATAAGCTTTGGATTCATTTTAAATCATTAATAACTTGATTAAACTAATTAAACATACCAAATCTAATCTCCTTGATTACATTAAATACTGTTAATACCTTCCTGACCTGAGAGTCCCGATCAATTCCTACAACTTCCAATCCTCATTCACCATTAACCCATAGACCAACCAGTACTTAATTATTTAAATCTGCGAAAGCCCCTTGCTCCTCCATTCTAGGAGCTCTTTCCAACAGTCACCATGACCTGCAGTTCGATCAACCACAGAGAATCGCGCAGGCTTCGAACGATCAGCAGAAGGTAGAAAAGATGTGAACTAGATTATAACTGACCATCACCCAACTGCTCCTCGTGATGCCATACCACGACACCGAATTTCCGGGAAAGAGTCATGACCCTCTTCACCTCGCGTCCGTACTTGATGACGGAAAATGCGCCAGGCCATTCCATCGCGACCGCCCACTTCAAATCATCGCAAGCCATAACTACAGCGTTATCTCCGATCCCTCAACCTTACGAGAAAAAAAAACAAATATACCCTAAGTCGCGCTGAGCAAACAGACGAACGAAGAAAATGGATGGAGCCTCGAAAAACATACCAGATCGAAGCCTCGCCATAAATATGAATTGATTTTGATTTCCGAAAATGAGGGAGAAAACCAAAGCCTCAGTTTTAATTTCAGTTTTGAAAGAAAATGGAAGAATTCAATTTCGATTTTAAAATTTGTTTTAGAAGAGAAAGTAAATGATTTCAATTGGAAGAAACGAGGAAGGAGGCAACGGTTTTTCTTTGATTTGCCGAGGAGCGAAAAATTAGCAAAGAAAGGGAGCTTCTATTCATGTACTTTTAAAGAGGAAAGGGAGACAAATAGTGCAGGGTACTAAGTTGGTGTTACCTTAAGTACAAAAAAATCCTTTTTATTTATTTAAAAAGATTTCCCCATTAATTTGATTTGATTTTTGAGGTGATTTCATACATATCCATTTAAATTTTATAATAATATTTTTCGAGGTTCTGAACTCCAATTGAAACACAACAACTGATGTTTCTAGGATTTAACCACTATTCTGAACATACTAGAACAAGCTCCGAAGTATAATTTGATAGTATGAAGAAGATATCAATTTAAATCCATATAATATAAATTAAATTAAAGATAATAAATTCCTTGATAATCAATTATTATCGCTTTGATTCAGTTTTAAATTTTGAATCCTATTATTCTCGTTTTCGGATTACGATAATTCTATATATTCGAAATTAAATCATATATCGATTATTAAATCGATAAACTCGATAATAAAATAAATTTATATTATCAACTCAATATTTAAAATAAATATAAATGTTTAAAATGAATCGACTAAAAATCCAGGTCGTTACATTCTTCCCTCCTTAAAAGAATTTTGTCCCCAAAATTACTAAGGTAAGAAAATGCTACAAACCCATTTACTTTCCAAAAATTCACGTACATTGAAACTCAACTCTTCATATTTCAAAAAAAATAGTTCTACCAAAACTTTTGGTTTCCATTTGCATTGCACACCATATATGCTCACATTCAATTAATTCGAACGATTTTCAATCAACACATCCACATCCAATTCATATTCCATTTAAATCTGTTCAAATTGATTCTAGTCAATTTATTCACTTCAATCCATTTAACTTGCTTAAGTTAAATTTTAAATACCAGAATTCAAATCCCCGGGTTTTCATTTCAAATCCTTTAAAATCACATAAATATATACATATATTTATTTCTATTTCAAATTCAAAACATTTGAATTTTCCAACCAACTTGTTTTCTTTCAAACAAATTTCCATTAAAACTTTTCTAAGGTAGCAATCCATCACTTATAAACTCGAAAATGAACACTGATAATGCTGCAGTCATCATCAAAATTATTTTCATTGACTTAAGTGAATTCAGTGCTTTATCACTTTCAAAATCCATTGAAAAATGGTTTTAAATAAAAAATTCTTCCAAAACAAAGCTATATTATTTTAATATACTTCAAAAAATATTTTTTCAAACACCCTGGATTTTAAATTCTTAATTCTAATTCTGAATCCCAATTCAGTTCATCACATTGGTATATTTCATTCATATACAAATTATATTTGGTTATAAATAACCGTTTCAATTTTATAATCTCATCTGATTATAGTAACAAAAACACACCCATATAATATAATAATTTCAGTAAATTACCCATTTCACATCAAAATAGAACTCTGGGTAAAAGTATTTCATTTACCCTTTTCCAAAAACATATAATATCGGTTTATCGCGTTCAAGTGTTTAGAAATTCCTATCAATATCGTGACGTCCTACGAATCAACCAGAATTCATAACTCACTCAACCAATAAATCAACACAATATAAAACAACTTTTATATCAATTAACAAATATGCTCTCTCGTATATATACACTCAACTCGTTCCAGGGTACTACTGAACCAATCTCTAATGACTAAATCCCCATCAAAGCCTAGGTATTCACTCAACCTAAGCTCTGATACCACTGTAACGAACTGACACTTTCTCGATCCTGATTATCGATACAAATACCATATCGACTAACCAAACACTAGAAATTACCGGATCGGTAATAGAAAGAAGTTAGAGGATGAGAAATAGAAAGAAAGAAATATTAGAATAGAAGAAGAAGAAGAACATAAAACAACAACACATAATCTCACATCACAGCAAAATAAAATATAATATATATAACATGTTTTGGAATACAAAATTTTCTGTATACATATACATATCATCATCAAAGTACAATACAACACAGCGGAAAATAAATGGCAAATATTTCTAACACTGAAGCCTCTTGCTCCAAGCTTCTCCAAGTATCTGTAAACAACTGAACTACTTGACTGTCCGTACAAATATGGGCACCCAAGAGTTTAGGGTAAAACAAAAACGAAATAAACAATGGGTCAGTCATGCGACTGGTGTGAGTAAAATCCAACCACTTGTTTAACTTTTAAAAATTATTTTAAAAGAAAAGATAATCGTAAGACCAATCCACACATAAACACGGATGGTTTTTACCTTACGATGACGCAAAACATTCTTTGAAATCAATAAATTTTTTATATCATAATAATGACTAAAACAAATAAATATCAATCTAGTGGAACACTTGCATCTCACGCTCCACATACATATTATACAATCAAAATCGCGGCTCTTATTGGATAATGGATTCCAATTGGCAAGGTATGGGACCACCTTCCGATAGTGTATCTCTAGAGAGGAATACACCAAGTTTAACAAGAACATCTTGTGACCCAGGCTAAACATAGACGACCCCTCACTTCGCTTGAGAGTACCGAATGTATTGTCTCCAACGGTTGGGATCAGCAACCGTTTCCCGACAGGACAACATCGAAAGACTAAAGACGCAAATTGAATTTCTGTAGCTCAGGTGACAATACACCCTACTTGGGTGCGAGCCACTTAGCCATGTGACCTACCCGATTTCATACCATTTCCCGGTTGCGAAGCTTGAGGTTACGATTACATACCTTTCATTGATAGCACAATCACTTTGAATGCCACATTGTCAGATCCGTTAATCACTAATTGATTTGCACAAAGATATTCTGGATATTATGCCAAGAGAATAATTCTCCACTACCAGATGTATATTTGTACAGACCAACATATGCGATCATTGGAAATACTTTGTCAGAATTTCGCCTATACACGTTATTCTGGGACTGAATGAAACTGAAGGCACAATTTTCATTAATCCATCTTAGGAAATTTCTACTTAGAATTTACAGATAAAGTCCTTGCATTTTACTCCATCGTCGATTTGTCTTCATATAATCTGGTTCGCAATGCTACTGCCAATACGGAGTGGTTATTGAACAATAATCCAACCGGTCTCTCCATATTGACAACGATATTGGCCAATACTTCGATAGTCGGTTATCTAATTATCGAAGAAAACAAACATTCATTCAAAGCATCAAACAATCACTGAGCCCCCTAATTAATATTTCATTAATTAAATCACTTCTCCATTTCCTTATCAATATTTCTTAACCCAATATTTTCAATAATCATCTTGGCCTCTTTCATATATCACCTTCTTTTATTTTATATACTTAGAAAATATCTTCTATTTATAATTGGAAAACATTCCAATTACTTATCTCTTTTACGTCCATTCATTTTTAGCCTTAGGAAATATTTATTATTATATTTTGAAAATTCCACTTACTTGGGTTAAAACGAATGTTGTGTAAAACATCGTTACAACAACCCAAAATACTGCATTCACTAAATCTTATTTAAATATTTATCTTCGAGACTGAATCTTGCTATTTATTGGTTAATAGTGAAATCAATCAAGTTGGGGGTATAACTATCTCTTAGACCTTGACAGAATAACATTCTTAACTTCAAAACGGACAAGACCACTTACCTTGAATAATCAACACCATAAAAACCAATTATTCATTTTAAAAACGTGTATGCATTTCTCTTTCTATTTTTACCAGATTTAATTATAGATTTCCTTTTTTATAATGCCCTATTTTAAGTTCGTTTCCTTATCGAATTCTATATATATATATATATATTCGATATATAGATTTCTAATTATCATTTTTTTTTAAATATTCTAACTCCTTAAATTTTCGGAAAATTTCGCCAGCACCTCCTTTGTACCGGTCAATGGCCCAAACTCCAGCTCACCTCTCTAGACCCTTTCCAGTCAAAAAGAAAATTTAAAAGCCAAGCGGCTTGCCGATTCGGTGCATAAAATCTCATATGGAATTTAAGCATGTACCTTTTTGTCAGGCACTCAAAATATGAACTTCATTCTCTTCATTCCGCACTTGTTTTATACATACTCATCAAATTCCAATTCCAATTCCAAATTATTCCAACTCAATCCGGTCATTTTAACTCAATTTGCTAATTTATTCTTTAATTAGCTCTTTTGCCTATTACACTTTTTAAATTGAACATATCACATTCTTACACAATTTTAACCTGCTCATAAACCAATCGAATTCCATTTTTAATTCAACTTTCATATTCGATTTCAAATATAAATTTACAAACCCCTTTTTCTTATCCAAAGTCCAATTTCGATTCAAAATTCCATTAACTAATTATTCTTCAAATTAGATCATGATTCTATTCAACAATTAAAAATCTGATTTTTGTTTCAAAAATCAATCCATTTACTTCACTTGAGTTCATAGCAATTTTATAACTCAAATCTGGATCTTTCTAATGGAAATTCGGATTTTATTTACTTAAAATCCTTTTATTTATTTATATAAACCATTATGGTTTTATAATGGTTATGGCGCTGTTTTTTTTTTAAATTGATTTTGACATAACTCAAAATTTATAAGACGAAATCCAGATTTTTCTTTTCCATGAGAAAACTATTATTCAATCAGTCCTGATGATTCTTGTTTCAAAGAATTCCAGCTTAAATTAAGTTCAATATACTCCATTGAAGTTCGAAACGCCAATTTAAGAATTGCCGCGCTGCGACGAGCTCGTTTTAATTATATTTAAATATAAACATTAAACTTCGTTTATTATATAAATTCCAATTTCAATCTTATGTATTTTAATATAAATTCAGCCCATCCACCAAATCCAACTTAAGATTCTCGATTATCCCTAACCGTTGATTATTTTATAACTTTAGTTATAAATTTATTTACAACTTAATCTTCTATAATAAATTTCCATTTTTTTATAAATAAATTATTTACAAAATTCAATATAATCGAATTTTAATTATAAATCCGTTGGATCTTGCTCAATTCGGTTTATAGTCCGAATTCTGGAATATAATCAATTGTTCTATTTCCTAATATTTTCCAATTCACTTTTAAATTAATACTAGAATTTAAAATTCTAAATTATCCCATGAAAATTAACTTACTTAATTCATAAAAACTTTCATAAATTTAACTTCCATGTTTTATAATTTAAAACAAGTTTCATTTCAAATATCTATTTGAAACTCAATTCATTTTATATTCCGAATTCCGAAATAAAAACCGTTGTTCCCTTTTCAAAATGATTTCAAATTCTATTTTTAAATTCATATTTGAATTTAAAATTTCAAATTATCTTTAGTTAATCAATTCACTACATTGATAACATCATTTATAAATTTACTTGTTTTATATATTAAAGCAAGTTCCGTTTCAAAATCTATTTAAAACCAAAATCTTATTTTTAGAATATTCTACTTATTATAACTTATCTATATATAACATAGAATCTATTTTAATATTTAATTTAAATATTAGTTTCTTATTAATACAATTCCAATATCCTTTCTGGATATAATTTATTTTATAAATTCGGCATAATCTAATTTAATTATCTAATTAAATTTACATTTCGAACATTGGAATAGATTTCATCTTTTTCTATTTAAAACGATTTCCAATTATCATTTTAAATTCACATATGAATTTAAACTTCCCAATTATCCAATGATAATTATTATTTCATTTATAAACAACGTTTATAAATTTATCTCAATTCTCTGTATTATTCAATGAAAATTATTCCATTTTATTTATACAAATCGTATACAAATTCACTAATTGTTTTTTATTATTCAGAACAAGTTAATATTTCTTAGCCCATTTAAATTCTATTTTTAGAAAATAGATTTCCCCTTTTAAATCTCAAAATACTTTTTCATGATATTTTTATAAATCAAATTTTTGGGTTAGTGATATTTAAACACCCAAGACACCGAATTATCAATTCACTGGTTTTCTAACACATCATATATGGTAATATATATATTTGAAAACAAACAATAATAAATTTTGAGGAATCCAGTTGGATCCCTCCAACTTGTTTTCCTGCATCAACAGATGTTAGCCAACATAAATAATACCCATCTTGTTTCAAGAAAGGATATCGTGGTATATAAGGTCATCCACTATAATATATTGTAGGGGCGCATAGGGCCATCTAGTAATGATACTGCGGGAATCAGCTAATGGTACTGCGGGAAATATCCAACCACTAATATATATATATATATATATATATATGTATGTATGTATGTATGTATATAATAGCCACAAACACCAAGCCTAAATAACTAATATATTTAAAATCGCTACAAAAATATTTAAATGCATCCAAGCAACCAACAACAACATATAAAATTATTAAAAATAAAAATTTGTTTATAATAACATTATAAATGAATCCAAAGAGTGAGTTAACTCACCTGATTTTTATTTGTCAAATATCCAGCTTCCAGAATTATCTAAATCCCTAGCTGACTCAAAAAAATCTCCAATCAATCCCAGCTCGTATATTTCGCAATCTAATGTGACAATCCCTACTCAATTCATACAATAAACATACAATTATTATATTTTTATTTAACTAATATAACAATAATTTAATTGAGCTAATATATACTTATCGAGCTGATATTTTCCATGGTTTGATTAATAGTACTGGTAAAATATTTGGGTGATGTATTTCAACAAATAATTATTTTTAAACATTTAAAAGTTACTAATTAACCAAATTTGAGCGAGATTAATTTAATTTGTTTTTTAATAAATGATAGCTGCTTGTTTCGTTACAATCGGGCTTAGTGCTAATGCATAAAAATTATATAAGCTTTGGACTCATTTTAAATAATTAATAACTTGTTAAACTAATTGAACATACTTAACCTAATCTCCTAAATTACATTAAAACTGTTAATACCTTTCTGATCTGAGAGTCCCAATCAACTCCTGCAGCTTCCAATCCTCATTCACCATTACCCGAAGACCAACCACTACTTAACTATTTAAATCTTCGACAGCCCCTTGATCCCCCATTCTAGGAGCTCTATCTAGCAGTCACCGTGACCTGTAGTTCGATCAACCATAGGGAATCACGCAGGCTTCGAACGATCAGCAGAAGGTTGACAAATGTGAACTGGATCATAATTGCCATCACCCAGCTGCTCCCCGCGATGCCATACCACTGCACCAAATTTCCAAAAAAGAGTCGTGACCCACTTCACCTCACGTCTGTACCTGATGACGAAAAATGCCCCAGGCCATTCCATTGCGACCGCCCACTTCAAATAATCGCAAGCCATGCATACAACGTTATCTCCGATTCCTCAACCTTATGAGAAAAAACAAACAAACCCTAAGTCGCGCTGAGCAAACAAACGAACGAAGAAAATGAATGGAGCCTCGAAAAACATACCAGATCGAAGCCTCATCATAAATATGAATTCGATTTTGATTTCCGAAAATGAGGGAGAAAACCGAAGCCTCGGCTTTGATTTTAGTTTTGAAAGAAAATGGAAGAATTCGATTTCGATTTTAAAGTTTGTTTTTAGAAGAGAACGTAAATGATTTCAATTGGAAGAAATGAGGAAGGAGGCAGTGGCTTTTCTTTGATTTGCTGAGGAGCGAAAATTGGCAAAGAAAGGGAGCTTCTATTCGTGTATTTTTAAAGGAGAAAGGGAGACAAATAGTACATGGTATTAAATTAGTGTTACCTTAAGTACAAAAAAATCCTTTTTTATTTATTTAAAAAGATTTCCCCATTAATTTGATTTGATTTTTGAGTTGATTTCATACATATCCTTTTAAATTTTATAATAATATATTTTGGGGTTCTGAACTCCAATTGAAACACAAAAACTGACGTTTCTAGGATTTAACCAGTATTCTAAACACACTAGAGCAAGCTTCGAAGTCTAATTTGATCGCTTGGAGAAGATATCAATTTAAATCGATATAATGTAAATTAAATTAAACAAAATTAATTCTTTCATAATCAATTATTATCGTTTTGATTAAGTTTTAAATTTTGAATTCAATTATTCTCGTTTTCGGATTACGATAATTCTATATATTCGAAATTAAATCGTATATCTATTATTAAATCGATAAACTCAATAATAAAATAAATTTATATTATCAACTCAATATTTAAAATTAATATACATGTTTAAAATAAATCGACTAAAAATCCGTGTCGTTATAAGTAGTTCATAAAGCCACTACATAAAATTCAGAATTTATACATAATATCAGAGTTGCAGAATAAAATACAGCGGAAGTCTAAATACAAGAATTTTCAATACAAAGAAGAAATAACTAGAACCAATAGATAGATATGATGTCTTCAATAAGTCTCCATCTTCCAAAGGTGAAATATCAATACTGCAATAATCAGTCTAACTCGAGCAATAATGCAAAATAAAACAACTCAGATCAGGACTAACAATCTTATATCAGTGAATCAACTCAAGTGAAATATTCAATGAAATGCATCAAAAACTTAAAGGTTGTTCGGGATTTCCATCCTCCAAGGATCTAGAAAACCAGATATCATATAATACAATACACTATTATAATAGTGTCTATTGTTAAATATACTACTGAAAATAGCGTAAACAGGATTACATTTTTACTCTTACACTGTTTATAATGCCATAGTCTATACAGTACTGTAAACCCACCATATATTAGTGGCATTAGAGGGCACTCCATAGGAACGACACAAATAAAAATCATAGGGGTTCGATTAGGATAATTTGGCAAGGAACACGAGGAATACCCACGGTAGGATTCTGCCAATGCACGCCCAGACCGGTGGTAACGCATAGCCGCAACTACCGCCCAACTCAAACAACACTCCCATAATTAAGGGTGGCCACCAATCAAATCACAAATAATAAATATGGTTCGAAGAAGTGCATTTGATAGGAGGTGCGACCTCACTTAATCATGGTATAGCACCTGTTTTAGTCATTTTAATTATGACAGAAGGTCAAGGACATCCATCATCGTTCTCTTATTTCATTCCAGTAGCGTTCGCCAAACCAACCTGCTTCATTCTGGATTCTCCACCACGTACACAGTTGTTAAAGTGGTTTTTGGTGTTGGCAGAGAGTATGACAATATCCGATCCAAATCTCTTTAACAACCAAACTTTTACATTTTCCACACAGTGGTCATTTGTATTTGAAATCATATTTTAAAATATCATGAATCAGTTAACTCCAAATATTGGTGTTATAAACATTTAAGTTCAAATAATCAAATATCATAAATTTATTTCAACTGATTCATTATTTGCTTTCATTCAAGGTTTCAGGTTTCATATTTACAAATAGTTCATTGACTAACACAATTATCTTATTCAAAAATCTTCATACTGAACATTTTGGATCTAATAGCTCAGATGGAAAATAGGCCTTTATTAAAATTAATTAAATTAATATAAAATAGTTTAATTCAAAAATTAGTATATTATATAAAATAATTTGTTTAAGTAATTATAAAATAGATGTAATGGTTTAATATTTAAAAAAAATAAAATTTAAATAGTTATAAGATGTTTAATAGTTAAATTAAATATATATAGTTATAAAATAATAATTATGTAAAATAATCTAAATTAGTTTTGTATAAAATAATACTAGTTTTAAAAATCAAGTTTTAAATAATAATCCAATCTGAACCATATATCAATATGTTCAACTTCAACTTATAATCAATTCAGTTACCAGAACTTCTCTTCAAATTAATTTCAACTTAACATTATATTCTAATTTCAATACATTCCAATAATTATTCAAGTTGGGTTTACATTTTATTACTTCAATCAAATTCTTAAAATTTCAAACTTTCTTTACATCTCATTTTAACGATTTCAAGCTTGTTAAATCTAAAATTTTCAATTTTATTTGATTCTAAATGTTTAGCTTCAAGTATACTTAGATTCAAAACATTTACTTAACAACTATTATCAAATCGACTTATTTAGTTTCATTATCCTAACCAATTCATATAAACTCATTTCATCATTTTCTAAATCATATCTTAAATAAATTTAGCTTCATTCTGAAATTTCATTTCAATCAACTCAATAAACAAATGAATTAAGTTATGATTAAATTCCAAACTCTGTTTTACACCTTTCTTAATTCAAAGTATTAAGAAAAGTTATATTTATATTTTACAAAATCTATATTTGTATATTAAAATTTAAAATTTAAATAATATTAAATTATTATAAAAGATTTATTAAATTACTTATAAAATAATTTAAATTATTTAAATTTTAAAAATAATATCATAATTAAAATAACTTTGTACATTATAATGTATTTAAACTCAGAAACTATTTTTAAAAATAGACCAATGGTGTTCATATATAATTTTCTACCTAGGCCAAGTAATACAGATATATGTCATTTCAAATCATAATTTAAATTCTTATGGGTATATATCAATTCAACCTACAATCCCAAATTCTGCAAAATCGCTCAGGTCTATCATTTCAACCTATAACGATTTTTCCCTAATCTAATGTCTGTTCGGGTATATATCATTTCAACCCATAGAGAACTTGCAATATGGAAAAAAAATTAAATAAGCTCAACAATAAGACATATACAAATTACATGCGCACATCATATAATACATATCAGTAGTGTCAATAATGAGTGTCATACGTGCATAACATATAATAAGGTTTTCTAAAACAATCATATACATTTCATAACATTTCAAATACGCCGAATTTCACTTATATGAAAATGTAAGTCAAGTGTGAGATAAACTCAGCTTTTCGAAACACGAAAAAGAAGACAATAACGATGAAGGCACGACGAAAAATCTGATGCCATCCAAGAAAAACTCAAGGTTGATTCAAATGTGATGCATCTCAAATCAAATCAGCGAAAAAATCAAATGGAAGCGGAAAAAGAACACTCAAAACCCATCACAAAAATCAATGCAACTCTTTCATTTTTTTTTAAGATATGAAGATTTGTAGATGTAAAGAAAAGAGGGAAGAAAAGGGGAAAGGAATGGCTCTAATTTATTATTGAATGAATTTTGAAATATATGTAGTAGAGAAGACAGAGGAGAGAATAAATACATGATTTATTTCCCTAAGATGCCTCTTTGTATTATGCAAGTAACGAATAAATTAAATGTGGCTGACTAAGGCTGAGGTGGCAATACTTATTTCTCATTCAAATTCAAAAGTAAATCACAGAATAAAAGAGAATAGATGGAATGGAATGAATGCATGATTGATTGCCTGACAGTTACTGTTAAAAAGTTGTGTGACTTTTCAAATTTCAAAACATAGAATATTAAAATTTTAGAATTTAAGGAACATGTTAAATTAAACAAGCACAAATAAGGTAAAGAAAATGGCTAGATATATGCATAGACAACGCTGATAGCTTTGCAGGTTTTTTTTGTTATTGTCTTTGTTTCTTAATATAAAAAGTGAAGGGAAACATATATTAATATACATAGAGGTGGTTTCTTCTTGAAGAAAAATAATGATGGAAAAAATGGGGAAAATAAATAAGGGGATGTAAATATAAGGAATGAAAGCACGCAAATGAAACATATGTGAAAAATAGAATAAAGGAAAGAAATTAATAGAATAAAGGGTAATAAATTGATTGAATGAAGGAAAGAAATGAATGCATGGTTAATGAAAGAGAATAACTTGCATGAAACGTGAATGGACAAAGAAATTATGCATAATTTATTTTTCTTTGAAAAGAATTAATCAGGAAAATGTTACCTTAAAATTGAGGAAAAGTTGCATGAGATAGAAGTGAAAAGGGAAAGATGAGGAAAAGAAGGAAATATCATGCAATATTTAGGAACAGATAAATAAAAAGAATATGTTAATTTTGAAGGAGAGGAATGGTGCAATATTAATGAAGCAACGAAGAGAGGAGGACACTCAAACCAAATGCAACTACTCACATTTCAAAATAAATAAATTAATGAAGGTTTGAACATGTAATCCCTATTCCAAATTCCTAAACATTCCACTTTGAACAAACAGGGAAAGAATTAAAGATGATAGACAAAGGTATATACATGTATGTATTGGAATTTATTTCATCTAGAATTACACATTATTTCCTCTCTATATTTCAGCAGAAATTAATAAATTTCGTTAATAACATCATAAATTTTATTCAAAAACCATTTTAAATCCAATAACTAAATTGTCGAAATTTATGGGATGTTACAAACCAGTAGACATTCAAAAAAAAAAAAAAAAAAAAAACATCATACACTACCGAAACCCAAACACGCAAGTACAAATTGCTGCAAAACTCACTTACATGTCAAACCAGCTCAAACCACGTAGGTTTGCCTCTGGGAGAGAGCTGAGAGAAAGAGAAATAGGGAAAATGTTGAACTCGGCAGCGCGAATCGAACTCTTGCAAGACGACAGAAATAATGAGAAGTAACCTAGCAAGTTGGATCAAAGAAATTATGTTCAGAATAGATCTAAGTAAGGAGGGAGGGAACAACAACGATGGCTCAACTTGATGGCAGAAAGAGGATATAGATCTGGTTTGGGTAAACGAAGAATAATACTCAGCCACAATAACAAAAGTTAGGATAAAGAGGAGGGATGAGGAAAGACGAAGTGAAGGGAAAAGTTAGAAAGTGAGGCGGAGGAAGATCAAGAGAGGGAAAAAGAAGAAACGGAAAAGAGAGATGAGGGTCAACGCCTGGTCGCCATTGGAGACAAGCGACAACTCTCGAAGCGGATATTTAAAATATTTAGTTTAGTTAACGATTTTTTTAGTAAATATAGATATTATTTAAATTTTAAAACTATATATAAATATAGTTTTGTATAAAATATAGGTATATAAAAAAGTTTAAAGAGGACTTTGAAACTTAATGATAACTTGATTTTTATAACTGACTTAATAAAATTGAAGTATATCAATTTTGAGATAAATTGAATTTAAGATGCGAATTTAAATTAATCAATGGTTTTTATGAATTAGGAATGATTATGAAACTTAATAAAGTGATTTGATAATAATTGATTTAGTAAATGTTTTGAATCTAAACAAAATTATAAGTTAAAATTTACAATGGATTAAATTGAAATTTAGATTCAATTGATATGAACTTTATTAAAAAGGTGATTTGAAGGTAATTTAAATCTTTAAGAAAAATTGAATAACTCAACTTGAATACCATTTTGAAATGGATTAAACTAAGAATTTAATGTTTAAGTTTAAAACTGATTTGAAGCAAAATTGTTTAAATCCGAATTAATGAAATTGAACTTTGGAAATACGGATGAGTGGTTTGAATTGGATTATTTTAAATTATTTGAATTTTTTATTAATTATTTCTAATTATTTAAGTTTAATCATTACTTTATAACTATCTTTTTTATATATATCTTACTTAATTACTATACTTTCTATAACTATTTAAACTACACTATTTTAATTGGAATATTATTTATAAAAAATTAAATCAAATTATTTTATATAAATATAATTATTTTAAATAAAATGTTTTAGATTATGTTAACTATCTTTAAACAAAAGTTGTTCCAGTCCAAAATATAGAATCTGAAAAGTTGATATAAAGATTTTTGAAATAATGACATTTGAGATATAAGAATGTGAAATCAAAATGCAAATTTGGTAATAAACGTCTTCGTAAATAGGAAATCTGAATCGTGAACTTAATCGAAAAATGAATTTATTTATAATTTATGAACTTAATCAAATAATGAATTGAAATCTAAATTTTGAACTTAATCAAATAATGAATTGATTTGAATGATAATTTATGAAATTTAAATATTTAAATGTAATTATTTGAATATAAACCAATATTGTATTATTTGATTTATGATATTTTATAAATGATTTAAACATAAATGACCATGGTGTGAAATAAGCATTTGGTTGTTAAAGGAACCGGGGACGAATATTGCCATACTCTCTGCCAATACCGGGAACCACTTTAACAACTGTGCACATGGTGGAGAATCCAAAATGAAGTTGGTTGGTTTGGCGAACGCTACTGGAACGAAGTAAGAGAACGATGATGAATAACGTTAATCTTCAGGTCATAATTAAAATGACTAAAACAGGAGCTATACTGTGATTAAGCGAGGTCACACCTCCTACCAGACGCACATCCTCGATACCATCTCTATTGCTTTGTGATCGATCCGGGGCCTCTTGATTATGAGAGTGTGTTTCGAGATGGGTGGTAGTTGCAGCTATGCGTTACCACTATCCAGGCGTGCAATTGGTAGATACCTACACTGGGTATTGCCATATGTGCCTTGTCATATTATCATGATCGAGCCCCCTATGAGTTTGATTTCTGTTGTATCTATGGACTGCCCTCTAATGCCACTAGTTTACGGTGGGTTTACGGTACTGTATAAACTATGACATTACTAAGGGTGTAAGGGTAAAGATTTAATGTTGCTTACACTATTTTGAATATTATATTTAAGCATAAACACTATTACAATAGCGTATTGTATTATATAAATATAGTTTATCGAATGCTTAAAGAATGGAATCCCAAACATTCTTTAAGTTACTTGTGCATTCCACTTGAGTTGATTTACTATTGAACATGTTGATCCTTACTCGAGTGTTTTGTTTTGTTTTTGACTTGAAGCTCGAGCCAAACCGAGGAGTTCAGTCTTGGCGATTCATCTTTTGAGAGCTGGATGTCTATTGGAGATTCAACTTATTGTCTATCTAGTATTGCTATCTTGGTGATTCAGTTTTTCCATTTCTATCATTTTGTTATATATTAGCTAGGCTGTTGTGTATCTGAGATTTTATAATTTATTAATTTTTGACTCTGATATTTTATGCAATTTATTTGAGTTTTTTTAATTAGTAGCTTCATGAACTACTAAGTTATTTATTCTTCTGCGAGTTATTCTACTATTTTGTATCTGTGATCTGTCTGTGATTTGATTTTATCAAACTGCAAAATTAAAACAATCTGTTGTTTCGAACGACTTGAATTGGTTTTATTACCAACTTGAATGGTAAGAAAAAGTCGTCGTTACAAGCCATCATTGATATCAATTCACGTTACGAATTGGTAAGGTTTATGTGAATTGTAGTATGTTGTTTTAGTCAGTTTTGGTGAATTTTTCCGTCTTGTGCATGCATTTTATAAATCGTTTTCATAAATGGTTTAAATATCAAAATTTACTTTAAAAATAAATATTTACAAATTCGACGTATTCAACGCAAATATTTCCAAACTATTTTACATGTATATTTTTATTTACGAAGATAAATGATTTCTAAAGCATTTTCAAAAATAACTTTAAGACTTATTTTCTCAATATAAGTATTTTATTATAAAATACATGTTTTTGCACTCTTTGAGAGAACTAGGAAGTGCTCTAAATTCTAAACTTGTTTAATTAAAGTTAATTGTGTATGAAATTGACCGTTTAGTAGTAAAGGAGAAGTGAGAACGTACGGTATGGGACGTATTGTAAAAACTCGGAATTTCTGAACTAATTTAAAAATTTTATTTTAGCTATTTTAATGGGTTTTGAATATTTAAAACGATTTATTTTAAATAATAACGACTTAAATTTTATTTAAATCGTTGTTAGAACGTATAAATTTATTTTAATTATAAATAGAGTTTGAAACAGAGCGGTAGTTTGAAAATTCGATTTTAAATTTCAATTGAATTTATAGGATTCAAAATAAATCGGATTTCAGTAAAACCAGAAATATTAGAATCTATTTAATAATATCTTTCTAACGAATGTAAGAAATTGAGATTTCACTTTATAAATTGAAAGTTATGTCCAATTTAAAATTCAGAATAGTCGCTATGGAATTTATATATATTTTAATAATATATATAGCTCTTAAAAATAGCAAATTTGCAAACGACCTCCGTTTTCGATGAAACCACTTTTTCTGGACCCGGAATGTCAAATTATTGCAAGATTTCGAATTTCATAATTTTTGGAATTAATCTGTGAGCGTGGTGAATTTAAATGCCTGTTCAGTTTTAATTGTAAATTTAATCGACTAGAAAATAACCATTTTTCAAACGGTCTCCAAATTCGACGAAATTAGTTTTGTTAGGACCGTACCATCAAAACATAGCTAAATATAATTCTTCTATAATTTTTGGAGTCAGTATGTGGCCCCGGGAAATTAAAATGTACGTTTAAATTCAATATATATTGATTTATATTTTAATTTTGACGAAAACTGATTGAAACAGTCGAAATGGCTTACGAAACATATCCTATTTGTCCAGAATGGGGGTAATTAGCTAGGAACGACAGTCGTTGGGTTTGATTTGGAGTTCGAAGCTTAAAGTTTCATAATGAAGTGATATATATAAATTAAATAATAATAAATATTTTAGTATATATATACAGTGGCCGGTCAAACCCGAATTACATTCATTACGCGGTCAAACTGAAGGCCGCCGTCTTCCTCATTTCAATGGGAAAATCGCTCAATCTTTTGATCCACAAAATCTCCAAATCCGCTAATTAAAATGAAAACCTTTCTACTGCCAGCACCTTCCTCTTCTCGAGATCTAGAGAATAGACATCTGTTGTAACAACCCGGAATTTCAGAACCAATTTAAAATTTTATTTTAGCTAATTTAATGTATTTTGAATATTTAAAATGATTTATTTTAAATAATAACGACAAAAATTTATTTTGAATAGAGTTAGAATGTATAAATTTATTTTAATTATAAAATAAGCCTGAAATGGCGTGGTAGTTTGAAAATTCGATTCTAAATTTTAATTGAATGTACATGATTCAATATAAATCAGATTTCAGTAAAACCAGAAACGTTGGAATCTGTTTAATTATATCTTTCTAACAAATGAGAAAAATCCAGATTTTACAACGAGAATTGAAAGTTATGTCCAGTTTAAAATTTGAAATAGTCGCTATGGAATTTATATATATATATTTTAATATAATATATAACCCTTAAAAATAGCCATTTTGCAAACGGCATCCGTTTTTGACAAAACCACTTTTTTAGATCCAGAATGTCAAATTATTGCTAGATTCCAATTTTCATAATTTTTGGAATTAATATGTGAGCGTGGTGAATTTAAACATGTTTTGTACTCAATTTGAATTTGATCTACTGGAAAATGACCATTATTCAAATGGTCTCCAAATTCGACGAAATTAGTTTTGTTAGGACCGTATCGTCAAAACATAGCTAGATTTATTTTTCGGGAATTTTTGGAGTCCGTATGTGGCTCCGGTAAATCAAAATATATGTTTAAATTCAATATATAGTGATTTATATTTTAATTTAAAGAAAAATTGATCGAAACAGTTGAATTGGCTTACGAACAAATCCCATTGTGTCCGGAATGGGGGTAATTAGCTAGGGATGACAGTCGGTGGGTTCGATTTGGAGTTAGAATGAAAAAGTTGCTTTTTATGGAAATTAAATTATATATATAATTTTCCTAAACCTAACCCTAGAATTCACTTATCCCAAAATTGAAAAACCCGCCCTTTAGCGACGCGAACTTCCCGACTGGCCTAAACCGAACAAGAAGACAGATTGCTTTGAGAACAAGACTAATCGGAACGCAAACAGAAGAACATTTCATTGTTATTACAACAGTTACATCAGAATACAAGAATATAACAGAGTGTGAATAAATAATATACATTAGAAAAATATCAGAGATTTAAATTACATTTAAATACATAGCAACGGAAAAAATAATACATAACACAACTGAAAGAAATACATGGATACAGAGCTTTCCGAATATAGTTCCAGCTGTAAATCCAGGATCCTGGAAAAGAAATAATCTGCAACACCAAAACTACTAGCTGCCCGTGTGGAAAATAGGGGCACCCAGATTTTAGGTTAAAACAATAAACTCCTGGTCAATCATGGGACTGGTGTGAGAACTAAAACAGTTATTAAAGCTTGACTTTAAAATGGAGTAAATCAAGGGACCACGCCGTATAACACGGAACAGGTTTTATCCCAAGAATACCAGTGCATAAAACAGTTTATAAATAGCGCAATGCTTTTCGAAAAATGAAGCTATTATAAGACTCAGGTCCTATCACACAATGCAACGCAAGCCGGAGGACAGAGTTTTCCCTTATAATAGCCAAACATGCTTGGTACGTTTAAAACAAATCATTTGATACTATTATAAGTGCATAGTGTTAAAAACAACTTCAAATATAAATGTATCAATCATAGACGGTATGAGTACCATATATCATGCCGTCATACTAGTTCTACAATTAAAACCGCACGATGTCGTATTGGAAGGTGGATTTCCATCATGAACCAAGGCAAGGGATCGTCCTTCCCGAATTCGAGACAATTTAGCACTATGTCTCAGGATCAGCCGCAACTGCACCTTGGATCTTCAGGGCCGGCCCTTTCTTACGTTTGAGGATTAGTAATTCCTGAACAATACGTTTCCCCGCCCTATGGGGCGTAAGTCTGGTCAGTATGTCGACCATATCAATCCATCAGTCCCGTAGTGACCGATATATCCGAGGTACCTCGCTTTCCATCATCCACATAAGTAAAAATGTCTGGGCTCAATACTATGACACCACTCCTAGCTAGAAAGAAACGCATGTTCTCCATGTAGTCCTCTCCCATTTTTGGTTCATACCAGGGTGTGAGGCTCGCGAATTAACGCTATACACAAAGCTATACTATTTAAAGCAACCACAAGACTCTGCTTTTCAAAAGAAGTCTTGATCATTTGCATCTCAGCATGCCACACTGACAATTCACGTGGTGCGACCGATGTCTATCGATATATAACCTCTAAGCTTGTACGTCTCAGAGAAGGGTGTTAAGCAAGAGAATAAATTCTCCGCAACCAAACATATATATATATATATTTATATTTAATAGAAATCAATCAACACAGAACAAAATCCAATGTCAGACACACATCCATTTACTAGTTCGTTCTGGGTCTGAACGAAACCGGAGGCACCTTATTCCTCATCCCATATGTCCAATATAGGAGAGAGGTCCTCGCATATCCGGTCATTCTCCAAGTACGTCTGGACGATCACCACTTATTACCTTGTCTTGAGTGTACAGTCTAATCAAGATATCGGTAATCATCCAAACGGTGTGAAGAACTCCGGTCTTCAACCACCATCTTCGTCGTCGACTTATCGTCGAATCAATTATTCAGAATGGGTATAAACCCGACCTTTCCGAATAATTCATGTATTTTATAAACAAGTGCTATAAAAGCACAACATGCGCCTCATTCCAATTTAGAATATTCTTTTATTCAAATATTCACATCATTAGGGAAAGACTCCCATTAATTTTATCGAAGATAAATTCTTTAAATTTATTCTTTAATCTTCCTTTGGATATCAATTCAAACGAAATTAAGGTTCATCCAAACTAGTCCGGATTAGCGCACCTTATCGAAGTAATCATTTGTTTAATTTCCCCATCCCGACCTATTCATCCAATGGAGAAAAACTGGTAATACTCCATATCTAACACCACGGTGTTATCGGTAAATTTAATTATCATTTCACGTTCAAATCTAATTAAAGATTTAACTATCGCTTGGAGTAAAACTAGTGGTACTCCATTCTCGATCATTTCTCAAATTTGATAATTTAAATTATCACATTCACATTTTATTCTAATTAAATATTCATTAAAACTCCATTTAGTTTTAATCTTTCAACAACCATTATTAATGATTATTTAACTTTCAAAAATAAAACATGTCGCATCGAGAATCTACACCGTACCACTGATTTCTGCCGATATATAACCTCTAAGCTCGTACGTCTCAGATAAGGGTGTTAAGCAAGAGAATAAATTTTCCGCCACCAAATAGATATATATTTAGCAGAGATCAACAAATACAGTTCGAAATACAATGTTAGATATGAAATCATGTCTTTAACTGGGTTAAAGAAACGATGTCAATTAAAACACAGTTCACGATAAACCCAAAATCACATTCCAGTAATTATGGAATCTTCATGGAAAACAAATCAATATATAATCGATACCAATTTCCGTATTCGACTAATAATATAAATGGAATAACGACAAAGCCTTTTAAATTCCATATATACTAACAGTCTTCCTCCACAGAAGCTCATATTACCAAATTGAATTCCATTCCAATTTATTTTATTAAATTGGAAAACTTTACTTTGGAAAATTCCATTAATCTTAATTAAAATATTTATATATTCCAAATCACATTTCACTGTTAATCGGGTTAAAGAACGAATGTCATCAAAGACATAGTTCACAATAAACCCAATTCGCATTCCATTATATTCCAATTACTAATTATAACTTGAAATTCTAATAATCTTAATTAAAAGATTTATTCTTTTCACACGGGGTTTAAGAACAGTGTTATTGAAGACACCATTCACAATAAACCCAAAATCCAATTCTTTTATTCATTTCCAATTAAATATTCATTAATTGGAAAACTTCACTAAATCTTAATTAAAAGATTTATTCTTTTCACACGAGGTTAAGAACAGTGTTATTGAAGACACCATTCATGACAAACCCAAAATCCAATTCTTTTATTCATTTCCAATTAAATATTAATTAATTGGAAAACTTCACTAAATCTTAATTAAAAGATTTATTCTTTTCTAAACTGGGTTTAAGAACAATGCTATTTAAGACACCGTTCACGACAAACCCAAAATCAAATTTAATATTGAATACAAGGCTCTGAATAGAAATTATATCGGCTTATATTCAATATCAAATTCTGAAACTAATGGATATCGTATTGGGAATAATGATAATTGTATCTTCCAAATTCCCATAAAAATATCCGTAAAACCACGAAATCCTATATCGAAATATTCCGAAGATTATTTCCATTCCAATTTATTCATTGGAAAATTCTGGTTATTTTTAAAACCATTTCAAATCCAACTTATTAATTTAAAAACCACTGGATTAGTATACTAGTTAATAACTAGTTCATTTTGATAAAAATATTTTTGTTATCTTTTCAAATATGGAATTTTTCATCCCTATTCTTTCCAAATCCTTTATTTTGATTTTACACAAATAATTAATATTTTTAGTAATTTTATTAAGGCCCTTTCAGTCGATTTCCATAAACGGTCATCGAACTGCATTTACAACGACCTTTTCCAAATTTGATTTGGACATAATTCCAAATCCAACCGTTAGATTTCAAATCTCTTATATTCGTTGGAAAGCTCTTTTCGATACGAACCCAAAGGTTCCAGTATTAGGAGAATCAGACGGCCGGATCTCCCGTAATGTCAGTTCAAAGTCAATGGTTGAAATCCGCGAACGGTCGCTGCGCGGCGCGTTTTATTCAAACCATACATATATATATATATATCCATTCAGAAGGTATTTTATAAATTCGTTTTTAAAAAGGTTCCCACTTCCATTTAAATTTTAAATCAAAATTGAATCTTCCATATAATTAATTTATAAATGATAATGTTTTCAAAATATCTGATTTTGAAATCATTTCCTTTTCGATATTCATTATAAAAATGAATAAAATCGATATAAAATTCGTTCGCGTTAAAATGGTGCATATCTAATCAATACGGCTTCACACATTTTAATAATTTTGTGTCCATCCAAAATCGGATATCAAATTCACATTTAAATTCTTCACTGAATATTATTTTAAAATATTCGTTATTCTAAAATATTCGTTATTCCTGAATTGGAATCAGACCCAATCAATTACCATATAATGTTATTTATATGGATTTCATACAACACAAGTATACAACAACAATGATAAACAATCATCCATTATAGTGCATCACACAATTGCATAAGCATTAAATATAAATAATTAACGCTTACAACAGTCTGTCAACTAATCGATTGACATACAACTAATTATTGGGACTAGTGTATGTCAAATATCATCTCAATACCCGTGTGGGGTTTCAACCAACAAATACTGAATATTATTTATGCGGTTGGGCGATGTGTAAAATTTATCGTCCCAATCAATATCAGCAAACAATCAACCATGGTCTGTACAAAAAGTAGTGTCAGGAGCTACTAAGCCCCGTCTGCAACCTATAATATAATAACTGTAAAATAATTTGAATGAGAGAGAGTTCTCACTTTCGTTTTCCACTCCGCCAGTTTTATTTCTGAATTTCTGAACAGTTTGGATTTGAATTTCCCCGAAATTCTAACGTGCTCCAAATTGGACCCGGTCAGTTTTGTTGTAAAACTCTCGTCCGCACGATTGCAAAGGATCCAGTTTCGCGCGATTTGGACCTCGTATGAAGAAGATATTGTATTCTTTACATTGGAATAATTATACGGGTCATTAAGGAATTAATTAAAATAATTAAAACCTTAATTATCTTCCATCCCCCTTTGAAACCCGTCGAACTGGAACCCAAATTTGTCGCCCCCTTCATCCCAGAACGCACGCCACCACAGGGGCGCGGACGCCGATCCTCCACCACCTCGACGTCGCCGTGACCGCCCTCGACCTCCAGCCTCAACCCCTTGCAGTTCGATGGCCCCACCTACGCGAAATCCGCACTCAAACACCGACACTTCGTGCCCAAAATCTGAACGATTTACTCCTCCAATCTAGATCATACCTGTATGGGATAATAGATCTAAAAACCCTCTTTGATTTTCCCTAAAGAACCACTAACTAATTTTGATTGGATTAAGAGATTATTAGGGATCAAAATTGGAACGCCGTGTGTTTTAAGGAGAGCGGCGGGTCAAAGAGGTTTGACCGCGTAATGGGCTTCTGACCTAGGGTTTGACCATATAGAGATATTTATATTTTTTGATTATTTTATTTTTCAAAAATACATGATTATTGATACAAACCCTAAATCGAACCCAACGACTAATACCCTCATTCCGGACACAATGAGATATGTTTCGTAAGCCAATTCGACTGTTATGATTAGTTTTTCTTTAAACTAAAATATAAATCAATATATATTTAATTTAAACGTACATTTTAATTTACCGGGGCCACATATTGACTCCGAAAATTATGGAAAAATTATCTAGCTATGTTTTGACGATACGGTCTTAACAAAATTAATTTCGTCGAATTTGGAGGCCGTTTGAAAAATGGTCATTTTTCAGTCGATTAAATTCAAACTAAAAGTACCAAACGCATTTATATTTACTGTGCTCACATATTAATTCCAAAAATTATGAAAATTGGAATATAAAAATAATTTGACATTCCAGATCCAACAAAAGTGATTTCGTCGAAAACGGAGGTCGTTTGCAAAATGGCTATTTTTAAGGGCTATATATTATATAATATATATATAAATTTCATAGTGACTATTTTGATTTTTAAACGGGACATAACTTTCAATTCCCGTTATGAAATCTGGATTTTTCACATTCGTTAAAAAGATATAATTAAACAGATTCAAATATTTCTGGTTTTACTGAAATCCGATTTATTTTGAATTATGTACATTCAATTGAAATTTAAAATCGAATTTTCAAACTACCATGCCATTTACAGCTCGTTTTATAATTAAAATAAATTTATTCGTTCTAACTTCATTTAAAATAAATTTTTAGTCGTTATTATTTAAAATAAATCATTTTAAATATCCAAAATCCATTAAAATTGCTAAAAAAAAAATTAAATTGGTTCTGAAACTTTGGGTTGTTACACGCCCCCGTTCAACCTCCCTCCTCCAGAACACGCCGCTGCCCTTCCCCTCGCCGCCAGACCCTGCCGTTGACCGCCGCCGCCCCAGATCGCCTCGCCGTCGGTCACCCACACCACCACCCTCCTTCTCCGGCCATCTCCAAAACCCCACAACCCCAAACTCGTTAAAATCAGCCGCCTTCAGCCTCCGTGGGACCTTGCCACCCATCACCTGCGCCAACTCCCCTCAGCCCAGCTCCGACTGTGGACCACCCATTCGCCGAAACTCCTTTTTATAATTTTCTGCATTCGCAAATAACACCTTGAGCTTCCACAGCCCATATCTCCCAATCCAAGCACTTCTGGCAAAAACCCACAATACCTAAGTCGAAGAGCATGATTTTATCTTCGATTTGGATAAATGGAAGTCATATTTTGGATTGCGGAATTGCTCTGAAAACGCGTCCAAAGTCTGCTGTCCAAATACTATCTCTGGCGAAATGGACCAATTTCGGAAGAAAGGCCACTAGGCGAAAGTCGTCCGGAATGGCGCGTTTAAGCTAGAAAAAAGGACCGCGTGAAGATTGGAGCTCGTTTGCAAATTCTGGAACCAGAACAACAAATCAGAATGTCAGGAAAGCACGACTGAGTGGATCCCAAAGTGAGAACTCCTTCTCACTCTGATTATTTTACAGTTAAATATATTTTAGGTTGTAGACGGGGCTTAGAAGCCCCCGACACTATTTCATTGTACAAACCATGGTTATTTGTTTGGATTGTAGTGTGGAAATTTGGATATTGATTGATTTATTTGTTTGGAATTGATTTGGATGTGAATTGGATTGAAATTGATTTGTGTATGGCGCGAGCCAGTATCAGGAGAGGGGTAATGCAAGACATTACTCCGGTTTTAATATCGCGCCGTTATAATGCCGAAATTTTCAGAAATAAATATTTATTCATTAAAAATAGAATTTCTAATGCGCATATGAACTATATAAAATATTCATGTGTTGTATAAAATGTTTGAATAATAAAAATACCATTTCTATGGAATGTATGGACTATTAAAAATATTCATGTGTTGAAATAAATATTTTGTCGTTAAAAATATAATTTTTAACGTATATATAAACAACATAAAATTCTCCTGAAATGAAAATAAATATTCATTTACAAATCAGAAGATTTGTTTATGTACTCACATTTAACTGATATTGATTGGGACGATAAATTTTACACATCGCCCAACTGCACAAATAATATTCAGTATTTGTTGGTTGAAACCCCACATGGGTATTGGGATGATATTTGGCATACACTAATCCCAATTGTTTAGTTGTATGTCAGTTGATTGGTTGACGAACTATAGTTAGCGCTATTTATTTATTTTAATGCTTATACAATGTAGAATGCGCTCTGGATGATGATTGGTTGTGTACCATTATTGTTGTGTACATGTGTTGTATGAAATCCATATAAATAACATTATATAGTAATTGATTGGGTCTGATTCCAATTCAAAAAGAACGGATATTTTAAAATAACGAATATTTTAAAATAATGAATATTTTAAAATAATATTCTGTAAAGAATTAAAATATGATTTTGATGTCCGATTTTGAATGGACATGAGAATATTAAAATATGTGAAGCCGTGTTGATTAGATTTACGCCATTTTAACGCGAACGATATTATTATTGATTTTATTCATTTTTATAATGAATATCGAAAAGGAAATAATTTCAAAATTAGATATTTTGAAAATATTATAATGATAAGGAGTATTGAATTTTGGTTTAAAATTGAAATGAAAGTGGGAATCGATTTAAAACGAATTTACAAACGATTTATAAAATACATTTTAAATGAAAATCGACGATATATATATATATATATATATATATATATATATATATATATATTTAATGGCCTGAATAAAACGCGCCGCGCCGCAACCGTTCGCGAATTTCGACCATTGACTTCGAATTGACATTACGGGAGATCCGACCGTCGGATTCTCCTAAAACCGGAACCATTGGGTTCGTATCGAAAAGATCTTTCCAACAAATATAAGAGATTTGAAATCTAACGGTTGGATTTGGAATTATGTCCAAATCAAATTTGGAAAAGGTTGCTGTAAGTGTTGTTCGATGACCGTTCATGGAAATCGACTGAAAGGGCCTTAATAAAATTATTAAAAATATTAATAATTTAGTAAAATCATAATGAATGATTTGGAAAGAATTTGGATGAAAAAATCCATATTTGAAAAGATAAAAATATATTTTAATCAAAATGAACTAGTTATTAACTAGATTTGAAATCCAATAATTTTTAAACAGATAAAATGGATTTGTGAATGGTTTTAATCTAACCAGGAATTTCCAATATATAAATTGGAATGGATTTGAATAAAAATCATATTCGGGATATTTCGATATTGGATTCCGTGACTATACTGATATTGTGGAGGAATTTGGAAGATAGATATATATCGTTATTCCCCATACGATATGCGTTGGTTTCAAAATTTGATATTGAATATAAGCCGATATAATTTCTATTCAAAGCCTTATATTTAATGTCAAATTTGATTTTGGGTTTGTCATGAATGGTGTCTTGAATAACACAGTTCTTAAACCCTGTGTGAAAAGAATAAATCTTTTAATTAAGATTATTAGAGTTTCCAATTATATTTAGTAATTGGAATAAAATGAAATGTGAATTGGGTTTATTGTGAACTGTGTTTTTAACGACATTCGTTCTTTAACCCGATTAACAGTGAAATGTGATTTGGAATATATAAACCTTTTAATTAAGATTAATGGAATTTTCCAAAGTAAAGTTTTCCAATTTAATAAAATAAATTGGAATGGAATGGAATTCGATTAGGTAATTATCGAAGTGAGCTTCTGTGGAGGAAGACTGTTAATATATATGGAATTTAAAAGGCTTTGTCATTATTCTGTTTATATTATTAGTCGGATACGGAAATTTATATCGATTATATATTGATCTGTTTTCCGTGAAGATTCCATAATTACTGGAATGTAATTTTGGGTTTATCGTGAACTGTGTTATAAATGACATTGGTTCTTTAACCCAGCTAAAGATAGGATTTCATGTCTAACATTGCATTTCGAACTGTATTGCTGAACTCTGCTAAATATATATCTGTTTGGTGGTGGAGAATTTATTCTCTTGCTTAGCACCCTTCTCTAAGACGTATGAGCTTAGAGGTTATAAATCGGTACAAATCAGTGGTACGGTGTAGATTGTCGATGCGACATGTTTGTGTTTCCAAAATTAAATAATCATTAAATAATAATTGTTGGAAGATTAAAACTAAGTGGAGTTTTAATGAATCTTTAATTAGATTGAAATGAGAATATGATAATTTAAATTATCAAATTTGGGAAATGATCGAGAATGAAGTACCACCAATTTTACTCCAGGCGATAGTTAAATCTTTAATTAGATTTGAACGTGAAATGGTAATTAATTTTACCGATAACACCGTGGTGTTAGATATGGAGTATTACCAGTTTTTCTCTATGGGATGAATAGGTTGGGATTGGGATTAATAAATAAATGATTACTTCGGTAAGGCTCGATGATTCCGACTAGTTGATAAACCTCAATATGGTTTTGAATTGATATCCAAAGGAAGATTAAAGAATAAATTTTAAAGAATTTATATTTGATAAAATTAATGCGAACCTTTCCCTAATGATGTGAATATTTGAATAAAAGAATATTCAGGATTGGAATGAGGCGTACGTAGTGTTTTCATAACACTTGATTATTGATTATAAAATACGCGAGTTATTTGGAAAGACCGGGTTTAACCCATTCTGAATAATGAATACGACGACTATAAGTCGACAATGAAGATGATGGTTGAAGACCAGAGTTCTTCACATCGTTTGGATGATTACTGATGTCTTGATTGGGCTGTACACCCAAAACAAGGTAATAAATGGTGATCGTCCAGACGTACTTGGAGATCGATCGGATATGCGAGGACCTCTCTCCTGTATTGGACATATAGGATGAGGAATAAGGTGCCTCCGGTTTCGTTCAAACCCAGAACGAATTAGTAAATGGATGTGTGTATAACATTGGATTTTATTCTATATTGATTGATTTCTATTAAATATATATCTGTTTGGTGGCGGAGAATTTATTCTCTTGCTTAACACCCTTCTCTGAGACGTACGAGCTTAGAGGTTATATATCGATAGACATCAGTTGCATGGCGTGAATTATCAGTGTGGCATACTGAGATGTAAGTGATCAAGGCTTCTGTTGAAAAGCAGAGTTTTGTGGTTGATGATCAAAGCACGACTTTAAATAGCATAGCTTTGTGTATAGCGTTAATTCGTGAGCCTCACACCTCGGTATGAGTCAAAAACGGGATATGAGAACGTAGTGAGTGCACGATGTTTCTTTCTAGCTATGGGTAGTGTCATGGTATGGAGCACAGACATTTATTTATTTTTACCTATGTGGATGATGGATAGCGAGGCGCCTCAGATATATTGGTCAATACGGAGCCAATGGATAGGTTCGATAGGACCGGGAAACGTGTGTTCAGGAATAACCAATCCTCAAATGTAAGGGAGGACTGGCACTGCAGGATCCAGGGTTGCCCGTAGGTATGATCCTCAGGTATTTGCTAGAGTGTCTTGAATCGGTAAGGAGTATATCCCTTGCCTTGACTCATGACGGAATCCAATTTCCAATACGTGACTTTTTGATTTTAATTGTAGAGCCTAGTATGGTGACATGATATATGGTACCCATGTCGTCTATGATTGATACATTTATATTTGAAGTTGTTTTGGACACTATATACCTACAATAGTATCAAATGATTTGTTTTAAACATACCAATCATATTTGGCTATTATAAGGGAAAACTCTATCCTTCGGCTTGCGTTGCATTATGTGATGGGACCTGAGTCTTATAATAGCTTCATTTTTTCAAAAGCATTGCACTATTTATAAACTGTATTATGCACTGGTATTCTTGGGAGAAAACTCATTCCATGTTATACGGCGTAGTCCCTTGATTTACTTTATTTTTAAAGTAAAGTTTAATAACTGTTTTAGTTCTCACACCAGTCCCATGACTGACCTAGAGTTTATTGTTTTAACCTAAACTCTGGGTTCCCATATTTTCCACAGAGCAGCTGGTAGTTTTGGTTTTGCAGATATTATATTCACAAGATCCTGATTTACAGCAGGAGCTATATTCGGAAAGCTTTGTATCCGTGTATCCCTTTCAGTTGTGTTATCTATTATTTTTCCACTGCTATGAAATGTATTTTAAATCTCTGATATTTTCCAATGTGTAATATTCTTGTACTCTAATGTAAATTGTTATAACAGCAATGAAATGTTCTTCTGTTTGAGTTCTGATTTGTCGTGTTCTCAACTCAATCCGGGCTTTCCCATGAGGGCGAGTTTGGGTCATTTCAGTTGTGGTGATCGTTGGCATGTCGTGTAGGCCGGAATCTGGTCAGGAAGCCACCGGGTTCGAATTGGTTTTTTGAGCGATAGAAAGGTGCGAGCTGCACCATGTTCAGGTCATGGAAGGAGGAAGGGTTGGCTGACGTTGGGGTGATTTCAGAACGGGGTCAGATGACCCGAACAGTGTGCGAATCGGAGAGATGGAGGGCAAGTTTCTTCGTGAGTTGGTTGGAAGTTTTCACGATGTAGGAGAAAGGAATTAACATGTAATTAGTGAATAATTATATTTAATTATATAAAAATTGTAGTTAATGTATAAATTATTGTAACTTTGTCATACGAGGTCCAAATTGAACGATTTCAGTTGCGTTGCGCTCATGACAGAAAACTCTACAACATGGAACTGACCAGAACGGGAATGGAGCACTTTGGAATTTCAGGCACATTTGAACGCGAACAGTATCAAAATAGAACAATTCAGAAATTAAAGAATGTCGGAGTGGAACCAAATGTGAGAACTTTTCACTATAATTTTTATACAGTTATAGAATTTATTTTATAAGTGTAAATATGTAGAAATTGCCAGTATAGATTTTTATCGATTGTATGGAGTTCAACACTCGAATTTGCACAAATCACATAAATTGGAAGCGATGTATGGATATTACCGACACTTAGATTTCATACTCCGCGAATGGCCACTTATGGCGCCGTAAATGGCAATTGGTTGTTGAGTAATTATTTTTATGGATGATTTGGTGATTTGTGTGGTGATTGTGATGATTAACATATTAAAAATAATGTTAATATTAATGTGATAGTGAAATTAAATTATAAATATCCATTTATAATTTAAACCGTAAAATTGGCTAATTAGAAAAATAATTCAAACTGAATTGGAATTGGTTAAATTTATTAACCAATGATTTATTTAAATTGACTGTTGTTGTTTGAAAACCCCACACGGGTATTGAGATGATATTTGATATACACTAATCCAAGTATTTAGTTGTATGTCGATCGTTGGGTTGACAGGCTGGGATGAGTGTTATTTATTTATTTTAATGTTTATACAGTTGTAAAATGCACTCTGGATGATGTTTGAATGTGTAATGATTATTTATCATTATTGTTGAATACATGTGATGTATGAAATCCATATAAATGAAATTATATGGTAATTGATTGAGTCGCATTCCGATTCAGAATATAACGAATATTTTGAAACAACGAATATTTTAAAATAATGAATATTTTAAAAATAATATTCGGTATGGATCAAAATATGATTTTGATGTCCGGTTTTGGATGGACACGAAAATGTTGAAATATATGAAGTCGAGTTAAGTATATACGCCATTTTTAACTCGAACGGATTTGTTTATCGATTTTATTCATTTTATAATGGATATTGAAAAGAATTGATTTAAAAATCTAATATTTTGAAAATATTATCATTTTAATATTATAATGATAAAGAATATTCAATTTTGATTTAAAATTGAAAATGAAGTTGAAATCATTTTAAAAATGAATTTATAAAGTACGATTTGAATGGAAATTGACTATATATATATATATATATATATATATATAATGGCTTAAATAGAACGCATCGCGCAACGACCGTTCGCGAATTTCAACCATTAACTTCAAATTGATGTAACGGGAGATCCGACTGTCAGATTCTCCTAAAACTGGAACCGTTGGGTTCATATCGAAAAGAGCTTTCGAATGAATATAAGAGTTTTAAATTTGAACGGTTGGATTTTAAAATATGTCCAAATCAGTTTTGAAAAAAGTCGCTATGGATGTAGTTCGGTGGCCGTTATTGGAAACCGACTGTAAGGGTCATATTAAAATTAATAGAAATATGGAAAAATAGTATAAAATCATAATAAATGATTCGGAAAGATTTTGGATGAAAAATTTCAAGCTTGGAAAGATAAAAATATATTATTATCGAAATGAACTAGTTATTAACTAGAATAATAATCCAATGTTTTTAAATAAATAAATTGGATTTGAAATGGTTTTGGTATAACCAGAATTTTCCAATGTATGAATTGGAATGGAAATAATCTTCGGAATATTTTGATATTGGTTTTCGTTATTATACGGATATTGTAGAGGAATTATGAAGATATAAATATTGTTATTCCCAATACGATATTTGTTGATTTTATAATTTGATATTGAATATAAGCTGATAAAATTTCTATTCAGAGCTTGGTATTTAATATCAAATTGGATTATGGATTTGTCGTGAACGGTGTCTTAAATAACACTGTTCTTAGACCCAGTTGAGAAAAGAATTAATCTTTTAATTAAGATTTAGAGAAGCTTACCAATTAATTAATATTTAATTGGAATTGAATTGAAATTGGATTTTTGGGTTTATCATGAACTGTGTTTTAAATAACATTTGTTCTTTAACCCAATTAACAGTGAGGATATTATTTGGAATTTATAAATCTTTTTATTAAGATTTAATGGAAATTTTCCTAAGTAAACTTTTCCAATTTAATATATTAAATTGAAATTGAATGGAATTCGATTTGGTAATAATCAAGATGAGATTATGTGAATGAAGACCGTTACTATATATGGAATTTAAAAGGCCTTGCCGCTATTCCATTTATATTATTAGTCTGATACAGGAATTTATATCGACTATATATTGATCTGTTTTTCGTTACTATATTTGGGTTTATCGTGAACTGTGTTTTAAAGGACATTGGTTCTTTAACCCAAGTAAAGACAGGATTTATTTCATGAATTTGGATATTCATTAAGCAATGATTTTTGATATTAAAACTGAAATAGAGTTTTAATGAATATTTACTTAGATTAAAATGAGAATGGGATAACTAAATTTATCGAATTCATAAAATGATCGAGAATGGAGTACCACCAGTTTTACTCCAGGCGATAGTTAAATCTTTAATTAGATTTGAACGTGAAATGGTAATCAATTTTACCGATAACACCGTGAGTGTTAGATATGGAGTACTACCAGTTTTGCTCCATAGGATAAATAAGTTGGGATTGGAAAAATATAATAAATGAATACTTCGGTAAGGCTCGATAATCCCGACTAGTTATATAAACCTTAATTTGGTCTGGAATAGTTAAAGGATAAAATCTTTTGAAATTGATACCCAAAGGAAGAATAAAGAATAAATTTAAAAGAATTTATCTTTGACAAAATTAATGGGAACCTTTCCTTAAAGATGTGAATATTTGAATAAAAGAATATTCTGAATTGGAATGAGGCGTATGATGCGTTTTACAACACTTGATTATTGATTACAAAATACACGAATTATTCGGAAAGACCGGATTTAACCCATTCTGAATAATTAATATGACGACTAAAAGTCGACGATGAAGACGGTGGTTGAAGACCGGAGATCTTCACATCGTTTGGATGATTACTGATGTCTTGATTGGGTTGTACACCCAAGACAAGGTAATAAGTGGTGATCGTCCAGACGTACTTGGAGATCGACCGGATATGCGAGGACCGCTCTCCTGTATTGGACATATGGGACGAGGAATAAGGTGCCTTTGGTTTCGTTCAGACCCAGAATGGACTTGTAAATGGATGTGTGTTTGACATTGGATTTCATTCTGTGTTGATTGATTTCTATCAAATATATATTTGTTTGGTGGCGGAGAATTTATTCTCTTGCTTAACACCCTTCTCTGAGATGTACGAGCTTAGAGGTTATATATTGAAAGACATCAGTTGCATGACGTGAATTGTTAGTATGGCATGCCAAGATGCAAATGATCAAGGCTTTTGTTGAAAAGCAAAGTCTTGTGGTTGATGATCAAAGCACGACTTTAAATAGCATAGCTTTGTGTATAGCGTTAATTCACGAGCTTCACACTCGGTATAAGTCAAAAACGGGATAAAGGACCCAAGGAGTGCATGCGTTTCTTTCTAGCTAGAAGCGGCGTCATGGTATGGAGCCCAGACATTTTTTACTTATGTGAATGATGGATTGCGAGGCGCCTCAGATATGATTGGTCGACGTACTGACCATTTTAGAAGTCTGATAGGACCGGGAAACATATGTTTAGGAATAATTAATCCACTAACGTAAGTATGGACCGACCTTGGAGGATCCAAGGGTCGCCCAGAGTGTGTAAACTTGGGTCATTCCGCTAGAGATGGCCCGAATCGGTAAGGAGTACATCCCTTGTCTTGACTCATTATGGAGATCCAATTTCCAATATGCCCCTTTTCGGTTTTAATTGTAGAACTAGTATGGCGACATAATATATGGTACTTATGTCGTCTATGATTGATACATTTATATTTGAAGTTGATTTTATCACTATGCACCTATAGTAATATCAAAATGATTTGTTTTTAAGCGTACCAAGCATGTTTGGCTATTATTAGGGAAAACTCTATCCTCCAGCTTGCGTTGCATTGTGTGATGGGACCTGAGTCTTATAATAGCTTCATTTTTCAAAAAGCATTGCGTTGTTTTATCTTAAACTGAGATTCATGTGGAGTACACCAGTTCCGTGTTATACGGCGTGGTCCCATGATTTCCCAACTTTTAAATTAAAAAATTAATAACTGTTTTTAGTTCTCACACCAGTCCCATGACCGACTCGGAGTTCATTGTTTCTACCTAAACTCTGAGTGCCCATATTTTCCACACGGGCAGCTAGTAGTTTTGGTTTTGCAGATTTCTTTTAACATGATCCTGGCTTACAGCTGGAGCTATATTTGGAAAGCTTTGTATCCGTGTATTTCTTTCAGTTGTGTTATATATTATATTTTTCGCTGCTGTGTAAATTCTTAATCTCTAATATTGTATTTCCATTGTGTAATATTTATCCATACTCTAGAATATTCTTGTACTCTAATGTAAATTGTTGTAGTAGCAATGAAATGCTTTGTTGTTTGTGTTCTAATGCATCGTGTTCTCAAAGCAATCCGCTGTTTTCCGTCTCTTCGGAAATTAGGGAATTTTAGATCGTTAAACGTATCGTTACAATTATTTGGATTTTTGTTGGGAAGTCTATGACGCTTTTACGACTGTGTGGGACCTTCGGGTCAGGAGTTTACTAGTACTAGGCCATGAGGGTCATTTATGTTAGACTATCTTATGTAAACCTGGGACGACCTTTGTGAGGTGACTGTGTGGGCCTTATGGGTTAGATGTACAAACCTTTGGGTAAACTGTATGGGGCGTCAAAATTGTGTGGATAGTACTAGTAGGCTTCGGTCATTACTGTGTGCAACTAGTGTAGGCGTTGCGGGGTATTGTGTTTTTTAGATTTCAAGTATTCTTTTATTTATAGAATTTGTGATATTTTGTTTTCACCATTTTATGAATATTGGGTTTGACACGTATCCTTTGTGCTATTTGATGTTGTATTACATGGTGGTTACATTACTGTGTGACGGACCTTTAATCAAGTTTGACATGTTGTGTTTCTGTGATTTCCGTCGTATGTTTCTTTTTAATTTGAGATTTTTTTAGAACATCTTAGCCTTAGGATTTGGTCATTTAGTCAATGGAAATAGTTGTGTTGTGTTGTGTGTGTATTACTTTACACGAGATCCTTGATTATGAATTAGTAAGCCTATCTCATGTATTCTACGTTGTTATGTATTTATTCTATTCCTCCTTTATTGTGAGAAATTATTCCTTATGTGATATTATCTTCCAATTATCATGTTCTGACTTATATGTCTAAGCTAGACTGACCCGTGTATTTTATATTTGTGTTTTCGTGCTTATCTTTACTTTCATCTTAGATTTACCCTAATTGAAGCTAATACCCAAGTTGTTTAGTCGAGCATTTGTGTTTATGTATATTCATATATTTTGACATATTGTATTTGCATTTAGTTTCTATAAACCATCAGTGTATTTAACACATGTAATGTTGTAATTTTGTTGTTGTATGTATATGTATTATATGTTATATGTGTTTATGCTTGTACTCTGTTCTAAATAGATTCTTAGCCACCATAACTTTATATTAGATATGAATTGAGTACGTCGATCCACTTAAGAAAAATGGAAAATTTATGTTTCCAATTGACATATTCGATACTTGTCTAGTGTAAGTCTTACGGATGCTTGCTCCTAACCAGCCATACTCTCTGCACTAGCAAACAACATTGTCTGTTAGTGCTCTATTAGTTGAGCCTCAGAGTGGACGTTGCACTGGAGTTGCTAGTAAAAGCGGCCACTTTATTGGCCAATCAAACCTCGCGATTTGATAAAAAAAGCGAAATTGTGTTTCTTTTTCTACATGCGAAGCTAAAAGTAATTTAAGTGCAACACACGTTGCTATGGTCCCATGGACGAGCCTTGTGATACTGGATTGAACAAGTCATAGCTAAGCTTGTCTAGTTGATGGATGATTAATCATCGTTAAGTGTCGAAACTAGGGCTGTTTTGGTAATGGTTACCGTTACCATTTGGCAAATGCCGTTACCGTACCGTTTTTACTAGTAAGTAAAAATTGTTTACCACTACCGTTACCAATTGACTGCTATACCGAAGATTGGTATACCAATAATCTAGTAACTGTTACATTGATAATATTAAATTACCATTTATCCATCGAAGTTTGTATCTTGATATGTTTTTTGTACACAGTTCATCTTTATTAAACTATATCTAGTGTTAGTTAATAAAGGGCATTGTTATTGACACTCCAAATATTGTTGGGAGAGGGGGGATTTTTTTTTTTTTTTTTTAAATTGTTAGGGGGAGTACCAATGAGGGAAGTAGACCCTTAATAAATAAAGATAATTTTACCTTATTATCCATTTAGGCTTAATTTCACTCTTCTATTCATTAATCTAATTTTTAATGGTTAGTCAACACTATTAGTTGTGGAGAAATCAAACCTTAACCAAAAAAACATGATCGAAAATAATAATAATAATATGATATTGACACATGAGAGTGAGCGTTATGTTGGAGTTGATCAGAGTGATGAGACGGTAAGGTCTAATTTCAGTTTATTAAATCGTATGCACACGTTGTCAGAGTGAAGATCTAATTTTAGTTTATTAAATCATATGCATATGATATCAACTATTCCGTGACATTGTTTGCAGTTAAATGATTTAGGGTTTTTTGATTTAGAGTTTGATGATTTTACGGTGCGTAAGTTTTTAAAAGTAAGGGTAAAAGTGTAAGAAGTTAAAAAAATAGCTACCTACATTGACCCTCCTTTCCTTAACATTTTAAAAAAAGTGGAGTATCCTTAAAATTTGGCCCCCCTTAACATAAATTGGAGTGTCAATAACAACCCCCTTAATAGAAAACATAAATGAGAAAGAAAATAAGGGGCGTTGTTATTGACACTCTATCTATTGTTTGGGGGGGGGGGGGATCAGTTTTAAAAAATACTCGACTCTTTGAAAAATTGTTAAGGGGCTAAACAAACATATTATTTCACACTACTCAATATTCCTGGATTGCCCCTTCAAATTAGATTAAAAAAAAATTATTCGACAAGGAAAACCAAATTAAAATAAGCAATTCGTCACTACTGCACCGAATGCAGCACGTAATCAATTATGTATGTATTCGACAATGATATGTCGAAAATTATTAATCATTTTGGTGCATGGCCTTCGTAATTATAAAATTCGGCATATTTATGTTGACAAAAAAAATAAAATAAAAAAAATCGATCCAATTCCTCCGAAAACACTTATTCTTTAGGGTTTAAAAAAATCGATATATGCGAATTGAAAAAAAAAATACGATGGCCATTGCAATATTTGTTAAGATAAAATTATCTTTATTTGTTAAGGGTTTAAATGGGTAATACGGTAAAATTACCTTTATTTGTTAAGGGACTACTTTCCTCATTGTTACTCCCCTTAATAATTTTTGAAAAAAATAAAAGATTGGTCTCTCCTTAACAATATTTGGAGTGTCAATAACAATGCCCAAAATAAGTGCATTTGGAATTATTTCACCCCATTATTAAAGTTAATTCAATTATTTATTTGATTATAAATACATGTTATAAAGCAAGGAAGATGATTATACATATGTTATAAATTGACTGGTAAAATTACTGTTACCGCTGGTATTGAAGAAAAAACTACCGATAATTTACCATTAGCATATCGTTTTAACTGGTATACCGATTTCAGTAAAAGTTTATTACGGATCGACTGCTAATGGTATGATAATGGTAAATTTAACGTTAACATAATAACCCTACACCGAAAGGCATAAGATTTTATTTAGGGGATTGTTATTGACACCCTAATTATTGTTAAAAATGTCATTTTTTAAAAAGTTATTAATTGTTAAGGGGAGTACCAACGAAGAGAGCAGCACCTTAACAAATAAAATTAATTTTATCCTAATACCCTTTTAAGCTTATTTTCGTTATTCTGTTCACTGAAAACGAACAAAAAATTTACAGCACAACAATACTCTGTTGAACAAAAACAAGAACTACGACTGTCCACCTCCGAAACTAACATTTCACTCTTCTTTACCTAATTCAGCAAACCAACACCGAGCGAAATTTAAAAATACAATCAATCATGTCGAAAACATAAATAAATTCGGCAACATACTTCGTTCATGTCAATTAAATCATTTTTCACAAGCTCGACGATAGCGTATATGTCTAAAACACACAAGCCATTTTCGAATATATCTGTAAATTCTAATTCAATCAAACGATTAATCCTAAACTTGATTTGGTGTACCTTTGCAGCACCTCCACTAATTTAGGATCTGATTGTGAGGAACGTTTCATGTTCTTCGTTCTGACAATTAATTCTTTTCTATTCGTGACGAAGAAATGCAATCGCGTGCGAAGTTGAGTTTAGTCGAAGTGTTAGCATTGAATTTGGTTTTTTAATTGATTTAGTGTTTTCTGTATTTGTTTGTTGGGACGTGTTAATATTGGAAAATAGAAGAGTATCTATGCTCTTAACATTTTTATAAACAGTAGATTGATTTTAAAAAGTGAGCCCTGTTTATTGGCGTTAGTACGTTCCACACATTACGTGAAAATTCTCTAAAATATGCGGTGGGACTACTCGCTAACACTGCCGCGAGAACAAGTGGTGTCCAATATCTTCTCTTCGAATTCTTCCCATTCTTGCTCTTTGGATACAACAATGGCCACTCTCCAATTTCACAGATTCCCGTTTCGTTTATCCGTCTCTCGGAGCAGCTACTTTTCCATCCAGCACTCATATTCATTGCCGTTCAAAAACCATGGCTCAAAATCATATTGTAATCTTCCGAAGAAGTCCAACTCTAGATTTAAAGGCAGCGGCAGTAACTTTACTGCTGATGCTAGTCCAAAGAGCTCTGTAGATGAAAGTGATAACAAAAACTCGATTATCAGCATTAGCAATGATAATCGGCCTCCTTTTGATCTTAATCTTGCTATAGTTCTGGCTGGTTTCGCTTTTGAAGCTTATTCTAGCCCGCCTGTATATTTCTAATTTGCTGTTATTTTGGTTTTATACTGGCATTTAGGTCCATATTTGCTTCAGTTTATAATTATATGATTTTATTTCCAGAAAGACGTGGCGTGGCGGGAAAAGGACGCGTTCGACTGCCAGACTATTTTCCTTTCCGAGTAAATCTTCATTGTTTTAATACACTAGTTTTCACCATTAGTTTATCTTAAGAATTTACTAGCTCTTCCAGCTTGTGTAAATCTATAGATCATTGTTTGTGCTTACTATCTTTTCTTATTAGACAAACAAGAAACATTCGCGTTCTGGCACTTTTGAAATTTGTATCTTTTGCCAGCTATCAAAGAATGAACACCAATGACATGTTTTAAGAATTACAAAGAATGTTAAGCACAGCTCCTCCAAAACTTTGCTTGTAATATATAATTGAATTGATGTGTTAATCATTATCTACAAATTACCAACGATGGCCACTAGGTTACAGGTAGCTCTCGCAGGCAGATTATCGCTCAATGTTGAAGAAAGTAGGATTTATAGTCGTTTTGCTGCAATTATGCATAGCATATGCATCCTCATAAATTATTAAGCCACAACGCTTAGGATCAGTTTTCTTAAACACCCTTTTTGGAGGGGAAAAAAGGAAAAAATTGAGGCTTTTAGCATCTTCCGTGATTACCCGTTTTTTTGAAAAGACAAAATAATAATAAACAACAACAAAAGAAAATAAAAAATAAAAAAACTGTGGCCAGTTGGTTAGATGGAAAGTGGCTGACAATAGGTCCCTAATTTGAAATGTGAATTAGTATTCGGTTATGGCTTAGTAAGCACCCTATTAAAATGTTTGGAATGCATTCTTGCTTAGTGGATGGTTCTTGGCATCCCAAAAAAAGAAAGATTTTGGGTAACACTAAGATCAAGAGAAAGGCAGGATTGAATTTTGAAAATTATGTTGCTGATAGATCATAGTGAGCTATGCTAGATTCGAATGCAATATACTTGCAGTAACAAAGTATGTTAATGTGGTGAAGTATTGGTGTGTGCTTAAAGCATCACACATGCTCCATGTCACTCAAACCAAGAAGTGATCTTACTCAAGATACTCCGCACGTCGAGAATAATTCTACAGCAGTAACATAATTAACTCTCTATAAATATTAAACCACCACTCTTCACAATACCAATGATTGTGTGGTTAACTCTCAAATGATATTTTAGCATCTTTATAGTGTTTTCAGTTTGACATTAATTCATAATCTTTAATATGAAGTCATTGTTGGAACCCAATCTTCCTTAAATATAAGGAGTTCCCCTTTCACATTGCCAATTGGTTTTGTGATAATATGAGGGCTCCATCTATGGTATCGGAGCGAGTTTGTGTTTGAGCAGATTTGTGTCTGTCCCCACGTCATCTCATTCATCCACGTGCTAACCTTATGTATGCCTAACACGTGTGGGGACGTGTTGGAATTGTCCCGCATCGGGAAATTTGCTATCCAATCTTCCTTAATAATATATATAAGGAGTTCCCCCTTCACATTGCCAATTGGTTTTGTGATAATATGGGGGGCTTCATCATTTCTAATAGTCATGAGGAGCATTTGATGATTGCTGGTTTCAGTCAATGACAAGTAAACACCTAATGACACCTTGATTTTGAATATAGTCGAGGTTACTAAAACCTCTAAGCGAACGCCAACTCTATGCAAATGTAATGTTCACCGAATCAATTTGTACTTTGTTGCAAGTCTGAGCTTGCGGACATTAAATATGATATGTGCTTAGTTTGAGCATGTCAAAAGCAAGTCCACTGCACCCGATTGACACCTCCAAGATTCTCATGTTGAAGATAAACACATTCGGAACAAAAAACCTGAAGCAGTTAATTATGAGTTTTGTTCATCTGAAATATAGAAAATGCTGCTTAATATTAGAGATCAGAACTGTCTGCAAGATTTGTATTAGCCATATGGTTCCTTTTTCTTTCTATAGAAATTTCTTGCGGGAGATGTATGATGGTCAGATCTTTATAAAGCTAAAAAAAGGGGAAGAACTTCCTGCGTTGGACCCATGGGTATGGTTAACTTTTTTTGGCTTTAAGGATGTATTTCTTGTAGGATCAATGATGTGCATTCTATGTGAAAGACAAACTAATTTTATCGGATCAGCATGTGCAAACTAGGATCAATTACCGTCTATGTGGAAGACAAACTAATTTATCATATCAGCACGTGCAAACACGTCATCTTTTTTTCACATGGGTCTAAGTTACTTCTGTGGCTCCTGTTTATCACTATTCATTCATCATGTATGTATATAGATGTACATGGTAGCAAAACCTTACATGGCTCAAGGCTACCACAATCTTTCAATATATCTAGCCAATATCACAGACACAAAACTTCAAGTCAACGCAAAACAATTGTTTGTTTATACAGCAATAACCACAAATTAGCTTCGATGCACGACAATTTGACTATATTTATGGATATTTAACAATATAGTGACAATATCACAATGGTCTGGATATCAAAATCAAATATAATAAAGCATAACTTTACGATATGTTATATTCAGTTAGTGAGGACCATTTAATGAAATTAGCTTACAGTAGTGAATCTTTTGAGACAGCCCTAACTTCTGAAAAACGTGCTGTAACAAGTTCATACAAGTTGCTGTATATATTGGATAAATGTCTTAGTGCATTGTGTGCTGCAGAACAATTTGACATCTATAAGCAGATAACTTTTTGGAACGGGATAAACTTCCAATACTCACCAGAGAAACTACCATTACCAAGCAAGGTCGTGCTTATGAGCCATTGCTTAACCTAAATGCTAAAATTTCTTACTAAAATTGAATCTGAAAGCTCATTCTTTTATGCATAATATGTTAAAAACGGATTTCTCTCAAATTGAAGCTACAAAAACCATTAATTTCAAATCTTTATGTGGAAGACCTATTTTTTGTCGGATTGGAACCACAAAACTCATTCATCTCAAAAGAGGCAAAACCATAAACTCATTAGGCGAAACGCCATAATATTTGAAGCAGCAGGCGTTTGCCGACTCTGCTGACAGCTTGGGCTTGTCCAATGGACATTAGTTGGTTAACTGAAAAAGAACAAGATATTACTTTTATTTGTATCAGTATTTACATCTTAAAGTGCTCGGTATTTTAGTTTATTTGAGAAGTTCTTTCTTAGCAATACTATTCCATAGGGCGTCTTCTATTGCTAAGAAGATTCCCTGGAAAACTGTTTCAACTTTCAGGGGACAAGTGATCCATATGTGGTATTTCAATTGGAAGGCCAGGATGCAAAAAGCAATGTCAAATGGGCGTAAGTTGCTTCTATGATTTGCCGTACCACTGCATTTGTTATATTATCCATTCTTTATTCTTTGAGGCATAATGCAAATTTAAAATGACCACCATCCTTAATTATTCCCTATGCCTTTCCTTGAATTAATCAGGTGTATTAAAACACAAATTAGTTCAGTATTAAAATCTATTTAAACAGTCAGAAGAATTAACGTATACTTCAGTTGCATCTTCTAAGGACTGTATGCTGCCCATTTGACATTTTCTCAAATTGCACTTACAAATCTCCCAAGTTAAGAACAGCAGATTATTTCCTCTTGGACTTTATTATTATATTAGAGTTGTAATATTTTGTGTACGAAATACATTAATACTGGTCAGTTTCATTGAATTAACATAGGACGAAGGAACCAATATGGAATGAGGAGTTTTCTTTCAATATCAAGACAAGTCGATCAAATATTATACAGGTATAGTTTTTTTCCCCCCTTCTACATCTTAATATACCACACTAGTGGGTTGCATTATCCCCTAACATGCAAGACCACTGAATTCATTTGGATGTTTGAAGTGCCTTGTGCCTTTCTACCAGAGTTGAGCATACTTTAACACATTTTAAGTTACTCCAATCACGACTTTTAATGAGAGGTATATGTTTGTCTTACATCGGTTTTAATGAGCAACTCCTTTTACCAAATTAGCTGTTATTTTTGATGATTTAGGTTGCAGCTTGGGATGCGAACTTAGTTTCTCCGCACAAACGGATGGGAAATGCAGAGATATGTTTGGAATCTCTTTGTGATGGTTAATGTTCTCTACCTTTTGTAGCTACACTGTATCATATCTTTCTGTTGCACTACATTGGAAAATACTGATCTTTATTTTTGAACAACTAATGTGTTTAATTGCACAAATAGCTCATTTAGATAAAAGTCAAAATGAACTAATAATTTATTCTGCCGAAATTTTTGGTTTTGACATAAAAATGATAAATAGCTATTAGCTAGGATGTTTACTGGGCGTGCTGTAGAGTTTGGGATCATGTTAAATTTATACGCTAGTGTTCCATACATTTATATTAAACCGATTTAGTTTTTGTATCTTTCAAAATCTCCCTTCAAACTTTTTGTACAAGTAGATCTTAGAGTCAATATTTTATTTTATTTTTTTATAGTGTTGTGCCATGACTATTACCTTCACAAAATTTTGGGCACTCTTTAGTTATATCTGAAATTAGAAGTCAACATTAATATTTTCCCTTGTTCATGATGACGCATAGCTTTGAAAAAGCTAAGGTAAGTGTTTGGTTTGAAACTGAGTTTTGTGTTTTCCCTTCTCGATGTGTAAGTTGAATGACATGGAAGAGGAGAAGTTGGAAAATCGTAATCATTCTAACAAATGGGAGTAGTGCAATTCAAGATGGATTTCTTTTTTCTTTCAATTTTATATGTTAAACAAACTTCCAAATCGATCTTTTTCCACACCTTCTCATCTTCCATGCATTTTAAAGCCACATACGACTCGTTTTTAATGTATTATACTGTTCAAACTGTATGTTAATTTGGGGGTGAATAAATAAATGTTCAATGTAGGCTCATCGCATATATGTTGGCCTGTTAATGGATTTCCTATTATTTGAAATCTGTCCGCATCCATATCCAAGGAAAAAGAAAGGATGAATAATCCAAAAAATGGATGCGGATATGGTAGTATGACTCCACATTCGAAAGTTGTTTGTCCAACTTTGACTAAGATAGTAGCATATATCATTGAACGATGCTACTCAGACCGACAAAAACTTAGGTTCAAAACTGCGGCCACTACAAATTCAAGGATTTCAGGGGGCAAAAGTGACATTTTCCGTATTTTGTGTTTGGTACTGCACATTTAGACAGAAACTATACTGTTTTATTTAGCACGAGCGTCACGGCATGCGCTTCGCGCGTGGATTTTTATTCCTTATATATTATGTATTTTACATATGCAAGGAAAAATAACTTATACTAATGTTGTATGATCAATAAACTGTCACTTCAAGAAAAAATAATAAGCAATGTAAATAAATTCAAATGTAATGATCACAAAATATCAATCAATTATTTTATCTTTTAGCAATGTTTGAATTGTTAGTTCGAGCGTAATGGCACGCGCTTCGCACGTGGTCATGGCACCCGTTTCGCGCGTGACCATGATACACACTTCGCGCGTGGATTTTTATTCATCAAACATTGTGTATCTTACATATGAAAGAAAAAAAATGATTTGTACTAATATTACATAATCAATAAATTGCCACATTGTAATGAAAAAATAGTAAAGAATATAAATAAATTCAAATGATTTTTTTAGTAAATAAAACAATTGGAAAAAAGAAAAAAAAAGTAAGGCGGAGAAGTGGAAAAACTAATGGAAAACAACTGAAAATTTACTGTTAATTGACAGTTTTCATTTCAAAAGGCATCGAGCTAACAATTCAAACAAAAAAAAAAAATTCAATCAAAAGCGAGGGAAACCAACGCCTTGGTCTAAATATCCAGAGCCCTGCAAGTTGTGCATAAAGAGTCTTTATTCAACTGGATTGGTAAAATAAAAATAAAAAAATTGAATAAGAAGAATCTATACTTTTTTGGTTGAGAGATCCATAACTGCAGTATAAAAAGTGCATCATGATATCTACCTTACAGGCGAAGCAGGTAAAGGAGAAGATGAGTCATTTTCGTCAGTTCAGGTGTACACCAAAAAAATGTGACACCAAACCTATTCCGATTATTAGTAAAAATTTTCAAATATCATTTATATTTAAGTGCGCAGAATGGTTTGACATTTATTGTTTTAACATTGTGGTAATTTATAGTAAGTGTATATAAATGAATGTTTATCTCTTGGTATAATATTTTATCCTGATTTTTTAGTAGTTTTACAAGTATTAGCACTGAAATGGTTTCACGTTGAGTTAATATTTTCCCTTTATGGTCGCAAGTTATTACATCTGAGCAGGTAGGATTATCGATATCAGTCTGCAACTGCAGATGAATTATATGATATCCAAAAATGATTCCGGATGCGTATATAACACTACCTTTATTTGTATCCGATCATCAACTGACTTACACATATGTTATGTTTGTCGTCCCCTATAGATGGCATATGCAAAACTGATGAGAGCTTTATGCTGTTCAATTTATATTGTATATGGTAATTGGATTTGCTGAATTTGTGGGTTTTCTTCTTTTAGGCAATTTACATGACATTGTGGTTGAACTAGAAGGCAATGGTGGCGGTGGAAAGATTTATTTAGAGGTAAACTTTATGCTTATTGTTTCAATTAAATGTGCTTGATTCTTACATGCCATGGGCCATTTATTATTTTTTTAAAAATAAAATAAAATGTCAAAGTCATAATATTAAACTATATTATCAGGAAACTAATGACAAAGACAATCAACCTTAATATTTTATCCATAAGGACACGCGCTTAAAAATTTATCCAAAAGGACATAACCCTAAAAATTTCCGTCGCTCCTTTCTCTCTTCTCCGATTTCGCTCCTTTCTCTCTTCTCCGATTTTGTACAACGAAATCAGCAAATCGAAATTAACGAAATCATCTCAACTGAAAATTGAATACACTCAAATCCGCGGCGTCTCCTATAGTCGAACGTCGAAAATCAATCGAGGACGGGAAAATTAAGGGCACGAAATCGATCTCAAAAATCAACCTCGTTTATTTTTTGTTGTTGTTGCTATAATCATTATGATTTAATGTTCATTTCTGCCGATTAGGTTTTTTTATTTCGCGAGGTGATTCATGGTTTTTTTTGTTCTGCAATTTTAATGTTCAAGTTTTCAACAGTTGGGTATCAGTTTTCTATTTTTTTAGGTATCATTTTTGTTTATTTAACACTGTTTTATATTCGTTTGTTGGGTTTTTAATGTTGTATTTATTTTGTAGTTGTATTGTTGCATTATCTATGTATTACAGTCGAACCTATTTCATTTTAAACAATCAAAATGTGATGAAAACATTTTTTGCATTAGTTTTTCTTTAAAACGTTGCAGCAGTTTTAAGGTATCAGTTTTTTGTTTTTTAAGGTATCAGTTTTCTTGTATTAATAGTGTCATGCTGTTGTTTATAGTTTTAGTGCTATTTTACTTTTGTTCTTGTACTGATGCATCAGTTTTGCTACTCAGACGAATTTATTTTATTTTAAACAATCAAATTGTTATTCGAACATTTTCTGTATTACTTTTGTCGTTAAAATATTAAAGCAGTTTTAAGGTATCATTTATATTTTTTTAAGGTATCAGTTTTATATTTTTTAGTTGAATTTACATCATAGTAGTTTTTAGGTATCAGTTTTATATTTTCTAATTGAATTTACATCATAGCAGTTTTTAGGTATCAGTTTTTTTTTTTAGGTATCAGTTTTACAGTATTAACTGTGTTATGTTTTTTTTCATGTGATTTTGTTACTATGTTAATTTTGTACTTGCATTTTGTGCATCAACTTTGTATTCTCCACTTGTATTACACCAAATATAATATTGAAGTTACACAAGATATATTGAAGTTACGCAAAATATCATATGTTTTACAACTGAATTTCACCGAAAATCTGAGACACAAGTACTTGGAGAAATAAAATAATAAAAAATGATACTTAGTGTAGTATAAAATTGATATCAACAATGATACCGATCTGAAAACAAGCCATTGAAGTAAAAAAAAAAAAAAACCGAAACTGATACCTACAGCAGTGCAAATCTGATACCCATAAACTGAGAACATTAATGAAACTAAAATTGATACCTACTGAGTCATGAAACTGATACCTAAAAACTGCAATCGTGAAAATAATGCAAAACTGAAGGGACTAAATTTTTTTAGTTCGAATATGCTTTTGATTGTCTTTGTCGTGTCGTTTGTCTTCACTTTTGATTTCTTTATCATGTTTTATGTATAATATTTGAATTTTCCGTTTTTCAATTTGAAATCGATTCGAGCGATTTTTGATGTTCGTTCGATTCTTACGGTTCGATTGTATTAGATGACGCGGAATTTTATGATTTTTGATTCGAGCGATTTTTTTATTTTTGATTCCGCAATTTTTTGATTTTTTATTGCACGACTTCGTGATTTGAGGAAAAAAATTGGACGAGAGTGATGAGCGATGGATATTTTTAGGCAGTTGTCCTTCTGATTAAAATTTTAGGCAGCTGTCCTTATGGATAAATTTTATTATGTTGCTGACCTTGTAAATTAAAACCTCCTATATTATATTGAGATCATGTGATCAATGGAATGTTACTTGTTTGTTGCCTACAAAATCTGGAGTCATGAAACTTCTTTATAACACACACACACACACACACACACACACACACACACACACACACACACACACACTCACACACACGCTGTAGTGATTTATGCGGAATTTTGATAATGATCTAGTATTGTTTATTTAGATACCAATGGAGTATAACAAAATAATTATGAAATCTCACGAAAAACAAAGAACAAAAAAAGACACAGAAGATTTAACGTGGTTCGGATATGAATATCCTACGTCCACGGAGACCCAACAACTTTTATTTCTCAATGAAGAAATGAGTACATAAGAGAGGAGGAAGATTACAATAGAGAGAAGATTAATGGTGGATTGCTTTCTTCATACAATAACACGACCTCTATTTATATAGAGGGATTTCTTGGCAGCCAAGTTATTCCATATAGGAGCCAATTACATGATTGACAATCAATCTTTCATTCTTTACAAATATTTGAATCATCAATTTCAACACTCCACATTGATTCAAATATGACAGTCTTTCTTCATTATCTCATCTTCAACAATCAACATAGAAGTTGTTGGGCCCAGCGTCCCATGGCGCTCAAGTAACAGGAAGCAAACTGATCAAGTTTGTGCAATGCTCAAACTTGTCCTTCGGAAGTGACTTAGTCATCATATCTGAAGGACTATCCGAAGTACCCACCTTCAATAATTTGATCTTGCTCCGTTCTTCCTCAAGTGTAAGAAAGAAACCTCTAACATCAATGTGCTTTGTCCGTGAACTATAAGCTTGATTCTCAACACGATGAATCACACTCTGACTATCTGAAAATAGCTCCACTGTCCGCTGCGCCATTGAAAAATCATCCAACAACTGAAGTAAGTACAATCCTTCCTTTGTTGCTTTCACAATCGATATCAACTCTGCTTCTGTAGTCGACAAAGCTACGATAGATTGCATCTTTGATCTCCATGAAATCGAGCCTATGCCAAGTGTAAAAACATAGTCCGACACTGACTTCCTAGCATCTCTATCCCCAGCATAATCAGAATCACAGTATCTTCTAAAAAAGATGTCATCATCTACTCCATCATATAGCAAACCCACCGAAGAAGTGCCTCGAAGATATCTAAGAATCCACTTCACTGCTTGCCAATGCTCTTTGCCTGGGTTAGATATATATCAACTGACAACACCAACTGCATGGGTCAAATCTGGTCTCGTGCACACCATCGCATACATGAGACTACCAACAGCACTAGAATAAGGTATATTAGCCATTAACCTTTTATCTTCTTTCGATGTAGGAGAATGGTCTTTCGACAATTTAAAATGAGGGCCTAAAGGAGTGCCTACCGGTTTGGCTTTCTCCATCCCAAATCGAGCGAGGACTTTCTTGATGTACTGCGCCTGAGTGAGCCTTAACTCTCTCCGCTTCCTATCCCTGCTTATCTCCATACCCAATATTCTTTGTGCCTTTCCCAAATCCTTCATATCAAACTCTCTACTGAGCTCCGCTTTCAACTCCTTAATTTTGAACATACTCTGAGATGCAATCAACATATCATCAACATATAACAACAAATAAATCATGTCATCATCACATCTCCTAAAATAAACACACTGGTCTTTGAAGCTTCTGGAGTATCCCTGTGAAAGCGTAAACTTATCAAATCTCTTGTACCATAGTCTAGGAGACTGCTTCAGTCCATAAAGAGATTTGTTAAGTTAGTCTGTCCTGCTACTATCAATGAACCCTTCCGGCTGCCGCAAATGAATCTCTTCGTCCAGATCACTATGCAAGAAAGCAGTTTTGACATCTAGTTGCTCTAACTCCATGTCATAATGAGCAACTAATGCCAAGAGAATACGAATGAAAGTATGCCTAACAACTGGAGCAAAGATGTTATGATACTCTACCCCTTTCTTCTGAACATACCCCTTTGCTACTAGTCTTGCTTTATATCTAAACTCTGCATTACCGCCGTCTTTCACTTTATAGACCCACTTACATCCAATAGTTCTCTTGTCGGTAGGAAGTGGCACCAAATCCCAAGTGTGGTTTTTCCGTAAAGATTCGATCTCCTCTTCCATTGCTACTAACCAACTGGAACCGTCAACTGATGCAATAGCGTTTCTATAATCTCTGGGTTCATCATGGACAACATTTAATGCATATGTTGCCATATCATCAAAGTCAATGTTTTTGATGCTCAAACCAACAAACTCATCAAGCCATCTGGGCTTTCTTCTTTCTCTAACAGGCCTGGTCTCTGTATGAGCTCCACCTTGAGTTTGATCTTCTGTGCCAGTATCCATATTATCCTCATCAACCACGACGTCATCAGAAATGCCATTTGAACGTCTATGGAAAGAATCAACAGATGATTTGCTTTGTGTTTGGTATTCTTCACATGTCCTCTCATCATCATCCGATGAGGAAGGCTCCACCTTCAACATAGCTTTCTCATCAAAAGTTACATGTCTGCTTATAATAAGTTTTTTGCTAATAGGACACCACAACGTATATCCTTTTTACTCCTCTTCTATAACCTAGAAAGATACATTTGCGAGCTCTAGGTTCCAGCTTTCCTCGACTCATGCACATAAGCTGGACAACCAAATACCTTGAGGAATGAATAGCTAACAGGCTTTCATTTCCATACTTTTTCGGGGATCTTCATATCTATGGCAGTAGAAGGTGTGCGGTTGATGGAGAAAGTCGCCATAGATAAAGCTTCAGCCCAAAATCCTTTTTTTAACTTAGCAGTCAATCTGAGGCACATAGTTCTCTCCAACAATGTCCGATTCATCCTTTCTGCAACTCCATTGGACTGAGGGTTGTCTGGTGTGGTGTAATGCCTCTTAATACCTCCGGACTCACAATAATCGATGAATTCTTGTGATACGAATTCACCGCCATTATCTGAACGGAGAACTTTCAACTTTTTCCCTGACTGCTTCTCCACCATGGATTTCCATTTACGAAATCTAGCAAAAGTTTCACTTTTGGACTTTAAAAAGTATATCCAAACTTTACGAGAGAAATCGTTTATAAATGAAACAAAATACCTGGTTTCACCCAAGAATGAGCAAGGGGAAGGTCCCCAAACTTCCGTGTGAACATAATACAAAATAGTTTTTGCCTTATGCTCACCAACACCAAAAGAAATCTTCGTCTGCTTACCAAGAACACACTCATCACAAAAACCAAGCTTTGAATGCCGAACTCCGTCAGTCAAACCTCGCTTTCTTAGCTCATCCATGCTGCGCCTCGCCAATGTGGCCAATCCGCAAGTGCCATAATCTGGAAGAATCTGAATCAGCTGAAGTAACTGAAGCTGATTCACCAACTACAGTAGTACCCTTTAGTAAATAGAGATTTTCTGCTCTCACTCCTTTCATAACGATCATGAAACGCTTAGATATTTTCATCTTCTCTTCTTTAACTACAATCTTTAGTCCAAGTCTACTCAACGCCCCAACAGAAATCAAGCTCCTCTTCAAATCAGGTACATGCCTAAAATCAGTAATGGTTCGAATAACACCGTCAAATATCCTGATCTTTACACTACCAACACCAACCCTACGACAAGAAGCATCATTGCCCATCAGAACTTCTCCTCCATCAATTTCACGGTAAGTGGAAAAAGAGTTCCTATCAGGTGTCATATGATAGGATGCGCCAGAATCAATCAACCATAGGGTGCTCTTTCCAGAAGAGCTAGAAACTGTAAACACATCAGTGTCACTCTCTGTATCTGATTTCTAGAAGCTGAAGCTTGCTTTGGGTCTTTTTTTTTCCTTCAAGCTTGGGACATTGTGCAACAAAGTATCCGGGCTTCTTACAATAATGACAAGTCAATTTCTTAGGCCCCTTAGATTGGGACCTCGAAGAATTCCGTTCTTCACCTTTCTTTGACTTGCTTTGACTTCTACCTCTCTGAACAGATAAGCCTTCGGTACCACTATCAATGCTAGTGCTCGTCAATCTACCTCTTAACACTTCATTATGAAAGCCAGTCTTTACATCAGAAAGACTAATTTTACTGCGGCCATTAATCATGGAATTGACAAAAGCAGTATATTCTTTAGGCAAGGAACATAGGAGGATCACAGCTTGAGCCTCATCAGTAATATATGCCTTCAGGTTCATGACTAAAGTGGTCAAGGCATCTACATGCTCCATAGGATCGGATTCAGGCCTCATCTTGAATGAATAAAGTTGTTGTTGTAGAATAATCCGATTTGTGAGAGACTTGTCTTGATATGCATCTGATAATGCATCCCATAGTTCCTTCGCCGTCTTCTTCTGAGAAAATTCTCTAAGGACTTCATCTAAAAGACTCAACTGAATTGTTGTGAGAGCTTCGTCTTCCATTTCCTCCAATTCAGCTGCATCAACATCTTTCAATTTCTCAGACGCAGAAACAACTTTAAAAGTCTTCTCCTTTTTCAATACGGCCTCCATCTTTATCTTCCAAGTACCAAAATCTCCTTTTCTGTCAAAACATGTTACTTCATAATTGATGCCAGATCTTCCAACAGAATTAGTAGAAGTAGTCATTAATATCCAAATAGAAACAATAACACCAGCTCTGATACCAAACTGTAGTGATTTATGCGGAATTTTGATGAGGATCTAGTATTGTTTATTTAAATACCAATGGAGTACAACAAAATAATTATGAAATCTCACGAAAAACAAAGAACAAAAAAGGAAACAGAAGATTTAACGTGGTTCAGATATGAATATCCTACGTCCACGGAGATCCAACAACTTTTATTTTTCAATGAAGAAATGAATACATAAGAGAGGAGGAATATTACAATAGAGAGAAGATTAATGGTGGATTGCTTTTTTCATACAATAACGTGACCTCTATTTATATAGAGGGGTTTCTTGACCTTCAAGTAAACTTGGCACCCAAGTTTTCTTGACTTCCAAGTAAACTTGGCACCCAAGTTTTCTTGACCTCCAAGTAAAAACTTGGCACCCAAGTTGTTCCATATAGGAGCCAATTACATAATTGACAATCAATCTTTCCTTCTTTACAAATATTTGAATCATTAATTTCAACACATGCATGCGCACACGCACTCACACACACACACTCTCTCTTATTATATACTGTGTGTGTCTTAGAAGTTATATCATTCATTTTACATATATTTAATCTTTTTTATCAGACAAAGCTATTAAGTCACCAGTAAAATTGACATGAATTTTCAGTACTTTTAACGGCTGTGGATTATAAATAGATCAGCAATGTCCTCTTATTATGTACTAACCCCGCAAATATGAGGCAAACTGAGTAACCCCAATGGTGGCTAATTTCGCCAAAACATTTGGGCCCCCAAATAAAAGGTGCAAAGATTGTTGCAGGGAAAAACTCAGGCCTCGGAATGATTGTTAAAACCTTTTGTTGTTTTATTCAGGTCAAATATAAGAGCTATGATGAAATCAACAAGGAGAAGAACTGGTGGAATATTCCTCTTGTGTCAGATATTCTAATGAAAAGCAGTTTGGGTTCTGCTTTAAATGTCGCTCTTGGATCTGAGAGTATAAATGTTAGCGACTTTGTTCAGTCTGCATTTGGCCAGCTGAAACCTCTGTACAATAATTTTCTTCCAGCTACTTCTGACTCTGATCAAGATCTTCGAGAAAACAACCAGTCTGTTGACAACTCTGATCATGAGAAACAAGATAATTTGCCTGTTATCTGCGACAAGTCCGATGAAAGTGCTACTTCAGTCGAAAAATGTATTGATAATGATATTCCATCAGACGATGACTTTTGGAAAACATTTACAGAGACTATCAACCAATCCATTCTCCAAAAAATAGGGGTTTCTCTGCCTGAAGTTAACTTAATGGAAGGGTTTGATTTGTTGAACAAAATGAGCATACAGTCTCAGAAAAATGCTGAAAAAGAGTATATCCAATCTGGACTTGCAACTCCAGTTGCTAGCCAAGAAACTAATGGTGAAAATAACACAGGCACCTCAAGTACCGTGAATACATCTCTACCCTCATTTCTGGACATTAGAAAAGCCTCTTTGGATGTAGTCAATCAAACCGAGACAATTTTAGGGGCAATGGTGGTTCTTGCATCAAATATTTCACAACAAAAGAATGACTCAACTTCGGTTGTGGACAGTGAGAACAAAGCTGGTTCCTTCTTGGGACAAACAAATGATACCGTAGAAGACTCGCCGAATAAACCTGAAAACATTGCAACTGAAGTTTCTGCTTCAAATTCAAAAAACGATGATGAGAGGAAAATGTTTTCTAGCGCCGAAAGTGCCATGGAAGCCTGGACCATGCTTGCTACTTCTTTGGGTCAGAACAGCTTCATAAAATCTGATTTTGAGAAGATCTGTTTTCTCGATAATGCAACCACTGACACGCAGGCATGTGTTATTCTGATTATTTGTTATATTACTGAAGTATATTTGCAGTCACACACCGATAACTTAACATAATTTCAAGTTAGCAGGTTGCTTTTTGGCGGGACCTAAGAAGAAGAAGACTGATAGTTGCTTTCAGAGGTACTGAACAAGTACGTTACCTTTTCTTTCTTTTATATATGTGGACGCATACGCACACACACGTGCGCGCACAGTTTATGTTTATGTCAGTGCTACGAAGTTGTCAAGATTGTCTGATTTTTCTAATTCGCTACTCTTATTTTCATGCTAGTCACGGTGGAAGGACTTGCAGACGGATCTTATGATTCTCCCTGTTGGGTAAATTTCCATTATATCACAAAATATTGTTTCTCCATTTTGGTTGCTTATTTTACTCATTGTTTTAAAAAGCTCGCCTCAATACTCGACTTGAGGAGCGTCTCTAGGAAATAAAAGATAAAACGCCTCGAGGCTTATTAGAAAAAGTTTTTTACCTCTAAAGCTTTCGCCTCAACAACTTGAGGCATACAAAGCGTACACCTTGTACGCCTCAAACTGCTGAGGCATATGACTTAAAAATCTTTTTATCTTTAATTGCAGATATTGACAATGATAAAAGTCATTAAACTTTAATTATTTAATGAAAATAAAACATGGTCTGAATCAATGAAAACGTTTGCAACTATTAAATTAGCAGAATACAATGTTTGTAAATACAGACCCAATGTATGTAATGTACAATATGACAGTTGAAATATCTGATATTATACTGATTGCGGCAATACCCTTACCCCCCGATAATTTCAGCCAGGGTTTTCCCTTCTCTTTAATGGCTGCTTCGTCTTCCTTTACTTCAGTGATTCTCAAATCTATCTTGAATCTTTCAAAGCTCCTTCTAGAGAGGGGCTTTGTCAGAATGTCAGCTTTCTAAAAGGCAGTGGGAAGGTGGTTAATCTCGAGCTTTCCATCTACAACTTTTTCTCACAAAGTATAGATCCAGTTCTATGTGCTTTATGCTAGAGTGAAGTACTGGATTTGCAGACATTAGCACAAAGCTGAGGTTATCACACCAAATGACCGATCTTTTGACTGTCGAGTTGCCGCACACTGTTGTGACAAAAGTTATCCATAATGTTTAGCTGCCTAGCAACTCATGTTTATATATCACTTCTGAGTTATTAGCGATGCGAGGCTTTCCAAAATCCGATCCCCCGTTCCTTCTTAATACATGCGAGACAACCCTAACGAGCTTGACATATATCAAATTGAATAATTTGTTTGGATGGTTAGATGGTTACCCTGTAAGATAATCCCAAAGTTCATATAGGTCACTGCACGCTATAACCTTCATATGTTAAATGATTCATGCAGTATTCTTATAAAACTTCTGATAATCTTACTGAAAATAGTTCACTTTATGGGGACTGAGCAAAATTAAATGCATTTAACTTAGCCATTGATAATGTGGATTGTAATAAATGTACAGTGCATGTGCATCTTGATTCGGTTTATTGAATATATTACTTCTGTACTGCAGATTAAACCCTGAGGCACTGGGTGGGGACTTCAAGAAGGAAGTTCAGGTTCTTGCTTGATGCCTGTTTTGTTGTTAATTTTGAGTGACCTTATTTGGATGATTGTTTCTGAATCATTGTCCCAAACTTCAGCAGTTAAATTGTAATTCAAACAGGTTCACAGTGGATTTCTAAATGCTTATGAATCGGTCAGAAACAGGATCATCACCCTTATTAAACTTTCAATAGGCTACTCGTAAGTCTTGCAGTGCGGTACTTAATTTGTAAAATTCAACTTGATGGACTAATAGTGCAAAATGTATTTTGAAGTTGGTTCTTCCATACCAAAACATTGCCGCATCCTTTGTTTGCAAAAGATTTGTTCGAAGTGAAAAAAACAACATTTTTGCATAAAAAAGTTTTTTTTTTTTTTTTAGGCGTATAAAGCATATCATTTCCTATCACATGAATATTTTTATGCATCTTTTTTTCCCGTTCTTCAGAGATGATGTTGACAGCATGGAGAAGTGGCATGTGTATATCACAGGACATAGTTTAGGTGGTGCACTTGCAACACTTCTTGCTTTGGAGTTGTCGTCAAATCGCATGGCCAAGTGAGTCTTCAATCATTTCCCATGTGTATAAACAGGAATTTACCTATTTGAGTAATTCAAATGATCTGAAATCGGCATCCTGAATCCTAATGATTTGTACCAGGTCAAATGGTTTTGACATAGCGAACGACACATATATTTAATAGGTTCTAATGTGTGAATTGTAGGGACGGTGCTATCTCTGTAACTATGTACAACTTTGGATCTCCTAGAGTAGGGAATAAATGGTTTGCTGATGTATATAATGAGGTAATAATGAATATCATTGTCAAATACTAGGTTATTATCGCGTTTTTGAATGCAATAATGAACTTAAATAAGCATTGGCTTATAGTTTAGTAAGAATATAGTAAGAATATACAAGGTAGTTTTGAGCAGGGACGAAGCCAGGAAATCGAACAGAGGGGGGCATTTTTTTTTTTATACCAGTTTACCCTTAATTTCAATCTATAATGTCTTATATTATCAATAAAAATGCCTTTAAAATGGTCATTTTTGCTTAAATCAGTAACTTTTTTTTGGCCTATTTTTTAAAATCTAAGAGGGGGGTGGGGGGGGGGGGGCACCGCCCCCGCTTGCCCCCCTCTAGCTACGTCCCTGGTTTTGAGCACTTGGGTGAGGGTTCAGATCCAAGTCTGGTACAGAAAACGGGTTTCCCAAGCCCAAATTGTTTTAACTCACAAAAAAAAATTCTTCAGTAAATGGACATTTTTTTTGTCCATGGGCAGGCCTGAACCAGGGCTCTGCAGAGCATGGTTGGGTTGATTACCAGTAAGCTAAAGCAATTATTATTATGTATGCTTAAAGTTCCATTCAGTTCATACATTTTATTTGGTAAATTCATTTTTCAATTTTTTTCCGGCCCTTGTGGGGTTGCGCATGCCCAAGGGCTTGGTGGACTTACCCATGGAGCTGCTCTGTTTTGACCACAAGATTATTCTTTATCATCATTGGCTCTAAATGTATACTCAGTGCTATGCTTATTTAAGTACCTTGCATGAAAGTACTGCAATATTTTAATCAAGATGGGGTTACTTGGGATATTTTGGCATATTGGTGATGATAAGTGAAGTTGAATGCAGTGAAAGGAAGGAGATGAGAATTGATGAACTTAAATGAGAAAATATAACACAAAGGAAGATAAAATGCAAAGCAAAATTGAATTCATTTCAGATGATTCTGGTTACAGATGAGGGTTATCTTATATGGCTTCTAATATGCATTGCTCGAATAACAGGAGAGTAAATAGAAGAAAATGCAGCCTACAGTGGCGAGCAAGTCCAAAGTTTCAGATAGGACAATGTTTCCATTGTTAGAAAAAGCGTAGTAATTTAAAAGAGTACGCTTGTGATGCTTAAATTCACAAAGGCATCCTAAAACAGGCGGTTAGAGATTGGCATAATGTTGTGCTTGTATTTGTCTTGGTCGTACTTGAGATGGGACACTCAGATAATTTGAGGCAGGGAACTTCAAAAGTTGTGTTTTCTGTACAAAATTTCAGCTAGGGCATTGGTCCCAGCTAGCCATATGATGGCATCTGGCAGCCTAACCACACTTATTGAGCCACTATTTAGCTAATTATTATTTAATGAAGGTACTATAAATTTTTAGGACCACAATTAGTTGCCTCATGTATTCCTCTAGAATGCATTCTAGAACTTCTCCGTCTTTCTGGAATTGTTTTGGTGCTGCTGAGGTAGTTGCTTGTACTAGAGTGAGCTGTGTCAGCTTTGCATGTTGTGCAACATGCACACTTGTGCACACAACATTCTGTGCGTCCGACAAACAACAATGGCAATATACTTGAAAATTGTGTAGTATGAGCTATTATGCTAAACTGATCAGCTAGTGGGTTTGTATGAGTCGATGGTTCTTGTGCATGCTGTGCACTTTGCATGCTGATGCACAGAGATTCAAGTGCTACTGCTGTCTTCAGACTTTTCATGGCACTAAGTTGATAATTTCCTTGCATTGCCTTGCTTTTCTGACCATCTTTCCTGGTATAAAATGGTTTTTCTACCATTGTTGTGTAACAAGAGTCCAATTATTAACATGTTTAAATGTGAGCGAACTTTCTGGGACATGGATTTGATAGCTATGGTATGACCTAATGTAGCTATGGTATGACCTAATGTGCAGAAAGTTAAAGATAGCTGGAGAGTTGTAAATCACAGAGATATTGTTCCTTCCATTCCTCGTCTAATGGGTTATTGTCATGTTGCTCAGCCTGTTTTTCTTGTATCTGGAGAATTCAAGAAGGCTATGGTATGAACTTTCTAAAACTGAAGCATTTCTATATTGCCTTCTGTTAAAGATTTGAACTCGTTTACTAGCGCTTTCATATTACAACAGTGATCATACCATTCCTATTCCCAAAGCATTATTTTGTTCGGTGGTACACTTGAGAATACACTCGTTCGTAACTGAACAAAATATTTGTATATAAACTAGGCTGATATCAGAAGCTATAAATGGTAAGTGGGCTATTGATCCTAGAGTTATATATACGTGTACGTATGTACTTATGTGTGTTTGCGTAAAGAAGGGTTCCGCTACACCTTTTGATCTGTCGAGCTACACAGACTGAAATTAAACGAAAATTTGGTTTGCATGCTTCAAGGAATCAAAATCATCTCCATCAAAGTTCGGTTAATTTAAATATTCAAAATAATATTTCGAATCCACAGTTATAGTAAATGTGTTGGAATATCCAAAATGATCTCTCATGTTTTGTGGATGTAATACTAGTGTAAAGTGAACATTCCTAAAATTTCATTTGATTCCGACTTGTACAACACTAGAATCGATAGAAGTGTAGAATGTAGCGTAGCCAAAGGCGGAAGAGGATTTCAGTTCCATTCAATTTTCCATTGTTTCCATTCATTTCTTCCTTTCGGATTATTCCTCTCGGAGCGCTTTCTTCCAAAAACAGAATTGAAAATAATTTTTGACTATATTTTAGCTCTAAGAAGTATGAAATTAATTTTTGAGCAAATTAAATTAATTAAAAGAACAAATTTTTTAAAAATATTAAACGATGGTAAGCAAAAAAACAAAAATTCTTTAAACATGGGAACCGTTGTAAATGATAAAAATTAAAATCAAAGAGGAGCAATTGGTTAACATAATACAATAATTGAATAGAGCCCAAAAAATTCAAAGTAACAAAGAATGATATAATGTTACGTACGTCATTATCTGTGGATATCATTTTATAGCTAGAATAACACGCTCACACAATTCACAGTCATACTGAGAAGAAAAAAAGTCTAGTCCACGTTAAAAGATAAGGATGTAATATAAAATCTTATTGAGCCTAGTGCGTAATTGCTACAGGTTAACATAGATCTCTTAGGAGACAATTACGAAGGAGATGTGATTGGGGAGACCACACCAGATGTTCTGGTTAATGAGTTTGTAAGTATTTCATTTGTGTAAAATATGGTTACATGAAGTTCAGTTATGAAGTTTATTCAGGAACTGGACATGATCAGCAGATCTTGTCACTAAATTTGAACTACTCTACCCATGCTTATGATGCAGATGAAAGGGGAAAAACGGCTTGTTGAAAAAATCTTGCAGACTGAAATAAATTTGCTGCGATCAATAAGAGATGGAACTGCGTTAACGCAGCACATGGAAGATTTTTATTACATCATGCTGTTAGAGGTATTCATCATGTTGATTATTTTCTGCCAAATTTTTCGTGAGAAGTCTAAAATTCATATTAGTCGGTACTGGTAGGGATTAGGGGTGAGCATTATTCGGTTAAACCAAATAAACCAACCAAACCAATTTATTTTGGTCAGTTTGGTTCGGTTTTGAAATTAAAATCGGTTTGTAATCGGCTCGAAAAAATATTAAGTTCGGTTATCGGTTTAACCAAATTAACCGAATTTTTACTATATTTTCAAAATTATCGGTATTATAATAAATATTTTAGGTTAGTTTAGTTATTTAAGTATATATTAATCATCAACTATGTGTCAAAATTAATATTAAAATAAAAAATAATGATACTGTAATCATATATTTATAATTTGTTTCAAATTATATTGAATATTTCAAACACATGGTGTAAAACATTTTTAGTTTGATTTAATTGGATAACCAATCGAACCAACCAAACTTAATTTGGTTGGTTTGGTTTGGTTTTCAATTTTACTGGTTTTAGTTTAGTTTGACAAATTTATCATTGGATAAACCAAACTAACCAAATGCTCACCCCTAGTAGGGATAAAGATATTTCTGGCTCACTTTTTTCATGTTATATTAGTTGAAACCCCAGTTTTTCTGCAGGCAACTAAAAACATAAAGTTATTTCTGGTATGTCAGTTTGCCCAATAAAGATTAACCTATGGTATAAGCTTGTTATGCGTTTAATGTTGTAATTTTATATTTCTTTTGAAGAGAGTAATACACATAAGCACGTAGTATGTTTGTGTGTGTGTGTGTGTTTTTTTTAAACCTTTTCTTTTTCTTAAGACAACATGTAAAACATAATGAATTCTCTTTTCTTTTACAGAGTGTAAGATCCAAGTGTGGAAGTGTTGGTGCTTTAAATTCAAATGAAGAACGATCGTCTGCCTGAGCCAGATGATTAATGCAAAGTGGCAGTGAAATCATGTGGATGAAAAAAGACAGGTGAACACCAAATACAGTTGTAACTTTGTAACTACAGGAATTACTCGGGGAAAAAACATAACCTAGAAGATTGTGTAAAAAATACTCGTGTGATAATTTGAAATGACTAGATTATAGTTTTGTAAATAGTTTGGAAAAATTGCTGTGAGGACGTGACACAGTGGAATCAAATAAAACGATTTACTATTTACTTTCAAAATTCTGGTAAAATTCCATTGATTTACTATTTACTTTCAAAATTCTGGTAAAATTCTATTGAAAAATAAGAATAAAAACCATGATGATTCACATAAAATCATTTTCGGCATGGAGTGGAGCTGTCAGAAGGAAAGTCACTGATGAAAGACGTCAAAGTATTATGAAATTTGAAAAATGTTGCTTCATCTGAAATCGGAGTCCATTTAATAATTTTATTTATATGCCAAAACTTCCATTCAAAAATAGATGTTAATTTCTGTTTTTAGTATGAATGTATGTTGGGATCAAAGTATGGTCAAACCTATTGGTAACGTGCACGATGTAGATAAATGATTTTCTACATATTTCAAAAGAATAAAATTAGATATACAAAATATATGATGAATCGTTAAGATAAATGAGTTATGAATTAAACTTAATTTTTTCAAAATATGTTTCTCTAACTAAATTTAATATTCTCGTTTTTGGTTATCAAATGAGGTGTACACTGATTTATTGTTTTTTAAGATTAAATATTTTCTAGGAGAAAATTGGAAGTTAGTACTTCTTAATTGAATATTTTCAGGGTATTTTCCTGTTTAGGAAAATCTCTATACAGAAATATTTAAGCATACAAATCTTGAGTTTTTGTCTAGTATGCATCAATTTAAATTAAAATGTTATTCAAGTGAACGTGGAGCACGGTTATAAATGGAAGTGTAATAATAATGAGTCAACCTATGCTCATACATTTATTATTCTCCCACCAAATATCAAAATACCATTCAAAAGACACTAGGTTATCAAAGCGATTAACAAGAGAGAAATTCTGGCTCACATCCCTCCATTTGAAATTAATTAGGTCCACTTCCATCTCATTACACACTATAATCTACATTCCTATATTTAAAGTTTAAACAACTAATAAAAATAAAACTGCAAAATCCAATTTGCTTTCATCTATATGAAATAGAAGTCAGTTTTTTTGAAAAAATGGAATATATAGGCAAATTTGTAGAAGCTGATCTTCCATGTTCGAATATAACAACCAAAGGCAGCTACTGTACATCAGTTCAAAATGAAAATTCACAAGATGAAGCACAAAAGGTAATTTGAGTTTCAGTGTTGCTATAACTGTAAGGGAAGTTGTGATAAATGTTTAACACATAATATTTTGATACTTAGTAGATTGGATTTGTAGATTCATGAACAACAAAATGAAAAATAACCAATACAAATGTTATGTTGGCAAATATTTGTCATAAGTTATTATCAGTAATTGCTTATATATGTAGATTAGCTAATTATATACTTGTAAATGTTTTGCCATAATATTTACTTGGAAAATAATGTGAGATTGGTATAAGGCAATGAGATATTATTACTGGTTATAATTATCAATAATTACAAACAACTAGTGGAAAATATTTTCCATAATATTTACCTAGAAATTACTTGCTATGATATTAACTTGGCAAATATTTTCCATGATATTTACTTGCCAAATATTAAAGTATTCATAATACAAGTACTAAAAATGTCAAATAACTCGTAATTGTAGTTTCTAGCCGTAGCTTAAAAATTGAGCTTCGAATCATTGAAGATTAAAATCATTGCTAGATACTCTTAGATGGTTAGATATGGATGACAAATATTCGCTAGAAAATTTATGATTGTATTTTTGTGAAATTAATATTTTTTACTGCAAATGCTTAAAATATTAAATGTTGGTAGGACAAAGTATACATATTTTAGATTAAAATTTTGGTATTGGCAAATAATAAAATGCACGCAATAAGTAATATTTTGCTATAAAGAGGGAAATGACAAATATTTGCCTAGCAATGCCCATGTTTGCTACACACACAGGGGTGAGCAATATTCGGTTCAAACTGAATTAACCGACCAAACCGATTTATTTCTGTCGGTTTAGTTTGGTTTTAAAATTAAATCGGTTTGCAATTTTTTTTTGTTATCGGCTTAACCGAATTAGCCGAACTTTCAATTTATTATAAAATTTTATGGTGTTATAGTACTTTAAAGAATTAGTTTAGTGGTAAAATAGAATAGCAGTCAAATTTTATTATAAACATTTTTTTTTTCAAACATGAATTTGTACTTTACTTTGAGTGAATTCATCATTTAAGTAATAACACATTATTCAAATTTAGTAAAATCGATTATTGACCGAATTAACTAAATTAATTTGGTTCGGTTCAGTTTGAATTTTTTTTGATCTAATTCGATTTGATTTTTTTTATCTTAAAACCAACCGAACCAACCGAACCGACCGAACGTTCATCCCCACACAAACACACAATATATAATTACTGAGTTTCAATTAAAGGGCGCACACACCACTAAGTGTTATCTTGGAAATGAAAGGACGCATGTACAGGAAAAATGGATGACTTTATCTTTCTCTTTGCTTCCATTGACTCTCTCTTCATTCACTAACTTATTTAAATATCAATGCATGACTCGAATTGAGATGCAAAAGGAGTTGTAAAATATGGTTGTTATGGAGCGTGTGCACGCGCATGTGATATACATATATACATATATACATATACACATATACATATATATATATATACACATATATACATACATATATACATATATATACACATATATATATATATATACACATATATATATATATATATGAGGCACACTCCATGACACTCCAAATTCCTAGCACCCCATTTGCACCCTATTTATAGCTACAAGTTTATAATTAATTAAGTTAGTGGGAAGAGAGAATTAGTGGGAGGAGAGAGAAAAGAGAATGTGTGGTGGAAATCAGGGGGGCTAAAGGGGTGTTACACTATTTGGGGTGCTCCTGATCCTATTCCTATATATATATATATATATATATATATATATATATATATATATATATGATACTACTTTAATAACTTTATAATTTTTGCAAATGAAAACATGATGAACATACAAAGTTGCACTAAAAACAAACGAGTACTACCATTTTAATTGAGTAAATTATCATAAAACTTCTCATATCGTCGAATCAAATCAAAACATGGAATCATCAAAATTCGATACTATAGCAACACCAACAATCAAAACTTCATAATATCTATCATTCGATGACGAAGTTCCACTTGCAATCCTCCTCAAAAGTAAACTTTGGCGACAAGTAGTACTAAAAATTCACATGCATAGAAAAAAAAGATGCCAAAAGAAAATTCATAAAGCTATAGTAGTAGCTTTAAGTTTTTTTCCATACGTTAGTAGAAAAAATAATAAAAGAAAACCTACTTCTACAATTACACATATAACTATTGAAGAAGGCTTCAATTTTTAACATCACCAACTCATTCTTGAAAGGAGCTATAACAACTGAGGACACATCTAAAAAAAAAAAAAAATCAGTTTTTATAGATATGATAAAGGGTTGCTTTTTCAGTTGAAGAAATTTGTTTTCAATTTGGAGATGTCAAAGCAAATTTGAAAAAAAAAAAGAACATTGCAACAATTTTTCTATTTCTAAATGAAGGCATTACAATCAACACTACTTCTCACTTGAAGAAATTTGACATCGATTCTAAATTTTAGGCATTCAATGAGAAATGCTTTAGGAATTCAAAAATGATCAAGCAAAAAATAGTTATATAAGCATTCATTTAGCTGTAAGAAGCCTAAAATCAGATAATGCAATTGATGATGCAAGGTTGAATGTTATATGTTTAATTTTAACATACCCGTTCTCCAATCTATCCTCGACATTTCCTTTAGCGCTTCTACATATGTACATAGACTAAAGCAAATGATTTTTTTTTCTTGGCAAGTAGCAATAGGAAAACTTTTAATGAAGCAAGTAAGAAAAACAAAGAAATTCCAAGAAAAATATGTGCATGCGTAACCTTGCTCGTGGTAAACTCTAATAACTTGTTTTATGTTTCACAAATTTTGTTATAAAATAAACTAACATTTAATACCTCTACATGCAATATTTGTTTTGTGATATTGTATAAACTATTCCTCCAAAATCAAGTTATAAACAAAATGAGCAACGTTTTCAAAATGGACATTGCTACGTGCTTCATTGATAAAAGAGTAAAGCTACTAATAATACACGGAAATGCAATTATCAAAAATTAAAGGCTAATATTTGCATGAACTTTTTTGGCTTAGCGCATATAGTTTGCTAAGCAAACACAAAAGTTAATTCTTTCTTTCTAATTTGCAGAAAATAAAAGGAAAAAAAAGGAGTTAGAGTACCAAAGCAAAATCTTCTTGAGAAAGAGTTTCGATTGTTGATTTTTTTTTTTTTTTTAAAAAAAATTCAATAAAAAATTGGAAGAGATAAAACTGAAATCAAAGAAGCTAAAAGAGGAGTATAAAGCTCTAAAAGAAGAGAATAAGCTATCCAAAAAATAAAGATTTGAAAAAGAAGGAGAAGTAGAAAACAATGAAGATGATAGTGATGAAAAAGTTGATAATGATCAAACTAATGATGATGAAGCAACATGTCATGATGACGACAATCATAAACAAGATGAAGTTGAGGAAGAAGATGGAAATGACAGTCATGTAGGTACAAATGCTGAGCTTGATAATGAGACGATGCGGATAAACACAACAACGTTACTAGTGTTGATGATGAGGATAATGGCAAAAGGATGCTGATGAAAAAAAATGAGCTTGAAGTTGATGATGGGGAGAATCCAGATGGCTAAGTTTATGATAAAAATGGTTAAGGTCGTGGTGATATCGATGCAGATGGTAATGTTGATGGTGGTGTTAACGGAGGAGGCTGTAATGATCCTGATTTTTATCGATTTAATTTATGAATATTTATTTTATATATTCAATTTATGGTTTATTTCGAACTTATAATTGATGGTAGGGAATGCATTTTTGAATTTTACTTATAAAAAATATATAAATATGTATATTAAGATTTTGAGAATAAATATGCATATACATATATATAATGTTCAAAAGAAAGCACTTTTAAATTCTAGATAAAATATACATAAGTAACATTAAGATTTTATTTTTTTTATAATTTAAAATACATGATTTAATGTTTAACAAAATATTTTAAAAAAGAGCCCAAAACCTATTTCATTGATCTTGTATTTGTGATACCTTCATCTTTGAGTGCTTTTAGTTGAGTTTTAATGTGTTTTTTGGAATGTTTGGATGTGCTTTAAGGCATTGACTGACCTTTAATTATTTTGAGTTGGGTTTGGCGGTTTGGTGGAATGTAGTGGAGTACTGACGAGGCAAGGCATATTGGGGTGGTTTGAAGGTCGAAATCAAAAAAGCGGCATTGCATTGTGTAGTGAAGAATGGGTTGGGATTTGATGCAGGCTTGCGGAGGGGACGTTAAGGTGTGCATGCGGTAGTTTGGCGAGTGGAGTGCAACAGTTGCCTTAGGTTGGTTGATGGTAGTCGGAGACGTAGTGCAAGGTGCATGAGGGTGTACACAAATAAGCAGTAGGCATTTGAAAATAGAAATAGACGGAGGGAGGAAACAGAGATGTAGACTTGAAGTGGGCTCGGTCCGTTGGGGTTTGGGGATTTAATACTTAAAAAAGAGACTTAGTTAATTATTTGTAGAAAATATGTGTTAGCTTTGACCATTTATATCTTGTTCATACATAATTCGATCGACACAGATTCTTGTGTTGGGTTCAATGAGCACAACACTATATTGTAGCTTATTGACAATTTTGACTAAGTATAAATTTATGACATTAAAATGAATAGGAATTGAATTCCGTTATTATTAATAATATCATCATTTAAATTATATACTATGATTCAGTGATATTTGTATGGCCAATAAAACATTTCTAAGTTATTTTGAATTCTATAAATCATTATGGACACCCGTTAAGGTGAATTAAACATTATTCCGTACTTGTCAAATAAACTAATAATTTGTGCAATTAATTAATACCTAAAGTAATTAATATGGATTGGTTGTTAATTAACTATTGCTTATTAGTTGTTGAGTGCTGGAAGCTTGGTAGCTTGGTCATATTATATATATGACATTGACATGTGAATCCCTTTAGGATATGAAACATTAATGGTAGTTTATTTAAATAACATTGTGATCGCTATGCCTTAAAAATGCAAAATTGATTTTAGTTTTTCTAATTTTATATTAGAAATTGTTTTAACTGCTAAGAAGATTTCATTTAGAATATTTTGAAAAGTTATTTGCAAATGCTTTAAAAGTTAGTTAAGTATTTATTTTGGATGTTTAAGAGAATAATTATTTAAGATTAATTTTATTAATCAAGTCGCTTAAGTTAATTAATCATTTGGAAGTGATGGTTTAAGTTAAAGAATAATTTAATAATGAGGTAAACTCAGTACAATGGCGGCTGACTTTGGGGGCTTAAACCCTAAATCAATTTAGGTGTCATAACCTTATTCTACGTTCGCTGAACAAGGCCATGGCTTTCTGATCGGTAAGAGGAAAAGCAAGAGGCGTTGCCTCCCTGCTTTCGCTTTTCGTGACTTCCACTTCGATTCCGAAGTTTTAGTTGATGGCTCGGTGGGTCCTGCCAATGTCTCTGTGGTTGGACTGAGGACGTAGTTGCTCCTCCAGTGTCTGCTTTTGTCGCACCTATCACAATGAACTTGGGCTCCGCTTCGGTTTTGGGTGTCGCTGCTACTGTGTCTGATGTAGTGGTTCCTCTTATCACTAGTGTTGCTTCCTTAGTCTCTACTCCACAAGGAATGAACTGGAAATAGGCTGTCATCGCGCACAATCCCTCTTCTTCAACATCTAGTAGTATTCCTCCCCTTACCTTCGTTAAGCCCCATCTAGTTATTGGTGAATCTCGGGTATTTTGTTTGTAAGCTTATGTTGCAAAAGTCTATTGCGCGGTGGAATACCCTAGTGGTGTATATGGTTGGTGTGAAACCTTTCTTCATGCATTTTACTGCCTTAGCATATGCGGAAGCTCTCTGGTAAGTTCAAGTTATTCTTTAAGAAAAATAGCTTTTCTGTATTAAATTTGAGAAGCTTAAAGACTTTGAAAATGTTTTGTCGGGGTGAACCATTCTTATTTGATTCTCGGTTCATAATCACCCAAAAATGGAAACATGAAATCCGCCTAAGGACTCGTTTCCCTCATTATCGATTTGGGTGCATTTAGATCTTAATCTAGATTTTTGGGTGAATGATATCATTAGTGCAACATCAATTGTGTTGGGCTCTTCGGTCATGTTGGATAAGATAAAACAACATGTTTCTAGATTGGAGTATACGCGTGTTTTGGTGGAAATGCAAGCTTTATCTCCATTTCTAGATGTGGTCAAGGTGGATATTTTTTATGGTCAGGCACCTTCTGTTCCTATTAGTTATGAATTATATCCGCCTCATCAGGCTTGTAAGGTATTTAGTCATATTCAAGGCTCTCTTTGTCAAAAGAGTGCAATTTGGGTTCCTAAAACAGTTAGCCATGTTCTTGGTTGTGCTTCTTCATGTGATTGCACCCATGCTTCTACACCCTGCGATGATGAGCAATTAAGCCAGATCTCTCCATCGTTTGTGCTTCAATCTGTTGCGTAGTCCAACTCTCCCGCTGCTCCTAGTTGTGTCGCTCATGCACATGATGTGCACTCCAGTGCTCTTGCCCCGGTCTCTCTTGCTTCAGCCTCCGGTCTCAAACCTCATGCTGACTCTCCATTTGTAGCTGCAACAGGTTAGTGTGCCGTGGTGATGGCCTGCTTCCTCTATCCCATCTTCAGCTTGCTATGTCAGCATTTGTCCCCTCGTCTTCTGTTGTAGCTCAACATGGTACATCATCTTCTTCAAATGCTCTTGTTCCTCTTTCATTTTCTAGTGGCGTTGTGGTTTCGAATTCTCTAGCTGTGGTTATTCCAATTTCGGCGGTTTCTACCGCATATGCTTTGAGGACAACCTATCTTGGGAGGAGGTTCTTCAAAAGATCAGCCCGATCGTTTTCAAATTAGATTGGCTTAAGTTGTGTGCCGCTTGCCATGTGGCGTTGCTTGTTGGTCTCTCACCTCGTCTATCTTTTTTGGAGACCTTTCTCTTTGTCGTTCTTTGTTGTTTTTCCTTTTTATTTGTATTGTCACCTTGAATCGGAACGCTCCTTCGTGTGGTAATATCTTAAAAAGAAAAAAAAGTAATGATGTAGAAAGGTAAATTGTACTTGAGCTTTAATTAAGAAGTAAATTTTCAATTATTATACTAATCATTGGTATTTAAGCTAATTGATTAATTATTTTACTTTAGGTATTTAAGCTAATTAGTTGTTTTAACAACAAAGATTAGACTTGTTAATTACATTTTAAGTGTCGACTAAAAGTTGATCAATTTATAATGAGGTTTGAATTTTAATTAATCACTTCTGTTAATTGAAATTTTGTTTATACTTAATTAACTAACTAACTAACTAACTAACTATTGGTGTCTAAGTTAATTCGATACCTATAGAATATGATGTAAATTTATATTGAATTCTAAAAAGCATATTTAGTGAGTTTGGCTTTGACAAAGAATCAACTTAACAAAAAGAGTTAAATACAATTGTTCATTGTGGAAGACAATCTGAAATCTAAAAGGAAGATGGATTTTATAGAACCTTGATTTGAAATGAATTACATATAGAGGTTGGACAAACATAAGCTGGACATTAAGGCAGCGTTTGATTTTTCAACTGGGCAATCGAAGTTCGCGTTTGCGTCTGACGCTTTCGACGCATCGGACACGTCAACGGTGGGACCGACACGTTTGCCCCTTCGAGACAAACAGTTGAAAATGTGGCTTTGGCGTCCGACGCGTCGGACGCCACGAAATTCTGGAAATGTCGATACTCTTCCATTCATCTATATATTCACTTCATAGCACACCATTTCCATCACCAAATAACACACCAAACCCGAAATTTCAAGCTCCAATCGCCGTCAACTCGTCGATTTTTTCAGGTTTCTGCTTTTATATTTGCATTTTTTAGCTTCGTAAATTCCACATATATTTATTTCGTAATTTTTGGAATTTTTTTTTTCAGAATGGCAGCATCTCAATCCTCTTTTAGCCGTTCCATTGCCGAGTGGAACAACGACATGACCAACGCTTTCATAGATGTGTGCATGGAACATCTTAATTCTCATGCACATAACGTTGGAGAATGGTACCAGCTCATAGCAACGACGTTCAATGAGCGCACCAGATTGGAGTACAATGCTGGTCAGATGAAGAACAAGTTCGATAACATGAAAAGGGATTGGGCTCCATAGAACAGACTGCTAATGATTGATGGAGGGTCGTGGGACGATCAACTGGATACCGTCCATGGTTCGGACGAGTGGTGGGTGACGGTGCCAACAACATCGCGCAAATACAAGAGTGGGTCCACAGCGCGATTCAGAGAGTTGTACTCAATATTTGCAGGCTGCATTCGTTCTAACAAATGTCAGTATAGAGTTCTAGCCAATCCACCAGTTGATCTGCAGGAGGCTCAGTTGTTTGGTGATTTTATTCGGGGCGATGCCGCTGAGATCTCAAGTCGTCCGACTCGTAGGTAGGTCAGGTCCAGTGCTAGCCCTTCTCGTTCAGCTCCTTCGCGCATGGACCGAGACGAGCTTGTAAATCCATGCATGTCAGTACGCCATGAAGATGATGACTATCAGAAGTGGGAGGTGGCGGTTATTCTGTCAGAACATGACAGACTGGACCACAAATCTTTTTATTCTCTGCTTGACAAGCCCGCACGGCTTAGGGGTTGTGTTATTCATTTTGTTAGGAAGCTGAGGGCTGGACAGATGTGATGTTTTCTTTTGTGGTTGTGTTGTAGTTGTGTTTCATTTAGTTGTTGTGTTGTGATTGTGTTTTCTTTTGTGGTTGTCTGGTTGTGATGTGTTGTGATGGATGTGTTGTAGTAGTTGTGTTGTAATACGCATTTCAATTTAGTTTTTTTATTCTGCAATTTGTATTCTGCATTCTACCATCCTTGTTCGACAATATACACACAAAAACACAAACATAAAAACAAACGATAAAATAATAAATACAAAAACAATAAAATAATAAATTTGCCCCTTCCAATTTGCCCCTTTCGTAAAAAAAAGCATTCCTGTTCGCAACAATCCCCTTCTAAATACCCCTTCTAAATACTCCTTCCAAATAACTCTTCCAAATAACCCTTCTTGTTCAAAATCAACGCACCTTAACAAATTGAGCAAACTTCCATCTGTCCTGAAGGGAAAGACTGGTGTCGGGTCAATATCAGAAAGATAATAATAATTCAACTTGAATGACGTCATTGTTATTTGATGGTTCATATTAGTTTGACATTGCGACTTTATGATGGAATTTAATATTATCTCAATAAATGATTTTGTTACTCAAAGGTGTCAAGTTAATTACTTAAATAAAATGGTTTGAGTAACCCATTAGAAGTGGTTTTGAAATGATAATCTTTCTTAAATAATATGGAAATGCATACTTATACCGAAGGGTTATATATATGAATGTTTTGAAAATAAAAGATAATGAATTTAATTGATAAAAGATTAATTATATGAGCTTAATGAATCCAGTAAGACTAATTCTATGATTGATTTTTTTTTTTTTTTTTTTGATAATTAAATAACCGACTATAAATATTTGGTCATACATAACTTCGAAAATGTCTAGGATGGACACATGAGTTATATAGCATAATCATGTTTGATGATGTTGTACTATGCGTATAAATCTCGTTTTGTCCTCCTAGGACAAATGGTAAGGAAATATGTCTACTCAAATAGTTAGGAGGTGAATTTCGCTCTTATGCCTTTTCTGTTTATTTCTAAAAGAGTCAAGGCTGAGCGATGTGTACGTAAAAATGCATATTTTTGCTTTAGATAATTACATGTCATGTTAGGGTGTTTTTACATGTCTTAAGCTTAAATATAAACATATTTTCAAGTCATTATTTACTCATGTACACAAGGACGAAACATCCATTTTATATGAAATAATTTGAAGAAAATTTAATTGTACATTCTCATTTTGTATTGTAGGGAAATGAGTACAAATGGAAGAGGCTACATGAAGATATATGCATATACAAGCGTTAAAGCCCAAAAGCATGAGAAGGTCACCTACCTACCACTTAACATGAAACAAATCAAAATCAAGAGCATAGTTAGTAGTGGATTAGTTGAAGGCTAGTGATTACTTGGAGCTTACACTTTCTCAAAGGTATTTTGGGTAGCACTTTAAATATGTATTAGGGTTTTAGGCATGTATAAATAACCATTTTATATTCATGTAAACATACTATTCTTTCATTCAAGTTGTAGCACATCAGAGTTGGGAATAAAAACTCTTTAATGGCTTCTTAGCCTTTCTAATTTATATGCATTTTTACTTTCATTTCTTTTGTTTCATGTTATTTTATTTTATGCTATTTTTCGTTTATGTTAATTTCTTTTATGTTCTCTTTTCTTCTTATGCAAGTTGTTTAGTTTCTTTTGTCCAAGTTAGTTGTTTTATTTCATACTCATTTCCTTCTTCACTTTTTATGTTCAAATCACTTTACATTATTACGTATTCACTTATGAGTAACTAAATCCCTTCAATTTAGGGGTAATCAAGCTCTCATGAATCATAAAAAATTAACATAAGTGATTTAATTGTGATCATATCTTTTTTTTGCTTAATGAAAGTTGTATATTTATGTATATTTATTGTTTAATATTGAGTTTGATAGCCAATCAAATAGGTTATGCTAAATCAAAATAAACACAAGTTTTCTTTTCATCAACATATGATTGTCACAATTAACTTGAGAGTGGAATCCAAATTTGATGCTCGATGCTACTAATTAATAGTAAATAGAGCACGCTTAAGATAAATTTCATTTTTAGTTTTATTTCATTTTCATGAGACTTGAAAAGTGGGCTAGAAGTTGTATTGTAGTTTGATGGTTTAAGTTGTATTAATTATTAACATGATTCGGTCATGCTTATGATAAATACATCCACTAATTGCGCAAAAGGTTAAAAAGAGAGATCATTCTATGTTAACTTATGTAACATGAGAGTGAATTTTCCTCTAAATTGATCTCTAATCTTATATTTAGCTCTCCATTTCTTATTTAGTTTTTGTTAATTTTTTTAGCTAGTTAATGCAATCTCAACAACAACAACAAAGCCATATATCCCAAACAAGTTGGGGTTGGCTAGATATGGAACCCAAAATTAAAATAAAATAAAATTAATAATGATGATAATAATATTATATATATATAAAGGGTTTAAAATAACCAATCAAATAAAAAGTCGTCCGATAAAGAGTTTTTTTTAAATAATAATAGTAAGAAGAAGAAGTAAAAATGTTCAATAAAAGTGAAATAAAATTTAAAATAGTAAATAAAAAGTAAAAATGTTCAGTAAACGTGAAATAAAGTCTAAAAAAAAAAAACACTATGGTTCTGGTACATGGATTGCCAATTTCCATGCACTCCTATCAACTACCAGCTCTTCCGATAAACTCCAATTACTTAAATCACTTTTTATTATCTCCTCCCATGTCATTTTAGGTCGACCTTTACCTCTCTTTGGGCATTCGGCGCGACCTAGAATTCCAGCGCGTACAGGTGCATCGTATGGTCTACGTTGGATATGTCCAAACCATCTCAAGCGGTATTGGACTAACTTCTCTTCAATAGGTGCAACTCCAAGTTTTTCCTCAATATCCTCATTTCTAATCCGATCTCGTCTGGTATGCCCACAGCTCCAACGCAGCATTCGCATCTCTGCTATACTTATATTCTGGACGTGTTGCCTCTTAGTAGGCCAACATTCTACACCATATAACATTGCAGGTTTGATTGCTGTCCTATAGAACTTTCCTTTAAACTTCTGAGGAATCTTCCGATCACAGAGAATGCCAGATGCTAGTCGCCATTTCACCCATCCTGCTTGAATTCTAAAACTAACATCCTTATCAATCTCTCCATCAAACTGCAACATAGATCCTAAGTATCGAAACGATTCCTTCTTGGGTACTGCTCTACCGGCCAGGGTAACATCTCCGTCATCTGACCTGACACTGCTAAACTCACACTTCATATACTCTGTTTTACTTCTGCTAAGCCTGAAACCCTTTGATTCCAAGGTCTCCCTCCACAACTCCAGTTGTCGATTAACCCCTATTCTACTTTCATCAATCAGCACAACATCATCGGCAAAGAGCATACACCAGGGAATCTCCCTTTGTATATCTTTTGTGATTTCATCCATCACTAATGCAAAAATATAGGGGCTTAAAGCCGAACCTTGATGTAACCCTATGTTAATTGGAAAGTCTCTGGTCTCACCATCGCATGCCCTAACACTAGTCACAACCCCCTCGTACATATCCTTAATAAGGGTAATATATTTTGATGACACTCTCTTCCTTTCTAGCGCCCACCACATAACCCTCCTCGGTACTCTGTCATAAGCTTTCTCCAGGTCAATAAAAACCATGTGGAGATCTTTCTTTTGCTCCCTGTATCTCTCCCTAAGTTGCCTAACCAAGAAAATCGCCTCAGTGGTTGACCTTCCCGGCATAAAACCAAATTGATTCCTAGAGACACTTGTCAACCTCCTCAAACGCTGCTCGCAAACTCTCTCCCAAAGCTTCATTGTGTGACTCATAAGCTTAATTCCTCTATAGTTTGTGCAACTTTGAATATCTCCTTTATTCTTGAAGATTGGAACTAAAATGCTTCTCCTCCACTCATCTGGCATTTTGTTTGATTTGAAAATATTGTTGACCAACTTAGTTAGCCATCTTATCCCTGCATCTCCAAAGCATCTCCACACCTCAATAGGAATATCATCAGGCCCTACCGACTTGTCTGATTTCATACGTTTCAACGCCCCCTTTACCTCAGCTTCTTGAAATCTCCGCACAAAATGTCTATTGGTGATATCGGCTAAGTCTTCCAACTCGATCGAAGAGCTATCACTTTCTTCGTTGAAAAGCTTATCAAAGTATTCTCTCCACCTATTCTTTATCTCATCTTCCTTCACCAAAAGTCTATCATTCTCATCCTTAATGCATTTAACCTGATTGAAGTCCCTTGTCCTCCTCTCGCGTAGCCTAGCTATTCTGTAAACGTCTTTTTCACCCTCCTTTGTACTTAGCCTTTGATACAAATCTTCGTACGCTCGTCCCCTTGCTTCACTCACTGCTCTCTTTGCAGTCTTCTTTGCCACTTTGTACCTGTGCATGTTCTCTTCGCTTCTATGACGGTACATGCGTTTGTAGCATTCCTTCTCTTTGATAGCCTTTTGCACCTCGTCATTCCACCACCACGAATCCTTGGGTTCTCGCTTGCTTCCTCTTGTTATCCCAAATACCTCAGTGGCGACTCTCCGAATGCAAGTTGTCATCGCATTCCACATGACATTTGCTTCTCCTTCCACATTCCAAGCTCCTTCTCCCATCACTCTATCATTAAACACCCGTGAAGCATCTCTTTTGAGTTTCCACCATTTCGTCCTGCTAATCTTCGCTCTCTTATCCTTCACCACCCGAAGACGAAACACGCACACCAACAGCTGGTGTTGTGAGACGACACATTCTCCAGGTATGACCTTGCAATCAACACAATCTCGTTTACTATCTCTTCTAGTTAGGACAAAGTCAATCTGGCTAGCCTGTTGACCACTACTGAAGGTGATCAGATGTGATTGCCTCTTTCTAAAGAAGGTATTAGCAATCATGAGATCAAAAGAGAGCGAAATTCAAAATATCTTCACCCTCTTGGTTCCTACTGCCAAATCCAAAACCACCATGCACTCGCTCAAAACCCCCGCTAGATGAGCCAACATGGCCATTGAAGTCTCCTCCTATAAAAAGTTTCTCGCTACTATGCACATTCCTAACCATGACATCCAAGTCTTCCCAGAACTTCCTTTTGGCTTCTTCACTTAGACCCACATGTGGGGCATATGCGCTAATGACATGCAAAACTGCCTCGCCAACTACTAGCTTAACTAGGATGATCTTATCCCCTCGTCTTCTGACATCAACCACATTGTTCTGAAGGTTCTTATCAATCAATATGCCTACCCCATTCTTGTTACGTACTTCTCCCGTGTACCACAATTTGAAGCCAGTGTTCTCCACCTCCTTCGCCTTCTGACCCACCCATTTAGTCTCTTGAACGCACAAGATGTTAACCCGTCTCCTAATCATAGTATCCACTATCTCTTTTAATTTTCCTGTTAAGGACCCTACATTCCAACTACCTAACCGAACCCTACTATCGTCGACTAGCTTCCTTGCCCCTCGCATCCGCCGAGAAAAATGCGAGGACCCTTGCTCACTTATCACCACACCGGGGCGTCGGTGTAGCGCGCCACTAAGAGAATGGCGGCCCAGCCCTTGCATATTTAACACCATATCCGAGCCTCGATATAGCGCGTCGCTAAGAGGGTTACGCCCCAACGATATATCATAAGGTTCCATATCCATAAGAGTGACTAAGTTTTTACGTTGGCTCGCCAAGCCTATCACAACCCTCCTCCTTTACCCTGGCTTGGGACAGGCTGCATAGAAAACTATACAGGCGGAGTTTAGTTAATGCAATCTCAAACTTGGCTTAATTTGATTAACTTTAAAAATTACAAACTTTTCCTCCTGGTTGACTTGTACTCTCACATGTACTACGATTTCAAATTTGTTTTCGTTTGTTTTCATTTAGTCATATTTAGTTTGGCTTCGATTAAATTAGTTATGTTGATTTGTTTTCGTTGCTTTTATTTTTGTTTAGTTGTGCATTCTACATTTCTAACATCACCACTTTATCCTTGGTTCTCTTTTGTTCACCTCTATTACCACTATTCAGTTTTATTTTAATAATTTTATTGTTTTACAGTTCATTATTTAAAAAAATCATCTAAAATGTATTTTTGTTTCTTTTATTCTGTGTATTGCTGAAGCTGCTGTTACAGTTTTGATTGCATTTCTAAAACTCGGTTCTATGCACCTCAAAACAACAAACTATTTTTGTTCTGATTTCATTCCTACATTTCGTTTTCATCCTTACAATCATCTTTATTTTCCTTGTTGGGTACATGTTTCAAAACCATCACCTACCTCAAATTTCTTATCACAAAGTTGTAGCACCTCCCAAGAACATTCAAATCGTTCAGTTTTTACACATAAATAACCCTCTGCACGTACCACCAACAAGCACCCTTTCTCCTCCCCCTGTAGTTGCCTCGTACAACCTTTTCACTCCTCCATTTAAATTGTTGTGCAACAATCGCAATCACCTTCGACCACCGCAATAGCTCCACATAGCACAAACAACCATTTAAATTGTTGTGCAACAGTCGCAATCACCTTCGACCACCGCAACAACTCCACATAGCACAAACAACCGCCAACATACAAACTTCATCATCTTCTACTTGCACAAAACTCCTCACCGATAGAAAGTGCACCAACCCACCTTCTGCCAAAAACAGCAACATCGAAGGTCTACATCACTCACAACTTACATCTCCAAACTGCATCACACCACTACAATATCATCCTAAACACTATCTTCTCTAACAAACACAAAAGGCCTCACCACTTAGCCCGTCCAAATCAAACGATTAAATCCTTGATCACCAATTTCCAGAACCATCAACCTCAGTCGTGATTTTGAATTTGCGTTTTCAAATTTTTTTATCTCGTCGGTTTGATTTTGCAAATGAATGATTTTTCACTTGTCTAATAAAAAAGGGGAATCAGGTTCTATATATATTTGTAAACCACTTTGATAGCGAGCATGCATGTGGGCTTGTCCGTTTGGATGGACTTGTATTTTGACTCTTATTTTGTTTTATTTTTTTTCCCTTTTAACCTTTTTGAAATATTTGTTTAAGCAAAGTCTTTCTACCTTAAAAAAGGTTAGTGTGTTTCCTTTAGTTTGTCTGTTCGGTGGTTTTTTCTTTTTTTGGCAAAGCCGACCGTTTTTTAAGTGACCGCAAACACCTTTTTATTTTAACTAATAATAAAAAATTAGAATATGGTACATGTGATTGTAGTTAACAATCAACTACTTCGGTTTTTAAGGTGGTCCGTCCACCACTAACAGAGTTTATAATGTTCCATCCACTCTATCTATCAGGCTTATAGCACTGGAGCTAGTCTACAATATATTACATCATTTTATGACTTATTCTCCACGCAGGGAGAAAAGAAAACAATACATACTACAAAGGTAGTGGATTACATAATAAATACAACAGAAAACAGAACAGGCTGCGTCTAAAGTATTCATAGGATGTTAAGACAAGACAACAACATGTACATAGCCTGTGAAGTGCTGTAGCTACAGATTGTACAAAACAGTGTCCTACCGAATTTCATGAGCTCCATCCAAAAGAGAAGCATTGCGTGCACAAATTCCATGGTACTAACAAACAGTGGTCATAATGACAAGCGATATGACAGAGGAAGGAAACAGTAGTAGATCACCACCATGTTTTAATGACCGGACCGGGCCGGAGGCCCAACCGCGGTTAACCGTGGACCACCAAGCTTCTCGGCCCGGAATCACTTAAAACCGAAAACAGCAGTGAACCGGGTAAAAACCACGGTTTTGGTCCAAAACCGCGGCTTAATGGCTCGGAATCAATAAAAACCCAATTCAATATTTTATGCTCATACATAAATTTAGACTTAGCCTCCAAACTAAGGCCCAAGATTGCGGCCGAAAGACCCCAATGGTCTACTGCATGCTAAAAGAAAGGCTGTCTTGACTGTTATATAAAGGCAGAGCATGTACCTTTCACCTACAACTTGTGATATGGGACAATTCAAGGCAAATTTTGTCCCTTTTTTTTGCAGCAGCTTTTTAAAATGCAAGCCAATAAAAATCCGGGTGTATACATAGTTAAAAAAAAGCACGGTTCTTACGGTTCAACCGATCGGACCCTCAGAGCCTTAAACCATAAGTCATCACGGTTCGATCCGCGGTTCGGTCATGAAAACTATGGATCACCAAAGGAACAACGAACCTGAGAGCCCAAGGCTTCACCTAAATCACTGAAATTTGATGACAAATAATAGAGCCAGAACACCAATCCAAACACCCACCACTGATGATCACTGAGAACCATTAGCTCGACCAAATACACCAGACTTTAAGCAAACAAAACAATATTTGCAAAAAGAAAAGCAGCCACAACCAAGTAAGCAAAGATACAGTTCAACGCCGGAGCATCTCGTATTGTATCAATGCTAACTAGTGATGACTTCCCTTGCAAACAACTGACCTGTTACGTACAGTCTGCAAGATCAAGAACGTGAGCTGAGGTCCATTTCATAACAAGAAACTGACCACAAAAACCATAGCAGACAACCTAACACCACAAAAGCACAACAATTTCCAAAGGATCCACAACTTGTATCAAGATTCTACCAGCAAGACACGAAACAAGGCATACATTGAATACCCAAATCGCAATAAGTACCATCGCAGACAAACTATCGAAACGTGTGACTAATTAACAAGAAAGGTGTTGCTGCTCACCTGTTGGTTCCATGCTAGTGATCAGAACCTTAACCAGAATTGAGACCGTTACTAACGAGCGACGAAGCTCATAGTTTCCTGAAATAGCGGCCAACTGTGGAAAAGGGAGACGTCGGAAGTAGATCTTGTGAAAGATGACGTGTTGAGATGAGATTGAGAAATTTTAGGGTTTTTGTAGCACAGGTTCGATTCCAAGGTAGCAACTTAGATCTGGAAGTTAAAAAATGTTATTGAAAAAGACCATGCATGACGAAAGCATAAGGGAGGAGAAGTTTAATGAGGAGATCGAAATGTGGAAACGTAGGATCTTGGCAGATTTGAGAGGGCGAATAAGGGGAAAGGGAATTTATCTCGCCATTAGAGCATCCCAACGCGAGCAACCCCCAACGCGGCCAAGGGGTAAAACCCTTGGCCGGCGTTGAGAAAACCGGTTAATGTTAATCGGTTTTCTCGACACCGGCCAAGGGTTTTACCCCTTAACCGCGTGTCGGGTCTCCCTTTTCCTATTTCTTTGCACCCGTATTCAGTTGCTCTGAAACCCTTCGCAGCCGCCACTCCTTTCTTTTTTCTTCCTCCGCTGAAAGTTCCAATCCTCTAAAAAAAAAAAAAAACAATGAGAAAATTGGGTAAAGCTATATTTGGTTCTGGAAGTCGTAATACCTCCAACAACAATGCACAAGGGGAGAATGAACCGGTTGAAGACTCTAGTCCGTCCGACGCTCGTCGTTCAAAACCCGTTCGGAGAAGACGGGTTGTTAAAGCCGGTGTTTATGCTGCATTGGATCCACACATCGATGTTAATTTGTCTGTAGAGAAAAAGTTGGCTGATTTTCGCGAACTGCCTGAAGGGGAAAGACACCTTACCGATAACTTGAAGTCGTATTTTGAGGTATAACTTCTTAAACTGATTAGTGTATTAGTCGGTATTTGATCAAGAAGTGTGTCGTACAAACATTAGTTATTTTTTTGTATGTTTTAGGCTCGTAATGATCGTACACGAGGATCGTGGGTTAGTATCGTCCGTTTGTATACGACGATTCGTGCGTACGACATAGACAGAATTATTGCAGGATATCTTAGAAGTATTGGTTTTGGAGATTTCTTGAGTACGTATTTTTGATGAACCCACTTACATATAACGTATGTTAGAAAATAAAATATATTTTCTTGATTTTAATATTTTAAATTTGCATCCTTAAGTATTGAAAACCTGTACAATAACGATGTTCAATTATGTGGTGCTTTAGCCATGTGTTGGTGGAAAACGACACATACATTTCACTTTAGTTTTGGAGAGATGAGTATTACGCCACTGGATTTTACCATGCTTACTGGCATACCAATTGGTCAGGGTGTCACTTTACCATATGATGAGCTATATCAACAGTATGATTTATTGGCTAGTATATTTCCACATTTGAACTTACGAAGGGGAGGCTTAACAAACAATAATCATATCAGAACCTCTTTCATGAAGCAAGCCGTAATGGACTTAGTGGAACGTCAGCCTGCAGATCACCACTTAGAGATTCTTAGATTGTTTGTATTATATATGATGGGTAATTTATTCTTCACGAATTCATCAAACACATTGCCATGTGGATATGTAGCTGTTGTTGCCGGCAAGTCGTTCGACAGTACTCCTATTTCATATGACTGGGGTACGCCGATTTTAGCTCATTTGTATAGAGGTTTGGACCAGCAGTGCACTATTAGGACTCGTGAGTCGTCGATTACAGGTTTTTGGGAGGTTCTGCAGTATTGGTATTTTGAGTACTTTCATAACATGACATTTCCGATATTGGATTCTACACTATCACTTTTCTACCCTCGTGCGAAAGCTTGGTCGCCCGATAACCGGCGGGTTGTACCAGGAGGTGATTGTCGTCATGTATTTGTAATGGCTCGTACTCAGATAGAGATGAGGACTACACGAGAGTCAGTTCTGTGGCGTCCTTTTGTCGATTCCCCGTTCTTGCTAGGCCCTGCGCAGCAGCACGCTCTATTTCTGTCTGGTAGACGATTTCCTCTGGTATCGGCCCTACCTGGTTTAGGATGTTACTGGTACTTGGGGGAGCGCTGTTGGCGACAGTTACGCGATGTCGACGTTGTTCCCGATGATCCCCACCCTGATACAGGTCATTTACGGGTCTATTCCAGTGCTGATTTACAGCAGTATGCCGGTGACTGGTAACCAGCTGATAGATTTGTCAATACCGGTAGAGATTACATTACTTTTTGGGGATCTTTTTATGAGCCTACTAATATGGCAACGTTTGTACATGCCGCCGGAGTTGATTTTGTTTGTCCTTCCGCCTACACTCCTTTTGGTGATCCAGGTGTTTTACGCGACATGTCTCAGAGTACCCTTACTATGTATAGGCCTCCTCAGCCCCCTCAGGCTCCTCGTCATCAGCCTCCTCAGCCCCCTCAGCCTCCTCGTCAACACCCTCCTCAGCCACCTTACTCGACTACACCGACGAGTTATGGTTGGACCGTGGGCATTCCTGGGACATCTGGTCCAGACACGTATGTTGATATTTCACGGCCTACTGTCACACAGATTCCAGATCCCGCTATTCTTCCCTACGAGGAACTATATCGTATGCATGTTGGTCTTCGAGATACGATGTATAGAGAGCATAAGCGCGCAGTTGATGAGTTGACGGCTCGCATTACCGAGCTAACTGCTGCGGATGACGAGCGATATCATCATGTACGACGAGTAGATGACGATGATGATGATGATGATGACCATGGCTATAGTGGAGAAGCAGCACCTCTTGCGGATTCAGTTTACGTGATATACCTTAGATTCAGTTTACGTGATATGTTAGTATTGCTATATGTACTTGTACGTTATCCTTTAGTGTGTTGTAGTTGTAATTTTATGTAGTATGTGCGATCTGGTTGTTATCTTATTTGTTAGACTGTGATGGTTGTATTGTAGTTGTATGTGTGTAAAAAGCATCTAGTTTGGGTTTAGTGGTTGTATTGTATCGTTATCTTCATGTCTCTTTCTGTTGTACTTGGTAACTTATCCTATTATTAAGATTACTCGTATTGTTTATTTTTAATAATAACACAAATAGATCAAACAATAAACTTAAGGATCGAACACCGATACATTCAACAATAAGCGTAAAGATACAAAAGCTTGTAAAGACACAACATGTAACGGTAGTAGATTCAGTACGCAAACACATTAATTGTTACGCTCATTCAAAGCGGTTTGAAGTCGCCTATTCTCTTGCTCTAACTCGTTGGCGTAAGAAATTTCCCTTTGAGGGAAACGCTCGTCTATCCACTCAAAATAATTGCATCTGTTAGGCCATAGCGAGCATAAATGGATCCTGCGACCTATATTCTCTCCATCCGCTCGGACTACCACCTCTACCGCGTAACCACAGTGGCAACAAACGGGATATGAGTTAACTTCCTGCTCGTTAGGAGCCTGGTTAACTGAAACTCGTCTTACCTCTTGATGACCTACATCTGGTGCAGTCGTAGTACGAGGGACTGTAGACGCTTGTAAGCGTTCTTCAGTTACAGTTTGGACTACTTGATGACCTACCTCTAGAACAGGTGCAACTGGTGGACGAATCGTCATGCGGGTGAACTCCGGGTAGACTTGACGCAATTCCTCATAGTGCCGCTCTTGGTACTCGATATTCCAATCAATATCTGTTCTTGGACTTGAAGGAGGACGCTCTGGAAAGTTTTGATCATAGTTCGAATCCATTGATGATGGCCATGACCATGAAGACATTTTTTTATTTTGATGAAAAGTTTGGTTCCAGCTAACTACAACGTAGTAACCGTATATATTTATAGGGCCAACATGTGGAGTAAATATGAAATGTTGCAATTCCTAATACGGACTTGTCTACTATGGGAATCCGTTTACCATTCAACGTTGTAGGGTTGAATTTGTAAACTTTATCGTTTCAAATTCCAATACTGACTGGTCCATTCGCTGGACAAACGTGATAAAGTGACAGAAAGGTGAAAGTGATACAACCAAACTTTGTAATAAAGTGACATAAAGATAAAGTAACGCCAAATTCCAAGTAGAAGGAATCCACCCTATCCACAGAACACTATACACTATTCACTACACATCAAAGCATATGTCGGCAGTGATATAATTATTGATGTAACTGGACACTATAGGCTTTGAAGATCTATTTATATGTCCCAGTTGTATGTTGTACTAACTCATAAGTAAATTACCACACAATTACAATTTGAAAGGTAATATTCGTTATCAGCAAGGTAATATTCGTTATCAGCAATACTTCATACTTCTAGTTAATCCAGTTATTTTACTGATGCATAGGTTACATGGACGATTCTGAAATAAGTGATGAACATATGGGAAGGATTTTTGATGAGTACGAACGAAACCTACTCAACGATAATGGAGTTGGAGTTGTTCAAGATACACAAATCGAAGAGGTGCGTGGACCGAATCAGCATCGAGCGGTTACAGCTCCGCGTCCATCTCCACTAAATCAACGACCTAGTGATAGTGTTCAAACAACGAATTCTGCAACTCGTGAATTTTCTTCCAAGGATTTGCTTGCCCTCGTAAAAGTCAAAATTGACGTTGAAAAAAGAGATGAGCTACTAATGCAAGGTGAAGGGGGTTTAACATATGAAGAAAGATGAGCATTGATCATGCGGCTGTACAACAACCATCATTCCCGGCCGACTAGACAAACATCAGTTGAACTCCAAACAGGTAATCGTCGTTTTGCAGACGCTTGTGATCGGTACACAAAGATTATCGAAACTGTTTAATACGAAAATATTTTTAAAACAAACCAAGCAACATATGATTCTCGTTACCTTTTCGTGTACGGTGAGGAATTTGTTGGCTACAAAGCGTATAAACTCCGCAACAGTTGGTTGACTCGCTATGGAACGGAGTAGTCTTACGGTATTATGATTTTAATGTTGTTTGAATGTATGTTTAATTTGATGTGCGTACGTAGAATCTGGAGTTATATGTAATCCTTGTTATGTCAACATGATATTTAACTATTTTACATTTCTATTTAACTAATTTGCATTTCTATTTATATGTAATCCTTGTTATGTCAAATTCCAATAAAGACTGGTCTAAGCTGTGGAGAAACGTGATAAAGTGACATAAAGGAGATGTGAATCCACACTATACACTATACACTATACACCCACTGTGATAGTGAAACAACATAACTTTGCAGTACAGTGACTAAAAGATAAAGTAAGCCATCATTTATGCTATAGGAATCCACACCATACACTATACACTGGCATATAAAACAAATCAATGTTTCGTCTCCTAGTTAACATTTTTACTTTATCCACCATCCTTCGTAGGCCCCCCTTCATTCAACACTTCTTCTTCACCCGTGACTTGTTCAAACATAAACATATTAGCCAAAATTCCTACACTTTTAACAACTTAATTATGTCATGTGCTGGGACCCTGGGTTTGCTTTATAATAACTGTAGTGCTGTTCTTCCAACTCATCCAATTATCATTGATTAGAAAGCATCGTTCACACCATGAATGGTTTAAAGCGATTATGGTGCTTCACAAATTCCTCATCATCTTCGTCTTCTGGTTCAGAGGAAGTCGAAGAACAGTACAACAAACAACGGCTAACGTACCAACGAGAAACGTTAAACGCGATGCAACGTGATATAGCAGGGAGCTCCAAATCAACCCAAGGAGGCAGCCAAGTGGGTAGAAGAGATATACGCTACGGACGTGACTATCCAGGGGGCACAATCAGTTGATGAAGGACTACTTTGTGCCAAATCCAGTATATGGCGACGTTTACTTTCGTCGTAGATTTCGTATGTCGCGGACAGTGTTTGATAGAGTCCTCAACAAGGTTTCTGAGTCCAATGTATTTTTTACTCACCGAAGAAATGCTATCAAAGAACTAGGAATTTCACCTCTACAAAAAGTAACAGCGGCACTGCGTATGATTTCATACGGAAGTTCAGTTGATTCGTTAGATGATAAGTTATGAATTGGTGAATCAACGACAATTCTATGCTTGAAAGAGTTCTACAAAACAGTTGTTCGTGTATTCGATGAAGAGTATCTACGATCCCCCACTGCACGCGACATCGAACGATTGTTAAAAATGGGAGATCAACGTGGTTTCCCGGGTATGCTGGGCAGCTTAGATTGTATGCATTGGACGTGGAAAAACTGTCTAGTTGCATTACAAGGCCAATACAAAGGCCACACAAAAAGGCAACGTTGGTGTTAGAAGCGGTCGCTTCTTTCGATTTGTATATATGGCACGCATTTTTTGGTGTTCCTAGATCATTAAACGATATTAATGTTTGTGACGGCCCGCTCCGCACCAACCGACACTTCCTCCAAGTGTGCGCTGTACACATGTCCAACTGGCACGGAACGGTCGTCATAAGAAAAGAAAGAAGAGAATGAACTAATCAAGGAACCTGTAGAATGTCTCACAGCGCATGGAATAAAATATATTAATAACATACTTGACATAAAACAGGTGAGACAGTGCATAAGCTGATAACTAATAATAAATGTCAACATCAGAGCAGCGGAAATCCAAATACAGCTTATTACAACTTTTCAAAATCTACTGTCTCTAAACAAAAGAAAGCTAAAGTGGAAGATACACCACCAATGCCCAAGCAGTGATCTTCGACAACACAGGGAGAATACTATATATATATTACGTGGAAGCCTCCTGCTCGTCTCCGGATCATCTACCCGTGCATCACCAGCTAACCTGTCTCTAGTCTGCTCGTGTGAGCACCCAGAGTAATAAGAAGAGACATAAAACTCTGGGTCAGACAAAAAGTCTGGTATGAGCGATAAGCAGCTAAACAGAACAATAACAGGTATACTAAACCATACCTGAACCTGGACCTGCAACCAAAGAGTTAGCACTACATACTGTACAATACTCTAAGGTGCCATCAACATATGGTGTAAAGAAATACGGGGGTGGGGGTGTGCATGTCATAGGGATAGCAAACAATTCAATAATGGCAACCATCCTCACATCTCTCACTCAGTGCATAAAGCATACGATGTATACCGCTTTCAACCACTAGACCCATCGAAGTAGTGACGGAGTTCGGCTTGTACGACTACTGCTACCACCAAGCTTACCCCATGGAGTCATGACTAAACCTTTACAAATGACCCCACTTCATTGGTCTATAGCTCTTTTAGTCGTACCTAGACCACTGTGGCCCTGAATCCGTTCACGTACCCCCTATACATAGTGATCCAAAGTTACAGACATCGACAGCCCCTTAGCACACGTCCCGCAGCAAAGCCCAATCATGAAGTTAACTCGTTGATTCCCATCTGAATCCTTGGTACAAACTTCCCATTTGGACTACCTTTGCATCTCGGGTTATGGTCTTCTTCGGTTCGGTTCGGGTCTCTTCCTCCTATTCGGTTCGGTTCGGGCATCCTCCTCCTATCCGGTTCGGTTCGGGTCTCCTCCTCTATTCGGTTCGGTTCGGATCTCCTCCTCCTATCCGGTTCGGTTCGGGTGTCTCCTCCTATCCGGTTCGGTTCGGATCTCCTCCTTCTATTCGGTTCGGATCGGATCTCCTCCTCCTATCCGGTTCGGTTCGGGTGTCTCCTCCTATCCGGTTCGGTTCGGGTGTCTCCTCCTATCCGGTTCGGTTCGGATCTCCTCCTTCTATTCGGTTCGGATCGGATCTACTCCTCCTATCCGGTTCGGATCGGATCTCCTCCTCCTATCCGGTTCGGATCGGATCTCCTCCTCCTATCCGGTTCGGATCGGGTGTTCTTCCTAACCGGTTCTGAAAATCTGCAACTTTTTCCAGCAAGCTGTTTTCGCCGAACGACGGCGTTTTCAACCTTTCTAAACTTCCTATGACATTACAAAACATTCCAAACAGCAGTAACAACATATAGAATCAATCACAAACATTAAAACATCATTTACACGAAATACTTTAGATCAAACATACCCAGAAACCCATGTTTTCCCCTTAATCCTTCTTAACCGTGATTATGCATACAATTAGCAAAACTTATCCAAATTAGCCCAAATTTTTATCAGAGCCATAAAACATCATTATAGAATTTTAGGAATTTTTCCAGAATTTATTAATGTATAAATTCGCTAATCTTCACTAATTACCCATAATTAACAGTAATTAGTGTAAAAGCAAGCTAATCACTCACCTTTGCCACCACTAAAACCCCAAAACTGAAATATTCTCTGATTTGGCGCTGTTCCCAATCTTACACAGCAGCTCTACCTCGGTTCTCGTGCTAATACTCCTTGATTTGATGTTTGCTAAGCCTAATCTTCAATTAGAAAGTGATTAAGATGTGTTTTGAAGAGATTTAGAGGGTGGAGGCCATGGCTAGGTTAAGAGGAATGAATAGTGACGGCTGAAAAATGAGAAAAAAGTATTCTCCAAACCCTAACAGCCCTTTTAAACTCCTAATCCCGAAATTCCCCTTTGGGCCTAGCTGTTAATCACCCGGTTAAGCCCAATTAAGCTGTTTTTCACCATCTGAAACTTGTTTCAGCCATATCTCCCAAACGGTAAGTCCGTTTGGCTAATGTGACCACTCTACGGAAAGAGAAACCATCATCCGGAGTCAATGGAAGTGGTTTCAGGTCAAAATTCCTTTTCAGTCAAAAGTTATGGCCAAAACAGTGATAACTAGGGGTAAAATAGTCATTTAAAAATCGGGAAAAATCATGAACATGGGAAATGACCCCAATAGTCGTCCCCCAAAGTTACATGACCATACGACTTCGTATGTGACAGAAATAAATATTCTACGATTCTATGATGCGTAGAATGCGGGTCGTTACACTCTCCCCCCCTTAAGAAATTTCGTCCCCGAAATTCCTTAACCCAAAACATACAAAGGATCCCGCATGCCTAACAGCCACGTACAACAATCAAACATGCAAAACAAGCAAACAAGCCTATCCTAGCATGCGGAAAACTAAATCGAAGTCAAAATCTTACCAGGCAAAGAGTTCTGGGTGTGACTTCTTAATGTTATCCTCTGTCTCCCAAGTACAATCATTCTCGTTCTCGCTCCACTGTACCTTGACTAGCTTCACCGCCTTCCTTCGAAGTTGCTTCATGTCGTGCTCGACAATACGGACCGGCTTGCGGTTCCCAACCGCCTCGGGTTCTACTTCGAGGTCCTCCAACTGATCAGGTGAAATAGTCATATCTGAGTCGTGAACGAACTTCCTTAGTTGGGAAACATGAAATACGTTATGAACTCCCGCCATCTTCTCCGGTAAGTCAATTCTATATGCCAAATTCCCGACTAGTTCAAGAACAGGGAATGGGCCAACGAATCTTGGTGCCAACTTGCCTCTCCTGCCAAATCGTATTACGCTCTTCAACGGAGAAATCTTGACAAACACCAAGTCGCCAACGGAGAATTTTAAGTCTCTTCTCCTCTTATCAGCATAACTCTTCTGCCTATCTTGGGCAGCCTTCATTCGTTGTTGAATGATCTTAATCTTATCTGAAGTTTCCCTCACCACATCTGGTCCAAGCATAAACTTCTCGCCAGTCTCTATCCAACATGATGGTGAGTTGCACGGTCTTCCGTACAAAGCTTCAAACGGAGCCATACCGATACTGGATTGGTAGCTATTATTATATGCAAACTCTACTAGATGCAAATGGTCATCCCATGATCCACCAAAATCCAATATACATGCTCTCAAGAGATCTTCCAAAATACGATTCACCCTCTCCGTCTGACCGTCGGTCTGAGGATGATATGCGGTACTGAGATGTAACTCTGACCCTAGAGCTTCTTGTAGGCTCTTCCAAAACCCACTAGTGAACAACGGGTCTCGGTCACTCACAATGCTTTTAGGTACTCCATGGAATCTCACTACCCACTTCATATACAATTCTGCTAACTTAGCTGCCGTTCTGGTCGATCTGACCGGTATAAATCTTGCACTTTTGGTTAATCGGTCCACAATCACCCAAATGCTATCATGTCCCGATCTAGTCCTTGGTAAACCATCAATGAAATCCATCGAGACTTGCTCCCATTTCCATTCGGGAATTTCTAATGGCTGTAACAACCCACTAGGCTTCTTTTGCTCGGCTTTAACTAGCTGGCAATTCATGCATTTGGATATAAACTCCCCAACGTCTCTTTTCATCCCTTCCCAGTAGTAAGTCTGTCTCATGTCTCGATACATCTTATTACCACCGGGGTGTATAGTCAGTTTTGAGTGATGACATTCTCTAAGCACTTCATCTCTCAATCCATTGACATTGGGTACAACGAGCTTTCCATTCTTTCTAAGCCATCCCTCTTGATCAAGCCCATACTTGCTCATCTCCTCATCGATACCCATCTCTAACTTGGAGATGATTTCCAATAGGTTAGGATCGTCCCTCTGACTAGAGCCGATCCGCTCAATTAAAGTGGGTCTGATCGTCAAACTGGCTAACATTTCTGGGTCCAATTCGCACTTTGGTCTGAAATCAAACCCCGCGATATACTCCAGTTGCTTCCATTCAAGGAACATAGCCCCTAAACTGGCATGTCTTCGACTCAACGCATCGGCTACGGCATTGCCCTTTCCCGGTGTATATGCGATGTCGAAATCATATGAAGCTAAGAACTCTAACCACCTCTGCTGACGAAGATTCAAATCCTTTTGAGAGAAAAGATACTTCAGCGACTTATGATCAGTAAACAGCTCGAATCTTTCTCCCAAGAGATAATGTCTCCACATCTTCAATGCGAATACGATCGCTGCCAATTCCAAATCATGGATAGGATACCTCTTCTCATGCGGTTTCAGTTGCCTGCTTGCATAAGCTACAACCCTACCACCTTGCATCAACACAGCACCTAGTCCGGTACCACAAGCATCTGTATATACCGTCATCTCTTCACTCCCCTTGGGAATGACTAACACTGGTGCACTTGTCAACTTTTCTTTTAGACTCTTGAATGCATCCTCGCACCTTTCGTTCCAAACAAAAGCTTGATTCTTCTTTGTCAACTGAGTCAACGGTGCTGCTATCTTGGAGAAGCCTTGGATAAACTTACGATAATATCCCGCTAATCCCAAGAAACTTCTTACGTCTGTTGCATTCTTGGGCGTAGGCCAATCCTGTACCGTAGCCACCTTTGCCGGGTCTACGGCAATACCATTCTCTGATACAACGTGGCCCAAGAACCTCACTTCCCTCTTCCAGAAGTGACACTTAGAAAACTTTGCTTTCAATTGGTGTTTTCTCAACACCTCCATCACTATTCTTAAATGTCCCTTGTGTTCTTCCTCTGTCCTCGAGTAGACCAAAATATCATCAACGAACACAAGGACAAACTTATTCAACTGATCTCTGAATACCCTATTCGTAAGATCCACAAAATATGCTGGGGCATTGGTCAGCCCGAATGGCATGACCAACCACTCATAAAACCCAGACGGCGTCCGAAATGCCGTTTTAGCTATACTCTCAGCTTCCACTCTAAGCTGATGAAAACCTGTCGCGAGATCCAACTGAGAAAATACTCTCGCATCACTCAACTGATCAAACAAATCATCTATCCGCGGTAGAGGATACTTGTTCTTCCTCGTCACTTTATTCAACTCGCGGTAGTCTACACACAAACGAAGGGAACCATCCGCCTTGGTAGCAAACACAACTGGTGCTCCCCATTCAGAAACACTCCTTCTGATAAATCCCTTCTTCAAAAGATCGCTGACTTGCACCTCGAGCTCTCGCTGCTCTCTTGGTGCCATACGACGAAGTGGCATCACTATAGGCCTGGCATCCTTTACCAAATCAATACGGAACTCAATCTCTCGGTGTGGTGGAAGTCCGGTCACTTCTTCGAAAACATCCGGATACTGGCCAACCACGGGCAAACCTGACAACTCACTATGCGGAATGTCGAGGGAGTTTAGAAAACTAGCCAATACCCCCACACTGGGTAGACCACCAAACACTATCCTCCGCCCATCATCCGCTCTAGCTGTCACCAAAAAGCCCTCACAGTCTACCACCACCCCGTATCTTCGGAGCCAATCTACTCCCAAAATAATGCCAAACCCAGTGAAGCCCAAAACAAAGCAATCACAAACAAACATGCATCCATGACTCGATAAGACCACATTACGACAAATCATGCTAAGGCTAGTAGAACCACCAATCGGGTTCGTCACTACTAAAGGTCTATCGACAATCTCGGGCTCCAATCCCAACCTATCTACCAGGTCACTAGATATGAAAGAACTGGAAGCTCCGGTATCAAACAAAACTCTAACAGGAACATCATAAACAGAAAGCATACCTTGAATGACGACATTCTTTCCCTTCTCCGCCGCTGTTGGGGCGTTCGACGAAGAAGGAATAGCATTAAGGGCGTATGCTTTCACCATTTGCTTTTCTTTAGGGGGTTGCGGACACTTGTCCTTGTGATGTCCCATTTGGCCACAGTTGAAGCACTTCCTATCCGCTGGCTTGGCCCGACAATTACTAGCATAATGGCCCTTCTTACCACAGCTGAAGCACTCAACATCTTGTTTATTCTTTTTCTTCTGGCCATCCTTAGTCTGACTCTGCTTTCTTTTATTCTGGGAACCACCCTTGCCTCCACCACTTGCTTGTGGCTTTGGCTCATCTACGGATGCAACCTCAGTCTTCGGCTTAGGGTAGAGACTCTCTGATCTTAATGCTTTCCCCACAATCGACTCGAACGTCTCATCGATGTGGTTAATAAGCCTTTCCCCTAAGTACTGATCTAACCCAGTTATGAATTTCTCATTCTTCTTCTCGGCAGTATCAATAAGAGATAACCCATACTTTGACAAAGTGTCGAATTCAGCAATGTACTCCGAGACAGCTCTGCCATTCTGCTTGAGCTCCAAGAATTTCTTAAATAGCACTGACTTCTGAGCAGCTGGAATGAACTTCTCGCTAAAGCGAGCTTTAAACTGCTCCCAAGTAATCTGATCTTCGGGAGTAGCTGCCTTTATAGCATTCCACCAATTCATTGCCCGCCCTTGCAGCTGACGGGACGCTAGCTTTCTCTTCATCGCATCCTCGATACCCAAATCCTCGAAGATACGTTCGCAACTATCCAACCAATCCTGAACATCTGTGGCCGACTCCGTACCGTGGAATGGCTTCCCACCAAGGCTAGTATAATCCTTATTCAGCTTGGCGAAGTCAACTCTTGGCGCCTGCACTATTGGACCACCACCATTTCCACCATTGGGAGCTGCCCCCCGTACATCTCTAAGCATCTCTCTCATGAGGTCAGTAAACATCGTCCTCATGTCAGCAGCATTCCCATTATTGGCTCCCCTACCAGCACCTCTAGTATCTCGGCTCATCGTCAATCTGAAAAAGGAAACGATTAACGATTCCATAGTGGTGCTAGTGCAGTACGACTTCATTCTTATACTACTAATAGTATATATATAGCTTTTGAAAACCAAAATAACCACAAATACGCTCTCTCGTATACGTATATTATCTCTCCCTGATAACTTCCCTAGGTTAACTACGCAACCTAGAGCTCTGATACCAAGTGTGACGGCCCGCTCCGCACCAACCGACACTTCCTCCAAGTGTGCGCTGTACACATGTCCAACTGGCACGGAACGGTCGTCATAAGAAAAGAAAGAAGAGAATGAACTAATCAAGGAACCTGTAGAATGTCTCACAGCGCATGGAATAAAATATATTAATAACATACTTGACATAAAACAGGTGAGACAGTGCATAAGCTGATAACTAATAATAAATGTCAACATCAGAGCAGCGGAAATCCAAATACAGCTTATTACAACTTTTCAAAATCTACTGTCTCTAAACAAAAGAAAGCTAAAGTGGAAGATACACCACCAATGCCCAAGCAGTGATCTTCGACAACACAGGGAGAATACTATATATATATTACGTGGAAGCCTCCTGCTCGTCTCCGGATCATCTACCCGTGCATCACCAGCTAACCTGTCTCTAGTCTGCTCGTGTGAGCACCCAGAGTAATAAGAAGAGACATAAAACTCTGGGTCAGACAAAAAGTCTGGTATGAGCGATAAGCAGCTAAACAGAACAATAACAGGTATACTAAACCATACCTGAACCTGGACCTGCAACCAAAGAGTTAGCACTACATACTGTACAATACTCTAAGGTGCCATCAACATATGGTGTAAAGAAATACGGGGGTGGGGGTGTGCATGTCATAGGGATAGCAAACAATTCAATAATGGCAACCATCCTCACATCTCTCACTCAGTGCATAAAGCATACGATGTATACCGCTTTCAACCACTAGACCCATCGAAGTAGTGACGGAGTTCGGCTTGTACGACTACTGCTACCACCAAGCTTACCCCATGGAGTCATGACTAAACCTTTACAAATGACCCCACTTCATTGGTCTATAGCTCTTTTAGTCGTACCTAGACCACTGTGGCCCTGAATCCGTTCACGTACCCCCTATACATAGTGATCCAAAGTTACAGACATCGACAGCCCCTTAGCACACGTCCCGCAGCAAAGCCCAATCATGAAGTTAACTCGTTGATTCCCATCTGAATCCTTGGTACAAACTTCCCATTTGGACTACCTTTGCATCTCGGGTTATGGTCTTCTTCGGTTCGGTTCGGGTCTCTTCCTCCTATTCGGTTCGGTTCGGGCATCCTCCTCCTATCCGGTTCGGTTCGGGTCTCCTCCTCTATTCGGTTCGGTTCGGATCTCCTCCTCCTATCCGGTTCGGTTCGGGTGTCTCCTCCTATCCGGTTCGGTTCGGATCTCCTCCTTCTATTCGGTTCGGATCGGATCTCCTCCTCCTATCCGGTTCGGTTCGGGTGTCTCCTCCTATCCGGTTCGGTTCGGGTGTCTCCTCCTATCCGGTTCGGTTCGGATCTCCTCCTTCTATTCGGTTCGGATCGGATCTACTCCTCCTATCCGGTTCGGATCGGATCTCCTCCTCCTATCCGGTTCGGATCGGATCTCCTCCTCCTATCCGGTTCGGATCGGGTGTTCTTCCTAACCGGTTCTGAAAATCTGCAACTTTTTCCAGCAAGCTATTTTCGCCGAACGACGGCGTTTTCAACCTTTCTAAACTTCCTATGACATTACAAAACATTACAAACAGCAGTAACAACATATAGAATCAATCACAAACATTAAAACATCATTTACACGAAATACTTTAGATCAAACATACCCAGAAACCCATGTTTTCCCCTTAATCCTTCTTAACCGTGATTATGCATACAATTAGCAAAACTTATCCAAATTAGCCCAAATTTTTATCAGAGCCATAAAACATCATTATAGAATTTTAGGAATTTTTCCAGAATTTATTAATGTATAAATTCGCTAATCTTCACTAATTACCCATAATTAACAGTAATTAGTGTAAAAGCAAGCTAATCACTCACCTTTGCCACCACTAAAACCCCAAAACTGAAATATTCTCTGATTTGGCGCTGTTCCCAATCTTACACAGCAGCTCTACCTCGGTTCTCGTGCTAATACTCCTTGATTTGATGTTTGCTAAGCCTAATCTTCAATTAGAAAGTGATTAAGATGTGTTTTGAAGAGATTTAGAGGGTGGAGGCCATGGCTAGGTTAAGAGGAATGAATAGTGACGGCTGAAAAATGAGAAAAAAGTATTCTCCAAACCCTAACAGCCCTTTTAAACTCCTAATCCCGAAATTCCCCTTTGGGCCTAGCTGTTAATCACCCGGTTAAGCCCAATTAAGCTGTTTTTCACCATCTGAAACTTGTTTCAGCCATATCTCCCAAACGGTAAGTCCGTTTGGCTAATGTGACCACTCTACGGAAAGAGAAACCATCATCCGGAGCCAATGGAAGTGGTTTCAGGTCAAAATTCCTTTTCAGTCAAAAGTTATGGCCAAAACAGTGATAACTAGGGGTAAAATAGTCATTTAAAAATCGGGAAAAATCATGAACATGGGAAATGACCCCAATAGTCGTCCCCCAAAGTTACATGACCATACGACTTCGTATGTGACAGAAATAAATATTCTACGATTCTATGATGCGTAGAATGCGGGTCGTTACAATGTTCTTCGTCAATCATACTTGTTTAATGATTTGTACAACGATCTGTCACCGCTGTGCAACTATAAAATTGGTGATACAGACCATTCAGTGGGTTATTATTTGGTTGATGGTATATACCCGAAATGGAAGACACTGGTGCATGCGTTTAAAAAGCCGAACAATGCCAAAGAGGCGAAATTTACGCAACAACAAGAGAGTCTAAGAAAGGACGTAGAATGAGCATTTGGAGTTCTACAGGGACGGTTTTATATTTTAAGAAATGAGGTGCACTATCACGAACAAGCAGTTATATTCGATATCATGTACTGTTGTATTATACTACATAATATGATAGTTGAAGAAGAAAGGGGGGATTCGAACTACAACTTAAAAACTACCCGGATATAGCAGTGACGTTTAGAAGTAAGCCGTACAAGGACCCGAATACTTTTTTCGAGTACTTGCAGCGTATCCAGGACGTTAGAGATCCCCAAGCACATCTACAATTAAGGGACGAATTAGTCGAACACTATTGGGAGCATGCCGGCAATCATTAGGAAGTGGTGAACTCTATCTGGATGTTTAAGTTAAATTACGTTCGTTGTTTAGTTATATGTTTTCCTTAATGCTTTAATGTACCTTTGCTTGCTACAGTGATGAAATATTACGTTAATGTTCTAGTATTACAAGTTCATGCTTGCAAGATTGCTAGTGACAATTAAAAAAGGAAATTCACACACATTTAATAATCTTTTACTCCTACAACATTGGTACTTAGTAATTAAAAACTACATAACGACAAAGCAGCAAACAACTACAAGGAAACGATCAAAACATAAATACGTCCTATCCCATGCGTCTTCTGCGGCACGCTTCTAGTTCTTGCTCCAGTAACAATCGTTGCATCGGATTTAATGTATCCATATTGACAGTCATTAGTGTCCTGTCTTCAATTCGTTCGAGGCGAGCTAATTCACGCTCCCTAACATCCAGGTCACGCTCTCTTGATATTTGAAGTTCTTCGTGTCTACGCTGCTTCTCCTTGGATCTCTCATCTCTCTTAGCTTCCCTCGCTTCCACCAAAAGTCGGTTTGATTCTTCTGAAGCTACCATTTGACTGTGTATTTGTTCGTAGTACGAACTGTAATCTGCAACTGTTTTTTCTTACCTTTGTATTTACCAGGAGGCCTACCACCAGAACTTATAGAAAAAGGGTTGTTTTCTTGAGGATCTGGACTTCCTGGGCTTGATTCCTCCATTGGCCTTCTTGGCATAAATCGCGCTGCAGAATGTTCTTGGCGTATAGTGCTCCATTTTCCCTCTCTTGATAAGATGGCGTAGCAATTATGCAAATTGAATGGTTGATTTTTGTGCTCTGCCATATAAACTTCATTCGCACTCTTTAGCTGTATGTGTTGACGAAACGTAAGGTGGTAATATTATACAGTAAAACATATTAACCATTATTTAAGTAATCAAAAATTACCAAGTCTGTCTCGTTGGCACCGCTTTGCTGTCTACTTAGTAGTCCAGCCATAATCTGATTCCAACTTTGACAGTTTGCGTTGATTCTCTTCCACGACTGTTTCAAAGAGTCGACTGTTCTCGATGGTTTTTCGGGACTACGGCTGTTAAACAGTCTTGAAACAGAACTCCAAAATGAATTATCGGACTGACTAGTCCCTTTAAGATTGTCTTTGGAGCACTCCACCCAACAAAACACAAGTTCTGCTTGTTCTTCTGGAGACCATTTCACTATTTTGTTTGATCTTCTCATTGGTTTGTTGGGAAAAACATATGGATTTTCAGTATCATCGACTTCTGTTTCTTCATTCAAGCCACTGTTATCTCCAAACATACAATTCAAATTTCTTGAAAAATTTGGAGAAGTTTCAGGCGGGACTAACTGTTGTTGGCTGCTTGGAGAAGCGTAGTGATGCTCACTACAATTTTGCTGAAAATACGCGTTTTGACCGGATCCAGAATTTTGAGTACTATGATAATGATTGGAGTTTTGCTGGGATTGATAGAAATTCGGTCTCTGTTGAGGATAATTAGAGTTCGGAATATTCGGGAAGTTACCATAACTGGAGTGTTGATTCTGCTGGAACGACGGATGGATAGGAAACTGGTTGTTGTCGGATTAATTAGGGTGTTGCTTCTGTGCAGAATTGGAGACACCCTTCTTTCCTTTACCAATGTTTGACATTGCAAATAAGTTGAACAGAAATTGAATAAAGAATAGAGGTGTGGTTTGATGTAGAAATGTTGTGTGTTATAATGTACAAAGAAATGCTGTACATATAGATTAAAATCAAACGGTAACATAAAACAACGGTAAAAGAACAAAGGTCAAAAAACAAGTTTAAAAAAAAAGAAAAAATAAACCGGCTTCTATGAAGCCAGCTATGGGGGGGAGATAAATTAACTCCCCCACCATGGCCGGCTTCTTAGAAGCCGGCCATGCCATAGCCGGCTTTCCCCAAGCCGGCTATGGCCGGTTGCTGGAGCTACCATTCGGTTGCTCCAGCAACCTCCAGGGTTGCCAAAGCAACCCTGGCCCCCCTTTCATCCCCGCGTTGGGGGTCGGTTGTTTTTCAACCGACCCCGCGTTGGGGATGCTCTAGCAGTCTTTTCGGTTGTTTTAATAGCATTTCAAAATGTCTTTCAATATAAGTTCATTTAGTTTACTATATATACAGGTTGTGAAAGAAGAATATCAAAACGACGAGATTGCAAATAATTTTTTGCATATTCTGATATTGTGCTCTTAACACTATTTTTATGTACTTATTATCGTTTGCTTGCATTTTGCATTAACAAAATTTGAATAAAATTTCATTCATAGTTCCATTGTTAATACATGTTTAATTTCTGTTTTGTATTTATCTCATCTTGTTTGTATTATTTTAAGGACACACCCAAATTTACATAAGATGGGGAATTTATAACTCTTCATCGGTCCAGAAAATTGTATTTCATCATAGATTTTGACTAATTAATAAAGATTAGACGTTGTACTTAGGTCTGTCACGAGCTTATCTAGGGTAAGTTTGTGTTTTAATAACTTGTTTAATTTTGTTGAAAATCTCTCTTGGTATCTAACTAAACGAGAATGTTTCAATCACCTAAAATTATCACGGTGATTCATCGATATTATAGAGTGATTGTTTCTTTGAAGTTGTTTAAGTTGCATTGCTACAGTGATTGGTGCTGCACCGATAACCCATATCCGTTTCCTCGGTAAGAATTATTTTTCTAATTTAAATCACCTTGCCTTGACACGGATTCGGATTAGTATCTACTAAGAACATACAATATCTAATTATGTCTTTGCATTCATTTAGTTGTATTGGTTCATGCATATATAAAAAATCTATTTTTTTAAAATAACAAAAATCATTTTCTTTCATCATATACTTCTTTCTTTTTAGAAAAAAAACACATTTTCATTCAACATTTTTTTTCAAGTAAAAATAAATTCTTTGTTAGAAACAAAAAATCTTTTGAACATATGCTTTTTTTTCAAAAAAATCGCTTTGTTTCTGCTCACTCCCCTTGTTTTTTTGCCTTATTCACTTCTTAATCTTTCCTCATGTGTATGAGCATCTAGACTCATGATACTCTGACTAATCGTTTAATTTGAACAGATTGAGTTTTTGTTCCTTCATGCAACACTTTGCCCGCCCCAATAGGTAATCAATTTGAAATTTATTCAAGTCACATTAACAAGTTTCCAAAGTTTGGCAATTTTGAAACCGCTGATCCATATATCTTTCTACCGAAATTTAAAAGAAATTTGTGCAATCATTAAACTCCAACAGTTATGTGATAATGGAATCAAACGTAGGTTAGTTCCATTCACACTTGCCGATTACGTCGAAAAATGGTTTAATTTAAAGTAGAATGTTGGATGAATGTATAAGAGTTTTCATAAAGAACTTTTACCCTTTTGAAAAAACAATCAAAACTAGAAATGAATTTTTAATTTCCATCAATTTAAGGTAAACCTTTTAGAAAATACTTTGAAAGATTTGAGGAACTTTCAGTCAAATGTCCACATCACAATTTCAAAAAATGAACTCTTTGCCAAATTATTTACGATGGTCTTGAATATAGCTCACGAACTATGCTAGAATTGATGTGCTAAGAAAATTTTCTGGCACAACATTACGATGTCGCTTGGCCTTTATGCTACAAAATCGATGTCATGATAAACAAATTTGATAATATTCTTTCAACTAATCTAACAAACCAAACTTTTCAGCCTTAGTGCTATAAATGTAACAATCCTAATTACATCGCTAATAAATGCCCACTCGATAAACTCTTTAACAAAGTTAGGAATGATCCTTACTCCCCAATATGCAACCCGGTTGGAGAAATCATCCTAACTTCATTTGGAACCTAAACAATCCAAATTTGAACTTGCTTCAACCCTAGTTCAAGCATTTTCAAATAATGCTTCGAATCCTTATTTTCAACTAAATCAATTACAAAAATTTGCGTCTCCTTCTCAACGCTAAGCGCAACAAATCTTCCATTCCCTAAGATGGCAAACGAATGACCTCTCTTAAAAAAAGTTGGGAAACTCTTAGCAAGGCTACAACTCAAAATCTTCAATCAAAAAACAATTTGCAAAGCTTGTTAACCTCGTACATGTGAACCATGAGTAAATCGATCGTGAAATCGAATTGTAAACGAGTCAATTAGCCAACTCTGCTAGTGAATGCGAAAGTGGGGTATTCCCAAGTTAGCTAGTTCCAGATTCAAGAAACCAAAGCTCAAATTCAAACCAAGATCATGTCATCTAGGATAGTAACATTAACCAGATGAAGGCAATAGCCACTTTGAGATCTAGTAAGCAAATTTGTAACAATCCGGAATTTTAGAACCAATTTAAAATTTATGTTTAATTGACTTTTATAGAAATTAAATATTTTTAACGATTTATTTTGAGAAATAACGACTCAAAATTTATTTTAAATGAAGTTTGAACGTATAAATTTGTATTAATTACAAAACGAGCTTGAAATGACATGGTAGTGTGAAAATTCGATTTTAAATTTCAATTGAGTATACATAATTCAATAAAATCAGAACTTGATGAAACAAGAAATGTTAGGATCTATTTGATAATATTTTTCTAATGAATGTGAAAATTTTAGATTTCATATTATAAATAGTAAGTTATGTCCAAATTAAAATTTTAAATAATCGCTATAAATTTTATTAATATTTTAATATTATTAAAGCCCTTAAAAATAACCATTTTGCAAACGACCTCCGTTTTCGATAAAGTTAAATTTTTTGGATCTAGAATGTCAAATTATTGTCAGGTTTAAAATTTCAAGTCAACTGGAATTAGTATGTAAGCGTGGTAAATTTAAACACGTTTTGTAAATTCAACTGAATTTATTAAGCTAATTAAAAGACCATTTTTCAAACGGCCTCCAAATTCGACGAAATTAGTTTTCTTAGGACTATGTTTGCAAAATATAACAAGATTTCAAATTTTATATTTTTTGGAGTCATTAAGTAGTCGTGGAAAATTAAAAGACTAGTCCATGTGATAGTTGAATCTTTAATTTATCAAACAAGAGAAATGATCGAGATGCAGTACCACCAGTTTTACTCCATGTGATAGTTGAATCTTTAATTAGATTTAAAAAGTTAAATGGTAATTAAATTTACCGATAACACTATAGGTGTTAAATATGGACTACCACCAGTTTTGCTCCATGGGATGAATAGGTTGGGATTGGGAATACTAAAATAAATGATTAATTCGGTAAGGCTCGATAATCCGACTAGTTTTATAAACCTTAATTCGGTTTAAGTTGTGAAAAGATATAATAAAATATTTTGAAATAATTTCCAAGGAAGACTAATCAAGAAGATTAAAGGAATTTATCTTTGATAAAATTAATGGGAACCTTCCCCAAAGATATGAATATTTGAATAAAGAATATTCTGGATTGGAATGAGATGTGTTCTATCTTTGTGTATTTATCACGTGATTATAAAGATGCACTAGTTAATCGGAAAGACCAGGTTTAACCCATTCTGAATAACTGTTACGACGATTAAAAGTCGAAAATGAAAACGATGGTAGAAGACCAGAGATCTTCACATCGTTGGATGATTGTTGATGTCTCAATTGGGGTGTACAACCCAAGACGAGGTAATAAGTGGTGGTCCTCCGGACGTACTTGGAAATCGACCGGATATGCGAGGACCTCTCTCATGTATTGGACATATGGGATGAGGAATAAGGTGCCTTTGGTTTCGTTCTGACCCAGAACGAACTTGTAAATGGATTGTATGTTTGACATTATATTGTGTGCTATATTCATTGATCTCTGCTAAATATTTTTTTTTTTAGTGGCGGAGAATTTATTCCCTTGCTTAACACCCTTCTTTGAGACATACGAGCTTGGAGGTTATATATTGGTGGAAATCTATGGTATGGTATTGATTGACAATGTGGCATGCTGAGATGCAAATGATAAGGCTTTTGCTGAAAAGTAGGGACTTGTGGATAATGATCAAAACACGACTTTAATTAGCACAACTTTTTGTATAGCGCTAATTCGCGAGCTTCATACCCCGGTGTGAGTCAAAAACGGGATGAGGACCTTAGGGAGGACATGCATTTCTTTCTAGCTATGGGTGATGTCATGGTATGGAGCCTAGACATTTTTACTTATGTGGATGATGGATTGCGAGGCGCCTCAGATATAATGCCGACTAAAAGGCTCAAGTGGTCGACGTATTGACCAGGTTGTAGGTCTTATAGGATCAGGAAACGTATTGTTTAGGAATAAATAATCCACAAACGTTAAGTGTTGACCGACCCTGACGCTAACGAAGGGTTGCCCATAGGTGTTATCCAGGACAACTTGCTAGAGGTAATCCGAAACCGGTGAGGAAGGTCCCTTGCCTTGACTCATAGATGGAATCCAACATCCAATACGCGACCTTTCGATTTTAGATGTAAACCTATATGGCGACATAGTAGGATGTGGTATTATGATGTCTATGATTGATACATTTATATTCGAAATTGTTTTCTACACTATGCACTTATAGTAATATCAAAAGATTTGTTTTAAAACGTACCAAGTATGTTTGACTATTATAAGGTAAAACTCTATCCTTCGGCTTGCGTTGCATTGTGTGATGGGACCTGAGTCTTATAATAGCTTCATTTTTCCAAAAGGCATTGCCTTGTTTATTAATCATTTTATTTCAATCTTTAGTATTCATGGGAGTAAACCCGTTCCGTGACATACGACGTGGTCCCGTGATTTACCCTATTTTAAACCGAAGTTTTAATAACTGCTTTAGCTCTCACACCAGTCCCATGATTGACTCAGAGTTTATTGTTTCAACCTAAACTATGGTGGCCATATTTTCCACACGGGAAGTCACTAGTTTTGTTTTTGCATATTCTTTATTTTCACAGGGTCCTGATTTACAGCTGGAGCTATATTCGGAAAGCTTTGTATTTGTGTATTGCTTCTAGCTGTGTTAGTTGATGTTTTCCGCCACATTGTATTTACTTTATATAACATTTATGTTGTTATGTAATTTATTTTATTCTCTGATTATTGTATTCCCGCTATATTTTATTTTCCGCACCCTGATAATCTTGTACTCCGATGTAAATTATTGTAAAAGTAATGAAAAGTTTTGTCGTTCAATTTTCTGATGTGTCGTGTTCTCATACAATCCGAGCTTTTCCGTCTCTTCAGAGATCGGGGATTTCAGAGCGTAACAATATTGATAACCAAGTTGTCAACCGTAATAACTTCTATAAAAATTCTTCTAGAATTCCAATTTCGCTCAACACCTTGGAAACCACAAATGATTCTAATCAAACCGTTGGGTCGAATCCCAAACCAAGTTTTGAGTCTAATTATTTTCCAACTCAAATAGGTCGACTTATTGAGTTTCGAACTCCATTTTCGCATCGACTTAAAACCAAAATTTTTATGATTAAATGGAATAGATTTTAAAAACTTTCAAGCAATTCAAAGTGTATATTACTCTCTTAGACGTAGTTCAACAAGTTCCAGCTTCGAATTTTGAAAGACTTGTGCATGCAAAAGTGACAAAATTAAGTACCTAAATAAGTCTTCTTAGCAGCAATTTAAGTGAAGTCTCGTCTCAACCTATTCCCATCAAATACAAATGTATAATAGGAGACAAGACAATTAATAAATCCTTGATAGACTTAGGTGCAAGTGTAAACTTGATTGCATACTCTATGCATGAGCAGCTATGCTTTGGTAAGCTCAAGACAATGAAAGTTATGCTTCAATTTGTTGACCAACCAGTTACAAAAACCCGTTAGAGAAATCAAGGACGTTCTTATTAGAGTCGGAAAATTAATATTCCCTGTCAATTTCATTGTCCTTGAAACAAAACCCATGAATAATCTTACGAGTCAAATTCCATTAATTTTAGGACGACCATTCTTAGCTACCTCAAATGCCTTGGTCAACTATTAACATGGTTTGATGAAAATATCTATTTCCAACATGAGTTTAGATCTTAACATTTTCAATCTAGAAAATCAATCGAATGAACCGATCAGCCAAATGTTGGAAGTTAGTGCACTTTATGGTAACTCTGATGATGAAACGATTGACCTTCGTGACGAGCACGAATCTAAGTACGTGCAATTGTTTCATGATAGTCCAAGTGATATGAACACACACTTCCTTTTGAATCTCTCACTATTTAGTCCGAAACTTAATCAATTTCTTTGAATGAACAACCCCTAATGTTAGAGCTCAAACCCCTTCCATCTCACATTAAGTACACTTACTTAGGTGATAACGAAACCTGCATTGTAATTGTTTCAATTGATTTATCTCTTAACCAAGAAAAATGTCTTCTTTCAATTCTTTTAAAGAACAAAAGAAGTGATTGGTTGGTCGATTTCTGATATTAAGCGAATTAGCCTCGCTGTAGTCCAACACCGCATTCACTTAATTGATGAAGCCAAACCACATGTGATGCACAACGATGGCTTAATTTTGATGAAAGATGTAACGTAAGATGAAATTTTTAAGCTCCTTGACAATAGTATCATCAATCCCATATTTTATAGTTCATGGGTCTGCCCAACTTATGTCATGCTAAAATATTCTACACTTACTATTGTCATAAATGAACAAAGCGAGTTTATTCCAATTCGAACCCAAACAGGTTGGCCTATTTGCATTTCTTACTGAAAATTGAATGCTGTAATACATAAAGATCATTTCCCTCTTTCTTTCATTGACTAGATGCTTAAACAATTAGTCGGCCACAAATAATATTGCTTTCCTAATGGTTATCCGGGTTATAACCATATTCCAATCGCTCTTGAAGATCAGAAAAAAATGAATTTGACATGTCCTTTTAGAACCTTTTCTTATTGAAGCATGATATTTGGGCCTTGTAATGCCCCTGCGACTTTTCAATGATGTATGGTCGGTATCTTTTCTAACATGATTGAAAGTTTTGTAGAAGTTTACATGGATGATTTTTCAGTCTTAGATGACTCTATTCCCGAAAGCTTATACCATCTTGATCTAGCTCAAAATCGATGTAAAGAAAATCACTCGACTTTAAATTAAGAAAAATGCTAATTTATGGTCAAAAATAGCATAGTCATTGGACATGTCATTTCAGATAAGGCATAAAGTTGAATAAAGCCAAAATCGATGTTATTTCAAATCTACCCGTTTCAAAATGTGTTAATTTCACTCGATTATTCTTTTGTCACAATGGTTTTTATCGATGATTATAAAAGATATAAGTAAAATTGCTCGACCATTGACTACTCTTTTGCGAAAAGACATTCCCTTTGATTTTAACTTTGATTGTGTCGCTTCTTTCGAACATCTCAAAAAGGCGCTCTTCTTAGCCCTAACCATTTACTCATCCAATTGGGATCTTTCTTTCAAAATAATGTAAGACACTTCAAAATTTGTGGTTGGTGCTATCCTTGGATAATGCATTAACAAAATTCTTTACGTTATCTACTACTCTGGCATGACTCTAAATGACACTCAGCTAAACTACCCAACCACCAGAAGTGAGCTTCTACGTGTAGTTTTCGCACATGAAAAGTTCAAACCTTATTTGATAGGCTCTCACATTACAATCTACATTGATCATTCGACTCTTAGGTACCTTTTTGCCAAAAAGGATGCTAAATGTCTCTTGATTCATTGGACCTTTTACTATAAGAATTTGATCGTACGATCAAAGATACGAAAGGATTCGATAACGTTATAACCGACCATTTGTCTTATCTTCAAAATGCACCATCTTCTTTACCTATCTGCGAGAACTTTCTTGATGAACAACTCCTTTCTCTTTCAATCAATCCTTGGTTCACCGATATAGTGAATAATTTAGTCACTAAACTAATTCTTTCGTTTTCTCCAAGAAGGACAAGTGCAAACTTTTGACCTAAGTAAAATTTCTATTAGGACAACCCATACTTATTTAAGTACTTTCCTGATCAAATCATCCAACGTTTCATTCTTGAAAGCGAAATAAGAATTGTTCTCTCATTTTGTCATGACTAGCCATGCGGTGGACATTTCAGTCCGAAGAAAACTACTACTAAGGTGCTTTATTATGGCTTTTACTGACTTACTTTTTACAAAGACACGTTTGTATTCTGTAGTACATGCAGTGATTGCCAAATTGGTTGGTAAAATTTCTCGACAAAATATGATGGCTATGATCCTCATCCTTACAATCAAAATATTTAACGTATTGGAAACTGATTTTATATCCCATTCCTAATTATTTGGAAGTTTTTATAGTCTTCTTGTTGTTGATTACATTCAAAATTGACTGAAGTCATTTCCTATAAATCAAATGATCATAAATTTGTTTTGAAATTTCTTAGAGAAAACATCTTCTCGAGGTTCGGCACACCTGGCATTATAATAAGCGATAATTGAGCACACTTTTGTAATCGCTCAATTGAATTACTCAATAATCTACAAGTTATCTACTCCTCATTATCCTCCAACTTGTAGTCAAGTTAAAGTTTCAAATCAAAAAATAAAACAAATTTTTGGTAAAACCTTAACAAATAAATGAAAAGGTTGATCTCATAAATTTAGTGTAACACCCCAAAATTTAATTCACCGTAACCATACACTAAAGACAATAAAAGGAATATTAGATAATTAAATATTCAGAATTAAGTAAAATCGACTTTACAGTTGCATTCATCTCGGAATTCTGGTTTAGGTAGACCCGAGTTTGCATAAATAGAATAATGTATGAAGTATTTATGAGCTTTTAAAGTTTGAATGGGAATTTGAATTTCAAAATAGTTATATATATTTAGCTCAAGAACCAACGGTTATGGGACGACCCATACCGACCTGGGTCGACCTATGGGTCGACCCATGTCAAAAGGGGTCGACCCGTGGGTTGACCCATGCCGCATGCAGACCCGATTCTGGACGATGTATTTAGCTTGTTTTATATTTTTGGTTCGTTGGATGAGTTGTATGGCTAGATTTTAAACCCTAAGATCTAACGGTTAAGAATTAGCTTTGTTGGTCCATAAATTGAGTGGCTCTCTCCCATTTTATCCCCACACAAATATTCTTCACCTCTCTCTACCTCCATGGCTATACTCTAATCTAAATTAATTTATAAAATAGGGAGACCCTGCTAAAATTTAGATTAATAGAGAAGATTCAGGATCTGCAATCTACATACAACCTTTTTTCAAGAACTATTTTTGAACCTAATACCTAGCCCCATGAGTTTCAAGTTACTTTCAGATTTCATACCTAGAAATGTTTTATGCAATAAATAAAAGTGGATCTATAACATATAGTACTTATAAGGTATTTTCTATACCTTTTTTTTTACTGTTATTCATCTATGTAGTTGTTACATTAATATATGTTCTTTTACTGTCGGTTGATTAATCAGTTATGTTCATACATGTCTATCTTCCTTTTCCCTATTCTGCTGTTTAATTTATTTCTAGTCATGTTTATAGGCCTATTTTTATATAGTTGACTTGATTCTGTTCTTCTCCTTCTATTTTTCCCTTTTATTTATGCTAAGCCTAGACTATCAAAAGACTAGTCCATGTCCAATTTAAGATTGCGTATAATTGAATTTGGGATAAAATGACAGTGAAAAAAGGGAATTTGGGCATATTATAAATTGAGGACTCTTGACTGTAATTTGGGAATATAATCAAAAGGAAGAATATGCATGTATACGAGTTAGATTAGACTTAATACAAAGAATAAGTAAAGGACATGGTAAATTAATGTAAGTGTAACAACCCGTATTTTTGGAACCAATTAAAAATTTATTTTTAATTGATTTTCATAGAAATAAAATATTTCAAATGAATTGTTTTGAGAATAAACGACCTAAAATTTATTTTAAACAAAGTTAGAACGTATAAATTTAAAATTTAATTAAAATAAACTCGAAATGGTGAGGTAGTTTGAAAATTCGATTGTAAAACTTTGAATGAATGCAAAGAATTCAATATAAATCAGAATTTGATAAAACAAGAAACGTTGGAATATTTTGAATTGTAATTTTCTTACGAATGTAAGAAATTGAGATTTCACTTTATAAATTGTAAGTTATGTCTAAATTAAAATTCAGAATAGTCGCTATGGAATATATATATATATATTAAAATTATACATCCCTTAAAATCGCCATTTTACAAACGAACTCCATTTTCAATGAAACCATTTCCAATGAGATCAAAATGTCGTTTGTGTGTTCGAAAACTATAAACATCGATATCTTTGAAGTTAGAGAAATTTGGTCTCTTTCATTCAATGTATGTCCAAAATATCACTTTTTGCATATGGACGAATTTGGACTCTAAACCACTTCCAGTGAGTTCGATATATCGTTTGCGTGTTCGAAAACTATAAACTTCGATATATTCCGAGCTTCAGAGTTTTGGCACCTCGTTTAGCTAACCTAACCCACCATATAACCCCCAAATTTGCCTCCTCCTCTTCATTCATTCTCCTTCAACAAAGAAAATATAAAATGGGGACAGGGAAAGGGAAATTAAAATTCTTAAAGCTAGGTTTTGCAGAGCCAAACCCAAATCAGGTGCTAAATCAATTTAGAGACTCATGTAAGCTCTCTACACTCATTCTCTACCTCTCTATCATGCAAATTTCGGATTTCTGATAACCCGAATTCAATAATTGCTTTATGTTCTTGCATAAAGTGATTTTAAAGAGGTTTAGAGGAGTTATTGCTTGCTAAAGAGTTCTAGAAGCTTGTTCTTCATTATCCCAAGCCCTAGGTGAGTTCTTTGTGTCTATGCCACAAGTTGTTAGCTTGTAAAGTGTAATTTAGTGTTCATTTTGGTTGCGTATGCATAGGAATTGGTTAGATAAGTATATACTTTGCCGATTTCATGTGTTTGCGTTTTATTGAGTTGAAAAGTATGATTAAATTGTCCACACAATCTAATTCATAAGCTACTAGTTGATTTGGCGATATTGTGAAGCTCCGTTGTCGCACCGGCAAGTTCTAAGACTTCACAATTCACTTATATAGCATTTGATTGCTTTAGTTAGAGAATTTAGTCGTTTTGGAGTCTATAATCGAAACCATTGCAATCTTATGTGTATGTGTTTGTGCATGTGTTCTTGAGCAGTTTTGGCGAGCTAAAGTGGCTTCATTTTAGTTTATGAAACGTTATAAGCCATCACTATTGATCCGAGATCGTCTGAGAACTGATTGCACATCATTACATAGGCAAAATATAGCATTTGCATCAGTTTAGACGTCTGACCGATGCAACAGACGTCAGTCAAAGCCTCGGGACATTAATTGCTTTAGTTCAGATGTCTAACCGACGCAACAGATGTCTGTCAAAGCTCTCTAAAAAGAAATAATTATTTGCATCAAATCAGACGCCTGAACTGATGCAACTGACGTCTGTCAGGGGGCAAATTAATTAGATTTTTAAAATGATCATAACTTTTCATACGATGTCGGAATTCACCGAAACCGGATTCATTGGAACCGTATCGATGAGAGCTTTGCAGTGCAACTAATTTGAAGTGATTTGGAGCTCGTGACAATCCTTAATGGAGGAAAACGTCCGATGTAAACACTCGAATGTTCATCGTTATTTAACGACACTAGAACCGTCAATTAAAGAATGGCGGAGAGGAAACCAATGGTGAGAACTCTATCACTCAAAATTTTGTATAGTTATTTATTTTTATAACTGAATATTTGTTGATTGCCTGTGATTGCAATATGTTGTTTGCTGTTTGATGGATGTTTACAGTTTTAAAGTTATCGTTATTAAACTATGATTATAAATGTTTACAAATAAAACGCTTATATTATACATAATTGATCTGACACCCACGTTTGTTAATCTCAATCATTAAGAGAATGCATTAAGTTTCATGAAGCATTATAAACAGAAACAGAAACATTACAAGACATATAATATATAGCAGCGGAATTTAAAATTTTATTAAGTAGAAAACATCGTAGTTAAAAACATGGTTACATCATATGTCTGAAATGCATAAAACCCAGTACATCAATTTTTAAACTTTTGTCTTGTACTTAAATCATCCGAGTGCAATAATAAAGAAGCATAATCCCCAAAATATAGCCATATTAGAGAGAGAGATATAGAATCAAGCAATACATCTAAGCAACTCCAAGCAAGATGAAAGCAGAATCCTGATCAAGCTTGAGTATTCCCACCCTGAGAACCTAGGGGGAAACGGAAGAGAAAGAAGATGAAACAAAATGGGTCAGACATGAAGTCTAGCGAGTTCAGTTACTTTTAGCATATAAATAAGTAAAAGTATCATGACAGGCATATAAAGTGGAGAGATAGATAATAACATAGTATGGCAGATATGAAAAGGTAAACAGGATAAACATGATAGAATATACTGCGCTTCTCTAATACTTTCTATTTCTATGCACCAATACTATTGTCGTATGAACAAGATGATCCCCATAAGTATAAGATGGTAGACTTAGGCGTACTTCTAATGAGAGGTTTTACCCTATGCAATAATAGGCAGCCCAACATACCGGAGTTACCCCTAAGGATTATAACGGGGTCCTAAACATACCGGAGTCTAAATGTACCCTAATTACTAGCCCAATCGATCAGCTCCCTACTCCGTAGATATCCTGTGTTGTCCCCACAGTAGGATGTATCACTACCGAAAGTGGAAACCCTTCATTTTCAGGATGTGCACAACCAAATCTATAGGTGTCACGGCTTATAAACCTCCTCTACCGGACCCATGCACGCACATGACCCTGTCGGAATGCGCCGCCCACACCGTCCCCCATATTTGGATCTCTTACAATCAGCCCAGTAAGCATGCCCCGACTCCGACATAGTTCGGAGTACTCGTTTGATACCTATATATGGGTTATTGATTGAAACGGCTCCCACTTAAGATGGTACAAGCTTCCCCCTACGCTTGCATCCCCACTATTAGTTTTTCCACAGGTTATGCCATACTAGAGTAAAAATATTGAATAACCCCACAGGTTAAGTTTGTGGGCCTATATATAAATATTACCCACCAACCCAAGATATACTTAACCCTCCCACTGTTTCATACAATTTTACTTAACCACTACTCAAGTTAACATATACAATCCCTATGGATTCAACTAGGTTAAGTATTCAAGTTTATTACCATATTCATTTATGGTTATAATGTGCTAGACCTCCCACATTAAGCCTACAACTTGTGGACGCTGGTTCTTCCGGTTGGTTCCGGGAAGACTTCTTACACAAGTCGGGCTTAACCTCGTGTCTTAGCACGTTTCGTGTTTATACACTTAGACCCCTCACATTAGATTCACCACTTGTGGTTGTTGGATATGTCGGTTGGTTCCACTACAACAAAATGTCCCTATTACAACGGTGGAACACCGTTGTAATATACATTTTACAACGGTGGGCAAACCGTCGTGTATTAAAAGTTGTAATAAACTAATATCTTTTACAACTTTTTTACACTGTTGCAACACCGTTGTAATATGTATATTTTACAACATTTTTCCACCGTTGTAATAAACTTTATTACAACAATTATGCACCGTTGTAATAAAATCTACTACAATTGTTATGCACCGTTGTGATTGACATTTGAATTTTTAAAAAAATAAACATCTTTTGCAACTGAAAAGAACAATACACTAAATATAGCAATACTCCATAAGAAAATCCGATATTACAGTTATTTGCAAACTAATTTATTAAAATACTCAAATATTCAGTATTACAAACATTAAGTTTTAGACAACATCGTTGTATTGCAAACAATAATTCAAAATTTTCAATAGGTGCTACAATTTTTATAAGAACCAGAAATTTACATGATCCTTTGGCTTGTGAGGCCTTCATACTCAACTTGTAATGCTTGTGGAAGATCAAAGTGATACAATGTAACATGAGGCTCAATACCTGCAAGTATTGAAATCTCTTATTCTAATTTACAAATTTCAAAGAGACTGGATTACTGGAAAATTTCAGCTGTTAATACCATCACTAACAAGTGCATCAATGTAAACCTTTGGGATTTACAGTCCGTCTTCCATCTGCAAAAAGCATATTTATTACTATTGATTTTTGATGTTAATGTTTACTATTTTTGTCCAAATAAAAATGAAACCAAGTGATTATTTTACCAAGAATAAGCCGAGACCAAGATATTGAGAATCGGTAGGCAGCCAAACCTATATCATGCATCAACCTTACATCTTCCTGTCATTGTACAGAAGTCACAAATGATCAGTAAACAAAATAAAATAAGAAGACTATGATTTATTTTCATTTGTACTAGGTGTACAGTGTTGTTCATTTATATTGTATATCTCAAAAACTTTTCTTATTCCAAAGTTTTTTTTAACAAAAATATACACTGAAAACTGTACATTGTTAAGAAGATACCACATAAAAATGTTTCCATGACATAAGAACAAAGAGTCTCCAGCATATGTAAGGGTATATGAGCCTTAAAATAGACGTTAGGCAAGTGTATATTGGTTAAGCATGAAACAACTGCCAGGACCGTATATATTTTAATAGCTACATGATTCACTAACCAAAACAAAGCTTGCGTTAATATCTTTGATCAGTCCTACTTAAACACGGTGATTAGGTAGTTTTAATGTCATGTGAAAAACTGTACCTCTTCTTCTCTTTCGTTACCAATCTCCTCTAGCTATCATTGTAACACCCCGTATTTTCTATAAACGTTAATGTAACAAATCAAAGTATACTTAATTTTTAAGAGAAGAATTAAGGGAAACGGGTTATGCATTGCGTTCATTTCGGAATTCTGCTTGAGATAGAATCCGAGTTTGCGTAAATCGGACTTCGCATGAAGAAGTTATGGCCTTCAGAAGTTTCAGAAATTCAAAATAAAGAAAATAGCTCGAAACTGAATTCGAAATTTAAAACTGAACCCAGAAGCGCGCTGGGCGGGAAATTTCCCGCCCAGGACCCAGGTCGACCAGGGGGTCGACCTCCCCTCTATAGGTCGACCTGGGGGTCGACCTGCCCTGTTTTTCCAGATCCGAGGCAGAGTTCATTTTTATGTATCAGGGCTAATTTCTGGACCAAATTCATGAGTTCTACGCTATATAAACGCCCCCAAACTTCACTTTCTCCACACAACTCCATTACGCCTATACTCTGCCTCAATCTTAATTAAAATATATCTTATTCTCCATTAAAAAAAGTTATAGTTCTTCTTCAAATTGGAGATTCAAATCAAGATAAAGCTTCAAGTTGGACCATAGGCATTCCGCTTCAGGCAACGTCACTAGAATCATAGCAAATTGCCTTTTCTAAACCGATCACTGTAAATTTGGTTATTCCTTAGATTTGAACGTGTAATTGGAATTGTGAATGTAATGAATCAAAATATAAAACTATACAAATTTGCATGTTAATTATCTTTGATTCATGCTTATGTCAAATCTAACGTTATCTATGCCTTTGGATCTGATTCTCGGTTGTGGCCTAGAAATTATTGTGGCTAATTGCCAATGACTATGATTATGGGACTTTTTCCTAAGACTATGACTATGAAACTGTTTCCCATGAAACTATCGCCTATGACTATGATTCATGACAAAGAGACTATTACATATGACTATGACTATAAGACTGTTGCCTATGACTATGACTATGATTCATAATTTTGAGACTATTGCATATGATTCATGACTATGAGACTATTACCAAGATTTATGACTATAAGACTATTACGAAGATTTATGACTATGAGACTATTGCCTATGACATTGATTAAGAAACTATTGTGATTAGTCGCTCATGACTATTGTGGTTAATTGCCTATAACTATTGTAGTTAGTGACTTATGCCTATTCCTATTAACCTATTAGGTTGTACTTTGAACTGGCATTATGTTGGACCAAATCACCTATGCATATTCCCTTAATTATGTTGGATCCCATTTTTTTGGGGTGTAACTTGTCTAGTTTATTCCTATTCACTGTTATGTACATCAAACCCATTGGAACCATTATTTTTGTATTTGGTTCATTCTTGCATGGCTATTCTTTTATGTCAATTCTCGTGCTTATCCCCTATTCCTTGCTTTGATACTATTAGTATCATTTCATGAGTACTTAGAAATTTTTGAAATCATGTTATACGTACGATTACGGCGCGGGAATTTGGGCGTAGCTTAATTAAGTTAGTTTGGCATAATAAATATGTTGGCATAGTCTAAATTGGCTATAATAGTGAATGATTTACATGCATATTAGACTTGGGTAATTCCAACATGATAAGCAAGAAAGGTTATGTTAATAAGAACCACTTAACCAACGCGACTTGACGAGTAGGAGGTTAAGTACACGTCGGGTAGGTGGGTAATATTAGTAAATATAGGCCTACAAAACTTAACCATTAAATAAACCTGCTTGAATCCGTGGGAAGGTTAAGTGCACGTCGGGTTGGTGGGTAATATTAGTAAATATAGGCCCACAAAACTTAACCGTTAAGAAAACATGCTAGAATCGGTGGGAGGGTTAAGTACATCTCGTATAAGTGGGTAATATTTGTATATATAGGCCCAAAAACTTAACCAGCAGGAAACCCTATTAATGGGGACCCATTTCAGCAGTAACCCACATAGATGTATCATGGTACCCTGAAACTAGGCAGGGTGGGGCACGATTACTGGGCTGATTATAAGCGGTCAAAAATAGCGGCAGGGGTACGTCAGTGTAGGTTCCAACGGTTTATGGGCATGCACGTTCTCCGGAGTGGAAAAAGCGGGCACTGGGTACCAGTAGTTATACACTTGCATCTTGAATCGTGTCGGGTCGCTATCATAAGGCTTGATACACCTTATGGTGGGGCCAGCACAGAGTATCTACACGCAAGAGAGGTCCGACTGACACAAACACATGGAAAATTAATACAAAGTAGGTAGCATAATCCCTATTTGGACCTAGGTCGCGTAAACCCTCAATCCGAGAAGCGTTCAATAGGTTGTGTAAACCCCAATGGCCCTGGGTAGCGTAAACCCTGGTTGAATCTAGGAAGCACTCGATATTAAACCCTAGATTAGATCTAGGTAATAAATGGAATCCCCATAATAGATGTACACCTGAAGGCAACCTCAAATACGGGGATTGGGATCACGTTATCATATGATCGTAGATTACTAGTTTGGACACCAGTTAGGTAGTGCAGAGATATAGAAATCATTATAAATAGGGTAGTTGCGAAGCAGAGAAGGAGTAGAAGCGCGTTCAGTTTATCAGTACATCCAGTTTATCGGTACATTCAGTTTATCTTGCCATATCCCATATTACCTTATTACTATGGTTTAGTCTTATATTTAGTTTATTCATGTCACGACCCTTTTCCTCGTTTAAATACTAAGAATCCCTAGACATATCAGACTTTATGTCTTACCTAGTTTGCTTTCGCCTCTTTTCTTCCGTCCCCCCAGGCAGTCAGGGAGGGAATAGCTCAGGTTTGTTTGGATCGTTACTCTTTCCAAGCTTGAAGACTATTTGACGTGTTGCCTTGGACTCTCTCTCTTCTACTGCTATGGCTGGCTCATGCTTTATTTGGGGAAATCATTTTATGCTTCTTTATTTTTGTAAGCAAGACAGGATACTTTGGTATTTTAAAACAATCTTTGTACAAGCTGTTTATCAATGAAATAAAGTTTTATTTATTTGTCGCTGCTTTAATTGTCTGTCTTGTAATTTATCTGCATCTTTTACCTATAATTCTCCACCGAAATTAAGGCATTCGCTTTGTGAGTGACCTTAACGGAGGTGGGGTGTTTCACTTGGTATCAGAGCTGAAGGTTACCAGATCAGATAAACGATTTGAAAAATTATTTTCAAAACGGTTTTAAAAGAAGCATTTTCAAAAGGAAAGTTTTGTTTTAAAGGCATATTCCCCAAAGCCATATGCACTATCTTTTGATCCTCTTTTTGAGTCCTTGTTTCCTTCTTTCCCGAGTCTTCGGACTTCTGGCTTTCTGGGAGGTAACCTCATCGTGACATTGTTCCGTAGGCTTGATGAGACTACGACACTTGTCAAAGGTCAAATAAGTGCCTAACTTCCATCTGTAGCCGTAATTTTCTTTCGAGCTTTGTAGGATTCTCCATGCGATGGAGGCAGCTTCTGAGAGACATGTCTACAAGTACACAAGAGTGGCAAAGTTGAGAATGAGGGGGTTTGGCTAAGGAGCACAACACAAGGATGAAGAACCCATGGATATGGACTTGGTTCACAAAGGAGGGGAGGAAAGAATAGTAAAACCTAAAAAAAGAGGAAGTATCTTTATTTTGGTATAACGGGTCGTATAATTAAGGGCAAGGGCAAGAATAAGGGACAGGATTTTCCGGAAGGCGAGTGCATGCTCTCACCGCCAGCATACCTGAGAGAGAGAGGCAGTAAGATTTCGGTTGAAAGAGTTTTTCCTTTTTGATTATCCTGTTAGTACTCCTTCCGATTTTAGCGCTTCACATCCGTATACATATCTGCTTCCATAATTGAGTCTCTGCACCCTAGATATTGTGTAGTAGAGGATGCCATTATAGTCTCAAATCCGTTTGCTAGTTCGATCCATTTATCTTTGACTTGTGAGGATTTGAGAATAGTTATACTTATGCTTATGTTTTTGGGATATGGGTTGATTCTATTAGCAAGTAATTATGAAACAAGGGCAGTTAGGCTTGCGACTTGCCTCGGGAATACCCTTGAGATTTCGTACGATCCTAAGGGATCAGTTTGTCTTAGCTACCTAGAATCACTTTACTTATCTATCGACGGTTTTCAATCCGTTGGGGTGGTCCATGAGTACATAAGATGTTTTGACTAGGGTAGGGGGTTTTCCCCTTAAAAAAACTCGAGATAGACTTCCGCATGTATCTAGATGACACTGCAAAGCCAGTTATGCGATCAACGATAATTCTGGAGCAAGATTGGCGAGGATAGCCAGAGTCGGTAAAGTGCTCAATTGTTTGGTTGTTTTGTTAGTATCATCTCACATAGATCGTCCAAATTTGGAGGAGGTATCCCTTAGGTGCTTGTCTGATATTGGTTTAGGCCTTTGGGGCTTGTACTTGAGGGATGTCGAGTTCGACTAGGATGGTTTGCGTGAGAAATAAATGGTTGGGGGTTGGCATCCTAAGTTAGGCCGACCTTAAGAGAGGTAATAAGCACATATTAACCATTAGCTTTAGACCCTCAGATTTGCAGCATGATGGATAAGCTAAGTAGAGGAGAGACCTCTAATCATCTTAGGTATATACACTTGGTATCATGATTAACATATGTTTTATCTTGGAAAGATAGTTCGACTACGTTGGATACCCTCTAGCATAGTAAGTGATCGAAGGCCTATCTTTACTAGTAGGTTTTGGAAAGGGAGGTCAAGAAGCTTCGCAACCATGAAGTTAAGTTAGATAAGGTACAGTGGAGTGAAGCTCAAGAAGATGCGACTTAGAAGACTGAAGACTAGATACGCGCATCTTACCCTTTTTAAGGGTATATCCTTGATTCCTCTTTTTCTGAAAAATCTATTTGTATGCTAGTCTTTAGCTTTTAAGTATATCCTCTCGATCCTATCCTTAGGTTGAAGCCAATGGATGTAAACATGTGTTTGAGACATGTTATGTTTGGTGGATGCAAGTGGTTACAAGTGTTTGCTAGTGGTTGCTCGTGGATGCATATACACACATTAGGCACTAGATCGGCTCAGTCACTTTCATGTTTGCATATGCATATATGTATTCGTATATGGATTAAAAGTTGATGTGTTATCATATGGATGAATGAATATGCACGCATATAGTACTTACATGACCAGGGATAATTGCATACATGATGGACTCATGGCACTGACATAATTCGCATTAAAGAGGTCAACTGGATCAGTAGACCGCCTGATTTTACATTAGATAAGGACATGTACACACACTATGCATAAAATCATGAAAGCATTAGAAATCCTTTTAGGGACAATGGATGCCTGTGATTGAATGGTTGAGTAGATGGATGTTAGGATACATTCTTCTTAACTTGAAGATTTCAGGGACGAAATCCTTTAAGGAGGGGAGAATGTAACACCCCGTATTTTCTGCAAATGTTAGTGTAACAAATGAAAGTATACTTAATTTTTAAGAGAAGAACTAAGGGAAACAGGTTATGCTATTGCATTCGTCTCGGAATTCTTCTTGAGATAGAATCCAAGTTTGCATAAATCAGACTTCGCATGAAGAAGTTATGGCCTTCAGAAGTTTCAGAATTCAAAATAAAGAAAACAACTCGAAACTGAATTCAAAATTCAAAACAGAACCCAGAAGCGGGCTGGGCGGGGAATTTCCCGCCCAGGACCCTGGTCGACCAGAGGGTCAACCTCCCCCCTATAGGTTGACCTGGGGGTCGACCTGCCCTGTTTTTCCAGATACGAGGCAAAATTCATTTTTATGTATCCGGGCTGATTTCTGGACCAAATTCATGAGTTCTACGCTATATAAAAGCCCCTAAACTTCACTTTCTCCACACAACTTCATTTCGCCTATACTCTGCCTCAATCCTAATTAAAATAAATCTGATTCTCCATTAAAACAAGTTATAGTTCTTCTTCAAATTGGAGATTCAAATCAAGATAAAGCTTCAAGTTGGACCATAGGCATTCCGCTTCAGGCAACGTCACTCGAATCATAGCAAATCGCCTTTTCTACACCGATCACTGTAAGTTCGGTTATTCCTTATATTTGGACGTGTAATTGGAATTGTGAATGTAATGAATCAAAATATAAAACTATACCAATTTGCAAGTTAATTATCTTTGATTCGTGCTTATGTCAAATCTAACGTTATCTATGCCTTTGGATCTGACTCTCGGTTGTGGCCTAGAACTTATTGTGGCTAATTGCCAATGACTATGATTATGGGACTTTTGCCTAAGACTATGACTATGAAACTGTTGTCCATGAAATTATCACCTATGACTATGATTAATGACAAAGAGACTATTACATATGACTATGACTATAAGACTGTTGCCTATGACTATGACTATGATTCATAATTTTGAGACTATTGCATATGATTCATGACTATGAGACTATTACCAAGATTTATGACTATGAGACTATTACCAAGACTTATGACTATGAGACTATTGCCTATGACATTGATTAAGAAACTATTGTGATTAGTCGCCCATGACTATTGTGGTTAATTGCCTATAACTATTGTAGTCAGTGACTTATGCCTATTCCCATTAACCTATTAGGTTGTACTTCGAACTAGCATTATGTTGGACCAAATCACCTATGTCTATTCCCTTAATTATGTTGGATCCCATTTTTTTGGGGTGTAACTTGTCTAGTTTATTCCTATTCACTGTTATGTACATTAAACCCATTGGAACCATTATTTTTGTATTTGGTTAATTCTTGCATGGCTATTCTTTTATGTCAATTCTCGTGCTTATCCCCTATTCCTTGCTCTGATACTATTAGTATCATTTCATGAGTATTTAGAAACTTGTGAAATCATATTATACGTACGATTACGGCGCGGGAATTTGGGCGTAGCTTAATTAAGTTAGTTTGGCATAATAAATATGTTGGCATAGTCTAAATTGGCTATAATAGTGAATGATTTCCATGCATATTAGACTTGGGCATAAGTTGATAAATTTAATTGGCCGCAAAGGGTGTAATTGGTGTGTAAACCAAGTCTTGGACATAAACGGTAAACTAGAATATTAAATCTAGTTTTGACATTAACCGTAATTTGGAATATTAATCTAGATTGGGCACGAATTGAAAAAGGGGAATATTAAATCTAAATTGGTATAAACTGCAAGTCGGGCTGATTGATAGGTAAATCAAGTTTTGGGCATAGAATATAAATATGCTAATTTGCATGACAAATGAATATGATCTAGGCTAAATTGATTTACGGAAAATTTACATAAATAGTAAATATGTAAATTTAGCAAAAGACAAATATGTCTAACCCGAGGTTAAACTGAGTTGTGGTGTAAAACTGCCCGGAACCGACCGGCACATCCAGTGACCACAACAATACCTGTCTAATGTGGGTGGTTAGTACATCAAGCCCAGAAAGACCCGAGGTTAGACTGAGTTGTGGTGTAAACCTGCCCGGAAACGGCCGGCACATCCAGTAACCACAACAATATCTGTCTAATGTGAGTGGTTGGTGCTTTAATTAATTAATTAAGGCTCACGAATAAATCAAGCTAGAAATGGCGAGGTTAAGTAAATAGGGAAACACTTAACCATAATAACATGTTAATTAGACAAGTGGGTGAGGTTAAGTAAATTTAGAACACTTAACCATTGTAACATGTTAATTAAGCAGATGATAGGGTTAAGTTAACTAAGGTAACACTTAACCAAAATATATAATGACATGTGGTGGGGTTAAGTAATACAAGAGGAAAACACTTAACCAATTATATAACATGATGTATGGGAAGGGTTAAGTTAACATGAGAACAACACTTAACCAATATAACATGATTTGAGGTAGGGTCAAGTCAACACCAGAAGGAAACACTTATCCAACATGATGTGACGAGTGGATGAGTTAAGTCAACTTGAATAGACTAATAACACTTGACCAATATAACTTGATGAGCGAATTGGGTTAAGTTAAATGGGAAATACTTAACCAATATAACCTGATGAATGAACAGGGTTAAGTTAATAAATCACACTTAACCAATCCAACATGATAAGCAAGAAAGGTTAAGTTAATAATAACCACTTAACCAACGCGACTTGACGAGTAAGAGGTTAAGTACACGTCGGGTAGGTGGGTAATATTAGTAAATATAGGCCCACAAAACTTAACCATTAAATAAAGCTGCTTGAGTCCGTGGGAAGGTTAAGTGCACGTCGGGTTGGTGGGTAATATTAGTAAATATAGGCCCACAAAACTTAATCGTTAAGAAAACATTCTAGAATCGGTGGGAGGGTTAAGTACATCTCGTATAGGTGGGTAATATCTGTATATATAGGCCCACAAAATTAACCAGTAGGAAACCCTAGTAACGAGGACCCATTTCAGCAGTAACCCACATAGATGTATCATGGTACCCTGAAACTAGGCAGGGTGGGGCACGATTACTGGGCTGATTATAAGCGGTCAAAATGGCGGCAAGGGGTACGTCAGTGTAGGTTCCGACGGTTTACGGGCATGCACGTACTCCGGAGTGGAAAAAGCGGGCACTGGGTACCAGTAGTTATATACTTGCATCTTGAATCGTGTCGGGTCGCTATCATAAGGCTTGATACACCTTATGGTGGGGCCAGCACAGAGTATCTACACGCAAGAGAGGGCCGACTGACACAAACACATGGAAAATTAATACAAAGTAGGTAGCATAATCCCTAATTGGACCTAGGTCGCGTAAACCCTGAATCTGAGAAGCGTTCAATAAGTAGCATAAACCTCAGTGGCCCTGGGTAGCGTAAACCCTGGTTGAATCTAGGAAGCACTCGATAGTAAACCCTAGATTAGATCTAGGTAATAAATGGAATCCCCATAATAGATGTACACCTGAAGGCAACCTCAAATACGGGGATTGGGATCACGTTATCATATGATCGCAGATTACTAATTTGGACACCAGTTAGGTAGTGCAGAGATATAGAAATCCGTATAAACAGGGTAGTTGCGAAGCAAAGGAGTAGATGCGCATTCAATTTATCAGTACATTCAGTTTATCGGTACATTCAGTTTATCTTGCCATATCCCATGCTTATCCCATATTACCTTGTTACTATGGTTTAGTCTTATATTTAGTTTATTCATGTCATGACCCTTTTCCTCGATTAAATACTAAGAATCACTAGACTTACGAGACTTTATGTCTGACCTAGTTTGCTTTCACCTCTTTTCTTCCGTTCCCCCTAGGTAGTGAGGGAGGGAGTAGCTCAGGTTTGTTTGGACCGTTACCCTTTCCAAGCTTGAAGACTCTTTGACGTGTTGCCTTGGACTCTCTCTTCTACTGCTATGGCTGGCTCATGCTTTATTTGGGGAAATCATTTTATGCTTCTTTATTTTTGTAAGCAAGACAGGATACTTTGGTATTGTGAAACAATCTTTGTACAAGCTGTTTATCAATGAAATGAAGTTTTATTTATTTGTCGCTGCTTTAATTGTCTATCTTGTAATTTATCTGCATCTTTTACCTATTATGTTCCACCGAAATTAAGGCATTCCCTTTGTGAGTGACCTTAACGGAGGTGGGGTGTTTCAATCATGCGTGCTACAGACTCTTTCCTACTGACACAACCGCTTCGCAGCGCCACCCCAAAGTACCTTAACCCCATCTAGTTCAGACCCTACCCGTGTCCATGCACATATAAACAACCGTGGCAACTCCACTTCGGCTACTTCACTATTTAATTACATTCACGTCAAACATAGTAGTGCTTCTGTTCCATATATACATTATTTTCTCTCCACTGGACAATGCATCTTCCCACGTTCTTACATGCCTCTCACCCCGTACTTCGTTTCCACCATAATACACAGGCCTTTAATACTTGTGCAAACTCCCCATTCTCTCTTCTTACCATCTGCTTCTTCTCGCGTCAGTGCCTGCACCACCGACTACTCCCTATTCTCTCCAATCCCGCACCGTGACTCCTTCATCTGTACCCAACATGAGGCCTTGTTTGGCTCTCTTTTCCTTTTTTCACGTTATACACTTGCCAATATACAGTTGCCTAAGAACAAAGAGTCTCCACATGCATTAAATACTAACAATGTCAATCTACGGTTTTCAAATCTAGCCACTAAACTAAAACAGGATAATCTAGAAATTAGGTTACCTTTCTTCCCTAAGTTACGTCTTCTAATGATGTCCGGCTATGGCCCTCACCTTCGTTGGCACACGGTTCAGCGTCCTAGGTTCCATCTGCTCGTCAAGCTTAGCCTTCTTGTTCTAACCAGCGTCGAATTTGATTGTCTCGACTTGCGCACCGGGACGGATCGCGATGACTTTCAGATCTATAGTTTTTGGTTTGCGGCGGGAGATGACGACCGGATCCGATTACTGGACGATTGCTCCAGTTGATCGGGACGGCATATTAACCTGTGGGATTCGATTATGAAGCTAGAATTTTCTGTTGTTGAGCTTGATTTGACAAGGAAATCTGTGATGAAAAAGGTTACGAGGCTGGAATTTTCAGAAAATTTCTGGAATTGAGGGCAGAAAATTTGGGGATCGATCTTTGATTTTGGGATGAGGATGGGAGAAGCCAGCCCACGTGAGAGTGAAGTAGAAGGCGATGTTTACTTTGGAGCCAAATTTTCACATATTCCTGCCTATATTTTATTTGTTGCGTTAATTTGTTGTGGCCACCATTTTTTCATTGACCTTAGTCAAAGTTTCACCAGATTATGTAAAATTAAATGTTATAAGTTATAGTTAATAAGAAAAATTTATATTAAATATAATATGGATTCTTAAGATTTAACTTTTATTTAAATATTAAATTTTATTTATTAATAATAGTTATTTATAATTATTGCTTATTTCCTTTTAGTTATAATAATTAAATATTAATTATTAAAAGTTTATTATGTATATGTTACTAGTTATTAGTTATTAAACACATAACATAATTTATGTATAAATTATTGTCTTTTATTTCAAAAAAAAAGTTATTAATTAAATTTTACTTATTAATATAATAGTCTTTAATTAACTTCTACTTATTTCTACTTAGTTATAATCGAGAGTAATACTTATTAAAAGCTTATGTTATTATTGATTAATAAGTAGTTAACATACATTAACTATTAAAAATAAATTACTACTTATAAACTATTAATTATTTAATAATAATTGATAATTATTATTGATTCTCTAGTTTACTATTAATTATTATTATTAAATATTAATATAATTAGTTATTAAATATAGATATTATTGTAATTAATAGGCATCTATTATAACTAATAAAATGAAAAGTTGTGATATATGTGTTTATTACAACTTTAGAGAGCTGACAGTTGTAAAAAACATTTATTACAACTGTACTTTTCACACAGTTGTAAAAAAAAACATTTATTACAACTGTGCTCTTCGCATACTTGTAAAATTAAAGTTGTAATATAGTGTTTTTGTTGTAGTGTTCCGGGCAGACTTCCACCACAAGTGTAATCTAACCTCGTGACTAAGCGTGGTTACAGTTTCTAATTACTGTAATTCTTGGCATTTTCATTATTAACCAATTATTCCTATGCCATTATAAGTTTTTATGCCCCTTTCCCAAGTCATATTCATAATGAACCATATGCCCCAAATTAAGGTCTTTGATCACGATTGTGGTTTATGCCCCCAAATCCACATTCATGTATTACACTCAATTTATGCCCCAATTTCCCAATACAAGTTATGCCCCCAGTTTAACGTTTTCCCCTCATTCCCAATTTCACATGTTTGCATATTTCAGCAGCATTCCTAGGCTCAAAGGTAGCCTGACTATAAAAATAGAAAGGGGAAAAGAAGAAAGGAAGAGGACAAAAATGAACATAATAAATAAGATTGACATATAATGGTAAAAATAGGTATAGCAACTAATAAACATACAATGATAAAGTTGGGCATAATGACAAGATATGCATATAGGAACAGATCTGATGAACATGTGATAGTAGAGTTGATTTTAACATAATAGGGACATCATAAATAGGCATGATGAGATATGAACAATGAATTATATCAACAAACAAAGGAAGATCTGACATAATAAATATGTATAAGCTTAGATCTAGTTCATAGTCATGTCAGAATAACTTAGATACACAGGTTATAGCAGATCTGATATTATTCAAATAGTTACAGTCTTAAATCTAAGTTATAGTCATGTCAAGATTAAGTTTTAAGTATTTAGATCTAAAAATAACATAGATTCACTGTGACTGGATCTAAGAAATAGAATTGCAGATGTTGAATCGCAGATCTTTAAACTTGAATGACTTGATTGCTGAAGAAGAAAAGGCTTAATTTAATCTGGGCAGAGACAACATCTAGTTCTCCATTGTTTTTGTGTGAATAAAACAATGAGAATGGGGTCTTATTTATAGCCTAGGGTTCACGAATCTGGTCAGAAAACAAGTCCACATACGCAAAAGTGTACTTCACTCGGATCTAGGGAGTGTCGACACCCCCCTTATGGTGTCGATCCATGGTTCGACACCCCATGGGTATGTCGCCCACAATGGGTCCGATTCCCTTCCAGACTTCCCGCTTCTGATTTTGAACTTATTTGAATGGTTTTGACTTGTTATGTGTATGTATATATATATATCTCTTATGCGTATACAAACTTCAAACCGTAATATCTTCTTTATACGGTGTATGTTTTACGCAGACCAGGTGTCTATTTTGACCAGAATTCCGAGACAAACGCAATGGCGTTGTCCATTTCACTTAATTCTTAATACTTATTTAATTTTTCATCTTTAGTGTTGTTAAAATTACGGGGTGTTACATTCTCCCTTACTCAAAGGATTTCTTCTCCGAAATCTTTAAGTTAAAAAGAATTTATATCCTAACATCCATCACCCATCTACTCATCCACCAATCATAGGCATCTATTGTCCTTAAAGGATTCTAATGCTTATATGAACATATGCAAAGGTGTGTGTATATGTCCCAATACTAATGCGAAAGATCAGGCGGTCTACTGATTTAGTTGACCTCCTTAATGCAATGTATGTTAGTGTCATGAATCCAACATGTATGCAAATAATCCCATTATAATATGTAAGTTCTATATGTGTGCACAATCATCCGTCCAAATGCAACATCCGTATGATGATACATCCTCTTTCATCCATTAAAAGAGAAAAAAATGCACGTACATCCATATGCAATAAGAGAGTGATTGAGCCGATCTGGTGCCTAATGTGCGTGTATATGCATCAACGAGCAACCACTAGCAAACACTTGGGTCCATCAAACATAACATGTCTCAAACACATGTTTATATTCATGGGATTCCTACCTAAAGGACGAAGATTCGATCGATAGGATATACTTAAATGATAGAAATAAACAAGAACAAAAGCTTTGGATAGGAAGTAAAAAACATACCCTTGAAAAGAAAAGGGTACGAAGTGTGAATCTAGTCTTCGGTCTCCCAAGTTGCATCCTCTTGGTTATCTCCCCACTAAACTTTCATCAACTTGACCTCTCGGTTGCATAGCTTCTTAACTTCTGATCCAAGAATACGGGTATGAACTCGCCTTACTGCCGCCTCCCGTTCCACCTCTACTTCCTCAAGCATACTCGGCTCAACTACTTCTACGATATCGTGTAAGCACTTCCGTAAATGAGAAACGTTGAAAACATCATGAACACCGTACAGTATTTCTGGTAGCTTTACTCTATAGGCCATTTGACTGATCCTTTCTGTTATGGGAAATGGCCCTACAAATCTTGGTGCCAATTTCCCTACAGATCCAAAGCGAACCGCATTCCTTAATGGTGATACCTTAATGAAAGCCATGCCTCCCACCTCAAACTCAATGTCAGACATTCTCCTATCTGCATAGGATTTTTTCCTATTTTGAGCTGTCTTCATTTGTCGTCTAATAAGATCAATCCTTTCAAAAGTTTCTCTAACCATCTCCGGTCCAAGTAGAAGTCTTTCCGTAGATTAGCACCAACAAATTGGTGATCTATAGGGTCGTCCATATAATGCTTCGAAGGGTGCCATACAAATGCTAGCTTGATAACTGTTATTGCAGGCGAACTCCACTAAAGGAAGATGCTCTTCCCAGGTCCCTCCGAAGTCTAGGATACACAGTCTTAAAAGATCCTCAAGAACTCTATTCACCCTTTCCGTCTGTCCATGGGTATGAGGGTGATAAGCAGTGCTCAAACACAACTGCGTACCTAATGCTTCTTGCAAGCTTCTCCAAAATTCACTGGTAAAAAGGGGGTCATGATCACTTACGATACTGGAAGGTACTCCATGAAGATGGACAATCTCACGAACGTAAACTATAGCCAACCATGTTGCTGTCCTCTTACTCTTAACTAGAATGAAATGAGCGTATTTAGTAAGCCTGTCTACTACAACCCAAATGCTGGTGTTGGCTTTCCTCGATCTAGGAAAATCATCAATGAAATCCATCGAGACGCTCTCCCACTTCCACTGTGGGACCTCCAAAGGATGAAGTAAACCACCGGGCTTCTTTTACTCGGCTTTGACTTGCTGGAAAATCAAACATTGGGAAACAAACTCCGCCACATCTTTCTTCATCCCAGCCCAAAAGAAAACCCTCTTCATATCTCTATACATCTGATCACCGTCTTGATGAATAGTCATCTTAGAATGATGGGCTTCCTCTAGGACTATCTTTAACAAACTCCCAACTTGGGGAACGCAAAGCCTTCCATCTCGTCGCAACCAACCTCTATCGTCCGTGGAATATCTACTGAGGTGACTAGAAGTCTCGCCTTTACTGAGTCTATCCAAGATGTTTGAAATCTGTGGATCCTCTCACGGTGAAGCTCATATTTGATCCATAAGAGTATGTCGCACCTCCAGTGAAGCTAATAAGCCAGGAAAAAACTCGGTGGAGGGTCTAAAGTCAAAAGTTGATATAAACTCCAAGCTTTTCCTCTCCACAAACAGAGGACTTGAGGTCATCCTCTGCCTACTCAGTGCGTCCACCACCACATTACCCTTGCTATGGGTATAAGCAATATCAAAGTCCTAAGATGCTAGGAACTCCATCCACCTTTGTTGCCTTAAATTAAGATCCTTCTACGAAAACAAGTACTTGAGAGATTTATGACCAGTGTACAACTCGAACTTCGCTCCAAGAAAATAATGGCGCCAAGTCTTAAGCGCGAATACTACAACAGCTAGCTCTAAGTCATGGGTAGGGTAGTTCTTCTCATGAACCCTACACTGCCTACCTCCATAACAGACTACCCTTCCCTCTTGCATCAGAACCGCACCAAGCCCTATACCACATGCATCAATGTATACAGTAAACACTTTGTTCCCATCGGGCAAGGTCAAGACTGGGACTATTGTCAGAGCCCTCTTCAATCATTGGAAAACAACATCACAATCTATATCCCATGAATATGTAAGATTCTTCTTCGTCAGCCTGGTGAGTGGGGATGATATCTTCACGAAGTCCTTAATGAACTTCCTATAATAGCCTGCTGACCCCAAAAAATTTCTCACCTCCGTTGCATTCTTTGGGATCTGCCAATCTTGAACTACAACTACTTTGCGGAATCTGCTGCTATCCCGTCTTTGGAAACAACATGCCCTAGGAATCTCACCTCTTTCCTCCAAAAATGACACTTGGAGAACTTTTCCTTAAGTTGGTGCGAACGGAGAGTTTTCAAAACCTCTCTCAAATGTTGGGCATGCTCTTCCTCGCTCTTCGAGAAAATTAAGATGTCATCAATAAAGACCACAATGAACTTATTTAGAAACTCTCGAAACACCCTACTCATCTGATCAACAAAATAGGCGGGTGCATTTATCAACCCAAAAGGCATAATGAGCGATTCAAAGAAACCATCTGGAGTCCTACAAGCGGTCCTGTCCATACTGTCCTCGGCCACTCTCAACTGATGAAACCCCATGGCCAAGTCTAACTGAGCGAAAACAGATGCACCAATGAGGTGGTCAAACAGATCATCTATTCTCCGGAGTGGGTGCCTGTTCTTCTTGGTGAGTTTATTCAACTCTTTATAGTCCACACATAAGTGAAGCAAACCATCTGCCGTAGTTGGTAGCTACCTTGCTTGCTGAGCTCCCTTCTTTCTCTTGGAGTGATATGGCGCACATGTAATGCAACTGGCTTTGCATTGTCCACCAAGTATATACGAAAAACGATCTCGCCCCTCGGAGATAATCCCCAAACCTCATCAAAAACATCAGGATACTCACGGACTACTGGTACAGGTCGCAGATCATCGATAGATGCATCAAGTGACTCTAGGAAACTAAGCATGACAGACCCCTTTGGGTCACAAGAAATCTCGAGGGTCCTCCAATGGCAAGTCAAAAGTATAACGACCCTCCTCTCACAATCTACATGGCTGTCCAATCCATCCCTAGAATCAATCCATAGCCCATGAAACCAAGAACATATGCATCACACTCAAACTCAACTCCTAACACAGATATTCTCAAACCCCAACAAATCATGGACAAATGAGTTGTACCACCAACGGGGTTTGAGACAACAATGGGATCTACTACCATACTAGTACTAAGGTGCAGAGACTCGATCGCAGAATCAGATATAAATGAATGTGAAGCGCCAGAATCAAAAAGAGTTCTAATAGGATGATTGGAAAGAGAAATAAAACCTTCCACAGAAACTTTCCTACCTCTATCGGGAGCATTGGTCACAAGAGCATGCACCTGCCCTCCAGAATCTCCTGCCCTTTGACCTTGTCCTTGCTTCTTTGGGCACTCCTTAGAAAAGTGTCCGACCTCTCCCCAACTGAAACAAGCGTTCTTCCTTCTTTTGCTGTCCTTGGTCAAATGACCCTCACATCCACAATTATGGCACTTCCTCGTATTCTTAGCCTTGTCATTCTTTCCGCCCGTCTTTTGTTGTTGTTGTTGTTGTTGTTGTTGTTGTCCCTTCTTGGGCCATACTTTCTTGTTTTGTGTTTCCTCCACCTTAGCTTCTTTATTTCCAGCTTTAACTTCCTCGTGCATCAATGGCATATAAACGAGCCTTTCAAAAGTTGCTCCCATCAGAATATAGGACATAGCTAACCCATGGAGGGGTTCATTCAGACCTTTAGCAAAACACAAAGCTTTCATATGCGAGTTATCCACTAGCTCCAACCCAAACCTTTCTAGTTGGTTGAATTTGTTAACATACTCTTTGACAGTCACGCCTCCTTGCTTGAGTGCCAGAAACCTTTCCATTTGTATGCTTTCCTCAGCTTGAGAAAGAAACTTCATTTCAAACCTCTACCGAAAATCATCCCAAGTTTCCACCGGACCCCTGCTTGCATCACCTCTCACCAAAATGAAGCCTCATCTTTCAGCAGCCAAGCGGCTAACTGAATCTTCCTACGATCGTCCACTTCGAAAATTGTAAACAAATCCTCTGCCTCTTTGAACCAATTCCTTGCCTCTACGAAAGTTTTGGTTCCTCGGAATGGCTTTCCACCCATAGCACATAAATCTTTGTAGATCTTAAAGAAATTATCTGAACGCGGAGAAGGAGGAGGAATGACGGGTGCAGCTGGGGGAGGAACGTCTGCTTGACCACCGGCAGGTGCCGTGGCCTCTAGATACCGACGGAACCAGCCTGGTATCGTAACGCCCTCAGGAATACTAGGCTCCCTAGACATGCTGATAAGAAAAGGAAAAGGGTTTCAAACAGAGAATCGAAAGATATTACATATGGTTTTGGGGAATATGTTTTTCAAAATAGACTTTTCTTTTGAAAATGCTTTCTTTTAAAACATTTTTGAAAACAATTTTCAAAATCTTTTATCTAATCTAGTAACCTTCAGCTCTGATACCAAGTGTGACACCTCACGTCCGTTAATGTCATTCATTAAGAGAATAAATTAAGTTTCATGAAGCGTTATAGGTAAAAAAGAAACAGAAACATTACAAGACAAATAAAAAATAGAAGCGGAATTCAAAATTTTATTAAGTAGAAAACATCGTAGTTTCAATCAGGTTACATCATTTGTCTGAAATGCATAAAACCTAGTATATCAATTTTTAAAACTTCTGTCTTGTACTTAAATCATTAGAGTACAATAATAAAGAAGCATAATCCCTAAATATAGCCATAGTAGAGAGAGATATGAAATCAAGCAGTACATCTAAGCACTCCAAGCAAGATGAAAGCATAATCCTGATCCAGCTTGAGTATTCCCACCATGAGAACCTAGGGGAAAACGGAAGATAAAGAAGAGGAAACAAAATGGGTCATACATAAAGTCTAGCGAGTCCAATTACTTTTAGCATATAAATAAGTAAAAGTATCATGATAGGCATATAAATTGGAGAGATTGATAACCGAACAATAAGGTAGGTATGACAAGGTAAACATGATAAACATGATAGAATATACCGCGCTTCTCTAATAATTTCTATTTCTCTACACCAATACTAGTGTCGTATGAACAAGATGATCCCTACAAGTATAAGCTGGTAGACTTAGGCGTACTTCTAGAGAGATGTTTTACCCCCATACAATAACAGGCAGCCCAACATAATGGAGTTACCCCTATGGATAATAATAGTCTCCTGAACAAATGGAGTCTAGATGTACCCTAATTACTACCCCAATCGATCGACTCCCTACTCCGTAGGTACACTGTGCTAGCCCCATAGTAGGATGTATCACTTCCTAAAGTGGCAACCCTTCATTTTCAGGATGTGCACAACCATATCTACAGGTGTCACGGCGTCTAAACCTCCTCTGCTGGACCCATGCATGCACATGGCCCCGTCGGAATGTGCCGCCCACACCATCCTCCACATTTGGATCTCTTACAATCACCCTAGTAAGCGTGCCCCGACTCCGACCTAGTTCGGAGTACTCATTTGATACCTATATATGGGTTACCGACTGAAATGGGTCCCACACTCAAGATGGTACAAGCTTCCTCCTATGCTTGCATCTGCACTAATAGGTTTCACAGGTTATGCCATACCAGAGTAAAAAGATTGCATAACCCACATGTTAAGTTTGTAGGTCTACATATAAATATTACCATCGAACACAAGATATACTTAACTTAATCCCTGCTCAAGTTAACATATACAATCCCTATGGATTCAACTAGGTTAAGTATTCAAGTTTATTACCATATTCGTTTATGGTTATAATGTGCTAGACCTCCCACATTAAGCCTACGACTTGTGGATGCTGGTTCTGCCGATTGGTTTCGGGAAGACTTCTTCCACAAGTCAGGCTTAACCCCGTGTCTTAGCACGTTTCGTGTTTATGCACTTAGACCCCTCACATTAGATTCACCAATTGTGGTTGCTGGATATGCCAGTGGGTTCCGGGCAGACTTCCACCACAAGATTAATCTAAGCGCGGTTACAGTTTCTAATTACTGTAATTCTAGGCATTTCTATTATTAACCAATTATTCCTATGTCATTATAGGTTTTCATGCCCCTTTCCTAAGTCATGTCCATATGCCCCAAATTAAGGTCTTTGATCACAATGGTGGCTTATGCCCCAAATCCACATTCATGTATTACATTCAATTTATTTCCAAATTTCCCAATACAAATTATGCCCCAATTTTAATGTTTTCCCCTTGTTCCCAATTTCACGTGTTCGCATATTTCAGCAGCATGCCTAGGCTCGAAGGTAGCCTGGCTATAAAAACAAAAGGGGGAAAAGAAGAAGGGAAGAGGACATAAATGAACATAGTAAACAAGATTGACATATAATGGCAGAAATATGTATAACAACTGATAAACATATAGCGATAAAGTTGGGCATAATGACAAGATATGCATATAGGAACAGATTTGATGAACATGTGATAGTAGAACAGATTCTAACATAATAGGGGGATCATAAACATGCATAATGAGATCTAAACAATGAATTAGATCAACAAAAAATGGCAGATCTGACACGATAAATAGGTATAGGCTTAAATCTACTTCGTAGTCATGTCAGAATAACTTAGATGCATAGGTTATAACAGATCTGATATGATTCAAATAGTCACAGGCTTAGATCCAAGTTATAGTCATGTCGAGATTAACTGTTAAGTATTTAGATCTAAAAATAATGTAGACTCACTATGATTGGATCTAAGAAATAGAATTGCAGATATTGAATCATAGATCTCTAAACTTGAACGACTTGATTGTTGAAGAAGAAAAGGCTTAATTTAATCTGGGTAGAGACGTCATCTAGTTCTCCATTGTTTTTGTGTGAATAAAACAATTAGAATGAAGTCTTATTTACAGCCCAGGGTTCACGAATCTGGTTAGAAAACAAGTCCACATATGAAGAAATGTACTTCGCCCGGATCTGGGGAGGGGGTGTCGACATAGGTGTCGACACCCCCCTTATGGTGTCAACCCATGGGTCAACAACCCTAGGGTATGTCAATCCCCAACGGGTCTAATTCCCTTCCAGACTTCCCGCTTCTGATTTTGAACTTATTTGAACGGTTTTGAATTGTTATGTATATATATATTTTATGCGTATACAAACTTCAAACCTTAATATCTTCTTCATGTGGTGTCCGTTTTACGCAAACCAGGTGTCTACTTTTACCAGACATTCGAGATGAATGCAATGGCAAAGTCCGTTTCACTTAATTCTAAATATTTATTTAATTATTCTTTAATTTATCATCTTTAGTGTTGTTAAAATTATAAGGTGTTGCAATTGAGATGACAATTTACCCACCCGTCTTCTAAATATTAGATAAGTTCACATGGATTGTGATGTAAACCTCACACGGGTATTGGAACGATAATTTTACACTTCGCCTAATTATGCAAATAATTATCATTAGATGTTGACTGAAAACCCGACATAGGTCTGGGGATGATAATAACTTCACACAACTCCCTTGTGTTTAGTTGTATGTCAACCGATTGATTAACAGACTGTTATAAGATTTATTTTATTGTTTAATGCTTATACAGTTGTAAAGTGCACTTCGGATGTGAACTGAATGTTAAATAGTTGTTTATCACTATTTTTGATTGCATTCGATGTATGGACTCCATATAAATAAAATTATATGGAAATTGATTGAGTCACATTCCAATTTAGAATATGAATGAATATTTTGATATAATACTCAGAGAAGAATCAAAATATGATTTTGATGTCCAATTTCGGATGGACACGAAAATATTGAAATAATTTTGGATGAAATACTCTAAGTTTGAAAAGATATTTTTATCTGAATTAAATGGTTAACAACTAGAATAAAGAATTGATATGGTTTTAATATAACCATAATTTTTCCAATGTATGAATTAATATGGATTTGAATAGAAATAATCTTTGGAATATTTGGATATTGGATTCCGTGATTATACGGATATCATTGAGGAATTTGGAAGATATCGATATCGTTATTCCCAATACGATATCTGTTAGTTTCAGAATTTGATATTAAATATAAGTCGATATGATTTCTATTTAGAGCCTTGTATATAATATCAAATTGGATTTTGGTGAATGGTATCTTTAATAATACTGTTCTTGTACCCATTTGAGAATAGAGTAAATCTTTTCATTAAGATTTAAAGAGATTTTCCAACTAATGAATAAAATTGGAATTAAATGAAAGTGCATTTTGGGCTCTTTGTGAACGGTGTTTTAAATGACATTAGTTCTTAAACCCAATTAATGGTGAAGGTATGATTTGGAATTTATAATCTTTTGAGTAAGGTTAATAGAATTTTTCCAAAGTAAACTCTCAGGAATATCTTTTCCTTACAAACAGACGTCTATCCATGGGGGTGCTATTCAAGTTTAAAAAAAAGTATGGCTTCAGCTCAGATGTCTGACCATATATTGTCAGACGTCTGTACAAACTCTTAGGAATATTTTTCCTTGTAAATAGACGTCTGTCCAAAGGGGGTTAGACATCTATAAAAACTCTCAGGAAATCTTACCCTATAAGATCAAACGTCATTGCATTTTATGTTAGACGTATGATCTGAGCAAAAATGCACAATTTATCTTGTGCATCTTATGTTATAAAATCGGAATTTATAAATCTCTTAACTAAGATTTAATGAGAATTTTCCAAAGTGAAATTTTCCAATTCGATGAGCTAAATTGAAATGTGAATGAAGTAACTAAATTTACTAAATTCAAGAAATGTTTAAGAATGGAGTATCACCAGTTTTACTCCATGCGATAGTTAAATCTTTAATTAGATTTGAACGTTAAGAGGTAACTGAATTTACCAATAACACAATGGGTGTTAGATATAGAGTACTACCATTTTTGCTCCATGGGATGAATAGGTTGGGATTGGCATAATAAAATAAATGATTACTTCGGTAAGGATCGTTAATCCCAGCTAGTTGATAAACCTTAATTTGGTGTAAGTTGTGAAAAGATATTATATAATCTTTTGAATTGATTTCCAAGAAGATTTGAATAAAATAATATTTTGGATTGGAATGAGGCGTATGATGTGTTTTTATAACACTTAATTTTAAGATACGTGAGTTACTTAGAAAGATCGGGTTTAACCCATTCTGAATAACTGATACGACGATTAAAAGTCGATGATAGAGATGACGATTGAAGGCTAGAGATATTCACATCGTTTGTATGAGTATTGATGTCTTGATTGGGCTATACGCCCAAGACAAGGTAATAAGTGGTGATCGTCCTAATGTACTTAGAGATAGACCGGATATGTGAGGACCTCTCTCATGTATTGGAAATATGGGATGAGGAATAAGGTGCCTCCGGTTTCGTTTAGACTCAGAACGAACTAGTAAATGGATTATGTCTGACATTGTATTTTTTCTCTATTGATTGATTTCTATTAAATATGTATCTGTTTGGTGGCGGAAAATTTATTCTCTTGTTTAACATCCTTCTCTAAGACGTACGAGCTTAGAGGTTATATATTAATAGATATCAGTTGTATGGCATGAATTAACAATGTGGCATGTTAAGATGCAAATGATCAAGGATTTTGTTGAAAATTAGGACCTTGTTGGTGATGATCAAAGCCTAACTTTAAGTAGCATAGCTTTGTGTATAACATTAATTTGTGAGCCTCACACCTCGGTATGAGTCAAAAACGGGATGAGGACCTCAAGGAGGACATGCGTTTCTTTCTAGCTATGGGTGATGTCATGGTATGGATCCCAGACATTTTTTACTTATGTGGATGATGGATTGCGAGGCACCCTGGATATCGGGCCGACTAAACGGCTCAAAGATAGGTCCAATATGACCGGGAAACGTATTGTTAAGGAATAACTGAGAGGGCTGGCCCTAAAGCTAACCAAGGGCTCACCAGCGTCTGAGTCCTAAGGCATGTGCCAGAGTGTCTTGAAACCAGTGAGGAAGGTCCCTTGCCTCAACTCATAGTTGGAAATCCAATTTCCAATACGCGACTTTTCGGTTTTAGTTGTAAACCTATGTATAGCGACATAATATATGGTACTTATGCCATCTATGATTCGTGCTAGAAGTTGTTTTTGACATATGCACTTAAAATAATATCAAAATGATTTGATATAAAGCGTACCAAGCATGTTTCGCTATTATAAGATAAAACTTTATTCTCCATCTTGCGTTGCATTGTGTGATGGGAACTGAGTCTTATAATAGCTTCATTTTTTTTTTCAAAAAACATTGTATTATTAAAAATTGATTTATTTTAGAGTATTCATGGGAGTGAACCCGTTCCGTGACATACGGCGTGGTTCCGTGATGTACCCTATTTTAAGGTAAAAGTTTAATAACTGTTTTGAGTTCTCACACCAGTCCCATGACTAACCTGAAGTTTATTATTTCTACCTAAACTCTGGGTGCCCATATTTTCCACACGAGCAACTAGTGGTTTTGGTTTTTCACAGATATTTCTTTTCACAGGATCCCAAATTACAACTGGAGCTATATTCGAAATGCTTTGTATCCGTGTATTTCTTTCAATTGTGTTAGCTTATGTATTTCCGCTACGCATTATGTTTATGTATTTAAATGTAACTTAAATCTTTGTTATTGTATTTTTCGTCGTGTAATATGTATTCATACTCTAATATGTTCTTATACTTTGATGTAAATTGTTGTAACAGCAATGAATTGTACTCATGTTTGTGTTCTGATGCATCGTGTTCTCTAAGCAGTCCGCCTTCTTGTTCGGTTTAGGCTGACCGGGAAGTTCGAGTCACTACAGGTGGTATCAGAGATTTAGTTTACAAAGCTCAAGAACAATACCCATTAGAACTGAACGAACCATTTGTACAAATAGGAATCTCCTTCCTTACACGATTTCTTCTTCATATAAATAGCTATAGGATCTATGGGGCAATTACTTAGAAGTACATTTTGTGCAACAGCCCTTCCTATCTGATAAAAAAAGACCCTATATCCTGAACCAATCTTACCTGGGATCGCAAATCCCAAGTTTTTCTATGAAGAGCAGATCTAATTGTATTAGTTTCTATAATTGATTTCTTCTGTGTAATACTAATTGATAGGGCCTCATTGATAATTGCTATAAGATCTCATGCATTAGAACCCATGAATATCCTATGAGAGTAACTCATTAGAGATAGGGTTAGTAATGCCCTAGACCATTTTGGAAGAGTGTTATTTATAAGAATGAATTTAGAATTGAAAATCATATCTTATTATAAAATTTTGAGTATTTTATTTGATATTGATTTTGGACTATCGGGTATACGAAGATTTTGCATACACGCGTCATGAACGTATATTCGAAGTCTCAAATATACTGGATAGATATAGAATCACACTCTAGTCAAATGAGGATAATTCTGATGATGATGCATCATCATTAGTCTTTATGTTCGAGTTTCAAAAGTGGGATATCTATATGATTCCAATTGACCAGTGTGAGAACCAAAAACATAGTTAGGGTTTATGTTTGTGATCTGGCATTGAAATATGATTTTTGAGTATATATAAAAGATATATGTTTGAAAAGCTAATTAACTAATTGATTGCTGGTTGTGATGGATGATAATTAGTTTGACCAATTAAAAATATTGGAATAATAAAACCAATGTGAAAACGAAAAAGTAAATAACCAAAATCAAATTTAATACTGAATTGAATTTAAAATTAGTTCGAATTAGATATATGTATGCATATCCATGTATATATATGTTGTATAGATTATTGCATAAAAGCTAAGAAGAGGAATAAAATTGTATGCCTATTAAAAAGGTACATATTTACTATATTTATGGGGTTTAATGATTTTATGAGCCGATTGGCTTTCAGATTTTCTTTTGATATATGAGAGCCTATAGAGGCCATTCATGGTTGTACCGATCAACCCGCACAAAGGAGGTTATAGCGAAATTTTTCGAAAATTTAAGGCGTTAGCCAAATTTTTAAAAATTAGAAAGTTTTTAGGAATGGAAAAGTTGAGACTTGAGTCAAGTGAGGGTTGCGTTGGTTATATAAATGACCTTCAGTTCCTTTTTCCTTTACGGGGATGAAAAGATTTTAAGTGGGGGAGATTGTAACAACCCGTATTTTTGGAACATATCAAAAATTTATTTTTAATTAATTTTCATAGAAATTAAATATTTCAGATGAATTATTTTGAGAATAAACGACTTAAATTATATTTTAAACAAAGTTAGAACTTGTAAATTTAAAATTTAATTAAAACGAATTCGAAATGGCGAGCTAGTTTGAAAATTCGATTTTAAAACTTTGACTGAATGTATAGAATTAGATATAAATCAGAATTTGATAAAACAAGCAACATTGGAATATTTTGAATTGAAATTTTCTAATGAATGTAAGAAATTGAGATTTCACTTTAAAAATTGTAAGTTATGTCTAAATTAAAATTCAGAATAGTCACTATGGAATTTATATATATATATTTTAAACATCAAATTAGTTTAAAGGAAAAAGTTTAATAATATTTAAATTTAACAGACGTTAAGTTTTAACTTCCGTCTGAAGGACAAGCGGCAAATTCTCCATCGTGTTCATTAGTTTTATTTTCTTCTACAAAACTACTTTTTCAATCTTCACTAAAAATGGCAGCCCTAGTCTCGCTCTAAAATTCTTCTCTTATCAAAGTTCAGGTTCTCACGCAATCGATTCTAGCAATGGAAGAGAAATCGCCGTCTTCCTCAGATTTCGCACAAAAACCGGAAGATTCAAATATCTCCAAAATTAGGGTTTCTCCAAGAATTAGGTCTTCACCACGAATGTCAAAACCAGTTTCTCCAAGCACTAGGTCTTCTCCCCGAACGTCAAAACAAGTCGACTCGAGTAATATTCAGGGGAAAAAAATTAAAATCGAGAAGATTATTCGCCGCTGAGACCGAGAAACAAGACCAACTAAAGCAACAAGAGTTATGCGATGAAATATTCAGTAGGAAAAGGAAATCAAAGGTATAACTTTAGATCTATATTTTTTATAGAAACATATCATGTTTAAATGATAGTTCAAAATATCATATTAGTTGAATACGTCAAATTGTTATATGTTATATGCATAGTTTTAGAATGATGCCTAAACATGGCATTAAAAAAATGATATACATATATATCATGGAAAATGTTTAGTTGAATACGTCAAATTGTTTTGCTGTGTGCTTTATGGGTAATGATAAATGATATACAAACATGTCATTGAATGTTTGGAAGCATTATACATATTATTAAGATGATAGTTCAAAATACCATATTAGTAGTTGCAAGCATTGTACAGAAATGTTATATGCATAGTTTTAGAATGATGCTTAAACATGGCATTAAACAAATGATATACATATATGTCATGGAAAAAGTTTAGTTAAATACGTCAAATTGTTTTGCTGTGTACTTTATGGGGAATGATAAATGATATACAAACATGTCATTGAATGTTTGGAAGCATTATACATATTATTAAAATGATAGTTCAAAATATCATATTAGTAGTTACAAGCATTGAACAGAAATTTTATATGCATAGTTTTAGAATGATGCCTAAACATGGCATTAAAAAAATGATATACATATATGTCATGGAAGAAGTTTAGTTGAATACGTCAAATTGTTTTGCTGTGCACTTTATAGGGAATGGTAAATGATATACAAACGTATCATTCAGTGTTTGGAAGCATTATACATATCATTTAAAATGATAGTTCAAAATATCATATTATTAGTTGCAAGCGTTATGCAGAAATGTTATATGTATACTTGTAGAATGATACCTAAACATACCATTAAAAAATGATATACAAATATATCATGGAAAAAGTTTAGTATTCACGTATACACATATATCATGGAAAATGATATACAAATATATCATGGAAAAACTTGATTAATGATGGTAAATGAAAATCAGGTTGTTTCGAAAAAGTTGTCACTAGCAACTTCAAAGGGAAAAAAGACAACTGCATTGGAGAAAGGAAAACGAGATAAGGTATATTTGTTATTAACTTAATTTTTTCCCGTGTTGATCTTCTACTGTCTTTTATATTCACATATGCACATAGACACATACACTATGTAAGCATTATACAGAAATGTTATACAAAAATGTTATATTTTTTGGCAAATATGAAGAATTAACGCTGGTTCCCCTGTCTGGATTTCACGGATTATGTAATTCTATTTTCAGTCTTTGCACAGAGCCTTCTTGTAGCAAACACCTTGGCACATCCCCACTGACCATCCAAACTAAGCACATCCAACACCTTCCAGTTCCAACAAACTACACTCTGCCATCTACCTAACGCTTTACCAACTCCACACAGTTACATCACAAACTGAACTACAAGCATACTGCTATCCATCAATTAACCAGGCTCTACCTTCTGCATATCACCACCCCACTTCTAGCCGCAAACTAGTTTCTACAAACCTCCCCCATAACCACAATTTGAACAACACATTGTTATCTAATCTTATACACTATATTACTCTTTTTTTTACACATTATTACTTGGATACTAATGATAGATGTAACTTTCACTTTTCTTATACTTTGGTGCTATTGATAGATGTGAATGAAAGTTTCACTTATCATATAAGGTTCTAATGATAGTTTCACATATCATATATCATATACTGGGTGCTAATGGTAGACATGCAAATGACATTTGGAATGATGATTTCATGTATCATATTATTGTTTTATATTGATATATACATGACATTGGAAATGATAGTTTCACATGTCATATACTTGTTTACTAATGATAGATGTAGACAGCGTTAAAATTAATTATATGTACATTGATTCATTCAGAAAATATTGTGCAGGAATCAACAGGGAAAGGAATGAAGAAGTTAAAGGCAGCAAGAACGAAAAAAGCAAAAAAGGCATCTCAAGAAAAAATTCAATATCATTGTAGCTTGCTGCCTATGATAAAAAATTTCAAAAAAATTATCCAAAAAGGTGGTGATCTTGCAAATCAGTTTAATTTTTTAAATCAAACCCCATTTGAAAAGTTTGTTCATGTCTTTTTCAAATAAATTTTAACCATTTCGGCTTTCACTAAATCATCTACAACCTTAGATGATATAGTAGAAACATTTTCTATTGAGGAAGAAGCTTTCAAAATTGGGAATGTTTTTCTAAAATTGGAACCAGAGGTTATTTCAATTCTTTTTGGATTACCTATGAGTGGTATTAACTTCTTACCAGCACCTAAAATGAGTTTCCAAGTTCTTCCTGACAACTGTAAAGACTTTGTTTTAAGAAATTTTGGTGTTGTAGAGCATATCTCAAAAGACCTTACAATTTCTAAAATAAACAATGTGCTCGAGACAAGAAAAACTGAAAATGAAACCGATTTTCTGAAACTAATCTTAATTCTTGCAATGATCACCTTCTTTTTTCCCGATAGTCAAAGAATTTTGCCATGGGGATACATTCCTTATATCGTTGATATAAGGAAAATGAACTCAGTATCTTGGCCTCTTTCAATCCATTATTCTTTGATTAGATCTTTGACGGCTTTTAAAACAAAGCCAAGAAGCATGTCGGGTTGTTCCATGCTTCCAATGGTAAGTACATCATTTTAACTTTATATTCATGCATTTATTTCCGTAAATTAAATTATGCATATTTTATGTTTTAACAAATAATTTTTTTTTCAGTTTTTTTTATGTGAGCATGTTAGTTTGATATCTCCGTTGCCATACTACTCTTCAACATTGCCAAGATTTGGAAGATAGAATATTTCCAGCTTAAAGAAGGTTGTATCAAGAAATATTTTGTCAAGCACGGATGATGAAAAGGTATATTTTAACACACAAACAAAATAGATACATACAATAAATGTTAACTTGGAATATAGTGATAGTAGTCATGTTATTATGATACATTCATAGTCTAAATGATAGTTAAATTTATCGTTAATGCAAAAATAGAATTCAATGTACTTAATTCTGAAGAATGATAGTTATATATAGCATAAAATGGAGAATGATAATTCCACATAGCATTAGTTAATTTATTGGGTGTTACTCAGTCATTTTGATATATGTTATTATACAGATTTTTGTTGAATTGAGAAACATGTCAGAAGATCTTCTTGAAAAAAGACCCTAACATCAACATCTTCAGATTGAAACCAATGAACATATGGATATGCAACCAACAAATAGTTTGATATAGACATTGAGAAAACAAGTAGAGTCTTTGCAACAGTATAACATGGATTTGGAATAGAAATTAAAGAAGAATGAAGAAGAATTTGAAATTGAGCAACAGAAAAGAAGGGATGCTGAAGCCCTTGTGGTAGAGATAAAAAAGAAAGTAACAATGTTGGCATCAAGAAAAATACAAGAAGTAAAACCACCAACATTTAATCTTGATATAACACAGCAAATGCTAATGCTGCAACAAGGAAAAAAAACAAGACACAACTGGCAAATTCCTTGAAACTGGGAAAAAACAAGAGGATAAACATATAAGTACGAAGGAAAAAAAGGAAATCCTGAAAAAGAATGCAAAAACAATGAAAAAACCAAGCTCTTTAGTTGAGAGGGTTAAAAGCCGCAAACGAACGAGTACATTTGATTTGGAATCCCAGTACAAATTAATTCAAAGGAGAAAATATAACAAGAAGAAAACAAAAGTTGAAGAAAAAAAAGAAGGTGAAGATGACGAAGTTGAAGAAGATGATGTAGGTGAAAATAAAGAAGGTAGAGATGACGAAGTTGTAGAAGATGATGTAGGTGAAAAAAAAGAAGCTGAAGATCATGAAGAAGCCGAAGAGCTTGAAGAAGCTGAAGAAAGTGACCAAATATCATTAGAAAAAAAAATGAACAGTCTGATTATGAAGAGGAAACTGAAACTGAATCTGAAACACATAAAAATGAAGAGATGATTGATATTGATAGATATTCGCCAACAAGAAAAGGTTACAAAAGCAAAGATATCACAAAAAGCCATATCTTGAAATCATTGAATAGAGCACAACAAGAAAAGATTATCACTTTCTTCAAATTCAAGGAAAATGAGAAGTAAGATTTGTAACTTGTTTTCTTTCTTTATATTTGTAACATTGTAAGCTTTGAATAAAAAAATGACTTATAAAATGTTGATAATCAATTGCAGCACTATAGCATACGACAAAGACGAAGGAAACAAAGGAGGAATAACTATAGTGAAATCAATGCTAGAGGATATTCTTTTTGATGGGCTTACCGACGGTCAGGTATATATCAAACCAGAATTTATCAAACCAGATTTTTGAGCATAAAAAAAGAGTAATAGGGTATACAAGATTAGATAATGATTGGTAAACGTATCATTCATCTTTTCATATATTTTGAGCAGTATTCTTACTATATATATGAATTGAATGGGGGAATGAAAGCTAGAAGTAGCATCACTATATGTTAAATACCAATGAATGTATACGATGGGAGAATGATAATTAAAACTATCATTAACAGTTTTTAGTGCATATGTGTATAGGACGATAGAATGATAGTTAGAACTTGCATTCAGACTTCCAAATTGAATGTAAATGTATTGAATAATAGAATGAGAGTTAAAAGTAGCATTAGTATTTATTGAGCGCATGTAAGTATATTGAATATCCAAGACGCTAGTTTAAACTATCATTTGCATTATTCAGTGTAGTAGACAAGTAAATGATAGTGAAAACAATAATTAAAAGCCTTGGTTTAAGAATGTAGAAAATTTAATTATTCGATAAAACTTAAAACTTCTTTTCTTTGGTTAAACAGCTGATCGACTGGTTTTACTACAATCAAGAAATGTACCCGCATAGTTACTACTTAACTACAATCATGATGGTAAGTATAAGCATTCAATTATAAATGCTTTAAAAAAAACTCTGTTCTAATACATTTGAATATGCAGAATGCTATAACAAGTGATCAGAAAACAGTGATCAATGACATAATCATGCCAACAATACAAAAGATTGTCAAAGATGAGTTGTGCGATAAAATTTTCTTCCCTCTGCATTTAGGAAACCATTGGACCTTGATGGTATTAAATTATGAAATAATGCAGTGGAGTCATTACGACTCAACAAAACCTAAAACCAGATCAACAAGGACATCAAACCCCAGTTACAACCAAGCCATCATCACTGTAAGAGAATTCTTATTTTTTTAACAAACTCTACAAGAAAAAGTCAACACTAATATATATATATATATATATATATATATATATATATGTTTTTTTGCAGAAAAATTTGACTGAGTCGCTGTTCAAGGATGCGTGGGTAAAAGAAGGTATAATGAACAAACAATTCAACAAACCAACAGTGCAGCAGCCTAAAAGTCCACCACAAGATCCTGATTCGTAAGTAACTTATTTTATTCTCAATTTACTAAATGTATGTGTTAGGATGCATTGATAGATAATACATGAAAGTAGAATATCAATATTTAATAAACAACAGACAATAATTATATGTACAGTAATTGAATGATAATTCAATATATCATTTGATTTACATGCATCATATGAGAATTTGAGATGATAGCGTATGTTTATTCAATTAAAACTGGGAACCAAACCGTGAATGCATAGTGAGTAGACTCTGTTCCTATTTGAAACAATCAATGATTTTTATATTATGCATCTAAATATGTGTGTTTAACTTTTTCTGGAATGAACGGGAGAATTAGAAGGGATATGGACATTGTCTTTTAAGCCTGTAGCATATCTAAAAGGAAAAAAAATACTCTGTTTTACACAGTGCTATACATGCATTTTGTTTTCCGGGGTTTCAAAACTTTTAATTGCCTGTGATCATGCTTGTAGAATGAATAAATATGCAATTTCATATGCAATTTCCGCTTAAAGCATGTCTATACTGAATAAATATGCAATTTTACTGGAATGAATAAATATGCAAAATGACAGTCCTGAAGTAAAGAATGATAACTTAATTTAGCATTAGTTTATACTGTAATATTAACTACTATCTGTACATTTGATACAGACTTGATTGTGGTTTCATCGTGATGGCAAACATAAAAAAAATGGACAAGGAAGAATTGCCGCCGAGTTACACAAAAGTGACAATAAGAATGCTAAGAGCTGCGGTTGCTTTTGATGTACTGAACGACAGGAAATACAGTTGGTCACCACAAAAACATTAAGCATGATGATGAGTAAGGCTGTTGATAACAACAACTAATGATAGATAGTCTTACAAAATTTTCTATCGATTTTAATTTGCCTGTATGAACTGCTCAAATAGGATTGTAATTGATGGATTGAAGTTTTAATTGTCTTTTTTCGTTGTACTTTCTTTGCATGAACTACTGGGAGTATATTCAAATGTAATTGGCATGTGAATTTAAATGTGTTTTCTGTATGTTTGATGTGGAGACAATATTTTATATTGAAATGTTGTGTAAAACTAGCATTACATGAAAATAAAATTCTGTTGTGACATTTCAGTATCTAGAAACTCTGATTAGAGTTTTCAATGTTGAAATTGTTGGGATCCCTCCTTAATTGGAGAGTTTCTAGAAAATTCTAGACGTTTCTAGAGAAATCTAGAATTTTCTAGAATGTTCCGGAGAACTCTAGAGAAGTGTAGAACCCTTTAGAAGCTTGTGGAAGAGTATAGAACCCTCTAGAATCTTGTGGAAGAGTGTGGAACCCTCTGGAATATTCTGGAGACGTGTGGAACCTTACGGAAGAGTATGGAAGAATAAAGAAGGGAATGGAAGAGTGTGGAGATTCCTAGAGAGTATGGAGCATTCTAGAGAATCAAACTCTACCGTCGGATGCAAGTAATCTCCACCATTCATTATGGAGGTTGAGTAGTATAAATAGGAGAAGGAGCCCTATTACTAGCCATCCAAGAATCCAAGAAAGATATTCACTTCTTAGAGTGAGAAAAATACTTGAGAGTTAGTAAGCCTCTTTGAGAGAAAAGAGAGATAGCTTAAGAAATATCTATCCTTAAGCTTGAGTCAAGTGTGAGTTACTTTTGTAATCAAATTCTTGTAATCCTACTATTCCTTTGTATAGTGGAAGAATCTTCATATTGGAGAATTATAAACTCTTGTGCACCCGTTGCTACTTTTAATCTTAATTGCCTATCTTAACTTCACGAAGCGGGAAAGACCGAGATTTCCCCAACAGTGGTATCAGAGCCAGGTTCATCTGTAGTCGTAATCAAGCTCGTGTAAGTTCAAGATGGAAGATAACGTTGCTCATGATGGAGACATGTTCAAGCTCACAGCCAACAACTACTCATATTGGAAGCCAATGATGGAGGACCACTTGTATTGTAAGGATTTGCATGAGCCCATCATCTACAAAGATAAAGTGGCAGGGAAGAGTGATGCTCAATGGGAACTGTTGAACCGGAAGGCTGTTGCTATGATCCGTAAGTACATTGACAAAACTCTCTTAGAGCATGTTTCTACTTATACAAATGCCTATGAATTATGGACAAAGCTTGAGTCCATGATTCAGAAGAATACGCCTCGCAACAAGGCCAATTTAGTTCGACGGTTGGTGAAATTGGAGTATAAGGATGGTCATAGTATGATTGAGCACTTGAATAACTTCAAGGGGCTCGTAAATCAACTAACAAAAATTGATATGAAGATTGATGATGAGTTACAAGCTCTTCTACTCCTCAGTTCCTTACCAGAATGTTGGGACACACTTGTTGTTACACTTAGTAACTCAGCTCCAGAAGGAAAGTTAACTATGGATGTCGTCAGTGACAGCATTCTTGGTGAAGAAGCAAGGATAATGGAACGAGATGAGTCTATTCATCCCGAAGCTAATGTTGTTGACAATCCGGGTAGGAATGAAACTCGTGGATGTAGTAAGAGCCGAAATCCACATCAATCTCGAGGAAGATCCAAGTCACGCTCGAAGATTACATGCTATTACTGTGGAAAGATAGGTCACAAGAAAATGGAATGTCGAAGCTTCAAAAGAGACCAAAAGGCCGGTAATGTTAAGCCTGACCAAATAAGCCTAACGAAGAAGCAAGAAGAAAAGAGTACTACTGCCATAGTATTGAAGGAAGATCTGCTATATCTCGTTGGTGAAAGTAGCATTCTAAACATTGCTTGCGATAAGAGTTCTTGGATTATTGATTCTGGTGCTTCCTTCCATGTTACTCCACATGAAAACTTCTTCTCATCCTACCAAAGAGGTGACTTTGGCACGGTGCAAATGGGAAATCAAGATAGAAGCAAGATTGTTGGAATAGGAGACATCACTCTGACGACAAGCACCGGGTGCAAGCTTATTTTGAAAGATGTGAGGCATGTCCCAACCATGCGCCTCAGTCTTATCTCCGCTGGAAAGCTAGATGATGATGGTCTGATGAATTACTTTGATGAGGGGAAGTGGAAGCTCACCAAAGGAAGTTTGACGATGGCCCGAGGAAAGAAGGTAGGCTCATTGTACGTAATGCAAGCTAAGCTATGCAAAGAAGAAGTAAATGTCTCTACTGATGATATGGACATATGGCATCAACGACTTGGGCACATTAGTGAGAAAGGTCTTCACATACTCATTCAGAAACAGCTCCTCCCTAACGTGAAAGGTAAACCACTTCATCCTTGTGCTCATTGTTTAGCTGGAAAACAACACAGGGTTGCTTTCCAAAGATCTTCTCCGCCCACAAGGAGAAAGAACATTCTAGACCTCGTGCACACTGATGTATGCTCGATGTCTGAGAGATCCATTGGTGGTGCTCTACATTTTGTCACCTTCATTGATGATCATTCAAGAAAAGTATGGTTGCACCTGTTAAAATCAAAGGATCAAGTGCTTGATGCCTTCAAAGAATTCCATGCTCTAGTGGAGCGTGAGACTGGACGGAAGATCAAGTGTGTACGATCAGATAACGGAGGTGAGTATAGAGGCCCTTTTGAAGTCTATTGCAAGAAATATGGCATTAGGCTAGAGAAGACTCCACCCAAGACACCACAACTGAATGGGCTAGCTGAGAGAATGAATCGAACCATTGAAGAAAGAGTTCGTTGTGTGCTCTCTCATGCTAAGTTACCCAAATCATTTTGGGGAGAAGCTATAATGGATGTGATCGACATTGTCAACCTCACACCATCAGTTCCTTTGGATGGGGCCATTCCTGAGGAAGTTTGGACGGGCAAGAGGGCTTCATATAATCATCTCAAGGTGTTTGGGTGCAGGGAATTTGTTCACATCCCAAAAGATGAGAGAGCTAAGCTTGATGCAAAGAAAAAGGAGTGTATCTATCTTCGTTCACCTAAGGATGAATTTGGGTACCGGTTGTGGGATCCAATTAACAAGAAGGTTATTCGCAGTAGAGATGTTGTATTTTTCGAAGACCAAATAATTGAAGATATCAAGAATTCAGAGAGGCCAAGGTTGAGAAGCTATAAGAATACTGAAACAACTTTGGTTCGACATGAAGATAATAACACCCAAGAAAGTAGTGATACTGAAGATCATGAAACTCATGATGAACCGGTCCAGGAAGAACATCAATCTAGCACTCCAATCGCACCGGAGCCAAGACGATCCTCAAGGTACAGAAGAGCATCCAGCCGATACAACACAGAGGAGTACGTTACGCTCACTGATGAGGGGGAGCCTCAAAGCTATAAAGAAGCAATGAGTGGTTGTCATAAAGAAGAGTGGAGAATAGCCATGCAAGAAGAAATGCAATCCTTGCATGAGAATAATACATATGAACTAGTGGAGCTACCAAAAGGGAGAAGAGCTTTGAAGAATAAGTGGGTTTATAGAATCAAGACCGAAGAGAACTGTTCAAAGCCTCGCTACAAAGCTCGGTTAGTCGTTAAAGGATTTGGACAAGAAAAAGGTACTGAATTTGAAGAGATATTCTCTCCCGTGGTAAAGATGTCATCAATCCGAGTTGTCCTTAGCCTAGCAGCCGTGTAAGATTTGGAGATTGAACAACTCGATGTCAAGACGGCATTTCTACATGGTGACATAGAGGAAGAGATCTACATGGAACAGCCTGAGGGATTCAAAGTTCCAGGCAAAGAAGATCTAGTGTGCCGTCTCACAAAGAGTCTATATGGACTTAAACAAGCACCAAGGCAATGGTACAAGAAGTTCGACGCATTCATGGCAGAACATGACTTCAAAAAGACGGAAAGCGATCATTGTGTCTTCATAAAGAGGTATGTAAGTGGTGACTTTCTCATACTTCTGCTCTATGTTGATGATATGCTAATCATTGGACAAGATCACATAAATATAGCTGCTTTAAAGAAAGATCTAAGCAAGAGCTTTGCCATGAAAGATTTGGGACCGGCTAAACAAATCCTTAGAATGAGAATAAATCGTGATAGATCAAAAAGACTGTTGTAGCTATCCCAAGAGAGATATATCGAGAAAGTGTTGGAAAGGTTCAACATGCACAAATCAAAGCCGGTTAACACTCCACTAGCTGGGCACTTCAAGCTAAGTTCGAAGCAGAGTACGACAAGTGAAAAAGACAAGGAGGAGATGAAGAAGAAACCATACTCATCTGTAGTAGGAAGTCTCATGTACGCAATGATATGCACAAGACCAGATATCGCTTATGCAGTTGGTGCTGTCAGTCGCTTCTTGGCTAACCCAGGGAATGAACATTGGGTTGCAGTCAAATGGATCCTCCGATATCTACGTGGAACTTCCAAAAGATGTTTATGCTTTGGAAAAGGAAAACCTGTGTTGGAAGGATATACAGATGCAGACTTGGCTGGTGACATTGATTCAAGGAAATCAACATCGGGATACTTAACCACTTTTGCAGGGGGAGCTATTTCATGGCAATCAAAGCTACAAAAGTGTATTGCATTATCCACTACAGAGGCAGAGTATATTGCAGCTACTGAAGCTTGCAAAGATATGTTGTGGGTGAAGAACTTGTTGCATGAATTGGGAGTGGATCAAGAAAAGTATGTCTTGAAGTGTGACAATCAAAGTGCAATTTACTTGGCAAAGAATTCAACATTTCATTCCCTCACAAAGCACATTGATACAAGATATCACTGGATCCGAGGAGTTCTCGAAGAAAAGCAAATACACCTTGACAAGGTTCACACAGATGAAAACTGGTTTGATATGATGACCAAGGTAGTACCAACAAAGAAGTTTGAAGATTGCTGTCAAGGTGCCGGCGTACTACTACCCCCCAATTAAGTCGGGAGGGGGAGATTTGTTGGGATCCCTCCTTAATTGGAGAGTTTCTAGAAAATTCTAGATGTTTCTAGAGAAATCTAGAATTTTCTAGAATGTTCCGGAGAACTCTAGAGAAGTGTAGAACCCTCTAGAAGCTTGTGGAAGAGTATAGAACCCTCTAGAAGCTTGTGGAAGAGTGTGGAAACCTCTGGAATATTCTGGAGACGTGTGGAACCTTACGGAAGAGTATGGAAGAATAAAGAAGGGAATGGAAGAGTGTAGAGATTCCTAGAGAGTGTGGAGCATTCTAGAGAATCAAACTCTACCGTCGGATGCAAGTAATCTCCACCATTCATTATGGAGGTTGCGTAGTATAAATAGGAGAAGGAGCCCTATTACTAGCCATCCAAGAATCCAAGAAAGAAATCCACTTCTTAGAGTGGGAAAAATACTTGAGAGTTAGTAAGCCTCTTTGAGAGAAAAGAGAGATAGCTTAAGAAGTATCTATCCTTAAGCTTGAGTCAAGTGTGAGTTACTTTTGTAATCAAATTCTTGTAATCCTACTATTCCTTTGTATAGTGGAAGAATCTTCATATTGGAGAATTATAAACTCTTGTGCACCCGTTGCTACTTTTAATCTTAATTGCCTATCATAACTTCACGAAGCGGGAAAGACCGAGATTTCCCCAACAGAAATTATATGTCACGTAAAATGCATACTACTTATAATGGAATGCTTGTTGACTGAAATGGTAACTACAAGTAGGCTCATACAATAAACTCATGAATTCATCTAAATTAGAATTATAATTGAACAAAAAACCTTAAATTCACCAAATAATGTAAACATTTAATTCATGTTTACAGTAGGCTTCCCATGCTGTCCAACTTAACCTCAAATAAGTTAAAAGAGTTTTCCTAGTAAAAGAGCATATGAGATATAACAGCTTGTAATATTAGGCCTATTGGCTGATCAATTAAAAGTATTTCATACAAGATGCATACTAATGATAAAGGAATGTTGGTTACAACTAGCATTCAACTGAAATGATAAGTACAGGTAGCATTTAAAAGAATTGTTAAAAATGAAATGTTGAACTCATGCATTGAACTAAAATACAGTTAGCATTGATAAAATAACCTGATTTTTTAAAAAAAAACCTTACTTCAAAGCAAAAGACAATAGACATTACTAGACATTAAAAATTAAACAAAACAGACAACATAACACTTCATTTTTTAATTTGCAAACAATTCACAAATATTGACTTCAATTTACTATAAGCTGTAGCAGCTTTACAATTAAAAAAAAATCCATTACACTAATAAATAACATGATTTTTATTTTTTTAAATTTTAGAAGAAGCAAGACAGTTCCTTTTATTGTGGCCAACTTCATTACAATGACTGCATCTGTTTCTTTTATTTTGGGAGTATCCAAATCCACCAAGCCTCTTTGTAGATGGTCTTCCTGCACCACGAACTTGTTTCAGAGGCTTAATCAAAACATCATTTTCAACAACCGTTGGCTTATCAAAATCTGGAATTGGATTGATAGCATAAGCATATGAAGAATTGAAAGCACTAGCAGTAAAATATTCCTCCACAAAGTCGTAAACTGGTAACCTTGACACATTAATACATTTGATTGCATGAGCACATGGAAATCCGGTAACTCTCCATCGATTACAACTACATAAATGATTTTCGAGATCAACAAAATGAGACTTAGGGGATTTTACTTCAAACACAAAGTCTGAAGACTTGTAAACATCCCAGCCAAAGCCAACATCTACTAACTTAGACAAGCATTCCTCCATAACAGGACAAAGAGTCGTTGTCCACAAACGACATTCCTCCCTTCGCCTAGCCATTTGCTCCATAACTTTCACTCGAATACCGTCCAAACAAGAAGTTATAGGCATTACTCTATCTTACAAAATCCAAGAGTTGAAGCTTTCTGCAACATTTGAAGTATATTCACCATACCGCTTTCCTTGAAAAAACAAATCTGCCCAGTGATCAAAAGGTTTATCTTATAGAAAATTTTCAGCAGCCATACCCCCAATATTCTTAAATTTAGAAAGATATCGCTCAAAATCATACATATTAGAAGCTCTAGCACAAAGTTTGAATAACTCTACAATAGAAGAATCACCTTTAGCTGCCTTCACAACACTACCAATATTTTGTTCCATGTGAAGCAAACAGTAGCTATGATATGAAGAGGGAAATACTTTAGGAACACCTAATATGAGACCCCAATGACGATCAGACATAAAAACTAGAGATCGGTCTTCATTTAGCATTTCTTTCAAATGGGACAAAAACCAAGACCAGTTAGATTCGTTTTCATGTGAAACAATACCCATAGCAAGAGGAAAGAAACCTGCAAAATAATTAATTAATGACTTCTCAATACAAAGATACATGAGCCTCATTAAGCATCAGAATTATGATAGTAATGTATGGCAAACACAATTGAATTAGACTCAAACGATATATGAATATATTATATATTATATATCAGTATTTTGGTACTTTACTGTCTAAAAATTAATACTACAAACACTTCCAGTGGAACCAGTAATAAATAAAGCAAACAAATCTAGTGTAAGCATTGTTGCATTAAAATTAGTTAATGTGCATAAAAATGATAGTTTCATATATCATAGGTACAAAAATAACCAAGAAAACGTAAACAAAAGTAAAATGAAACTCGTACCTTGAGTAGCATTTTTAGAAGTAGCAGCTAACAAAACTCCAGGTCTTCCCTTCAAATGAGCGGCATTTAAAAATATTAATGGTCTGCAGTGTTTAAAACCAAGCAAGCAAGCACCGAAAGCAAGACAAATTCTCTCAAACTGATTGGTGAAGAATCAACGTCCATAGACACATAACTACCAGGATTATACCTTAGCAATGCCTCCAAATACCAATGTAAATCATTATATGACATTGCATCATCCCCATATATCTCTTTCAATGCCAATTGTTTTCCATTATAAGCATAATAATATGATAGATTGAAATTATATTCTCTTCTAAATTCCGCTATGATATCCTTTGACTTCTTCGTAGGAGAATCCCGAATTTGATCCAAAATCAAGGATTTAACAAATCTACTTGAAATAGTTACTTTATTAACATCTCTAAGACCCGCTCCACACAAATGATTAAAATTATAAGTTCTAATAAAAAATCGAGAGAGTAAGCCCGGATCGGAAGAAGCATTAACATAAAACTTGCAACCATCATTAATCCAAGAACAATTAACCGAAATTCTATCCGGAGCGTTTCTATCAAAAATCAAATCATAACCATTTTTATTTGATACGCCATTAAAAACTCCCTAAAATCCTTAGCTCCATTAAAACAAAAACCAAGAAAATCCGCAATATTTTTCTGAGAACCTTTCTTTAACATATCTTTCAAATAATGAGATGAATCGGCATGTGACTCGCAATTTGTTCCAGAATTACTACCAAACGAAGTGCTTTGTACGCTTGCAGAACCCAAACCACAGCCATTACTATCAGATTCCATAACACCAACATTCTCCTTAACCGTAAACTTAAAATATTAACTCTTTTTAAAAGTTAGAAGACATAAAATGCTAAGCAAGTCTGAATCAATGTCAATAACTATAGTCTTATTCTCAAGAACATAAGAAATCTCAATAGAAAACCGATTAAGGTGTGGCCAAACATCACATATTTCTCTTTTAACACCAAATAAAGAAGAGGCTGTGGTCAGACGAGTAGAATAACAATTCTCATTGTGTTCAAAGATAACAAGCAAACTATTTGCTTCATTATTGATAGTATCAGAACTGCAAAAAAAAAATCCAATTAAAATACTTAAACAAACAAAACATTAAATGTTAAATTTACATATCATAACAAAATAGAACCAATGTTGCCGCTGGATTAAACAAGAATACATTAACTAAAAAACCGTATGATAAATAAACATATCACTGGCAAGATTATAGTCTAAATGTGAATACTGCAGTAATGCTACATAAACATAGCATAAAATAACAAACCACATATAATATTCACTAGAACGACGGAACATCATAAAACTATAAAGCAATAAACATTGTTGAAGAAATGCAAAATAAACATTAAAATCTTACTTCTCCATTGAAATAAATCCAAATTCGATATCGATTACTGGAAGAAGAACAAGCTGTATAACGTAGATGAGCAAAAAATCGATTATTAATCGAAAACAATTATATGAAACGAAAAACAGAAATAATCGAAAGAAATTAAAGAAACATACCTGAATTCACCTAATTGTTTGATGAAAATAGAACTCGCCAATGGAGATCTGTAGGAAAGGAAGAAGACGAAAATCGATTGACAATGGAGAAATCGAATACAAAATTAGAGTGAGCTCCATCTTGAATCGAGAAATTGGTGATGAAGAAGATCGCAACCAAATTAACCAGAAGAAAAAATTTAAATGTTGCCGAGTCTTTTTTCTTGGAACAAAAGTTTAAAGACCGCTTCCTTCAGACGAAAAAAAAAGAGCCGCGTCCGTAGGCCCAAATAATTTGAATAAAACTTCCTTCAGCCCATTATCCTGTATTTTAAAATTATACATAGACCTTAAAAATCGCCATTTTGCAAACGACCTCCGTTTTCTACGAAACAACTTCTAGTGAGTTCAAAATGTCATTTGCATGTTCGAAAACAACAAACATCAATATCTTTGAAGTTGGAAAATTTTGGTCTCTTTCATTCGATGTATGTCCAAAATATCACTTTTTGCATATGGACGAATTTAGACTCGAAACCACTTCCAGTGAGTTCAAAATATTGTTTGCGTGTTTGAAAACTATAAACTTTGATCTATTCCGAGCTTCAGAGTTTTGGCACCTTGGTTGGGTCTTGGTTTAGCTAATCTAGCCTACCATATAACCCCCAAATTAGCCTCCTTCTCTTCATTCATTCTTCTTCAACAAAGAAAATAGAAAATAGGGATTAGGAAAGGGAAATTAAAATTCCTAAAGCTAGGTTTTAAAAATCCAAGCCCAAATCAAGTGCTGAATCAATTTAGAGACTCATGTAAGCTCTTTACACTCATTCTCCACCTCTCTATCATGCAAATTTCATATTTTTGATAACCTTAATTTGATAATTGCTTTATGTTCTTGCATGAAAATATTTTAAAGAGGTTTAGAGGAGTTATTGCTTGCTAAAGAGTTCTAGAAGCTTGTTCTTCATTATCCCAAACCCTAGGTGAGTTCTTTGTGTCTATTCCACAAGTTGGTAGCTTGTAAAGTGTAATTTAGTGTTCATTTGGGTTGCATATGTATATGAATTGGTTAGATAAGTATACACTTAGCCGATTTCATGTGTTTATGTTTCATTGAGTTGAAAAGTATGATTAGAATTGTCCATACAATCTAGTTCATAAGCTACTCATTGATTTAACGATATTGTGAAGCTTCGTTGTCACACCAAAAAGTTCTAAGACTTCACAGTTCGCTTATAACGCATTTGATTGCTTTAGTTAGAGAATTTAGTCGTTTTTGAGTCTATAATCAAAACCATTGCAATCTTATATATATATATATTTGTGTGTGTGTGTGCATGTGTTCTTGAGCGATTTTGGCGAACTAAAGAGGCGTCATTTTAGCTTATGAAACGTTATAAGCCATCACCATTGATCTAAGATCGTCCGAGAACCCAGTTGCACATCATTACATAGGCAAAATATAGCATTTGCATCAGTTCAGACGTCTGACCGACACAATAGACATTTTTCAAAGTTCTTGGGACATTATTTTCTTCAATTCAGATGTCTGACCAACACAATAGACGTCTATCAAAGCCCTCTAGAAAGAAATAATTATTTGCATCAGTCCAGACGTCTGAACCGATGCAATAGACGTTTGTCAGGAGGCAAATTAATTGAATTTTTAAAACGATAATAAGTTTCTCATACATTGTCGGAATTCAATGAAATAGGATCCGTTGGAACCGTATCGACGAGAACTTTGCCATGAAACTTATTTGGAGTGGTTTGGAGCTCATGACAATTTTTGGTGGAGAAAAACGTCTAATGTAAACAATCGAATGTTCGTCGTTATTTAACGACATTAGAACCGTCAGTTAAAGGATGACGGAGTGGAAACCAATGGTTAGAACTCTCTTACTCAAAATTTTGTATGGTTATTTATTTTTATAACTGAGTATATGTTGATTGCCTGTGATTGCATTATGCTGTTTGTTGTTTGATGGATGTTTACAATTTTAATGTTATCATTATTAAACTATGATTATAAATATGTATAAGTAAACGTTTATATTATACATGATTGAGATGAAAATTTACCCACCCGTCTCCCAAATATTAGATAAGTTCATTGTGATGTAGACCCCACATATGTATTGGAACGATAATTTTACACATCGCCCAATTATGCAAATAATGATCATTGGATGTTGACTGAAAACCCCACACGGGTCTAGGGATGATAATAACTTCACACATCTCCCTTGTGTTAAGTTGTATGTCAACCGATTGATTGACAGACTGTTATAAGTGTTATTTAATTGTTTAATGCTTATACAGTTGCAAATTGCACTCTGGATGTGAATTGAATGTTTAATAGTTGTTTATCACTATTTTTGATTGCATACGATGTATGGAATCCATATAAATAAAATTATATGGAAATTGGTTGAGTCACTTTTTGATTCAGGATATGAACGAATATTTTGATACAATATTGAGAGAAGAATCAAAATATGATTTTGATGTCCGATTTTGGATGGACACGAAAATATTGAAATAATTTTTGATGAAATACTCCAAGTTTGAAAAGATAAAAATATTTTTATCTGAATTAAATGGTTAACAACTAGAATAAAGAATTGATATGGTTTTAATATAACCAGAATTTTTCCAATGTATGAATTAGAATGGATTTGAATAGAAATAATCTTTGGAATATTTCGATATTGGATTCCGTGATTATACTGATATCGTTGAGGAATTTGAAAGATATAGATATTGTTATTCCTAATACGATATCTGTTAGTTTCAGAATTTGATATTGAATATTAGTCGATATGATTTCTATTTAGAGCCTTGAATTTAATTCCAAATTGGATTTTGGATTTGTCGTGAATGGTATCTTTAGTAATACTGTTCTTGAACCCATTTGAGAATAGAGTAAATCTTTTCATTAAGATTTAAAGAGATTTTCCAACTAACAAATAAAATTGGAATTAAATGAAAGTGGATTTTGGGTTCTTTGTGAACGGTGTTTAAATGACATTAGTTCTTAAACCCAATTAATGGTGAAGGTATGGTTTCATTCAGACCTAGAACAAACTTGTAAATGGATTATGTCTAACATTGTATTTCTTTTTATGTTGATTGATTTCTATTAAATATGTATCTGTTTGGTGGCAGAAAATTTATTCTCTTTCTTAACACTCTTTTCTGAGACGTACGAGCTTAGAGGTTATATATTGATAGATATCAGTTGTATGGCATGAATTGACAATGTAGCATGTTAAGATGTAAACGATCAAGGCTTTTGTTGAAAAGCAGGGCCTTGTGGATGATGATCAAAGCATAGCTTTAAGTAGCGTAGCTTTGTGTATAACGTTAATTCGTGAGCCTCACACCTCGGTATGAGTAAAAAACGGGATGAGGACCTCCAAGAGGACATGTGTTTCTTTCTAGCTATAGGTGATGTCATGGCATGGAGCCTAGACATTTTTACTTATGTGGATGATGGATTGCGAGGTGCCTCGGATATCGAGCCGACGAAAAGGCTGAGAGATAGGACCAGGAAATGTATTGTTCAGGAATAACCAATCCTCAAAAATAAGAGAGGACCGGCCCTGGCGCTAACCAAGGGCTCACCAACATATTAATTCTAAGTCATGTGCTAGAGTGTCTCGAAACAGGTAAGGAAGATCCCTTGCCTTGACTCATAGATGGAAATCCAATTTCCAATACGTGACTTTTCGGTTTTAGTTGTAAATCTTTTTATGGCAACATAATATATGGTACCTATACCGTCCATGATTGATACATTTATATCCGAAGTGGTTTTTGACACTATGCACTTATAGTAATATCAAAATGATTTGTTTTAAAGCGTACCAAATATGTTTGGCTATTATAAGGTAAAACTCTATCCTCTGGCTTGGTTGCGTAGTGTGATGGGACCTGAGTCTTATAATAGTTTCTTTTTTTTTTCAAAAAGCATTGCGTTGTTTATAAATTGTTTTATTTTAGAGAATTCATGGGAGTGAACCCGTTCCGTGACATACTGCATGGTCCCGTGTTGTACCCTTTTTTGAGGTAAAAGTTTAATAACTGTTTTGAGTTCTCACACCAGTCCCATGACTGACCAGGAGTTTATTGTTTCTACCTAAGCTCTGGGTTTCCGTATTTTCCACACGGACAGCTAGTAGTTTTGGTTTTTCACAAATATTTCTTTTCACAGGATCCCGGATTACAGTTGGAGCTATATTCGGAATGCTATGTATCCGTGTATTTCTTTCAATTGTGTTAGTTGATGTATTTCAGCTACGCATTATGTTTATGTATTTAAATCTTTGATATTGTATTTCTGTTGTGTAATATGTATTCATACTCTAACATGTTCTTGTACTCTGATGTAAATTGTTGTAATAGCAATGAAATGTTCTCATGTTTGTGTTCTGACGCGTCGTGTTCTCTAAGTTGTCTGCCTTCTTGTTCTATTTAGGCCAGCTGGGAAGTTTGGGTCGCTATAGTAAGTATCAAATGTAGGTTAAGTAAACTTACTTACTATAATGTATATATACATTTGGGCAAGTGCTTATTTTGGGGAAGAGGTTGTACATATAATAACATTTACAGAACAATGTCATATTACAACCATGCTTATTAATGAACGTGAACCTGCTAAGTTAAAACCTGATTATTAATATGCTAAGAGTCGCGTTCTGCTGTTGTATTGGGTTTTGGGAACTTTTAAATCCTATTTACTTAGGGAATAAGCTTAGGGGGTTTGGATTGTGTCAATCTTGCTTTATGGAACCCATATCAGTCTGTATCCCTGTTGGTATCTTTTTAGGGGGCCTCGCACTAGGTAGGGGCGAAGGCACGCTTTACCGATCTAGATTGTAAGAGGTTCAAAAGGAGGAAGGTGGGTACGAGCGCATTCTGGTGGAGTCATGAGCGTACATATGCCTGATTAGGGAAACTAACACACTATAACACCGGTAAATAGATTTGTGTTCTATAAGTTGTTGGGTTTGGGAGTGATACACTCTGTTGTCAGGGCTGACACAGGGTATTTATGTAGTACGAAGCTGATCGCGTGGGTAGCAATTAGGGTAACACCTAATCATGTTGTGTAATTAGGGTAACACCTAATCATGTTATGTAATTTGGGTAACACCTAATCTTGTTATGTAATTAAGGTAACACCTAATCCTGTTATGTAATTAGGGCAACACCAAATCTTGCTATGTAATTAGGGTAACACTTAATCATGTTATGTAACAAGGGTAACACCTAATCCTATTATGTAATCAGGGTAACACTTAATCTTGTTATGTAATTAGAGTAACACCTATTCCTGATATGTAATTAGGTCACACCTAATCCTGATATACTAGTATTGGTGCTGAGAAAACTTGTTCTTGGGATATAAATGAGAATCTTTACTCGATCATTGTTTTATCTTGTTATCTTGTACTTATATGCTACTGTAATTTCTCATCCGGTATTATTTATCTGTCTTGACACCTCTATTTTATGCATATACTGAAAATCACTGGAACTCTCCAGGCTTTATGTCTAACCTATTTTGTTTCGCTTATTTCTCTTCCTTTCCCCTCTCAAGTCCTCAGAGTGGTAGCACTCTGCAGTGATTAGGATTTTCTTTTATTTTGGATCAGGACTTCTTCCGATTTGATGTACCGCTTTGATTATCATTCTACTTTGCTATGGCTTGTTAAAAGGGATATGGTTTTACATTATCGTACTATGATGTTTGGCATTATAAGACAGATGGTTTTATTTGAAATGTTTGGCATTTGATGATATAACTTGTTTGGGGTAATGCTTTGCTTTTAATAATAAAAGTCAATTTTCCGCTGCCTACCTATTTATATCTGTCTTGTAAATTTTAGAACTTGTTTACCTATTGCGCTTCACGAAACTTAATGCATTCTCTTATGAGTGACATTAACAAACGTGGGGTGTCACATTAAGTGATGGACTTTAGGCTTACTGTTACACTTTCAAAGCTAACCTTGGAATGTCCCCTTTCCAATTAGTATATGGTAAGGCATGTCGCTTAACAGTTGTAATTGAACGCACAACTTTGTGGGCAATTAAAAACTTGAATTTCGATCTTTAGCAAGTTGGTGAAAATCAAAAATTGCACTCGGTGGATTTGAAGAACTAAGGAATGATGCATATGAAAACTCAAAAATTACAAGGAAAAAAACCAAAGTTTTTCATGATAAATCAATCCTAAGTAAAAAAAATTCACCGAACCTAAAAGTTTTTTGTATGACTATGGACTTCATTTATTCCTTGAGGAATTAGAATCTAGATGGACCAGATCATACCTAGTATAAATTGTTTTTATGCACGATGCCATTGAATTAGAATACCTAAGGGATGGATCAATTTTAAAAGTCAATGGTCATCACTTAAAGCCTTATTTGGAATTGTCGAGTAACCAAGAGAATGTGCTTATGATTCTTCATGAACCATACTACATCTAGTAAGGAACTATACCCCTCTTTTGAAAATATGTATATATTTTTCTCATTTGTACTCATTACATCATGCATTGATTGTGATGACACATTCAAATTCAACTGTGAAGGGTGGGTTGAAGGGGGAGTTTCATATTTATTTTAATTTTTAAAAGAGGCTATACAACGGTAGGATCGTGTAGAATGAAGTATAAGATGAAATATATATAGCTGAATACAAAGTAGATATCACACAATCGATTTATACTGGTTCGGACCACTGTTCTACGTTCAGTCCTAGACTCACTTCTGCTGTTTCACTATCTCTAAAACCCTCACTTCACCCGGAGGAAGGTTCACAATTACCCGAGCAACCGAAAGAGATTTCTTGCCTCAACTGTTGAAGAGGACTTTCTTAATATAGAATATTTGATGACTTGTTTGTGTTCTTGTTAACACAGATATGTCAATACATAGTACACCCTTCCTATAGTCTTTCCTTGATGATAAACGTGAAGCTTGTGAAAGATTTTGGAAGATAATATTGAAAATAGTGTGCTTTTTGGAAATAGAGAGCTTTGAGTAAGATAGAATAGGTTAGAATGAAATTCGGTTATTTGATCAGTTAATCAAGTCTCTATTTATAATATACACAGAGTTGTAACTAATCACGAAGAGATTCCATTAAAAGAAACGATTTAGAGAGTTGTGACTCTTCATAATAGGTTGCAACTCTTCGTAATCAGATGTCTGAAAATATTATTCAGATGTCCGTTTTGATTTAAAAAATGAAACAACAAGGAAATAGTACATTTTCTAGCAGATTCAGATGTCTGATAAATTCAGAACAGACGTCTGAATATTATGGAAATTTTAATTTTGTCTCAGCAAACCTGATGTCTGTCTTATTTAATTCAGACATCTGTTTTCTAGGCAAAACTTGTTCCTTGCCTCTTTTAAATGTGAAAACAAATATATATGATGTTTGTTTGTATGTAATCATCAAGGAAGGCTTTAACATGAAAATCTAGGACTAACAGACTTTTACGACGTATTCAATCTTCATTTTGGTGTTATTGAATCTGTTGTCGAATAGCTTCCTGCAAAACAAAGTTAGTTGATAATATATATGCTTATAGTTGTCATAGTCAAAATATTTATATAGCGAGATCCAACATTCTCCCCCTTTTTGACTAATGACAACTATATAAGCTCCCCCTGTCAATATGCATATATCATTACTTGTTTCTCCCCCTTTGTCATTTGAAAAAAAGGACTACTTATGAAAAACTTGAGGCATGTATGCATTACACACAAACATTATCCACCAAGGATAGGAGAGGAGGGGGTTCGGGGGAGGAGAGGATCTGGATCCGCCTCCCACGATTCCCCCAACGAATACTTGGAATAGTTATTAGACGAGATGAAGTCGAGCCCTCAGAGACGAAGTCGAGCCCTCAGAGACAAAGTCGAGCCCTCAGAGACGAAGTTGAGGCTTCGGAGATGAAGTCAAGTGAGACGAAGTCGGAGACGCAGTCGAGCACGTAATAAATCCACACATAAGCCATTTTTGTTTAACAAAAACTGGCGTTTAGAGTGGCTCATGGGTGATACAACATGAAACATTAAAAATGAATTCTAATTCGTTTTTTATGAATACATGTCAGTTTAGACTCTATCAAGCGAGGACAGCCCTTGGGTGGCCGAAGCGATAGAGGCATCCTCCCATGAAGTATTCCATCGAGTCCCTATGAAGTATTCGACCGAAAAGGTTGTCCCACCATCTTTGGGAGAGCCTTGTTCTGAATCGGGAACTTCTTCGGTGGAACTAGAAGACCATTGAAATGGAGCTGGAGCTTGAGCTTGGCTCGAAGAAGTACTGGTGCAAGAAACCTTTTCCCAAATTTTGTTTAAGAAAGTTTTGATTGAATCAAATTTCTTATTTATTTGCTTTTCAAAACATTTCAAATCTTTATGTATTTTAGATTGATTTCGGGATAGCGTTACTAATGCTTGCTTGGAAGAGGTTTTGAGAGATTTGATTTGAATTTCATCGTCTTCTTCTTCTCGAACTTGGCGACGGTGAGAAGGCTCAGGTATGATTGCTTCTGGATGCGAGGCTACATGTTCAGTCCAAGTTTCGAGAGACATATATTCTAAAGTAGCAGGATTTGGAGGAATATCCATAAGTTTAAAGTCTTTGGACCAATTTCTTTGATGCTTAAGGAGGGAGCATTAGGGATGTTTATTTCACAAGTAGTGAGGATCCGAGTAATATAAGCACCATAGTGCAAAGTCTTGTATTTGCGCTTAACGTGATATATTTCCATTCATCCATGATGATCTTTGCCCAATTAATTTGCTTATTTGAGTATAGGGCGTATAATGCTTGAAAATCACTTTTGTAGACTTTTTCATAGCTCCCTTTCCAAGGTTGAATGGTTCAGACAAGTATACGATTAAGTAGACGAGCTTATGGTCTGAGATGAATGGAAGGAAGCTCTTGCATATTAATGGGATTATCAGAGAGAAATTTGTGTGAAGTCTCATCCCTTGTAGACATATCTACTTCTATAGTGTCTATATCTGTACCTTGCCAAGCACATTCTAAAATTTTCTCTAGTTGTTACATAGAAAGAAGCACACGTTTTCCACAAACCCAAGACAAAACAGTATCCTTTTTTACTTGAGGTTTAGTATGGTCAAGATTCAAATTTGCTAAGAACAACTTCACTAGGAGAGGATAAATTTTGACATTATTTTTATAATAGTCAACTAGTAATTCGAAATGAAAGTGTCTAACATATTATTGTAATCGATAATTTGAGAAAGCATCAAACTTTACAAAAGCACCTTCGAAGAATTTGGAGTCCTTTATTGCTTTGTATCTTGCCTTGGCGGTATCACCCTATAGCCATTTTTGGATTTATTCTTCGGAAGGAGGATTTGATTCCCCTTCTCTTGTCCTTTTGCCTCAATTTTCCATGATTTTGTTATGAAAAGTTGAAATTTTGTGGTAATTTTATGATTTTGGGGGCTAGGGTTTTTATAGATGGTAAAAGGATGAAAAGGTAAAAGTGAAAAGATGAAGAGATGAATGGTTATGATGATTGAGAAAAGTCATATACCCTTTTTCAAAAACACGTCAGTTGTAATTCAGAAGTTTGAAATTTCCAAAACAAACGTCTGTTTTGGGTTAAATTTTAACCCAAGAGGAAACAGTTCAAAATTGGGTAAATTCAGATGTCTGTAATTTCTAGGTTAGACGTCTGAATTCGGGGGATAAAAAAGTTTTTGTCTAATGAAACTGGCATCTGGAATTTTTAATCAGACATCTGTCTGGGATAAATTTTCAACCTGCAAGAAAATAGTTCATTTTATGCAAGTTTCAAATGTCTGTTTGAGGTAAGTCAGACATATGTTTTAAGGGTAAAATTCATTCTGACCTTATATTCAGACGTCTGTTTGTTTTTGCTCAGACGTCTGTTTAATGAAATTTCTGTAAAAGAACTTTATTTAGAGAAGTAGAAATGAATAACAATGTAAATAGTGATATATATAAAAAAATAGTTTTTAGATGATGGAGTCTTCTTTGGTATTGATGAACTTGTTCCTTCATTAGCTTTGTAATTCTTATCCCATGAGTTTGGACTGTACGGCGGTCGTCGGGGAGAGATGATATAGTATTTCAACATAGGATTCACTGGGTCTTTCTCAGTTCGATAAGAGGAAGATGGATCAATAGGGTTTGACGGAATTGGTAAAGGTGAAGTAACATCTTTTTCTTTTAAACCACAAAATTTATTGATCATTTTCTCGAGAAGGCTTAAGCGAGTTGTAGTAACTTTCTGTTCAAAGTATAATTTTTTTTATAGAGCTATTTGTTCTGACTGATAGTGATGAAGATCGTCTATTTTCCGTTTTCTATCTGGTGATGAGAATAAATCTCTTTTGCTTTATTTGCTTTAGGTGTATATCCAGTGTGATAGTTTCCCCAGCGATATTGCGGTTCATATCTAGGAGTTGGTGTTGGAAATTGAGGAGAATCGGAAGAACTATCCGATGTGAAGGTAATATTAATGGAACAGTTTGATTTGTTTGAAGACATAGTGTATCTTGTTGAGCTACTTTAGTTTTAAATTTTGTGTTTTAAGTTTATAGTAAAAACATAGGTTTATATAGAGGAGACAACCAAGGAACATGTGGTTTAGAATTTCAGAAGCTGTAACTAGAGAAAAAAAATCTCAAGTATTGTGAGGATTTTCAGTAAATAGGCTAAATATAGTTAGTAAGTTAAAAACATAGATGCATACTTGTTTTTATAAAAGAAAATATTGTACTAATTTATAGGTCTTTAACTTATACAATTCGTAATTCTCGTCGTAGTTTAATTAAAGAATTTTCTAATAGTGGTTTAGTGAAGATATCTGCAATCTGGTTTTCAGTTGAGACATATTCTAAATTAATAATATCTTTTTCTATGTTGTCACGTAAGACGTGATGTCGGATATCTATATGTTTAGTTCTGGAGTGATTTATTGGATTTTTAGATAAATTTATCGCACTAGTATTATCACAATATATTGTTGATTTAGTCAAATTTACTCCGAAATCTTTGAGTGTTTGTTGCATATAAATCACTTGTGCACATGCTAAAGCAGCAGATCTGTATTCGGCTTCGCATGTAGAGAGTGATACACAATTTTGTTTCTTACTAAATCAAGATACAAGTGATTGTCCATTGAAATAGCACGTACCACTTGTACTTTTTCTATCCGTTCGTGATCCAACCAAATCAGCATTACTGTAAGATACTAATTCGAACGGACATCCTTTTGGATAAAAAAGACCGAAGTCCATAGTATTATTTAGATATCATAAAATCCGTTTCACTGTTCTTAAATGTGACTCTTTTGGATCTGATTGAAATCGTGCACACAAGCATACACTCATCATAATGTCAGGACGACTTGCGATTAAGTAAAGTAATGAACAATCATACTTCTATATAATTTTTTATCAACACTTTTTCCGTTTTCATCTTTTTCAAGATGAACAAAAGTACTCATTGGAGTTGGCTTTCCTGAAGTGTTGTCTAGACCAAAACGTTTAATTAAATTATTACAATATTTTTCTTGATAAATAAAATTACCATTTGAAATTTGTTTAATTTGTAATCCTAGAAAATATGATAATTCTCCCATATAAGACATTTTAAATTCATTTGTCATTATTATAGAAAATTCTTTACATAAATTTTCATTAGTTGAACCAAAAATTATATCATCTACATAAATTTGTATAATTAAAATATCTTTATTTGTATTTTTAACAAATAAGGTTTGATATGCTTTTCCTATTCGAAAACTAGAATTTATTAAATAGCTTTTAAGTCTATCATACTAAGCACGAGGTGCTTGTTTTAAACCATATAAAGCTTTTTTAAGCTTATATACATAATCTGGATATTTTTCACTACAAATAATGGTGGTTGTTCTACATAAACATTTTCTTTAATAAAACCATTTAAGAAAGCGCTTTTAACGTCCATTTGATAAAGTTTAAAATTATGAAAACTCGTGTATGCTAAGAGAATGCGTATAGCTTTTAGTCTTGCTACAGGTGCTAAAGTTTCTTCATAATCAATACCTTCTTCTTGATTATATACTTGACCCACCAATCTGGCTTTATTTCTTGTAATATTTCCAAGTTCATCAGCCTTGTTTTTATAAACTCATTTTGTACCAATAACTGATTGATCGTTAGGTCGAGGTACTAGTTCCCAGACATCATTGCGTTCGAATTGATTCAATTCCTCTTGCATAGCTATAATTCAATAGTCATCTTAGAGGCTTTTTTTTTTGGATTTTTGGGTTCAATGGTTGAGAGAAATGGTACATGACCCATTTGATTTAGTTGACTTCTTGTTCAAACGTGTGAGTTGATTTCACCACTAATGTTCTGTGTAGGGTGATCTCTCAGAATTCTGGGAGGTGATCTAATATGTTCTATGGAATTATTTTCCGTATTTTCAAGACTAGTATTTTCAATTATTTCATCATCAACTTTTTTCTTTATATTTTTATAAAAATTTTCAATGAAAGATACGTGTAAATATTCTTCTATAACATTAGTACGTTTTTTAAAAATACGATAAGCTTTACTACGTTCTGAATATCCAACAAAAATTTCGTGATCAGCTTTTGCTTCAAATTTTCCAAGTTGATCTTTAGTATTACGAATAAAACATTTAGAACCGAAAACTTTAAAATATGAAATGTTTGGTTTCCTTCCATTAAAAAACTCGTAAGAAGTATTCTTAGTTAAAGGACGAATAGAAATTCAATTTAATACGTAATAAGCAGTTGCTACAGCTTCTGCCCAAAATTGTTAAGGTAAAGTACTTCCATTAAGTAGAGTTCTAGCACATTCTTGTAAAGTTTTATTCTTTCTTTTTACAACTCCATTTTGTTGTGGAGTTCTAGAAAATGAAAAATTATGATTTATTCCTTTCTTTTTAGAAATTTTTTCAAAAGGTTCATTCTCAAATTCTCCACCGTGATCACTATGAATATTTTTAACTTTTAAATCTTTAGAATTTTGAATCTTTTTGATGAAATCTTTAAAGTGTTCAAAGGTATTACTTTTATTTTTTTATAAAGATAGTCCATGTATATCTTGAGAAATCATCAACTATTACAAATGCATATAGTGATTGTGATTTAACGATTGAACTTGAGTAGGACCAAACGAGTCCATATGTAATAGTTATAATGGTTGTAAAGTTGAAATAACCTTTTTCGATTTAATAGAAGATTTGGTTAGTTTTCCTATTTGACAATCTTTACATAAATTGTTTATTTTAAAATTTATTTTTGGTAGACCTTTTACTAACTCATGTTTCGAAAGTCTTTGTATAGTTTTAAAATTTATATGATAGAAACGCTTGTGCCATAACTAAGAATCATTGTTATTGGCAATCAAACACATTTCTTTATTATTATTTACTTTCATATTTAAAACATAAATATTTCTATCTCGATTTCCTTCAAAAATAATATTTTGTTCTTTGTCAAAAATACTGCATTTGTTTTCAGAAAACGTTATTTTAATTTGTCACATAATTGACTAATACTAAGTAGATTATGCTTTAAATTTTTAACTAAGGAACCATTAATAATAAGAGGTAAATTTGAGATACCATAGTTGCACACATCTACTTTGCCAATGATAAAACCTTTTGAGTTATCTCCGAAGGTAACTGAGCCGCCATCAAAGTATGAAATATTGGTTAGCATATCTTTGTCTCCGGTCATGTGTTTTGAGCAACCACTGTCTAAGATCCATTTTCTCTTTTTGAGTGGGACTAAATATTAATAAGCACATTGGTACCCACTTTTTGATAGGGTCCTAAGAGTTAGGTCTTAGGAAGTCAAACCTAAGTGGCTTTAGTATCCCTTTTGTATAGATGATTCTTATTATTATGCACAGATTCCATAAATGAGTTAATATGTTTGTTTCTAATCAAACTATTATTAGTTTTTGGAACCCATATTTTAATTTTATTGATGGACTTTGATTTGTCTTTAATTTTTGAATCAATTTTCCTCTTTAGTTTAGCATTTTTCATTGGAGGAATTTTTGATTCTTTTATAAATCCTAAACCATATGTTTGTTTGAAGATAGTTGAGAACTTTCTATAATCCTTGATAAATTTTCTCTACCCTTATTAAAGTTAGAAACATTTTTAGAGTGCTTTCTAACTTAGTTTGAATACTTTTGTTTTCTAATTCCAATTCTTTTATTTTAGTTTTCAACATGTGATTCTCATAACTAATTTCATCATTCTTTTTCTTTTGAGTTTCGATTTCTTGACTCAAAAGAGAAATCTGACTATCTGAATTTGTAAGAGTATCTTGAACTTTTTCATGTTCTTCTTCTAAAATTATTTTTTCATCTTTCAAATGTCTCTTTCAAATTCAGCTTTATTCTGATTTTCACGAGTTTCTTTAAGCTTTTTCATTAAAGTTTTTATAATATTTAAAAATTCAGCATTAACTTCTATTAATTCTTCATAAGATAAGTCACTTACATCTGATTCTTGAGCCACGATGCACACATTTGCTTGTTCATTTTAACTTTCATTATCACTGTCACTGTCTGATGAATCTGAATCTGAGTCATCCTATGTAACAGAAAAAGCCTTCTTCTTGAATATATCTTTCTTATTCTTGTTGTTGAAGTTTTTCTTATTTTCTTTCATTTCTGGACAGTCCTTTACCATATGACCCTTCTTATGACAATTGAAGCATTCCAATTTTGAGGATGAAGATTTGTTTGAGGTATTCTTTTTGAAATTTCCTTTTCTATATTTTAGAAATTTCTTAAAGTTTTTGACAATAAAGGCTAGATCTTCATCTTCTGATTTAGATTCCTCTTTATCAACATGAAAGGCCACATTCTTCTTTTCTTGAGCTAATTCCTTTTTTGCTTGAAGATTTACTTCATAAGACATGAGATTTCCTATTAGCTCATCTGGTTTCATAGCTGATAGGTCATTTGCTTCTTCAATAGCTAGTACTTTTCTTTCCCAGTCGTCGGTTAGATAGTTTACTACTTTTGATATGATATCAAAGTCACTATATTTTTGAAACGCCCCACCTCCATTAAGGTCACTCACAAAGGAATGCCTTAACTTTGGTGGAGATTTATAGGTACAAGACACAGAAATTTTTTTACAAGAAAGATAAATTTAAGCAGCGGAATCCAAATATTTATTTCATACGTAGTTCAACACAAAAGCATTACATCAAATTGTCTCAAAACAACTTCAAAACATTACACCATAATTTATGTCTTGATTATTCAATAAAGAAGCATAAACAAAAAAGTAAAAATGCATAAATCCCCAAGGATCATATGCAATGCCATATCTAATGCAAGAGAGTCCAAGTCATACATCTATTTTCTTGAAGCTTGTAAAGAGTTTGATTAAGCTGGAGTATTTCCTCCCTGTGGACCTAAGGGGGGGGGGGAGGGAAACTGAAGAAAAGAAGAAGAAAGGAAACGGGTCAGACAATAAGTCTGGTAAGTTTGGTGGTTACTAGTATTTAAACAAGAAAAAGGATCATGACAGTGATAACATAACATAGGGCAATACCCTAATATAAGATAAGAGGGACGTGTGATCGCACCCATTACTATAGTCTGTGCACCTACTTAACCATTGGTTCAACCAGCCCACATGTTTACAACAAACGATCCCTTTACTGATCGGCTTCTACTCGTATGCATTCATGTCCTGTGTCATTCGGCCCCCGCTTGGCTGTAGCTACCTGTGCTGGTCCCACCATGTGGTGTATTAGTCCCTCTGGTGGCAACCCGACACGATTCAAGATGCACAGTGTACACTACTGATGCCCAGTGCCTGATTTTTCCACTCCGGAGTACATGCACACCCATACTCTGCCGGAACCTACACTTTCCCACCAACCGCCGTCGTTTTGACCGCTTATAATTCAGCCCAGTAATCGTGCCCCACCCTGCCTAGTTCAGGGTACCATGATACATCTATGTGGGTTACTGCTGAAATGGGTCTCCGTTACTAGGGTTTTCTAATCAACATGTTTATTTGGTTAAGTGTCCAAGTTTACCTAATCCAGCCCATTCGTTTTAGTTAACATGTTGAATCGGTTAAGTGTTTTCTTAATTTACTTAACCCTACCAATCTTGACTTAGCTTTAATTAATTAAAGCACCAACCACTCACATTAGACAGGTCTTGTTGTGGTCACTGGATATGTCGGTCGGTTCTGGGCAGATTTACACCACAACTCAGTCTAACCTCGGGTTCTTTTTGGGCTTGATGCACTAACCACCCACATTAGATAGGTCTTGTTGTGGTCACTGGATATTCCGGTCGGTTCCGGGCAGATTTACACCACAACCCAGTTTAACCTCGGGGTAGGCATATTCGTCTTTTCTAAATTCATATTTTCTATATATGTCAAATTTCTTTATGTAAATTTAATTTAATTTTTAATCACGGCATAATTGTCCTGTGATTATTCTTAACATAAATGGTATATCAAATATACCATTAAATGAACAAATCTATGTCACGAATTTTCATATTTCCCATCGCTACCCCCGTGGAACGTATGCGTAAATCACATAAAATGTTGGGATAGAAAATTAGCCCAAACCCATAAACAAAAAGGGTAATAAACAAAGATCATGACATAAACATAAAATAACATACATTAAACTTATCACATGTAACTTGGCATGGATGTATATCATTAACTTTAATCAATTGGGCAAAGGTGAACTTGTGACTAAGTTGAATCTAATGGTCATGTAAACTTGACAAAGGTCTAGCACGAAAGTTTAACATATAATCAAAGTTTCAACCTACAACTTGGCATATAATCTTATGTATGTCAAAACATAAGAAAGATATCATAATCATTTTCTTATCAAAATTTAGCATGATGTTAACAACATAAGAGGACTACAATTCCACTTTTACAACATAAATAGATTCAACTTGGCATAGTTCTAAATATTCATAAATGTAAATCTAACATGTAAACATGTGATTTAGATCCTAAACTTGCAAATAACCACCAAATTACAAAATGACATGTTTTACCATTTTGTTGGCATAATAAGTTATTTACTCAATCGTAATAACATACGATGTTGTACATCACCCAAGCATATAGACATTAAATATACAACATGTTCATCGCCATAAGCATATAGACATGAAATATACAACACGTTCATCGCCACAAACATATAGACAAGATTAATTACATCTATATCAAATACACGAGAATCAAATCTTATACATAAGCATCGTACTATATTCCAATTACAACATGTCATGATTCAATCGAAAGGAATGTTTAAATCTGCGTAACAACTAACTTACAAACTAAAAGAAATTCTTGCGTTCTAAAATCTGAATTCTGAAATTGGAGATGCGCGCCTTTGATGAAGATCGTTGAATTAAACTAGTTGTAGTTTGATTTTAGATGTAGCTTTTTAACTCGTCTTTTGAATTGAAAAGGGTGACGGCTACTCCAAGTCTTCCATTGACGGCATTTCAGTTCTAGGTTTATTTTTCTGTGTGTTTTTAGGTTAGGCATTGAGTTGTTTATATAGAATTTCAGTTTGATTATAGCCGTCAGATGAATCTAGGGTTAATCACAGCCACTCAGACCTGATCAGGCCAATCCAGAAACCCTAGTGACTCAGCAGTGAGTCAGAAATCGTTCAAATTTCAGATCTGGCCAGTGGCCAGGTCGACCCCAGGTCGACCTCAAGGGGGAAGGTTGACACTAGGGTCGACCCCCTGGTCGACCTGCCTAGGCGGGAATTTTCCCTCCCAGCTCGCTTCTGACTTTTGTATGAATTTTGAACTTGTTCCTTCAAGCTGTTTGAATTTATTTGAATTTCTAAAAACTTCTAACAGTCATAACTTCTTCATACGAAGTCCAATTCACGCAAACTCGGACTCTATCTCAACCAGAATTTCGAAACGAACACAATGGCGTAGCCCGTTCCCCTTAATTCTCACATTTTAAATTAATTATTCTAGTATTTATAATTATAACGTAAATAGAAAGTACGGGGTGTTACAATTTTTCTCCTAGTCCTATCAATGCGTGTAAATGTCTTGAAATCTTGAATACATTTCATTGATAGTTTCACTTTGTTTCATCTTGAAGTTCTGGAACTGGTTTTTGAGCATTGAGATTTTTGTTTGTTTGACTTTTTTGTTCCTTCATGGATAGTTTTGAGTGTTTCCCAAATTCGATACGCTGATGTACAAATGCTAACACGATTGAGCTCATTTCTATCGAGAGCACAGTATAGCATGTTCATAGCTTTTTGCATTTTCATTTGCCTCCTCTTTTTGAATTATTGTCCAAGTTGAATAATCTGTTGTAGGCACCGTAAATTCTTTTTGGGTAGCATTCCATGCACTAAAACCACTTGCTTGCATATAAATCCTCATTCTCATAGCCCAATAGTTGTAGTGCATTCCATTGAATAGAGGTGGTCTTTGAGTAGACTGTCCTTCGGCAAAAGTAGTTGAGCTAGTACTTGGATTATTCTCCATTTTATCAAGGTATCAAACAATGGTGTTACAGTTATAGGATGGCCTTGCTCTGATACCAATTGAAAAAGGCTATACAACAGTAGGATCGTGTAGAATGGAGTATAAGATGAAATATATACAACTGAGTAGAAAGTAGAAATCACACAATTGATTTATACTGGTTCGTACCACTGTCCTACGTCCAGTCCCAGACTTACTTCTGGTATTTCACTATCATTAAAACCCTCACTTCACCCGGAGGAATAGGTTCACAATTACCCGAGCAACCGAACGAGATTTTTTGCCTCAACTGCTAAAGAAGACTTCCTCAATACAGAATATTTGATGACTTGTTTGTGTTCTTATTAACACAGATACGTCAATATATAGTACATGTTAGCCTACTTTGTGAACTAGGCAACACAAAGTCAAGAAACCAACTGTTGAAGAATATTTCAAGTTATGCGACTCCGGTTCGGATCGGAAGAAAGCTCCACAATTCAGATTGATAGCAGCGTATCGGTTCGGATCGGGTAAATTCTCTGTTCGGATCGAATATCTCATACTGGATAAATTGGCAAAGCATACCTGATCGGATCGAAAGGCCAATGAATCTCAGGTGGATCGGAAAGCCGTCTGCTTGCCACGACTTCGGAGCGGAGCGGAGTAGGATCAGAGAAGAAGAGACGTCCAAGCTACTCCGGTTCGGGTCGGGTATTCCGATCCGAACCCTCCAACCTTCATGTCTCCGACCCGTACCCATGATCCAGAAAAATCTCCTATAAAGCCGCCTGGAGAACCGGACCGGATGTGACCAATTCCTACCCCTAACGTCCATCTCATTGATGCGTTGTCTGCTTGATGGCCCATCCGAACCCGAAGAGAGGGCGATGGATGACACGTGTTCCGACCCGGATTGCATTTCAGGCAAATTCACACCTATAAATACCCCAACTAGAGACAAAGAGAAGGATCTTTTTCAGCACTTTTGAGAATCCAAGTATTTCCACCATTCGAATTCCTTCACTCCCGGAAAATCCAAACCATCTTTCATTTCTTGTTTTTATCTTTCTGAGTGAACAAAAGTGAGTTGTGAGCGAATCCTACATTGTATTTGTGATTGAATTACTGAATATAGTGAAAACTAAGTGGACGTAGGCATTTCTTCGCCGAACCACTATAAACCTTGTGTGTTCTTTTTTATTTCTGTTTTACTTTATCTTGTTTCTAATCAATTTGGGTGTTAGAACCACATTTGGGTCTAACATTTTGGTGCTTTCACTGAGAACCCTCATCTAAATTCTTTATTTTCCGGGATCTCTTCCTACTTTTTGGACCGTTGAGTTCAAAGAAGTGAATCCTTAAGCTTCTCCACTTTCTTACAGTCGTTGAAGTAATTGTCAAAGACTCATGGCCAGAGGAAAAGGCAAGGAAGTCCAGTCTGTTCAAGGAAATGGAGCTGGTGAAGATCAGCAACATGCTGTTGTAACAAGGTCTAGGGGGCAGAGTTCAGCAGCAGGGAGAATCAACGCAGGAAATCCGAACCGACAGCCAGGGGAAAGTTCCGATCCGATCCGGGTTGGAGACTCTGAAGCAGTGCACTCCCCTAGTCTGAACCGACCCGACTTGCTCGCTGCACACCGATCCGAACAGACACCCCAGCTCCGATCCGACCCGACTTCCTACCTCCGATCCGACCCGATGCTTGGTGAAGCTGGAACATCTACTCGAGTCCCCGCGAATGCTCCAATTCCAGCTGCCAGGGTTGGAGACCAGGCCAATCCATCTGCTCCCATCACTCAAGGAGATTTCTCGCGCTTGCTTGATATGCTTGAGAGCACGAGGGAAGCTATGAGAGTTCATGAGCGTACCAACCTCATGATGCAGGAAAGTATGAGGCTCATGAGTCGGGAAATCAGTGAGCTCCGCCGGCAAAGAACTCCGTCGCCAGTTCGTCATACACCAGCAGATCAATCTTCATCTTCTGAGGAAGAGAGGCCCCGTGAGCGAAGGCCACTCGAACGACCTCAGAACGTGGAGCAGCTAACGTTTGGATCTTTGGGATCTCGCGAGGATATCGCACGAGCATTAAGAAACGATAGCCCATCTCGGGGGCAAAGACTCCAGTCCCCTCTTCCCGAGATCGACCGGGAGCGCGGGGAAAGGAATCGAGCAGAGGCAGCTCGAAGAAGAAGGGTGTCTCCTGAGCAAGAGCCCCGGAGGAACTCGGACGCTAGGGCCAGGGAACCTGAGCAGCCCCTAACTAGTGCCGATGTGCAGGCGATGGTTCGTCGAATTATGTCTGAAAGCCGGAATTATACAAATGAAGACTACGGTATAGAGCGAAGCCATACTCCGTTCACTGACGACATCCTAGACTTCCAGTTCCCCCGACGCTTTAATTTGCCACAGATGGATAAATATAACGGAAGGACTGATCCAGGACAGCACTTGATGCGGTATTCGTGGCTTATGAATGCAGCTGCTGCCCCCGATGAAGTAAAATGCAAAGCGTTCCCAATCTACCTAGAAGATGTGGCTTTATTTTGGTTTACCCGACTTCCTCCTCGTTCAATTTCTAATTACAAAGAACTAAGCGAGCGTTTCATGAACCAGTTCCGACTACATGCTCGAAAGTCCAAGAGCGTTATTGAATTGTCGAGGATCAAACAGGCACCAGGAGAATCTTTAAGGGCATATTTAGATCGTTTTAACCAAGCTGTAACTGAGGTCAGTGACCCGCATGAGCCCACAATTCTGATGGCATTGAAGGAAGGAGTCGATCCCGAATCTGAGTTTGGAGACTACCTTTCTGGGAAGACACCCCCCACAAGGGCGATATTCTACGAAAAAGCCGATATTTATCTAAGACGAGAGGAGGCCCGGGCAAACCGGAAAAGAAAGTCTGAGACAGCTTCAAAGGAGAATGTGCAGAGTAATATTGCAGTGAAGCAGTCTGGGGAAAGCTCTGGCAAGGTTGAAGTAAATGTAGGAAACAAGGGTGGAAACAGCAATACTGGAAGCGGGGGAAACAACAACAACCGTAATTCGAACGGTAACAGGAGAAACAGAAATAGGGGAAGCGACCCAAACAAAAGGCCCCGATTCCAGAACTACGAGAACTACACACCACTGAATGACACGTTGGAAAATATTTACCTGGACACGTATAACGTGTTGCAATATAAAAGACCGCCACCTCGTGATTCGACCGAAAAAGAAATGGCGACAGGGAAATTTTGCTTGTTTCACGGAACGCATGGACATTCGACCAATGAGTGTCGACATTTGAGGGATGTAATTGAAAAGCTGCTGCGTGAGGGAAAGTTGGATGAGTACAAGGTTGCCCCGAGGGATAGGGGGCAAGGAGAGCAGGCTCCAAAGCAAATCCTACCTGCTCCTAAGCCTACCGCGCAGCAGAAAGGTAAAGGGATCGTCATCAACTCCATAGTAGGCGGACCTCACCCGGCAATTCGAAGCTTTAGGTCAATGGACCAATATGTGAATGCCGCCAAACATCTAGATGTGAATGAAGGTGACGAGTTGGAAGATACCACCCCCATCAAACAACAAAAAACCATGTTCGATGACGTGGTGTTTCGCAGCCGAGACAACACGGGAATACAATCTCCCACCAATGATCCGTTGGTTATTACTACCGCTATTGGGCCAGCGTTGGTCCATAAGGTATTAGTAGACAACGGAAGTTCCGTTAATATTTTGTTCAAGAAGTCATTTGATCAGATGAAGCTTGAGCCTGAAGATCTGAAACCTTGTGAAGGATGGATTAGAGGTTTCAACGGAGCGACGACAGCTCCTATGGGATATATAGAGTTGCCTGTGACCCTAGGGCAAGGAGAACGTAGAAGAGTGCGAATGCTCCAGTTTGTAGTACTGGACGTAGATTCGCCATATAACGCATTTTTAGGGAGGCCTGCCCTCGCTGAGTTTAGAATTTGTATCGCCCCTTGGTGCTTGTTACTAAAGTTCCCAACCGAAGCCGGGACTGGAGTAATAAGAGGGGATCAGGTTTCTGGACGGGCCTGCTATGTGGCCGAACTGAAGATGTTGATGAAAGGAGTTAATGCTGAGAATAAGGATGCCTCATCTCCCTCAAAGGGGGACTCAGCATAGCAATTAGAGAGGTTGAACCCAAGGGAGTTGCGAAAAGGAACGCCTGAAGACCTGGATCCTAGAAAAGATGAGGAACCAGAGGCTAGGAATGCAACTCCTAATGAAGCAACAGTGGAAATACCTGTTGATAAAGCTGATCCGACGAAAGTTGTGAAGATTGGTTCCCAATTGGATCCACGTCGTGCTGAAGAGCTGACGAACTTCTTAAAAGCGAACTTAGATGTGTTCGCCTGGACCCATGCTGACATGTGTGGGATATCGCCTTCCGTTATCAGTCACAAATTGAATGTAAGTCCGAAGCATCCACCTGTAAAGCAAAAGAGACGCATGCTGGGCCCAGAGAGGTCGGCTGCCCTCAAAGAGGAAGTAGAGAAGTTGAAGCAAAATGGATTTATTCGAGATTCGACCTATCCCGACTGGATATCGAATCCCGTTCTGGTAAAGAAGCCAAACGGAAAGTGGCGAACTTGTATTGACTTTTCAGATTTAAATAAGGCTTGCCCAAAAGATAGTTTCCCACTTCCCAGGATTGACCAGCTTGTAGACTCGACAGCAGGTCATGAACTTCTCTCTTTCATGGATGCATATTCTGGATACAATCAAATTCCTATGCATGTACCAGACCAAGAGCATACAAGTTTCATTACGAATCTGGGATTATATTGTTATGTTGTAATGCCATTCGGATTAAAAAACGCTGGAGCTACTTATCAGCGGTTGGTAAATAGAATGTTTTACGATCAGATAGGAAAAACCATGGAAGTTTATGTGGATGATATGCTGGTTAAATCAAAGCAGTCCTCCAGTCATACGCAAGACTTAGCAGAAATGTTTGGTATCTTGCGAAAATACCGTATGAAATTGAATCCTTTAAAATGTTCATTTGGAGTGGCGTCGGGAAAGTTCCTTGGCTTCATTGTGAGTTCCCGAGGAATTGAGATCAACCCTAGCCAGATAGCGGCGATTAGAAATATCGAAGAACCAAGGAAAATTAAAGACGTCCAAAGTCTGGCAGGAAAGGTAGCGGCGCTAAGTAGATTCATCTCCAAAGCCACCGATAAATGTGTTCCATTCTTTGATTTGATAAAAAGGGGAAAGAAGAACTTCCAGTGGACTCCCGATTGTGTCGAGGCTTTTCAAAATCTGTTAGAACTGTTAGAAAAACCGCCAATCTTATCAAAGCCCGTAGACCATGAAGAACTATTTGTTTATCTAGCAGTCTCGGCTCACGCTGTCAGCACAGTTCTGGTTCGAGAGGAGGACAAAGTACAAAGGCCAGTATACTATGTGAGTAAGAAATTAGCAGCGGCAGAGCGCAACTACCCAAAGATCGAGAAGCTTGCTTATAGCCTCCTGATTGCATCCCGAAAGCTTCGTCACTACTTCCAAGCCCATCCAATAACCATATACACCGATCAGCCGTTAAGACAAGTGTTGCAGAGACCCGAAGCGTCGGGAAGGTTGATTAAATGGAACATAGAACTAAGCCAGTTTGATTTGAATTTTCAACCACGAAAGTCAATCAGGGGGCAAGCTCTAGCAGACTTTATTGCGGAATTCACCATTCCAGAGGAAGAAATAATCAATGACCGAGTGGTTAAATCCGAGGATGAGCTAAAGATGAATCCGTGGGAATTATATACAGATGGAGCTAAAAATGACCGAAGATCCAGAGCTGGAATTGTCTTAGTCACTCCGGAGGGACGGTCGTTATATTACGCTCTGCGATTAGAATTTTCGGCAACAAACAACGACTCTGAGTATGAAGCCCTGATTGCCGGGCTGAAACTCGCTAAAGACCTCGGAGTAAAAGTGATGGATATATTTTGTGACTCTAAGATTGTTGTTTGTCAGGTGAGAGAGGAGTTCGCGGCTCGAGGACCTCGACTTGTCGCTTACCTTAAGAAAGTGAAAGAGCTATTAAGTAGCCTAGAGCGGTACAACATAGCACATATTCCCAGAGAAGAAAACCAGAAAGCGGATAGACTAGCAAAATTAGCTAGTTCTGACAATCCAGAGGGGACCGAGGTAATTCCAATTGAAACGTTGGAGTCGCCAAGCTTTGAGTCAATGGACATAGAATTCGTTCTTGAAGCGGAACCAGAGAAGGAATCATGGATGACTCCAATCAAGAATTTTCTTAAGAATGGGACACTCCCATTAAAGAAGAGTGAAAAGAGAGCTGTAGTGCGCAGAGCTACCAGATATGTTATACAAGACGATATTCTCTATAGACAAGGATTTTCTATGCCCCTGTTACGATGTATCGCACACGACGACATCAAGCGTGTACTGAGAGAAGTACACGAAGGTGAGTGTGGAGATCATACAGGAGGTCAAACTTTAGCGAAGAAAATATTGCGATACGGATACTTCTGGCCTACGATTAACAAAGATGCAGCTGATTATTCACGACGCTGCGATAAGTGCCAGAGATTCGCCAAAATCCCCAGGGCACCATCAACCCAGCTTAAATCGATGGTGAGTCCTTGGCCATTTGCCACATGGGGAATCGATATTATTGGAGTTTTACCAATTGCTAAAGGAGGAGCTAAGTATGCCATAGTAGCCGTGGATTATTTCACGAAGTGGGTGGAGGCTGAACCCTTGACTAAGATTACCACAAGAAAGGTGATAAGTTTTGTGGTCCGAAATATTATATGCCGATTCGGAATCCCAAGGACAATTATTACCGACAACGGGACCCAATTTGATAGCACTGAATTCAGAAACTTTTGCCAGAAATATAAGATAGATAAACGATATACTGCAGTCGCCTATCCACAATCTAATGGGCAAGTAGAGGCAATAAACAAGGTAATAAAATCCATCCTCAAAAAGCGATTAGAGCGTGCAAAGGCAAAATGGGTTGATGAATTGCCCCTAGCTTTGTGGGCATATCGAACAACGTTCAAAACGGCAACTGGTCATACCCCTTTCTCCCTCTCCTTTGGTTCAGAAGCAGTAATTCCGGTTGAGCTGGAAGTTCCTTCCCACAGGGTGACATATTATGACCCGATGACGAATCGGGCTCTTTTACTTGAGTCTCTTGATGAAGTCGAAGAGGAAAGAGACGAAGCAGACTTGCGTGCAGCAAGACATCGGCATCAGATGGCACACTATTATGACAAAAAAGTTCGCCTCAGAGCTTTTGAACCAGGAGATTTGGTGCTAAAGAGAGTTTTTCCATCTCTTCCTCACCTCGGCCCAAAATGGGAAGGACCCTTTGTCATCCAACGGAAACTTGATAAGGGAACATTCAAGTTAACGACCGTAGATGGCGAAGAAGTCCCTCGAGCATGGAATGCCCAACACTTAATGCGATATTTGGATTAGAAATGCTATACTTTTTGCTGTTCTTCCTGTAAACTCTGTAATAAGGCACGACTTGCCTCGGGAAAATCCGGTGATATGAATAAAGAACTATAAAGTGGATGTAGGCTATGACTTAGCCGAACCACTATAAAAATATTATGTGTTATTTACTTTTATGCATTTACATTCATTAGTTGTTCTGTTGTGATTATAAAATACAGGACAACTGAGAGCCTAAAGAAGGTGGAAAACAGTCTGGACATAAAAAGAAGCACAATGATAATTTGTGCGATAGGACGTGAAAGAATGGGAAAACGACATTCTAACTCTAACTCTCCAGAGAAAGAGAGAGAGTATAAAAGCGTCTCCGACTGAGCGCTAAAAAAGAAATTCTATTTTGAACTCTAACTCTCCAGAGAAAGAGAGAGAGTATAAAAGCGTCTCCGACTGAGCGCTGAGAAAGAGGTTCAACTCCGAACTCTAACTTTCCAGAGAGAAAGAGAGTATAAAGGCGTCTCTGACCGAGCGCCGAGAAAGAAATCTTTTCCCGTTGAACGACCGGGGAATAAACAAATAGCTGAACTCGAACTCTAACTCTCGAGAGAATGAGAGAGAGTATAAAAGGAATGCCAGGAAAAACAACAGAAGTTGGTGATACAGGAAATGCTATCCCGTTAAAGAATCGGGAATATTCAGATTGCATGGTTAAGCACTGAATAACTTATGGAGATTGACTGGGGACACATATATATACACATATCTCCCCTTTCCACAACTTTGTTTCATAACTATAGATATGCATTTTTACATAAGTACAGAACTGCTAACACATAAACATTGCAGAAAGTGAATTATTTTTATTTACAAATGAATAAATTTGTACAGGGAAATGACTAAAAAAGAAAAGTGCGAAAGCTGCTGGTGTAGCAGCACTTATTGATTTACAAAGATGCTAAAAGGACACAGAAGAACCCACTATTTGGGCTTGGAATGAGCCTTTGATTTCTTGACAGCTTTTTCTGCATCTTTTGCTTCCTTCTCGGCTTCAGTCAAGATCCGCTTTGGTTTCTTTTTCCCTGAAGACGTAGTACTGGGGCCAGCAGACTTCTTCCCGGAGGGCGGGGCACTGGAATCGAGAGAAGATTTTTTAGCAAGTTCTTCGGTAATAGATCTAGTGGAAAGCTTAACAACTAACCTTGAACCTGCATCCACAACTGCAAGGGGCTTGAGGACCTCAGGGTCTAATTCCTCAGCCTTTAATTGCAAGCGCTTGTCTTGATCAGCCTTCAGGGCAGCCAAGGTAATGTCCTCAGCGCTTTTCGACTCCCCGGTTATGGTAACTTCTGGTTCCTCATCATGCCCCTCGTCTCCTCCGTCGTCTTTTAACGCTGCAATCATTTCTTCGTCATGGGGAGTAGTCACCTTAGTTGATTCACTCCTTTCCCCCAAGTCTGTGGAAGCAGCCTTGTCTTCTCCTTCTTTGACCCTATCAGCGGGCTTTGTCCCAGTGGTAGCTCCTTGAACTACATCTGTCTTCGCGGAGGATTCAACGCCTACAAAATGAGAAACATCGGTTATCAACTCAGGCGAGAGCAAAGGATTTCTCATTGAACGTTCAATCGTGTAGCCAAAGGTAGTAGTAGCCTTGACAAGTTGAGGAGAAAAGACAGGGATACCTTCTGAAGACTTCTCAGCGGGGGTGACTACTACCTCTGGAGTTGTTTCAGGAATGGGAGATAGCAAAGTTGTTCGGGAAATTCCCGGGTTTTCGGGATCATACCCTTCCACTTCAGGAGTTACAGGAGCAGAAGAAGAGGAGCCAGCTTCAGGAATGGTTTTCTGTTTGGACTTTTGCCTCTCTTCTTCCATGGCCTCAGCAATTAGACGGCGACCTTCAGCTAGGCGCTCCGGTTCGTCGTCTCTCAAGTACTTCTCCATCAACTTATCTTCATCGAGGGAATCGACCTTAAGCTCTTCTTTTTCCCACTCGACGATTTGATTCCACACATGAACCAAAGTGGATGGATAGTCCTCGATCCAGGAAATGTTTCGACGACGAATAATGTGCGCGAAGAATTCGATCATTAGCTCCCCGAAGCCCTGAATATCGGCCTCCGCCTCTGACAGCTGTTTGCGAGTTTCCTCCGCAGATTTAATAGCGCATTCAACGTTGCTCTCAGCCAGAGCAGCCCTGTTTTCCGCCTCTAACAATTTTGAAGCCAAATCAGCGTTTTTCTTTTCTAACTCAGCGCTCCTTTTTGCTAACTCGGCATTTTTCTGCTCAAGCTCAACATAAGCAAGACGTGCCTTCGTAGCCTCTGATTTGGCTTCGTCGGCTTGCTTCTTCAACTCGGAGCGTTCCTGAGTGTGGGATTCTAGCAAATCATGATAGCGCCTTTGCATGTCCTCAAACTGTTGTTTGAAGTTAGAAGCATTCTTCTGAGCAATAGCTAGTTGAGCTTGAGTATCTTCTAAATTTTTTCCTAAGGTTTTTAGGGCCTTAGCATCTTCCTCTGCAGTTTTGTGCATTGAGTCAGCGTTTGTCATTAGCGTGCGAATGATCCTAGAGAGAGTGCGGGAATACTTGAACATTTCAGTATATTGTTTTTCCACCAAATCAATCTTTGCTCTGGCTTCCTCTGCCCAATTAGAAGAAATAGGTTCAAGGGAAGGTAGAAAGGTCAGAGTCTCGAAGTAGTGCTCGGGAAATTGCTCCTTTAAGTATGCCAGCCTTACGGCGGTTCCCGCATCTGATGGAGGAGGGGCTAGGATTGTTAGTTCAGCGTCCCTTCTCGAAGAAGATTCTGTAGAACCCTTGTCTGTCCGAGGTCGCTTGGTAGCAGGGACTTTTTGCTTGCTTCTAGCCCCAGTTTCCTTTGGAGGTGTTTTCTCTCTGCTTCGTTTTTCATGGGAGGAAGTGGAATCCCTAGATTGTGGTCTATCCTCCTCCCTACGACCTTGATAGCTTTTGTATTTTTCCTGTTCCGGTCGAACTGGTGAGCGGGAGCGTGAGGATCGAGATCGATAAGGGTCATAGGGTCTCCTTTCCTCCCTGCCGCGGTCATCCCGGCGGTTATATTCGGCATCCTGGGGAGGATTAGACATGCTGCGGCGAAGTTTTCTTATGTCATAAGAGGATCGAGACATTGTACCTGCACGACAAGTTAAACGAAGTTTAGAATCAGCGGATCCATGGAAAAAGAAGTGCAATGAATGCTAGTGCTACGGTGCAAAGTGCATCCTATGTGGTGTACGTGTCCCCCCAACCAACCCGAGTCTGAAGCTAAAGTGGTGCGGACAGGCTCTTTGGCCTTAGCAGGAGTAGTCTCTTCAGAAGAAGTAAAAACTAGAGGGTCCTTTCTGAAATCTTCCGAAGTGTATATAGCCTCGGGTAAAGGGAGATCCCCCAAACCCTGAAATATGTGCTCGTCGGCGCTAGGAACATCCCCTTCGGAAGCGTGAAGTGGCGACCCTTGGGGAGATCTTGATTTGTCTACCGAGGTAGTTTCCGCGGGGGCAACATACCCTTCACGATGTTTTTTGGCCAGATTAGCCAGCTCATCGTCTTGAGTGGAAGAGGGAGAGGGTGAAGTTTGAAGAGAAGCTGCAGGAATTCCCGAGCCTTCTCCTAGTTCTGGAACTGTTTCCACTGGAGGAATATATGCATAAGGAACTGTCCCATGACCGATGCTACGGTAGACGGATAGCAGCCCGTGAGAATGAAGGTACTCATCTTTAAGAACCTCGTCAATAGTAAGGAATTTTTGGTCGCCATTGAGGAGACGGTGCATTCGATCAAAGAACACTTGGTCTGATACCTGTTTGGGATTATCGACTGCAAATAAAAAAGAAAAACAGGTCAGGGTGATGATTCAAGTGCATAGAGTCCAAGGTCAGGAAATCAGTGCTTTACTTGATTTTGTCCATCTTCTGGCACATCCAGACTGCTGCTTTATATAGAACCACTCCAGTCTGGAATCTCCAGCCTTGCTGCTAAACGGCGTAGAGATTATCTTCCTCTTTGGGACCGACTCAAAGTAACAAAAGGAAGGGGTTTCCCTAGTCCGATGTTTGAAATTATAGAAGAAATGAACATCGTCAAACGTAAGCTCTACGCCTAGAACTTCACGATATGCTATGGATAAGGTATGCAGATAGGCGTATGAATTGGGATGTAGCTGCATGGGGGCAATCCGCATTTGTCTTAAGAAGTCGACAATGAAAGGCGAGAAAGGAGGAATAGCGCCAACCATGCACATCAGACGAGTGACCGTCATATATCCTTCTGGAGGGTTATGTGGACGATCAGAACGTGAAGGCACTAGAGTATCTCTCTTCATTATTCCATACTTCAAGCAGATTCTCACAAGTCGGTCATTGTCAATTGTTGATTCTACGGAATCTGGAGGTGATTCCAATATAATGGCTGAGTCAAATTCATCGGGTGCGCGGTTGTCACCAATCCCTCCTTCCTCCTCAAAGCCTAGAGAAACTTCATTTTCTGAAGACATTTCATCGTTTTCCCGATGACCAACTTCGTAATCCGGACCCTCGCTATCCCATTCTGGGTCGGATGAAGAAGATATATCCTCGAGAGAGGTTTTGTTGGAAGTTTCTGGAGCTTCTTTCCTCTCAGCTAGGCGAGAAGAGCGTCTGGGTCTCATTGTCATGGAACTATTGAAGAAGCAATAGCACGAATTAGAGTGAATTATCCCGTGTCCCCTTTTTGTGTATGTGTGTGAACTAAAGTGTGTGCAACAAATGCGGGAAGTGCAAAATAAAAGTACAGCAATATAAGACGAAGCTTTAAAGAAAAAGTAATAGTCCGAGTTGTTCTTGATTCTCATTTATGTTCACAAGGCACTATCCTAACTGTCCGCGAGGCATATTCGTCTAGAATAAGTGTTAGTTGAGTTAGTTGGGTGGTCTTTATGTGTCAAGTTCAATATGTTCGGTTCGGTTCGGATATGCATGTGATGATCGGCTCAATACAGAAGACATTCGGTTCGGGTGCTTCGGTAAGGCAAGGTTAGTTCAAGACAATAGGAGCGGTGGGTTCGGAAGCAGAATTGATCTGATCGGATCGGGTGACCCGATCCGATCCGAATCAGCACCACTTGACCGATCCGTTTACTTCAGCCTCTTATCCCATTTACTTTTCCGACCCGAACCGACTTTCTCTTTCCTTTCCATCTTTCCAAAGAACGAAACCCGAGCCGATCCCCTTTCCCTCCTTTTCCTTTCTGCTCCTTCGTCTTCCACCCGAACCGACTCCAGCTTGTCATCCCATTCTTCATCTCTTTCCTCTTTCCCCATTTATTCACAGACAAGTCCACTTTATCACCAAAGCCATCGTTAAGAATAAATATTCGCCCTCTTCAACTTCGCAACGTCTCGAAGCAAAGGAGCATCCACCGGCAGCGGCGGAGGGTTCGAGTGATACTTATGGCCAAAACATCCTAACCCAACGCTAATCGAAATCGAGAACGGTTACAACAAGATTAGTCGAGTTTAAAAAGCTACCTATGTGATTGATTTGAGGAATCAACAAGAAAGAAGTTCGGAGTTTTAAAGTTTTTAAGATTCTCGATGCTGGGGTCCGAGCCGCGATAGAAACTAAGAAGGAAGGAATGAAAGCGGCGACGGGTTTATATAGAGAATAGTGTTGACTCTTCGTCTCCCTTTTTTGTCTCGCCCGGTCGGACCGGGGTGGAAGCCCAGAAGCGCAACTCTCACTGAAGGCCCAATGTTAAAAAGCCAAACCCATGAAGGCGTTTCGGATCGGCATCCGAACCGAGCGGATTTCACACGTTAGTTTAGTATCTAACTCGAATTGAGTTCAAAAGAAGAAGAACAAAGGTAGAGTACGCCTGCAAGAAGCATTATATGTCAAGAAAAGATTTCCAAATTTGCTCAGGAATGAAGAGAATGTGCGTTCTTCTAACACCCGAACCGAATGAGAAATCTGTGCGTCCCACCTGACTGTTCTGATTCAAGGGCTAGCAGTTAAAGCAACATCAAAGCATGCTTCGTACAACGAAAGCATCCTTTGAGGGGGCAAAATGTTAGCCTACTTTGTGAACTAGGCAACACAAAGTCAAGAAACCAACTGTTGAAGAATATTTCAAGTTATGCGACTCCGGTTCGGATCGGAAGAAAGCTCCACAATTCAGATTGATAGCAGCGTATCGGTTCGGATCGGGTAAATTCTCTGTTCGGATCGAATATCTCATACTGGATAAATTGGCAAAGCATACCTGATCGGATCGAAAGGCCAATGAATCTCAGGTGGATCGGAAAGCCGTCTGCTTGCCACGACTTCGGAGCGGAGCGGAGTAGGATCAGAGAAGAAGAGACGTCCAAGCTACTCCGGTTCGGGTCGGGTATTCCGATCCGAACCCTCCAACCTTCATGTCTCCGACCCGTACCCATGATCCAGAAAAATCTCCTATAAAGCCGCCTGGAGAACCGGACCGGATGTGACCAATTCCTACCCCTAACGTCCATCTCATTGATGCGTTGTCTGCTTGATGGCCCATCCGAACCCGAAGAGAGGGCGATGGATGACACGTGTTCCGACCCGGATTGCATTTCAGGCAAATTCACACCTATAAATACCCCAACTAGAGACAAAGAGAAGGATCTTTTTCAGCACTTTTGAGAATCCAAGTATTTCCACCATTCGAATTCCTTCACTCCCGGAAAATCCAAACCATCTTTCATTTCTTGTTTTTATCTTTCTGAGTGAACAAAAGTGAGTTGTGAGCGAATCCTACATTGTATTTGTGATTGAATTACTGAATATAGTGAAAACTAAGTGGACGTAGGCATTTCTTCGCCGAACCACTATAAACCTTGTGTGTTCTTTTTTATTTCTGTTTTACTTTATCTTGTTTCTAATCAATTTGGGTGTTAGAACCACATTTGGGTCTAACAGTACACCCTTCCTATAGTCTTTCCTTGATGATAAACGTGAAGCTTGTGAAAGATTATGGAAGATAATACTGAAAATAGTGTGCTTTTTGGAAATAGAGAGCTTTGAGTGAGATAAAATAAGTTAGAATGAAATTTCGTTATTTGATTAGTTAATCAAGTCTCTATTTATAATATACAAAGAGTTGTAACTAATCACGAAGAGATTTCATCAAGAAAAATGATTTAGAGAGTTGTGACTCTTCATAATAGGTCGCTACTCTTCGTAATCAGATGTTTGAAAATATTATTCAGATGTCTATTTTGATTTAAAAAATGAAACAACAAGGAAATAGTACATTTCGTAGCAGATTCAAACGTCTTAATATTATGGAAAATTTAATTTTGTCTCAGCAAATATATGTCTGTCTTATTTAATTCAGACATTTGTTTTTTGGGAAAAACTATTCCTTGCCTCTTTTAAATGTGAAAACAAATATATATGATATGTGTATATGTGTAATCATCAAGGAAGACTTTAACATGAAAATCTAGGACTAACAGACTCTTACAACATATTCAATCTTCGTTTTGGTGTTCTTGAATTTGTTTGTCGAATAGCTTCCTGCAAAACAAAGTTAGTTGATAATATATATGCTTAAGTTGTTATAGTCAAAATACTTATATAGCGAGATCCAACAATTTTTACTTGTTTTTAAAATTTTCTATCCTTTTTAAAAAATTCAAAATTCAAAAAAATTGCATATTAATTTACTTTTTGAATCACCTTAATAGAGTAAGTTATAAAATTTTGGTAATTAGATTGAAATTTTTAGAAAATTATTAGTCTTAACGAAGAATAAAAGGTCAAGTCAAAACAGCAAGAAAATTTAGTATAACTAGTATATAGGGAGATTCATAGGTGATAATTATGAAATGTTTTCTAAATTATAGTTATTATTTAAAGGAGTTACTAATTTAAATTAAATGAGTTAACATTTCAAATATTTAGCATTAAGTTGTTCTAAGATGATTTTCCATAGCTCTTTCGCTTTCCAAAAAATGTATATATGAATATATTTTTAACACGTAAAGTCATATATACACATTACACTTATGTGTACCCACCATGCTTTGTATTCATCACACGCTAGCCTACATGCAAGAGTAGCAACGGTACATATGGCGCTAGTTTACTAGAGTTGGGTGTATGCATATAATTTAAAAAAAACACCTAGATTCCTCGTAACAACCCAAATTTTCAAGACACTATAATTAATTAAAAAATTAATTGATAAAATAATATGTTTGCAAAATTATTAAAGCTCAGCTATGGAAGTTACACCATTATGTCTGCAATAATTCGAATTTTATCAACTTAATTTATGAATATTTAATTTATTTAAATATTCAATTTATGTTTTTTATCATTTAAATTCCATTTTAGATGATTAGCTAATGATGTAAAATTATCTGTAATCTTTCAAATAATGGTTTTAAATGGTTTTATAGCCTTTCAAAAATTTGTAGAAGCTAAAATAGAAAAGTTTTTTTTTTGAAAAGCCAATCCGTTTTTATAGTGTTCGGTAACACTATTTCATAATAACAAGTAATGAGTACATAATATAACCGGAGATAGGCTTTTCGTCTATCTGCTACAGACATGATTGCCCTAACAATAACCTTAACTATTATCTATCACCACGCAAGGTGAGATTAGTTACATTAATAGTTATAAGGCATACAATGTGTTACAAAATGCTTAACATTGCAAATACAACTTATAATATAATAGGCTACAAGCAACCTTATTGATTCAAATACAAATTACTAGAACTAAAGTTGCTCAGCGGCTAATACCAACTACTAGCAAACGACAATATGAAGAAAAGATGCAGATTATTGAAGGAAGTCGAGAATTGAATCTAATTGCTTTGCGGCTATCACCAGTACATGTATTAGCTCATATCTACACTTCTATTATTATGAACATAAGGAAATTTAACAGACTGCTAAGCTTGGGATCCCTCAACACCACAGCTCTCTAGCAAACGCTAGAGAAGCTTACTTTGGAACAAATCAGTTTATGAATCACCAAGCCAGAAAGACACCATGAAGCAGCCAATATAAGAAAAAACCTGTAAAGCACTTGTAATCCAAGATGCATAGAGATGAAGTAACGTGTAAAGGATTGAAGAAATCTCAGAATAAGGCTAACAACCAACAACCTGTAATAGCACTGCTAGGGAAATACAAAGGCTTCTAAGCCGGATACAATAAGCAACCATGAGAAATCAGACTGCCCAAAAAATGCAATACCAAAACACCCACCTCCACGTTGAAAAACACACAAGGATAGCACACACTAACCAGCCAAAAACAACCTCAATGGAACTAAAACTAGCATCAACCAACAAACTCTATGCATCAAAACTACACCAAGTAGAACCCAAACCTTAGCAGAAGGAAACCCCATGTAAGTCTAGCTCGTCAGGAGCAACAAAGCCAAGCAAGGAGAAAGAAAACCTAGAGGAGATACATATGTGGAGCACATGCTTCCAACAGATCGACACTAGCATCATAATCTAGCTTATAGAGAGAGGCAGTCTAAGGAGAAGCCAAGGTAGAGACAGATAAAGAAGAAAGGAAGAAGCCAAAGTAGACCCAATTAGGAATTAAGGGACGCAAAATCTAGGGTTTAACATAAAGAGGAAATCGTCTAGAGGAGGTCGAGAAAGTGGAAATTAGGGGAAGATGAGGCAGAATGATACATCGTAAGGTTGGGAAGTTGAAAAGATGGACCAGGTTTATTGGATCAGGCGGTAGAACTGCTTTACCACAGTGGTGAAAGATGGGGATCGAAAGATTAGGTGGGAGATAAGGGCCTGGTAAAAAGGAGGAGATAAGAGGCCGAGAAGAGATAAAGAATGTAGATCTGAAGAGTAGAAATAAGTAGAAGAAAATCCATAACCGCCATTGAGATAAAGAAAGATCAATCCGTTAAAATCGAATCATAATTGTGGTATCAGAGCCGAAGGTTACGGACTGGGACTTGCAGGCAAGGCAGTGCTCTCAAAAGATACTCGTAGGATGCGAGTCAAGGGGTAGACTGTTAGGATTTCCTCGCACGTTGTTAAGGAGGAATGACGGGTTAGAATTAATAGTCCCACATCATGGAATAAATTGAAGAAGTTGAGTACAATATGAGTTGGTAGGCATGTAACATCCTGGATTCCTTTTATTATATGGGAGTTGTGTGCCAGCTCATATGCACGCAACGAATGGGGCTTTGTTCCAACCGTCGTTACATAACAGTGCTCAAACTTAGTTTCTGTTATTGTCATAAATATTGACAGATTAATATTTTAAAGTAGAAATATATTTTTAGAATGCGTTTAAATGCATATTCAAATAATAAGGTAAGATTTTAAAAGTTTATACTTTATATTATATAAAAAGGGATGATTTGTTGTTAATAATTTAATATATATATATATAATAGTATTTAAATTAATATTTTTGTAAGTAAAACATTTTTTACATTTAAATAAAATAGTACTTAAACTTCTATATTCATATTGTAAAGAAAACATGAAACGATGTTAAGTGGAAATTTCAACATTAAGTACATAAGGAAATGTGATTTCTAATACATACATTAATTGCTTTATACTAACTTGGCTTATGAGAGAAGGTTTGAAATGATATTAGAGGGCATTTTAGTCTTTAGATTAATTATTTATTTATAATTGTTTCTTTCATTTCATGTGTGTGTGTGTGTGTATATATATATATATATATATATATATGATAACTCCTTGCAATCACCGTGCCTCATTTTGCATTTCCATTCAATTTTGTCTCCTCTTCTTAAAATCATGGCAGTTAAGTTTCATGGAGAAAAGTATCAAAACACAATAAGCAAATATAGTGCAGTAGTTTTCAAATTTGGAAACGAACCAGGCAAATCTTTCAAACACAATCTATGTTGATTTATGTGTTGAAAAATACTTGAATCACTTTCATTTAGTTCTTTATGGGTTGATCTTGCACTTGACTGATTTCTAAGTGGGATATTAGAGTGGTTAGTTTTAGTTTTGGGGTTTTGGAACATATTGCAGCCATGGTAGTGCTTAATGAAGCTAGGGTTTGGGATTGAAGCATGGGGATGTGACAAGCGTAGGAATGGAAGATGCTGGTGTGTTAAGGAGGTAGAGACGCAACTATGTCCGAAGTCTGGTGGCATTTAGTAGCAATAATTGTCACATGATTCTAGGTTATTCAAGTTGCAAGCTTCGATTGCTTTTTGACTTGGTGGCTCGAGGTAGGCATGGTGGTGACGATCTTGGCATGGTGGCGTTAGGGAACTTGTTGGTATCCTTTGATCGGTTAACTGATGGCGGGTGTAGCGTTTTTGGTGCTCGATCATGCATTGGAAATGGGTTACAGGTGATTTTGAAATGGGGAGGGAAGAAGATGATAAGATATGGTTGTTCAGTTGCGTAGTTACATGGGCTCAACCCGAATTGTCCCGAATTGTAGGAGGTGAGAAACTTTGAAATGTCTATCTTTATTGATTTGATTTTAAAACATGAATAAGTTGCTCATTTTAATCCGTTTACGAACATAAGGATGCATTGGGTTCGTATAAACAAGCTCAACATAATAATGTAGTATATTAGCAAGTTTGGAAAAGTTAAACTTTGTGGCAATTTAAGATGGATATGTTTTGAATAGTGTTACTTTGATTAATAACGTCAATTAAATTACACACCTTAGATTTATGTTGTTAATTTGACCAATCAAAATATTGTCAAGTTAATTTGAATAGTATAAGTCATTATGGACATCTATTAAACATAATAAAACTTCATTTTTTGCCTGCTAAGTGATAGTTTAAATATGTGATCAATTGCTATCATTATTGATTGATATGAATTACATAGTTTTCTGAATATTGATTCTGGGCTGTTAATTTCCAGAACCTTTGTATACTAGCCATATTTTTTATGACATTGACATGTGAGCCTGATTAGATGTGGAAATTTATGGTAACCTACTAAAGTACCATTATGGTCGCTAAGCCTCAAATTTGAAACTATTTTCGGTTATATAAATCCCTAGATGTAATTAGTTTAATAGCTAAGTATTCCACTTGAAAATATTTAAGAAGTGCTTAACGAAGATTTGAAGAATTAATTTAGGTTTATTTAAAATAGTTTAAGTTGATTTAATTATCCAAGATTAATGTTATTAATTAAGTTTCAAAGTAAACCATCATTCAATAATGGCGGTTGTAAAACTTAAGAATTGTTTATTTGTGACGGCCCGCCCCGCACCAGCCGACATTTCCAATGTAAGTGCGCTGTACCTATGCCTGACCAGCACGGGATGGTCGTCAAACAAAGGAAAGAAATATAATAATAACATACTTGACAGAAAACAGGCGAGACAATGCATAATTTCGTTAATTAACACTAATCACCCTAATTAACCGTAATTAGTGTAAAAACAATGGTATCACTCACCTTAGCCACAAATTAACTTTAGATCTGAAACTATCTCTGAATTGGGTCGAATTCTAATGCAACACAGCAGCTCCAACTCTGATTTGGTGTTATTTCCCCTTGATTTTACGTAGCTTGGCTTAATCTTCAATTAGAAAGCGATTAAGCGCGATTTGGGATGAAATTAGAAGGTGGAGGCCATGGCTAGGGTTAGAGAAATGTTTTAGGCAGCTGAAAAATGAAATAAAAATCGTTTTCCTACTGTTCTCAGCCTCTCCATAACCCTAATCCCGAAATGGGTTATGGGTCTTCTTGCTAATCAGCCTAATTAGGTCCGGTTAAGCTGTTTTTCACCTTATAAACCTTGTTTCAGTCATATCTCCCAAACGGTGAGTCCGTTTGGCTAATGTGACCACTCTACGGAAAGGTAAACCATCATCCGAATCTAATGAAGGTGGTTTCAGGTCAAAACTCCTTACCAATCAAAAGTTATGGCCGAAACAAGATCAGCTAGGGGTAAAATGGTCATTTAAAAATCGGCAAAATCATGAACATGGGAAATAACCCCAATAGTCGTCTCCTAAAGTTACGTGGCTATACGACTTCGCATGAGAAAGAAATAAATATTCTGCGATCCCCTGATGCGTAGAATGCGGATCGTTACATTATTAATGTCATTTTGATTTACTAGTTTCTTAGTAATGATGTTCTAAATATAATTATACTTAAGTTTTAGTAATGAGGTTAATTATAATTAATTCAACTAATTATTGTTAAACACTTATTCAAGGAATAATTATTAATTTAATTATTTAATTAAGATTAAATAATTATTATCTATTTAAAACGAGATTTAAATATTTAATAAATAATTAATAAAGGATTAAAATTATTATTTGATATTAAATAAGATTATTTTGTTTTTTTAAATTATTTACTTTAAGATTAACTCTTATTTAATTATTATTTAAAGATTAAATAAATATTTAATTATTTTTTTATGGATTAATAATTGTTTAATTTTTATTTAATAGTTAATTATTATTTATTTTAGCAAAGTTAAGCCGTTTTTATAGTGGCCGCAAGCACTTTCATTATAAAAAATAATGATTGCATTAAAGTACAAGAGTTAGACAATTTGTCTAACTACTACAAGGCTGGTTTGAAGTGCCAGTACATGAAGAATTGCATGAAAGTATAGGCGTTAGACAATTTGTCTAACTACTACAAGGTTGGTTTGAAGTGCCAGCACATAAAGAACAAAAATACAGGAGTGAAACAAAGTGCTTCAACTACTAAAAGATTCACAGTTAATCCCCAACAAAGGATAGACAACTGAAGTCATCACTTGATCCAACAATATTGACGTACTTAGAAAAAAGTACAACAAGGTTAGAACAAAACACGGGTTAGGACTACGAAATTCATCGTCCTGATCCCATGCAGTGTAATATAATAGAGATCTATTCACTACTACAAAAGTGGTCATATTCGACACTAATTTGTGTGCATCACATGAAAAGTGTGGCGAAAGCTATGCTTTCTTTGATCTTTTGCAACAATATTCATATGTTGTTGCATTAGACGTGAATGCATTGTTGCGGTGGGAATTCTAATGTTTTGACGTGCAACATCAGTTCAAAGCGTTGTGTTACATTAGTTAAAAGTACACCTCATCAATCCACACCTTCATAAATGAAAAATCACAATCATCAATCTAGGTTGATCAATCCACGTTACTCTTCCTCTGCTTCTGATATACACGTAAATGTGTATATTTTATCCGCTTATTTATCTTATTTTCCCTTTAAAATAATTGATACTTTGTATTTATAGCTGTATTTTCAGATTGTTGACAAGGAGCATGGTTTAGAGCATTTGATGGATAAAGCATGAAGAATTTGCTTAAAAAGAGTGAAGTTTAAAATTGCTAAAGCTTGAAGAGTCTGAAGCTTGAAGAACGATTGCAATTATATTTCAGTTAAGAAGATTTGGCTCAATAAAGACTCAAACTGCATTCACATTAGCTCATTAGGAAGGCCTCTTACTCATGTTGCGTTCACACTAGCCTATTTGCTAAACCACTCACTCTAAAGCTGCATTCACACTGGCTTATGTGTTATTTGGGTTATTTCTTTAGTCCCACATTATGTAACTAGCTAGCTAGCCTTTGCCATATCAGCTATAAATACCTTGTATCTCATTCATTGTAAGACACATTGGGTTTTATTCTGTAATTCTCTTCTTGGAATAAAATCATTCTTCTTCCTCTTTTCTATTTAGTTTAGTTTTATTTATGTTCTTGTTATTTAATTTCTGTTTTTCTTCTTCTTTAGCTATGTCTAGCTAATCCCCTTTGATTAGGGGGTGATGACGCTGATAGTATGATTCAATATGAATCACATAGCCAAAAGATGAGGACTGTATACATGTAGATCTGGATCTGAATTAAGGGTTAGATCTGAACCTTCATACCCTGTGTCGTTTAAGAGCTGTGCTCCTTCACATGGTATATTCGAGTTCAATCTAACACTTATCAGATTTAGATTTAATATTTAGGGTTTTAGAAATAAAATAGTGAATCTGTCCTGATAGCCTATGGTTGTAGAGCTGAGCTCCTGCATAGGCTATGCTTGTCGTTATTTACATATTTGTTTCTAAGAACCTATTATCGTTGATTCATGTTTGTGACAGAAACATGTATTAGATCTCGTTAATCTTTTGGCTGTTGATGATTATGAATCTGATCTATGTCATTATCCCCTAATTGCTTTCACTTATTGTTAAAACTCTCTTTTTATTTAATTTCTGCTATTTTCTTTGTTTTCAACCAATCAAAAGTTAGGGATAACTTGACTGGATTTATTAATAAAATAATTTGGTCCCAGAGTTCGACACCCTCTACAACGATCCTTGTTGTTTAGGAAAGACGAACGAATTTTACAGTTGTTTACAATTGCATAATTTGTTCGTAAACAAATTTTGGCGCCGTTGCCGGGGACCAAAATAATTTTTGTTTTTAAATCCTTCGTGTTATAATTTTCTTTTTCTTAATATAAAAAAAACACAAAAAAATATTTTTTTTATTTTGTTCCCATTTGTTTTCTAGCATAGATTAAAAAAAAAAATCTCTTGTTGGTTGATTTGGTATTTGATTTGTGATACCTTATATCTACCAAAAAAGAGAAAAAAAAATTCTTGCCTTTTGTTTTGTTTCCTTTCTTTGTTGCTTTCCTTCTTTCTTGACATCTCTCCATAATTTTTTTTCCATTTTACAATTTTTATAAATTAAAAAAAAAAAAACTTTTTGTGATTTTCTTTCCTTCTCTTCTATTTCTCTTCCTCCTTGCAATTGTTTCACAAATTGATTTCTTCCCAAGTTTCTAAAAAATAAAATTTTGCCAATTTTTCTAATTAATGTCCATTCAATTTCTTTCCTAATCTTTCATTTACTTCTTTCCAATTTTTCTTCTACACAATCTCTTCTCTCTCTTCTATTTTGACAACAATAAAAAAATAATTGCATTTTTTTAATTTATTTCTTTCCACTTTTATTTGCATCTTGCTTCCTCCTTTCAACATTTCCATATAAAAAAAATTCAACTTTTTTAACAATTCCTTTCTTTTAATTCTTTTCTTTTTCTTTCAAATTTCTTTCCACCTTTCCACACCTCTACTTTTACAACAATTCTAATTAAAAAAAAAACACTTGCAAATTTAGTTTGATCTCTTTCCTTTTCTACTTTCTTTTCTATTCATTACCATTCTTTCTTCATTTATTTCTTTCCCTTTCTTTCATTAATTTTGTTCCAATTTCTTTCCCCTCTTTTCCTTTATTTCTTTCCAAATTTCTCTACTATCTCTTTCTATTTTTCAGCAATTCTCTAAAAAAGAAAAAAAATTGCTTTTATTACAATTCCTTTCCTTTCTTTTCTTTAATTTCTTTCCAAACTTCTCTACTTTCCAATATTCCTTGTATAAATACATTCCTTTTCCCAAAAAAAAAAAAAAAAAAAAAAAAAAAATCCTTTTTCAATTCTTTCCAATTTTCTTTCTTCTGTTCTACATATACTCATCCTCTCCAACCTCTTCATCACAAATAATAGTCACCACAACCACTTCTCAAACCAATACCCCATCCTCTTCCTTTGTTTTTTCTTCTTCTCATAGTTTATAGTTCTCCCTGTTCCCTTTAAAAAAAAAAAATTTTTTTTTTTTTTACTTCTTTGAATTTTGTAAGTTGGTTCTAGCTTTCTTTTCCCAAATCCTTTTTTTTTTTTAAAAAAATTCTTTGTTTGTTATATATTTTCTTGTGTTTCTTTAAAAAAAAAGGAAGAAAGAGATTTCATCTCTTTGTTTAATTTTTTTTATTAGCCTTAGTTTTCTTTTGTTTTTGTTTTAGTGCCATTTTAGTTTTCCTTCCAAAACAAAAAAAAAAGTCAAAAAAAGAAAGAGAGAACTCAAACAAAGGCCAAAGCAGAAAGAATTCAAGGCTCAAGCAAACAAATCAAGGAATCAAAGTCAAGCAAAGAAATCAATTCAAAGGCCAACGAGAAGTGAAGAGTTCAGCCAAGTGATTTGCAAACAGATTTGATTGGAGCGGTTGCACACCAAGTGGGGTGTGAACGCGCTAGCGCGACTCAACTACACTGGACGGACTGCCGATCAAGGTGAGTATTTTCTAACTTTACAGGGACCGCTGCTACAAATAAAAAAATATAGACATTGCTTGTAAAACTCTTCTGCAGGGCATCGGCTTGCTTGTAAAAAAAAATTGTTTTTTTTAATTTCTGCAATTGACTGTTCTGTGACTGTTCTGAGACTGTTCATTTTGTGACCGAATATTTTGCTTGTTGATGTGTGGTTTAAAATTTTAAAATGAACGTGGGATTAATTGAAAAGTTTATTTTTGAAATCGAACAGAGGATTCCCCAAAAGCTCATAGGACAAAATATTCGTTAAATTGACAATTAGGATTGATACTCTCTGAGGTGTCTAAGGAACGGTAGAGTCTCGAACTCAAACAGGTTCTTAAACCTTCAGTTGTGTTTCTACGGTGATTCGTGGCACACTGATAACCCCTGTCCGGACCTGGCCTAGACTTGTATTCATATAATCCGAAGTTGTTAATTTTAACATATTTTTTAAAAGAGCTTTCTTGAAAATGTCTCAATTCCCTTATTCCTACGGATTTTACGATAGTTGTGAAAATCAATATAATCCATATACTTTTACACCAAATTCATATGGATATTTTAATAACAACTATTGTACAAGTAATTTGGACTGTACACCACCAACTTTTCAAAATTTTCAGGATAATCCCGATTGTACATCATCAAATTTTCAAAATGATGATCAACCCTCAACTCTTGAAACACGTATTGAATCTTTACTTGAATTGAGCATACAACAAAATCAAGAAATAAATGAATGGTGTAATTCATACATGTGCAACAATTTAAGTGAAAGTTTTCGAAATAATCAAAATCCGATTTCACCTTCAAATTCCAAAGATTTTGATTACAACCCTTGTCAATTTAGTTTTGAACTCCAAAATGAATTTCAAATTCAAAATGGAAATGTAAATCATTTTTCAAATGATTTTGGCAATGGGAATAATTTCAATTGTGGTGCTAGTGAAAACTTTTGCTCTCAACAATTTCAACTTGAAAATTCTCGTGTAAATAACTATAAATTTGATTTTTTTGAGCAAACGAATGAAATTAATGACTACTTGAAGTTTCGTGAGAAACAAAATAAAATCCAAATGTGTGATGAATCGAACGATAATCTACCTTTGCCCAGAATTAATGATTTTCAACTGACAACTTTTGAAATCGATGAAAATCTCAATGGAGTTGTTAAAAGCTCTGCGATTGATTTGAATCTAAATTCTCTTAAAAACAAAGACGTCAATCTTCAATTTGATCTTCCTCTCTCTCATTCTGAAAATTTTGAAAATTTAGCAACTTTAGATTGCCAACATGACAAAAATGATGAAGTTGTTAACAACTGTTTAGGTGAGGACGACTTTGATGAGCGAAAACTTCTTGAACTGATTGACGATAATGTTGTTGGGTCTGAAACTGAAAATGAAAAATTTGAAAACTTTGAAATTCTTGTGGTTGAAAACAACAAAACTGCTGAATGTGATCTCAAGCACAATAACGATTTTTCTAAAACTATTGAAACTCCTTGCGACTTGATCGTTTCAACTGAACCTCACTATGATCACTTGTTTTTCAATGATAAATTTATGCAGTATATGAACTCTTTCTGGAATGACACTATTTTTGAGAAAACACGATTTCGAAATTTACTGAAAATTCATTTGTTCGGTTTTGACTTTGGGTTTACGAATGAACCTTTAGTTAATAAAATTTCAAATATTAAAGCAAAACCGGACAATATTTCTCAAAACAAGTGTGGGGGTGAGAACGATGCACATGTCTCTCAATTTATACATCATCTGAACAAGTCAAACTTTGTTTTTGAAACTTTTGTTAAACCCCAGCCCGATGACCTCTCTTTAGCTGCTACAGAAATTCAATCTGATTTTAGGATCAATTGTAAGCTCAAAATTTTAAAATTAGCAACTCAAACTTCTGAAAAAACGAAATTTGTTTTTCCAAATCTGTCACGTAATATACAATCCTTTATGATTTGGTTTTCTGTGCTTCAGCTGTGTCTCATCAGCTTAATGAGGCTGATCCATTGGTCCATTGTGGACCGGTTCATCTATTCGATGACTGCGTATTTTCTGCACACACATTCGGTAAGACGTACTAACCCTCTTTTGTACATATGTAAATATTCTCTTATTTGTTTTTCCCTTTCACTACGATATGTCTGATTAAGACTGTGAGGACACAGTCACACTCAAGTGTGGGGGGAATTTACATTACATCAGCAATCAAATTTTATGAAGTAGGTCATTCATTGAACAAGGATTAACTTAAATTCATAAATAACACCTTGGTTCTTGTTTGATAAGTTGAATTGTTGGGTGATGGGAATGAACATTATTTATTCATTGAATCGTAATGTGTCTTTTTAAGATGCTAGCTTGAGACTGTGCAGACGTTAGTTGTGTTCTGGAGTAAGTGTGTCAACCTTTGTTATACATGTTAGAATGTGCAAGTAAAAAAAAATCATGAAATAAAATGATTTTGCACCTACATTTGTTGGATTTTCTGAGTTCGTTTTCATGCATAATATTTTCTTTTCACTCAAATTTTCAAAATTGTAAGTTCTAAAATCCACTTGGCCCAATTAAGGAGAAATGACTCATTGTAGCGTTCTTCTTCGATACCCCACATTATTCAAACCCAAGTTTTAGTCGATTTACATCCATGTGTCGACAAGTTTATCTTATATTGGTATACTCAAGAACCTTTGTTTAAAGGTCAAAAATGTCACATGTCACTTTTCATACCAATATTACACTACCCATTCCGTACTTGTTTTAAGGTAGGATAACCATATACCACATCTTATATTATATGGGTTATCTATCTTACGAAACTTTGCTTATCATTCCTTTCAGTTTTTTGTATAACATCAATCCAGACTTGTGTGTTGAATTAAGGTTATAGAAGTAGAGTGACTAGGGCACAAAACTTTCCTTTCATGAAGTGTTGGTAGTAGAGGAGGAATCAAATGAAATCATGTACGTCATCATTCCATCTCCATTCATCATTCATCATGCAAAAGTAAAAAAAAGAAAAAGAAAAAAAAGAAGAAAAAAAAGAATAGAAAAAAAAAAGAAAAAAGAAATAAAGAGAGAGTCTCTCTGAATAAAATAGTCTTTATCATTCTTGACTATGAAGCATCCATTTCGATTCCACATACCGTAGTTAGAAGCAAGGATTGTAGTTGAGGAGATGGAAGGAAACAAAAGGTCCATATGTGCCTTAGTATTACTTTATCTTTTGTAGCTTGAAATTCAACTAATACACTTGCCCTCTTATCTAGAATATTTTTAGAACTTACAAAAATTTTCCTTCATCTATGCATAACTCATATCCAATACATTACAGTTACATTGGTGCAAAAATTATTCAAAAAAAAAAAGGTTGAATAAATGATTGGGTGCTCATTGTCGATGTGTAGAACTTTGGTTGACACCATGCTCTTAACCTTCAAGACAATTACAGTGTTATCAAGGAATTACGATTCAGCTTGAAATTTTTTATTCATTTTTGCACCAACAATGGGATGGACAATTTGGGACTAAACTGTTATTATTGAAGTTAGGTGAAATCCTTGGAATATGGAAGACCTTAAATATAATGTTTGATTTATCTGCGTACACAAGACGCTTGGATTTTGTGGGTAGTATCCGCTGAAAACCCTCACGAGACAACACTCGTCCTACTGGGGACACCCAGAGGTTTAACGGCTTGTTGCATACGCTAAATGCAATCGTGTTTCCTACGAAAGTGTGACATGTCTTAGTTTAGTTTATTCGAGGACGAATAAAAAGATAAGTGTGGGGGTATTTGATATACACGTAAATGTGTATATTTTATCCGCTTATTTATCTTATTTTCCCTTTAAAATAATTGATACTTTGTATTTATAGCTGTATTTTCAGATTGTTGACAAGGAGCATGGTTTAGAGCATTTGATGGATAAAGCATGAAGAATTTGCTTAAAAAGAGTGAAGTTTAAAATTGCTAAAGCTTGAAGAGTCTGAAGCTTGAAGAACGATTGCAATTATATTTCAGTTAAGAAGATTTGGCTCAATAAAGACTCAAACTGCATTCACATTAGCTCATTAGGAAGGCCTCTTACTCATGTTGCGTTCACACTAGCCTATTTGCTAAACCACTCACTCTAAAGCTGCGTTCACACTGGCTTATGTGTTATTTGGGTTATTTCTTTAGTCCCACATTATGTAACTAGCTAGCTAGCCTTTGCCATATCAGCTATAAATACCTTGTATCTCATTCATTGTAAGACACATTGGGTTTTATTCTGTAATTCTCTTCTTGGAATAAAATCATTCTTCTTCCTCTTTTCTATTTAGTTTAGTTTTATTTATGTTCTTGTTATTTAATTTCTGTTTTTCTTCTTCTTTAGCTATGTCTAGCTAATCCCCTTTGATTAGGGGGTGATGACGCTGATAGTATGATTCAATATGAATCACATAGCCAAAAGATGAGGACTGTATACATGTAGATCTGGATCTGAATTAAGGGTTAGATCTGAACCTTCATACCCTGTGTCGTTTAAGAGCTGTGCTCCTTCACATGGTATATTCGAGTTCAATCTAACACTTATCAGATTTAGATTTAATATTTAGGGTTTTAGAAATAAAATAGTGAATCTGTCCTGATAGCCTATGGTTGTAGAGCTGAGCTCCTGCATAGGCTATGCTTGTCGTTATTTACATATTTGTTTCTAAGAACCTATTATCGTTGATTCATGTTTGTGACAGAAACATGTATTAGATCTCGTTAATCTTTTGGCTGTTGATGATTATGAATCTGATCTATGTCATTATCCCCTAATTGCTTTCACTTATTGTTAAAACTCTCTTTTTATTTAATTTCTGCTATTTTCTTTGTTTTCAACCAATCAAAATTTAGGGATAACTTGACTGGATTTATTAATAAAATAATTTGGTCCCAGAGTTCGACACCCTCTACAACGATCCTTGTTGTTTAGGAAAGACGAACGAATTTTACAGTTGTTTACAATTGCATAATTCATTCGCAAACAGCTTCCCGCTAAGATTTTCATTTCTGTGGTACATTTTCATTTTGTCCTTACGAAATTATGAACATCAACATCTATGTTGTTGTTGAGACTCTTAGTTGCAAATCTCAATTTATTCTTATTTTTTAATCTTTAGATTTGTGATTGTATATTAGTTTAAGCCGCTTGCTCCTTTGCTGCTTTTAACGAAATCAAAACCTTCCCCAAACCTTCAGATCGAAAACCCTAATTTCGAAAACATGAGCAACCTAGTCGAGAGGCTACGAGCAAGGTCAGAACGGTTTCTTTTCTTCACAGCGAGAATCTTCCCATCGCTGAACTGAGCTCTAAAGACATATCCACTAGAAACTTGTCCAACGAGGTTGTCTGCACTAAAACTACCAGTCGCAACTTGAAGATCTATTAGTGAGTATGCAGTTGGTTTTAGCGGAGGAGCTTTTTTTGTTTTCTTCACAATAGCTTTATTGTTGGATGATAACTCATCTTCTTCGTTTGATTTCTAAACAAACAAATTCTTCGGTTTCATCTATAAGTTACAACAAAAAGGTGCAAGACTTTTAAACTGAATATGTTTTATATTATTTTATTTTACTTTGTTTCAGTTTCAGAAATTTAGCATACTAGTCATTTGGATGGCTCAATCGGTTAATTTGGTTGTATGTAGTCGGAATCCATTGTTTGGTATAATGGAACTACATCGGGAAAAACCACTTGGGGAAGACGATTCTCAAATTAGGGCGTAGCAGGGGTGGCCATAGTTCCCAAGTAAAGCTCAGATGTGGTTACCTCTGAATCTACGTCTAGGCTTGCATCATAACCACTACAGTTACCTACTAGATTTGCTGTCCAAATGTGTGACGACCCAAACTTCCCAGTAAAGGAAAGACTGGATTGCTTTGAGAACAACGCACATCAGAGCACAAACTGAAGAACATTTTATTGTTGATTACAACAATTACACCAGAGTACAAGAATATAACAGAGTATGAATACTTATTACACAATAGAAATACAATAATATCAGAGATTTACATTACATTTAAATAGCAACGGAAAAATAATACAAATATACAACTGAAAGGAATACATGGATACAGAGCTTTCCGAATATCGCTTCAGCTGTAAACCAGGATCCTGTAAATATACCTACAAAAAGCTACTCGACTGCTCGTGTGGAAAATATGGGCACCCGAGTTTGCCAGTGAAACAAACTACAGGTCAGTCATGGGACTGGTATGAGAAATCTAACTTAACTTATCTAATAATAAGGCTAATCACAGGACCACGCCGCTAACGCGGAACGGGTTTACTCCATTGGATTGCCAGTGCATAAAATAAAGTAAATCGTTAAACAACGCAATGCTTTTTAGAAAAATGAAACCATTATAAGACCCAAGTCCCATCACACAATGCAACGCAAACCGGAGGATAAGGTTTTACCTTATAATGGTCAAAAGATGCTTGATACGATAAAACAGATTTAATATTAGTGTGTATATATATGGGTATATATATTTCAAAAAAACATTTCAATCATAATGTATCAATCATAGAAGGCATGGGTACCATATATCATGTCGCCATACTAGTTCTACATTCAAAACCGCAAGGTCGTATTGGAAATTGGATTTCCATCATGGGTCGAGGCTAGGGGCAAGCTCGTCTCCGATTCGAGACACTCTAGCAAATGCCTCAGGATCACACCTATGGGCAACCCTTGGATCTTCAGGGCCGGTCCCCGCCTATCGGCAGTGGATTGGTTATGCCTGAACACACGCTTCCCGGTCCCTTTGGACCTATAGTATGACCACTAACGGCCTATAAAAATCCGAGGCGCCTCAAAATCCATCATCCACACAATTAAAATGCCAACCAGTTTAAGCACGGGCACTACTCCTAGCTAGAAAGAAACATGTGCACTCCCTGCAGTCCTACTCCCGTTTTTGACTCATACCGGGGTGTGAGGCTCGCGAAGTCATGCTATACACAAAGCTATGTCGTAATAGGCTATACTTTGATCATCCCACAAGGCCTTGCTTTTCAACAAAAGCCTTGATCATTTGCATCTTGGCGTGCCACATTGACAGTTCACGCCATGCGATCAATCATTATTAATATATACTAGGGTGTTAAGCAGAGAATAAATTCTCCACCACCAATCAGACATACATTAATAAAAATCAATTTAATTCACATGGAACGAAATCCAATGTCAGACACGCATCCATTTACAAGTCCGCTCTGGGTCTGAACGAAACCGGAGACACCTTAGAGGTCCTCGCATATCCGGACAATCAACAATACGTCTGGACGGCTACCACTGAAGCCCTTTGAAGGTAGCTACTCCCATCATGGGTCTCAGTAGCAAGACATCCGTTCGATGTGAAGATCGTCGGTCTTCAATCACCGTCTTCAACTTCGACTCTTCATCGTCGTAGTGATTATTCGGAATGGGTTAAACCCGGTCTTTTCGAATAACTCACGTATTTTTATAATTAATAATCAAGCGCTATAAAAACACATCCAACGCCTCATTCCAATTCAGAATATTCTTTTAAATAAAATATTCATATTATCTTATCAAAGATAAATTCTTCAAATTTATTCTTAAATCTTTCTTTTAAAGATTTATTAAAACCCCAAATTGGTTTTAAATATCAAAAATCATTATTCAATGATTATTTAAAATTTAAGAAATAAACCTTATATTCAACTGGGCTAAAGAATTAATGTCATTTAAAACATAGTTCACGGTAAACCCAAAATCATCTTCCACAAAATATGGAATCTTTACATAAATCAAATCAATATATGATCGTTATAAATTTCTGTATCCGACCAATAATATAAATGGGATAACGGCAAAGCCTTTTAAATTCCATATGTAGTATCGGTCTTCTTTTACAAAGGCTTATCTAGGTTATTATTAATTCGAATTCCATTCAATTCCAATTTAATATATCAAATTGGAAAACTTAACTTTTGGAAAATTCCCATTTAAATCTTAATAAAGATTTATAGATTCCAAATCATATTTTCACTGTCCGTTGGGTTAAAGAACATATGTCACTTAAAAACACAGTTCACAATAAACCCAACTCACATTTCATCTTATTCCAATTACTAAATATAATTGAAAACTTAAATAATCTAAATTAAAAGATTGTTCTTTTCATACGGGGTTTAAGAATAGTGTTATTTAAGACACTATTCACGACAAACCCAAAATCCAATTTATTCGATTTAATTTTCAATTAAATATTAAATAATTGGAAAAACTTCATTAAATCTTAATTTAATGACTCATTCTAGTTAATAACTAGTTCATTTCAATAAAAATATATTTTTCTAAAATATATTCTTTTTCTAAAATATTCTTTATCTAAAATATATTTTCTAAAATATTCCTTTTCTAGAATATTCTTTGTTGGAATGTGACTCAACCAACAACCATATATTGCATGTAATCAACCATCATGATCAGTAATTATCAAACATCTAATAACAACCAGAGTGGATTCTACGCTAAATATTGGGACTAGTGTAGATCAAATATCATCCCAACACCCGTGTGGGGTTTCATCCAACAATCAAATAATAAATTATTTTTGCACTTGGGCGATGTGTGAAAATTATCGTCCCAATCACATAAACAAGTCGGATGACTTGTAAATGGAAGTGTAATATTCTGTTTGAATATACTAACAATATATTTAACACATCAGACAATTCAACATCACAGACATATCTTCCAAGCCAATACTAATATCATATTTATAACATATGATCTTTTTATTATAACTAATCGACAATGAAGATATTAACTTTTATTTCTAATCTTTTTGTGTAATCCCTTTTTAATGACCAAAACTTAGTTTTGGTGTAACTCTTTTTAATGACCAAAAGGGTATATTTTGGTTAAACTCTTTTAATGACCAAAATGACTATTTTGGTTAAACTCTTTTTAAGGTAAACAAAACTATATGTTTTAATCTACTCCCCTTTAATGTACACAAATGTTCATTGTTGTTTAATCCTTTTTAATACACACAAATGTTCATTTTTATTTCATTCCTTTAAAAGTGATAAGGATGTCACCTTTTATTTCAATCCTTTAAAAGTGACAAAAATGTTGTAATCTTGTCAAATTCATTTCAATGTACAAAATATGATAGTTTTGTCTAATCTTTCAAAGTAAACAAAATATGTTATTTTTGTCTTCATTCTTTTGAAGTAAACAAAAATGCTAATTTTTCTTTAATCCTTTTTAGTGATCAAAATGTGATCTTTCTTCTTAATGAACAAAATTGTATTTTTGTTTTAATCCTTATTAATGAAAAAAAGGTATAATCTTCCTTCGTAATGACAAAAATGTATATTTTACTTCGTTCTTTTTAATGTATAAAAATATACATTTTCAATTCATTCCTTATGTATAAAATACACAATTTCAATTCATTCTTTTTTAATGTATAAAAATATACATTTTCAATTCATTCTTATTGTTGAAAAATGACAATAAAATCTTAACTTTTGTTCCTAATCTTTTCAATATTAACAAGTGACAATAAAAATCTTAACTTTTGTTTCTAATCTTTTCTATTGTTAACAAGTGACAATAAAAATCTTAACTTTTTATTCTAGTATGCATTTTCTAGCAAAAATTTACTTTTTTACGTAATCCTTTTTAATATATAAAAATGTTATTCTTATTTCAAAAAAACCATGTTTTGACCAAAATGTGATTTTTATTTCTATTCTCTTAAAAGTGACAAAAATGTCTCTTTCTAATTAAATTTTTTTTTTACATGATTTTTTTTTGTTTAATTCTTTTAGTGTAAACCAAATGACAAATTTGTCTAATTCTTCTTATGTAAACAAAGTATGATGATTTTGTTTAATTCTTTTTATGTAAACAAAATGTGATGATTTTGTTTAATCCTTCTTATGCAAGCAAAATGTTCGTTTTTATCTTACTTACATGTTTAACCAAAAATCTATCCTTTTTTTTTATTGAAATAGAATGTTTAACAAAAATCTATTCATTTACACAAAATGCCTTGTTTATCATATGTATATTCTTTACGGTCGTTCCTAACAAAGGTGTTAATTTCAATAATCTAATAAACAAAATAGTAACTTTGTTTAATCCACTTCTCTGATTAACATAAATGTCAATTTAAATAATCTAATAGACAAATGATAATTTGGTTTTAATCTTCCTAGTTTGTTAATAATGACAAAAATGAATATTTCGGTCATTCCCTTACCTTTGACCAAAAATGCATAATTTTATCATTCTTTTACATTTGATAAAAATGTATATTTCTCTTATCCTTTTACATTTGATAAAAATGTATATATTTCTTTCATTCCTTTACATTTGATAAAAAAATGTATATTTTTCTCTAATTCTTTTAATGTAAACAAAATAATGATTTTGCTTTAACACAAGTTCTCTTATCAAAAATGTGATTTTTGTTTTAACACAAGTTCTCTTATCAAAAATGTGATTTTTGTTTCAATAATCATTTCTACACAAAATGTATAGTTTAATCATGTATACTTTATTTCTAACAGTTCTTATTGACGTAAAATGAAAATTCAATTTAACATGTCATATTTGTCCAACATGATAATTTAAACTTGACAGGTCATTTCATTTTTTTCTCTAACAAAACATGAAGTAACATGTTTTGATTCTCTTTTCAATCTAACATAAAATGTCTCTTTTAAATAAACAAAACATGAAGTAACAAGACGATGTTTTTATTTTACAAAACATGATGCTAACAAGACGATGTTTTTATTTTACAAAACATGATGCTAACAAGACGATGTTTTTATTTTACAAAACATGATGCTAACAAGACGATGTTTTTATTTAAATGAACATTGGTAACAAAAATGGACATTTTTATTTTACTAATTCTAGTTCAACGAAACACATAAAGAGGATAACTTTATTTGGTTGACATTCTATCTTAATAAATAAAATAATAACTTCAATTTGTTAACCATTCTAATTTAACAAAATCGATGTTTTTGTGTTAGCACTAATCTGTTCAACAAAAATATCATTTTGTTGTCGACTATTGTATGTACACAAGAATTATCCATCCATTCAACAGATCAATCATAATAGTATCGTCAACACAATTCAAATCATGATTAACAACAAATTAAATTGAACAGCGAATACATAACCATTTATTTTGATTCTAATTTTTTTTTAAAAAATAAGAAATCTCACCGAGCTTTTATTCAGAATAGATCAGATCTGAATTTTGGTCAAAATTTCATTTGCTCCTTTTCAGATTTGGTTTATACCATTATGTAGATCTCTGAAATACGGTTCCAACGCAATTCGTTTCGTTGAATTCTGATTAGATTTGACAAAGTTATGATATTTTGAATGTTAATTATATTAATTAGAATATTAATGAATTAAATAAAATAATTTAGGCTTAAATCCCTCACGTTACATCTTCTTCTTCCTCTGATAATTGCGTCACCGTGAAACCCATAGCCGAACATCCCAAGTCCAAATCGTACCCCCCCCACTCGCTTTTCTGATGATCTGAAGCTTTCTCGATGTCACCCTCCTCGAGTTCTCCCCGGCGACCACCTTCTTGGCCAACTCGCACCCCCCAGGGGTTCCCAAATCATCCACTAATCCCCTGACTTTGAACACAAATTCCGACCACCTTGAGACTTAAAAAACGATCATAGCCGTACCAATTTGTAGAGGATTAAGAGTGCTTCGATTCCATATATTAAGTTTGAGATTCCATTGTCCAGATTTGAAGAAACTGAGGAGGAAAGTTCACACAATTTCAGCCATTGAAAGCATTAGGTGGCGGCTGAAATTGTAGATCAGGGTTGCGTATTGTTAACCATATTTATACGGTATTTTATTTATTTAATTCAAGAAAAATCTATTTATTATTTGTCTATCGCAATGAACTCCAAACTAGACCCAACGAGTGTCCCCCCGACTAATAACCCCCATCCCGGACACAATGGAAGATGTTTCGTAACCCAATTCGGCTGTTACGATCAGTTTTTCTCAAAATTAAAATATAAATCAATTTATATTAAATTTAAACGTACATTTTAAATTACCGGGGCCACATACAGACACTAAAAATTACAGAAAAATTATTTCTAGTCATGTTTTGACGATACGGTCCTAACAAGACTAATTTCAACGAATTCTGAGACTGTTTGAAAAATGGTCATTTTCAAGTCGATTAGATTTGACTGAAACTGACAAAACACGTTTTCTTCTGCCACGCTCACATATTAATTCGAAAAATTATGAAAATTGAAACCTAGCAATAATTTGACATTCCGGTTTCAACAAAAGTGGTTTCGTCGAAAACCAAGGTCGTTTGAAAAATGACTATTTTTAAGGGCTATATATTATATTAAAATATATATAAATTCTACAGCGACTTTTCTAAATTTTAAACTGGACATAACTTTCTATTTATAAAGTGAAATTTCAATTTTTCAGACTCGTTAGAAAGATATTGTTAAACAGATTCAAATATTTCTTGTTTCGCTCAATTCTGATTTAAAATGAATCTTGTACATTCAGTCAAAGTTCAAATTCAAATTTTCAAACTGCAGCGTAGTTTTAAACTCCTTTTAGAATTAAATTAAATTTATTCGTTTTAACTTTGATTAAATAAATTTTCATCGCTATTATTTAAAATAAGTTATTTTAAACATTCTAAATTCATTAAAATTTCTAAAATAAAATTTTTAAATTGGCCCCAAAATTCCGGGTTGTTACAATCGCCCCCACTTAAAATCTTTTCGTCCTCGAAAAGGAACGTAGCAAAAAGTTGTTTAATTTAACCAACTCAACTTTATTGGTTTTCATAATTTTGTTAGTTAAATTAATTATCATTTCTATACTTTTATTAGTTAAACTAATAATCAAACATCACAACCAACAATCAATTAGGTGATTAACTTTTCAAATATATATATAACTTTTATATATAATCAAAAATCATATTTTTGGTGCAAATCACAGCAATGTGTACTAACTAAGTGTTGGTTCTCATACCAGTCAATGGAAATATATAGAAATCCCACTTTCGAAACTCGAACATAAACTCTGATGACGCTAGTAATCATCAGAACCATCCCCGGGCGACTAGAGTCTGATTCTATATCTTTCCCGTATATTAAAACTTCGAATATCCGTTAATTACTCATATATTCGGAATCTTTATATACTCGATTGTCCACATTAAAATATAATAATATATTCAAGTACGTATTTTTAGATAAAATTTTCAAAACTAAATCTGTTTTCATTTTTATTTTAAAGAAAATAATACTCCACACACTCGTTCTAGGATGCTACTGATCCCATCTCTAACGAGTTATTCTCATTGGATATTACTAGTCCAATCTCTGATGAATTCTTTCGTTCGGTTCTAATGTGTCTTGTTCTCGAGCTCTGTAAACCAAAGCTCAGATACTAAATGTGACGACCCAAACTTCCTAGTAAAGGAAAGACTGGATTGCTTTGAGAACAACACACATCAGAGCACAAAATAAAGAACACTTTATTGCTGATTACAACAATTACATCAGAGTATAAGAATATAACAAAGTATGAATACTTATTACACAATAGAAATACAATAATATCAGAGATTTACATTACATTTAAATAGCAGCGGAAAAATAATACAAATATACAACTGAAAGGAATACACGGATACAGAGCTTTCCGAATATCGCTTCAGCTGTAAACCTGGATCCTATAAATGTATCTGCAAAAAGCTACTCGACTGCCCGTGTGGAAAATATGGGCACCCGAGTTTGTCAGTGAAACAAACTACAGGTCAGTCACGGGACTGGTATGAGAAATCTAACTTAACTTATCTAATAATAAGGCTAATCACAGGACCACGCCGCTAACGCGGAACGGGTTTACTCCATTGGATTGCCAATGCATAAAATAAAGTAAATCGTTAAACAACGCAATGCTTTTTAGAAAAATGAAACCATTATAAGACCCAAGTCCCATCACACAATGCAACGCAAACCGGAGGATAGGGTTTTACCTTATAATGGTCAAAAGATGCTTGATACGATAAAACGGATTTAATATTAGTGTGTATATATATGGGTATATATTTCAAAAAAACATTTCAATCATAATGTATCAATCATAGACGACATGGGTACCATATATCATGTTGCCATACTAGTTCTACATTCAAAACCGCAAGGTCGTATTGGAAATTGGATTTTCCGTCATGAGTCGAGGCTAGGGGCAAGCTCCTCTCCGATTCGAGACACTCTAGCAAATGCCTCAGGATCACACCTATGGGCAACCCTTGGATCTTCAGGGTCGGTCCCCGCCTATCGACAGTAGATTGGTTATGCCTGAACACACGCTTCCCGGTCCCTTTGGACCTATAGTTTGACCACTAAAGGCCTATAAAAATCCGAGGCGCCTCAAAATCCATCATCCACATAAGTAAAATGCCAGCCAGTTTAAGCACGGGCACTACTCCTAGCTAGAAAGAAACGTGTGCACTCCCTGTAGTCCTACTCCTGTTTTTGACTCAAACCGGGGTGTGAGGCTCGCGAAGTCATGCTATACACAAAGCTATGCCGTAATAGGCTATACTTTGATCATCCCACAAGGCCTTGCTTTTTAACAAAAGCCTTGATCATTTGCATCTTGGCGTGCCACATAGACAATTCACGCCATGCGATCAATCATTATTAATATATACCAGGCTGTTAAGCAGAGAATAAATTCTCCACCACCAATCAGACATACATTAATAAAAATCAATTTAATTCACATGGAACGAAATCCAATGTCAGACACGCATCCATTTACAAGTCCGTTTTGGGTCTGAACGAAACCGGAGACACATGAGAGGTCCTCGCATATCTGGACAATCAACAATACGTCTTGACGGCTACCACTGAAGCCCTTTCAAGGTAACTACTCCCATCATGGGTCTCGGTAGCAACACATCCGTTCGATGTGAAGATCGTCGGTCTTCAATCACCGTCTTCAACTTCGACTCTTCATCGTCGTAGTGATTATTCGGAATGGGTTAAACCCGGTCTTTCCGAATAACTCGCGTATTTTTATAATTAATAATCAAGCGCTATAAAAACACATCCAACGCCTCATTCCAATTCAGAATATTCTTTTAAATAAAAAATTCACATTATCTTATCAAAGATAAATTCTTCAAATTTATTCTTAAATCTTTCTTTTAAAGATTTATTAAAACCCCAATTTGGTTTTAAATATCGAAAATCATTATTCAATGATTATTTAAAATTTAAGAAACAAACCTTATATTCAACTGGGATAAAGAACTAATGTCATTTAAAACATAATTCACGGTAAACCCAAAATCATCTTCTACAAATATGGAATCTTTACATAAATCAAATCAATATATAATCGTTAAAAATTTCTGTATCCGACCAATAATATAAATGGGATAACGGCAAAGCCTTTTAAATCCCATATGTAGTATCGGTCTTCTTTTACAAAAGCTTATCTCGGTTATTATTAATTTGAATTCCATTCAATTCGAATTTAATATATCAAATTGGAAAACTTTACTTTAGGAAAATTCCCATTTAAATCTTAATAAAGATTTATATATTCCAAATCATATTTTCACTGTCAGTTGGGTTAAAGAACATATGTCACTTAAAAACACAGTTTGTAACACCCCACCTCCGCCAGGGTGGCTCTTGCAAGCACTCTGACTTTGGAGGGGCTTTTGAATCAGGTAAACATGCATAATGATATATCAAGGCAGAACAAGAACATATGTATATATGTAAACAGAGTAAATAACATAGATAAAACAGCGGAAGATTTTCAAACCATTTCAAATACGAGTCTGGTACAACATAATGTTATCTTTCCAAATACACAAGTCTAGATAAAAACAACATTACTGAAAAACTGAAATACATGAGTACTATCCCCAAAATAAGTGATAACCATAGCTAGCTTCATGTCAAGACCGTACATGAGCTAAAATCCCACAAGCAAGCGATCAGAAATCCAGCTAAGCTCCAATATTCCCTCCCTGAGAACCGGGGGGGGGGGGGGGAACGGAAGAAAAGAGGCGAAAGAAAACAAGTCAGTCAAAAAGACTGAGTAAGCCCTACTACAATCAATATAAACTGATAAAGTTAACTGTCATGAGCAGCAGGGATGAACATAAGGATAACAATATACTAGCATGATGATTAACTAACAAGGTAGATAAAGGTGTCATCGCATAATCAGGTTTAAGGTTTTGCACCACAGGTGTACTAGCAAACTAACATGACTGGAATAAACAAGTATTGATCCCTTGGCCCATGCTTTGGCCCAATAACATGAAATGACCCTAATACAAGGTCCAACCAAACGGTCTAGTCGATCGGCTCCCTAAGCCTAACTCGTCACGTGTTGGTGTCAATACGGCCCAAACATAATTGTAGTCGAACTGTGCCGGGTCCACCCTTCGGGTGTATCAAGCCCTAGGGTGCCAACCCCTGGACACCATAAACATGGGTGCACAGTCTCGATCTACTGGTACCCATGGGTGACTTCTCCAAATACGGACTACGTGCACGACCATAGTCCGTCCGGAACTACATCGGCGTACCACCCGGCCGTCGTTTATTTGGTCGCTTACCTCCAGCCCAGTAATCGTGCCCCCTCCCTAGCCTAGTCCCTAGGGCCTTAATGATACCAATTTTTGGGGATTACTGCAGTGTGGGCCCCCATTGCTAGGATTTTCTAGTGGGTTAAGTACGGTTTAACCCTCTTGCTAATCATGGATTAACTTGGTTAAGTGTAACGATGAGTTCACGACTTAACCCTGATTAATCTACCAAGCCCAAATTGGTTAAGTATTAAGTGGACCATGACTTAACCCTAATCACGAGGCATTAATTAATTTAATGCGCCTTAACCTCTCACATTAGACCTTGTTGTGGTTACTAGTTAAGCCGGGCGGGTCCGGGTAGCTTTACACCACAACTTGGTCTAACTTCGGGATCAAGGTACAACATGGCCAACTTCTCACATTGGGTCCTATTGTTTGTAGCAACTAGTTAAGCCGGTCGGTTCCGGGTAGGTTTACGCTACAAACTCAACCCAACCTCGAGTTGGTCACACTTATCTTTTCTAAGTGTCATGTCAATCATGTTTCCAAAACATGTTACAAATTTTCAAGCAATTGGGTAGACCTAACTTAATAGGTAAATTCCCAATGGGTAGACCTAACTTAATAGGTAAATTCCCAAGCTTATGTTTTTATGTCTTTTAAGTTTACCCAACCCCAAACGCAATCCCATCGCTTACATATCGCAATAGCGCATAAAGGATAGAAAGAGTGAACTTGGCATAATCATGACATAAAGGTGTTGAAGCCACAAGTTCAACATGGTGGCATATGAAATGTACATGTGTTCATATACTTGCATATTACAATTTTAGGCCTCAAAAGCATGCATAAAACCAAACTTAGCATATTGGTGATACATGGTGATGAATGGCATGTAGAGATGGCCATAAGTTCGCATTTAGCCTCACATGCAAGTTATCATAAGAGATATGATAACTTACATGTTGCCAAAATGCAACCTTTAGCATAAAGCTTGGAGCTTTAAGCTCATAAACCCAAGATAAGCTTGCATAACATGATAACATGAACAAAAGGATCAACCCAAACTTGCATAACATAACTTGCATATCATATGACAAACTTGCATATCAAACTTGCATAACATAACTTGCATATCATATGACAAACTTGCATATCAAACTTGCATAACATAACTTGCATATCATATGACAAACTTGCATATCAAACTTGCATAACATAACTTGATGAACTTGCATAACATAACTTGATGAACTTGCATAACACATCATAGTAAACTTGCATATCACATCATAGTAAACTTGCATATCATGGCAAACTTGCATATCATACATTTAACTTTAGAGTTCAAGTATGAAAGTAGAATAGGGCTTACAAAGCTTATGAAGACTCAAAAATATGACAAAGCCCTTATGCAATCAAATAGACCCAAAATGCAAGCTCTAACATAAAAACCCTTGAGCCAAAATGATCAAAACCCTTTCTTTATGATGCAAATATAGAAACTTGACTTGAATGCAAGCTAATGATGCTCATACAAGTTTGAAAACACTTGTATGCATGGAAAATCTCATAGAAATTTATTTAGGAATTTTATGAAGAGAGTGGAGGCCATGAGAGGTAAAATTTTGCCATAGTTTAGTTGTATGAGTGAATAATGTTGATTTAGGCTTAGGTTAGGGGCTTATTTATAGAGATTAGGATTAGTTCTAGCCTTAGGATTAAACCCTAATTCCAATCTCAGCCCTCAAAACCGAATCTGGCCCCCAAGCTCAACACAAACCCAAAATGGTGCACCAGGCAGAACTGCCCGGCTGGACCAAGTCGACAGCCAAGTCGACAGGGCTGTCGACTTGGGTCCAACCAAGTCGACTCCCAAGTCGACAGGGCTGTCGACTTGGGTGCTCTGGCGGGATTTTTCCCGCCTAGCCCAATCTGACCTAATTTTCAAATTCAAACTTGAATTTGAAATCTGTTTTTACTTTGAAATTTTCTGAAAACTTCGTTGGGCCTTAATTGGGTCATACGGACTCCGATTTTCGAAAACTCGGACTCTATTTCGCGTATTTTTCCGAGACGAACGCAATGGCATAGCCCGTTTCCCTTGATTCAGATTTATAAATTAAATTCTGCCTCGATTTATGTTATAACAGGTTATTGAAAATACGGATTGTTACATTCTCCCCTCCTTAAAGGATTTCATCCCCGAAATCTTCAAGTTGGGAAGAACGTATCCTACCATCCAATCATCCATCTACTCAAAACATCATCCACGAGCAATCATTGTCCTTACAAGATTCTAAATGTTGTATGAACATATGCAAAGGTGTGTGTATATGTACTTATCTAATGCAAATATCATCAATGCAAATTATGTTAGTGAAATGAATCCATATGTATGCAATTCCTAACATAATGTATAACATCTATATGTGTGCACATAACATACATCCTTATGCAACATCCATGTGATAACACAAAAATTTTCATCCATGAATAAGCATAAACACTCATGCATATGCAATATAAGGAGTGTGTGAGCCGATCTAGTGCCTAATGTGTATAGTGCATCCACGAGTAACCACTTGCAAACACTTGCAACCACTCGCAACCACCAAGCATAACATGTTTCAAACACATGTTTCATCCAAAGGGTTTCTACCTAAGGTTCTCATGACAAGATTAACACGATATACTAGATGATCAAGACCAACATGGATAGCAAAAGATATGCTACAAAGAGATCGGGAAGATAAGCAAGATATACTCCTTTTGGATTACAAGAAATCCCTTCCTAATCCAACCCATATTCTATAAAAGCCCAAAAGGTTTAGTCAACCTAACGGACCCCTTCAAACCCTGACATGTATTACTAGCCAATAAGTCATACCTCCCGACAGAAATAGGACCGAAAATGGGACCGAGAGGATATACATAAAAAGATAACATGCGAGTAAGTTCCGCAGGAAAACAAGGATCAAGGATATACTCTTAGAAAGAGATATGATGCGCGTATCTAGCCTTAAATCTTCTAAGTCACGTTTCCTTGAGCTTAACTCCACTGTGCTTTGACCGTCTTTTACCTCATGATTTCTTAGCTTCTTAACTCTTATTTCCAAATATGAGTTGGAACCCATTTCATTGTCGCCTCTCGTCTTCCTCTTTCACTTACTCTTCTATCATTCTTGGCTTAAACATAAATATGACCTCATGGTTTCATGCAAGCTCTCCAAAATTCACTAGTGAATCCTGGATCTCGTTTACTTACCATAAAGTATTCCACGCAGCAGAACTTTTCTTGGAAATACCAATCCACGTTGCCAATTGCTCTTACCAACGTGATTTTCTATAACTCATGCTTGAACGAAATGAATCATTCGCCTGTGAATGATAGGCCGTACTTAAATTCAGTTGCTTGCCCATGACTTCCCGTAGACTATCTCAAAACTGACTGGTGAAGATTGAGTTATGGTTACTAACTATCCTTTAGGGAACCTCGTGCAACCGCTTTATTTCTTGAAAGTAAACTGTCGCTAGCTATGATGCAGTCCTTTCGCTCTTTACCGGAGTGAAATGAGCGCTCTTCGTGAGTCTACCTACTATGACCCACATGCTCGTATTCTCTTCCCTTGACCTAGGCAGTCCATCCACGAAATCCTTCGTGACGCTTTTCTACTTCCATTACGGGGACCTCCAATGGATATAATAGCCCACCGGGCTTCTATGACTCGGCCTTTAACCTGTTGGCACAATATGTACCTTGGGACAAACTCGGCCACCTCCTCGGGTGATATGCATCTTCAAGAACCTTTTTTCTCTCATCGCGTCTTAGCCATCCCTTGTCATCTATAGCGAGGTGACTTACCATCTCGCCTCGAGTCAACTTGTCCATGATCTCGACTAACTGCGGGTCTTCTTTCTGTGAAGTCCCTACTTGATCCAAAAGGGTAGGTCTAAACCCAAGGGACGCTAACTAATTAAACTGAGAGAACTTCTTACTTCAATTGCATTCTTTGGAGTCTTCCAATCCCGAACTGGAACTACTTTAGCGGGATCCACCGCTAAGCCTTGCTTAGATACTATATGCCCAAGGAATCTAACTTCCCTTCTCCAAAAGTGACACTTGGAGAACTTGGCCTCCAACTGATGCGCTCTAAGCGTATCCATCACCTCCACGAGATGCCTTACGTGTTCTTCCTCATCCTTAGAGAAGATCAGAATATCATCTACGAAGACCACGACAAACTTGTTCAAGAACTCCCTGAACACCCTACTCATCAAGTCCACGAAATATGCGGGTGCATTAGTCAAGCCGAACGGCATGACAAGCCATTCGAAGAATCCATCTGGAGTTCTGAACGCAGTCTTGTCTATACTATCTTCAGCTACCCTGAGCTGATGGAATCTAGTAGCAAGATCAAGAGAAAACAGATGTTCCTACAAGCTGATCGAACAAATCATCGATCCTTGGCAATGGTTGTCTATTCTCTTTGTCTAACTCACGATAATCGACACAAAGTCGAAGAGAACCATCTGCCTTGGTAGTAAATACTACAGGCGCCCCCCATTTAGATATACTTCATCTAATGAAGTTCTTCTCAAGCAACTCCTTGACTTGCTTTCTTAACTCTCATCTTGCGGGGCCATGTGCCTTACCGGCCACGAAACTTTCTTGGCATTATCAACCAGATAAATGCGAAAATCTATCTCTCGTTTAGGGGTAACCCCCTTCACTTCACCCAAGATATCAGGATATTCTCGGACCACCCTCACCGATTACAAACTATCGATAGACGAGTCGAGGGGTTCAAGATAACACAACATGACGGGACTCATAGGGTTACTAGAAATTTTTAGGGTATTACCGAGGCGAGTCATGAGCCTCACAACCCTATGCTCAAAGATCAAGGATGGCTCCACAACTGGACAACCCATCCATGCCCAAAATCAACCCATACCCCATGAAACCGAGAATATAAGTATCACACGAGAATTCAAATCCACCTAGATAATAGACAAATGGGCGGAACACCCAATTGGATTTGAAACTCACACGGGATCATTAACTAGACTAGTACTTAGGTGCAAACTTTCAACTAGATCAGATGGGATAAAGCTATGCGATGCACCAGAATCAAACAAGGTACGAATAGGAAAATCAGAAATGTAAACAAGACTTTCAACAGAAATACTACCTCGATCGGGAACTGGAGCGGCATTGAGAGCATGAACTTGCCCTCCTGAAGGTCCAACACGCTGAGGCTGACCCTGGCCTTGCCCTTGCTTCTTCGGGCAATCCTTGTTAAAATGTCCAGTCTCTCCACAGTGAAAGCACCCACCCAATTTCCTTCTCTTCTTCCTACAGTCCTTGACTATGTGCCCAACAATCCCACAGAAGTTGCACTTTCTTGTTTCCTTTGCCTTGTTCTTGTTGCCCTTGTTGTTGTTCCCCTTGTTACCTTGACTCTTGTTCTTGTTCTTATTGCCTTGACTGCTCTGACCGCTTGGATTACCCTGATTTCCTTTCCACTGGGAATCAGTCTTCTTGGCTTGAGTATCATTCATCTTGATCTCCTTCTTGTTACTCCTATTCTCTTCATTGAGTAGGGCCATATTCACCAAACTCTCGAAAGTTGCCCCCAAGGGTATATGAGTCATGGCTAAACCATGTAATGGCTCGTTTAATCCTAGAGCAAAGTATAGGGCCTTCTTCTGAGCTGTGTTGACCAAGTCTAAACCAACCCGAGCCAGTTGATTAAACTTATCTATGTATTCCCTAATAGTCATGTCCCCTTGCTTCAGTGATAGGAACCTTAGTCCAAACTTTCCCCGAAAGTCATCCCAAGTCTCAATTGGCCTAGTAACGGTGGTGACCACCCACCAACGTGCAGCTTCTTCCTTTAGCAACCATACTGCCAATAAAACCTTCCTACGGTCATCTATATCAAAGAAGGCAAAAAGATCTTTGGTTTCTTTCAACCAATTCCTTGCCTCTACATAAGTCTCGGTTCCAAAGAAATTCTTGCAACCCATCACCTTAAAATCTTGGCAAATCTCTGCGAAGTCAGTTTGAGGATGCTGAGGGGAAGGAGGAAGAGGAACCTCAGCGACAGGAGGAGGAGGAACATTAACTACTGGAGGAGGAGGAACATCAGCGGGGCCGGCTTCGGTCGCCCTAGCCTCCAAAAGTCTCCTATACCAAAAAGGTACGTGTACTCCCTCCGGAATGGCAAAGTTATTGGCCATACTGAAAACGAAGAAAAAGATAGATTCAGAATGGAGAAAAACGAAGGAATTTTGCTAATGGCTTTTTGGGGAATAGCCTTTAAAATAAACTAGACTTTTCTTTGGAAAATACTTTATACTTGGTTTTGAAAATAGTTTTCCAAAAGTTTTCTAAAAACCTTTTTGTTCCTTCTCGTAAACCATATGCTCTGATACCAAATGTAACACCCCACCTCCGCCAGGGTGGCTCTTGCAAGCACTCTGACTTTGGAGGGGCTTTTGAATCAGGTAAACATGCATAATGATATATCAAGGCAGAACAAGAACATATGTATATATGTAAACAAAGTAAATAACATAGATAAAACAACGGAAGATTTTCAAACCATTTCAAATACGAGTCTGGTACAACATAATGTTAACTTTCCAAATACACAAGTCTAGATAAAAACAACATTACTGAAAAAACTGAAATACATGAGTACTATCCCCAAAATAAGTGATAACCATAGCTAGCTTCATGTCAAGACCGTACATGAGCTAAAATCCCACAAGCAAGCGATCAGAAATCCAGCTAAGCTCCAATATTCCCTCCCTGAGAACCTGGGGGGGGGGGGGGGGGGAACGGAAGAAAAGAGGCGAAAGAAAACAGGTCAGTCAAAAAGACTGAGTAAGCCCTACTACAATCAATGTAAACTGAAAAAGTTAACTGTCATGAGCAGCAGGGATGAACATAAGGATAACAATATACTAGCATGATGATTAACTAACAAGGTAGATAAAGGTGTCATCGCATAATCAGGTTTAAGGTTTTGCACCACAGGTGTACTAGCAAACTAACATGACTGGAATAAACAAGTATTGATCCCTTGGCCCATGCTTTGGCCCAATAACATGAAATGACCCTAATACAAGGTCCAACCAAACGGTCTAGTCGATCGGCTCCCTAAGCCTAACTCGTCACGTGTTGGTGTCAATACGGCCCAAACATAATTGTAGTCGAACTGTGTCGGGTCTACCCTTCGGGTGTATCAAGCCCTAGGGTGCCAACCCCTGGACACCATAAACATGGGTGCACAGTCTCGATCTACTGGTACCCATGGGTGACTTCTCCAAATACGGACTACGTGCACGACCATAGTCCGTCCGGAACTACATTGGCGTACCACCCGGCCGTCGTTTATTTGGCCGCTTACCTCCAGCCCAGTAATCGTGCCCCCTCCCTAGCCTAGTCCCTAGGGCCTTAATGATACCAATTTTTGGGGATTACTGTGGAGTGGGCCCCCATTGCTAGGATTTTCTAGTGGGTTAAGTACGGTTTAACCCTCTTGCAAATCATGGATTAACTTGGTTAAGTGTAACGATGAGTTCACGACTTAACCCTGATTAATCTACCAAGCCCAAATTGGTTAAGTATTAAGTGGACCATGACTTAACCCTAATCACGAGGCATTAATTAATTTAATGCGCCTTAACCTCTCACATTAGACCTTGTTGTGGTTACTAGTTAAGCCGGGCGGGTCCGGGTAGCTTTACACCACAACTTGGTCTAACCTCGGGTTCAAGGTACAACATGGCCAACTTCTCACATTGGGTCCTATTGTTTGTAGCAACTAGTTAAGCCGGTCGGTTTCGGGTAGGTTTACGCTACAAACTCAACCCAACCTCGAGTTGGTCACACTTATCTTTTCTAAGTGTCATGTCCATCATGTTTCCAAAACATGTTACAAATTTTCAAGCAATTGGGTAGACCTAACTTAATAGGTAAATTCCCAATGGGTAGACCTAACTTAATAGGTAAATTGCCAAGCTTATGTTTTTATGTCTTTTAAGTTTACCCAACCCCAAACGCAATCCCATCGCTTACATATCGCAATAGCGCATAAAGGATAGAAAGAGGGAACTTGGCATAATCATGACATAAAGGTGTTGAAGCCACAAGTTCAACATGGTGGCATATGAAATGTACATGTGTTCATATACTTGCATATTACATTTTTAGGCCTCAAAAGCATGCATAAAACCAAACTTAGCATATTGGTGATATATGGTGATGAATGGCATGTAGAGATGGCCATAAGTTCGCATTTAGCCTCACATGCAAGTTATCATAAGAGATATGATAACTTACATGTTGCCAAAATGCAACCTTTAGCATAAAGCTTGGAGCTTTAAGCTCATAAACCCAAGATAAGCTTGCATAACATGATAACATGAACAAAAGGATCAACCCAAACTTGCATAACATAACTTGCATATCATATGACAAACTTGCATATCAAATTTGCATAAAATAACTTGCATATCATATGACAAACTTGCATATCAAACTTGCATAACATAACTTGCATATCATATGACAAACTTGCATATCAAACTTGCATAACATAACTTGATGAACTTGCATAACATAACTTGATGAACTTGCATAACACATCATAGTAAACTTGCATATCACATCATAGTAAACTTGCATATCATGGCAAACTTGCATATCATACATTTAACTTTAGAGTTCAAGTATGAAAGTAGAATAGGGCTTACAAAGCTTATGAAGACTCAAAAATATGACAAAGCCCTTATGCAATCAAATAGACCCAAAATGCAAGCTCTAACATAAAAACCCTTGAGCCAAAATGATCAAAACCCTTTCTTTATGATGCAAATATAGAAACTTGACTTGAATGCAAGCTAATGATGCTCATACAAGTTTGAAAACACTTGTATGCATGGAAAATCTCATAGAAATTTATTTAGGAATTTTATGAAGAGAGTGGAGGCCATGAGAGGTAAAATTTTACCATAGTTTAGTTGTATGAGTGAATAATGTTGATTTAGGTTTAGGTTAGGGGCTTATTTATAGAGATTAGGATTAGTTCTAGCCTTAGGATTAAACCCTAATTCCAATCTCAGCCCTCAAAACCGAATCTGGCCCCCAAGCTCAACACAAACCCAAAATGGTGCACCAGGCAGAACTGCCCGGCTGGACCAAGTCGACAGCCAAGTCGACAGGGCTGTCGACTTGGGTCCAACCAAGTCGACTCCCAAGTCGACAGGGCTGTCGACTTGGGTGCTCTGGCGGAATTTTTCCCGCCTAGCCCAATCTGACCTAATTTTCAAATTCAAACTTGAATTTGAAATCTGTTTTTACTTTGAAATTTTCTGAAAACTTCATTGGGCCTTAATCGGGTCATACGGACTCCGATTTTCGAAAACTCGGACTCTATTTCGCGTATTTTTCCGAGACGAACGCAATGGCATAGCCCGTTTCCCTTGATTCAGATTTATAAATTAAATTCTGCCTCGATTTATGTTATAACAGGTTATTGAAAATACGGGTTGTTACACAGTTCACAATAAACCCACTCACATTTCATCTTATTCCAATTACTAAATATAATTGAAAACTTAAATAATCTAAATTAAAAGATTGTTCTTTTCATACGGGGTTTAAGAACAGTGTTATTTAAGACACTATTCACGACAAACCCAAAATCCAATTTATTCGATTTAATTTTCAATTAAATATTAAATAATTGGAAAAACTTCATTAAATCTTAATTTAATGACTCATTCTAGTAAATAACTAGTTCATTTCAATAAAAATATATTTTTCTAAAATATATTCTTTTTCTAAAATATTCTTTATCTAAAATATCCCTTTTCTAGAATATTCTTTATTGGAATGTGACTCAACCAACAACCATATATTGCATGTAATCAACCATCATGATCTGTAAATATCAAACATCCAATAACAACCAGAGTGGATTCTACACTAAATATTGGGACTAGTGTAGATCAAATATCATCCCAACACCTGTGTGGGGTTTCATCCAACAATCAAATAATAAATTATTTGTGCACTTGGGCGATGTGTGGAAATTATCGTCCCAATCACATAAACAAGTCGGATGACTTGTAAATGGAAGTGTAATATTCTGTTTGAATATACTAACAATATATTTAACACATCAGACAATTCAACATCACAGACATATCTTCCAAGCCATCACTAATATCATATTTATAACATATGATCTTTTTATTATAACTAATCGACAATGAAGATATTAACTTTTATTTCTAATCTTTTTGTGTAATCCCTTTTTAATGACCAAAACGTAGTTTTGGTGTAACTCTTTTTAATGACCAAAAGGGTATATTTTGGTTAAACTCTTTTAATGACCAAAATGACTATTTTGGTTAAACTCTTTTTAAGGTAAACAAAACTATATGTTTTAATCTACTCCCATTTAATGTACACAAATGTTCATTGTTGTTTAATCCTTTTTAATACACAAAAATGTTCATTTTTATTTCATTCCTTTAAAAGTGATAAGGATGTCTCCTTTTATTTCAATCCTTTAAAAGTGACAAAAATGTTGTAATCTTGTCAAATTCATTTCAATGTACAAAATATGATAGTTTTGTCTAATCTTTCAAAGTAAACAAAATATGTTATTTTTTTCTTCATTCTTTTAAAGTAAACAAAAATGCTAATTTTTCTTTAATCCTTTTTAGTGATCAAAATGTGATCTTTCTTCTTAATGAAAAAAAGGTATAATCTTCCTTCGTAATGACAAAAATGTATATTTTACTTCGTTCTTTTTAATGTATAAAAATATACATTTTCAATTCATTCCTTATGTATAAAATACACAATTTCAATTCATTCTTTTTTAATGTATAAAAATATACATTTTCAATTCATTCTTATTGTTGACAAATGACAATAAAATCTTAAGTTTTGTTCCTAACCTTTTCAATATTAACAAGTGACAATAAAAATCTTAACTTTTGTTTCTAATCTTTTCTATTGTTAACAAGTCACAATAAAAATCTTAACTTTTTATTCTAATATGCATTTTCTAGCAAAAATGTACTTTTTTACATAATCCTTTTTAATATATAAAAATGTTATTCTTATTTCAAAAAAAATCATGTTTTGACCAAAATGTGATTTTTATTTCTATTCTCTTAAAATAGACAAAAATGTCTCTTTCTAATTCAATTTTTTTTACATGATTTTTTTTGGTTTAATTCTTTTAATGTAAACCAAATGACAAATTTGTCTAATTCTTCTTATGTAAACAAAGTATGATGATTTTGTTTAATTCTTTTTATGTAAACAAAATGTGATGATTTTGTTTAATCCTTCTTATGTAAGCAAAATGTTCGTTTTTATCTTACTTACATGTTTAACTAAAAATCTATTCTTTTTTTATTGAAAAAGAATGTTTAACAAAAATCTATTCATTTACACAAAATGCCCTGTTTATCATATGTATATTCTTTACGACCGTTCCTAACAAAGGTGTTAATTTCAATAATCTAATAAACAAAATAATAATTTTGTTTAATCCACTTCTCTGATTAACATAAATGTCAATTTAAATAATCTAATAGACAAATGATAATTTGGTTTTAATCTTCCTAGTTTGTTAATAATGACAAAAATGAATATTTCGGTCATTCCTTTACCTTTGACCAAAAATCTTTAACATTTGATAAAAATGTATATTTCTCTTATCTTTTTACATTTGATAAAAATGTATATATTTCTTTCATTCCTTTACATTTGATAAAAAAAATGTATATTTTTCTCTAATTCTTTTAATGTAAACAAAATAATGATTTTGCTTTAACACAAGTTCTCTTATCAAAAATGTGATTTTTGTTTTAACACAAGTTCTCTTATCAAAAATGTGATTTTTGTTTCAATAATCATTTCTACACAAAATGTATAGTTTAATCATGTATACTTTATTTCTAACAGTTCTTATTGACGTAAAATGAAAATTCAATTTAACATGTCATATTTGTCCAACATGATAATTTAAACTTGACAGGGCATTCCATTTTTTTCTCTAACAAAACATGAAGTAACATGTTTTGATTCTCTTTTCAATCTAACATAAAATGTCTCTTTTAAATAAACAAAACATGAAGTAACAAGACGATGTTTTTATTTTACAAACATGATGCTAACAAGACGATGTTTTTATTTTACAAAACATGATGCTAACAAGACGATGTTTTTATTTAAATGAACATTGCTAACAAAATTGGACATTTTTATTTTACTAATTCTAGTTCAACGAAACACATAAAGAGGATAACTTTATTTGGTTGACATTCTATCTTAATAAATAAAATAATAACTTCAATTTGTTAACCATTCTAATTTAACAAATTCGAAGTTTTTGTGTTAGCACTAATCTGTTCAACAAAAATATCATTTTGTTGTCGACCATTGTATTTACACAAGAATTATCCATCCATTCAACAGATCAATCATAACAGTATCGTCAACACAATTCAAATCATGATTAACAACAAATTAAATTTAACAACGAATACATAACCATTTATTTCGATTCTAATTTAAAAAAATAATAAGAAATCTCACCGCGCTTTTATACAGAATAGATCAGATCTGAATTTTGGTCAAAATTTCATCTGCTCCTTTTCAGATTTGGTTTATACCATCATGTAGATCTCTAAAATACGGTTCCAACGCAATTCGTTTCGTTGAATTCTGATTAGATTTGACAAAGTTATGATATTTTGAATGTTAATTATATTAATTAGAATATTAATGAATTAAACAATATAATTTAGGCTTAAATCCCTCACGTTACATCTTCTTCTTCCTCTGATAATTGCGTCACCGTGAAACCCATAGCCGAACATCCCAAGTCCAAATCGCACCCCCCCTCACTCGCTTTTCTGATGATATGAAGCTTTCACGACGTCACCCTCCTCGAGTTCTCCCCGGCGCCTACCTTCTTGGCCAACTCGTACCCCAAGGGTCCCCAAATCGGCCACTAACCCCCTGACTTTGAACACAAATTCCGACCACCTTGAGACTTAAAAAACGATCATAGCCGTACCAATTTGTAGAGGATAAAGAGTGCTTCGATTCCATATATTAAGTTTGAGATTCCATTGTCCGGATTTGAAGAAATTGAGGAGGAAAGTTCACGCAATTTCGGCCATTGAAAGCATTAGGTGGCGGCTGAAATTGTAGATTAGAGTTGCGTATTGTTAACCGTATTTATATGGTATTTTATTAGTATTTTATTTAATTAATTCAAGAAAAATCTATTTATTATTTGTCTATCGCAATGAACTCCAAACTAGACCCAACGAGTGTCTCCCCTAGCTAATAACCCCCATTCCGGACACAATGGAACATGTTTCGTAACCCAATTCGGTTGTTACGATCAGTTTTTCTCAAAATTAAAATATAAATCAATTTATATTAAATTTAAACGTACATTTTAAATTACCGGGGCCACATACGGACTCTAAAAATTACAGAAAAATTATTTCTAGTCATGTTTTGACGATATGGTCCTAACAAGACTAATTTTGTCAAATTCTGAGATGTTTGAAAAATGGCCATTTTCAAGTTGATTAGATTTGACTGAAACTGACAAAACACGTTTTCTTCTGCCACGCTCACATATTAATTCGAAAAATTATGAAAATTGAAACCTTGCAATAATTTGACATTCCGGTTCCAACAAAAGTGGTTTCGTCGAAAACCGAGATCGTTTGAAAAATGACTTTTTTTAAGGGCTATATATTATATTAAAATATATATAAATTCTACAGCGACTTTTCTAAATTTTAACTGGACATAACTTTTTATTTATAAAGTGAAATTTCAATTTTTCAGACTCGTTAGAAAGATTTTGTTAAACAGATTCAAATATTTCTTGTTTCGCTCAATTCTGATTTAAAATGAATCATGTTCATTCAGTCAAAGTTCAAATTCTATTTTTCAAACTGCAGCGCTGTTTTAAACTCCTTTTAGAATTAAATTAAATTTATTCGTTTTAACTTTGATTAAATAAATTTTCATCGTTATTATTTAAAATAAGTTATTTTAAACATTCTAAATTCGTTAAAATTTCTAAAATAAATTTTTTAAATTGGCCCCAAAATTCCGGGTTGTTACAAAATGGGGATTGCATATAACGATGAAACCATATTAGATTCTGGTGTGATACTTCTCCAATCCTAGTTTGGAGTCAACATGGCATCGCCCTGTCCCCAGTGCAATCTTGTCCATGTTTGTGTTATGATCTTTTTCCCAATGCAAATTAAAGGATAAACGAAGGGAATCTCACTTCCATTGAACCCTGTTCCCTGTTGATGCTACCTTTATGATCAATTTCATCGAATATTTAGGGCCTAGCAGGGGTGGCCATTGTAAATATCCAGTGATCAGTAAATTTATACCAGTTATAAATTTTATGACATGTCATAAGTGTTGTATTGCAAAATTTTACCAATCATCATATTCAATAAATGGAAGTTGTTTCCATGTGATCTGTTATAAATTTATTTTCTATGGAATTACTGTATGTTTCAGTATAGCTCATGTTTTGACATGTTGTAGGTTTTCTCATCCATATAATTCTTAACCATTATATTATGTTTCAGAGGGAATAATAATTATGGGGATGTTCTATGGTTACTGCCGCATAAATATTATAGAGAATTTGGTTTATGTTTTGTCTAAAGGTTTTGTATTTGCAAGATCACTCCGAGCTATAAATTTTTTGTAGATAGTCTTCCTGAAATTATATACAATAATTTCCCTCTAATATTAATGTTTTTTCTCTTCCCTCCCCCTTTTGTTTTTTCTAGATTCATGAATATGACATTTTGTTGATTTTAGGTATTCAAAATTGTCTGTTAAATGTTGACGACAACATCTACATTCCTATCTCAAAAGCAGAGTTCGCTGTCCTTAATTCCATGTTCAATGTAAGGTGTTTGCTAGTTTGATTAATCTTTGTTTCATTCCTTGTCATTTGGTGTTTATAAAAGTTCAGTGAATCATTTTACTCACAATTTGTCATTTGGTGTTTATAAAAGTTCAGTGGATCATTTTACTCACAATTTTCAGGTTGTAATGTGAATGAAAATCAGCTAAAACACTCTTGCTAATGCAAGTGCCACCCTCTTAGTTGACCCATGTACTATAATGCAGTGAGGAGGGGTACTTATGAAGGATCATCAATAAGTGTACCCATGAATATGCAGCAAGTAGTTGTACTTATATTCGAATAGCATTTGTGCAACATTTTTTTTCTACTTATACTCGGCTGATTTCATTTCTCTTATGGTCATGGATGAACCTGGAAGGGCCACGTCTTCATGTGATAGTTTTGCAGTTGCTTGGAGCTATTGTGAGTACCTACTTTCTTCAAATGTGTAACTATTTTGTTATCTATTTAAGGATCCCACTTCAATGTTTTATGCTAATTTTCAGTATGTTAATTACTGCATAGCCAAGTACTGAGAAATGGCTTATTTATTGATATTGCTACATCATTCTTCAAAATTTTGCAAGAACCTCTTGGAAATTTCCCTCAAGCTATGATTTCTCTGGAACGTCTTGATAATTTCATGACAAGCAGTGAATTAAATGAAAGGGCGGTGGAGTGGATAGCACATTATGATGACAATGGGATTGCAATTGAGGTCAAGGATGGAGCATTGTATGGGATGAAGATGACAGCGAGAGTGGAAAGGATAGTAAACCTTGGTTGAAAGATATCAACATCGAAATAACAAAGGGAAGACTGGCTGCAGTGGTTGGTACAGTCGGATCAGGAAAGTCGTCTCTTTTGTCATGTTTACTTGGTGAAATGAACAAAATTTCTAACAAGGTGAATTCTTGCAACATATCTCTTTCTTTTAACTATCTCATATCCCACGTGCAGTACTGTAACTGTTTTGTAGTTTTCCTTTGGTTTCTAGTGGTAACCATAAATTTGTTATTATCATAACATTATGGATCAATTTAGTTATATTTTCAAGCTAAGTCAGTACAATATAATCAACACAATAATGATGAAGTTACAATTTTTAATGATAAAACATAGGTGAAGTTTCTTTCAGAACTAACTGTAACGGTAATACGTAATATCTGAGTCCGTATAAATAAATCTCCCCCTTTGTCTTCTTTATATATGTTCCAGAGAGAAACAAATAAGCGATCGAGCTTGGTTCTGAAATTCAATTCAGATGATGTTCATTGCAGATCTTTTTCATTAGTGTGTTTACGAAATGACAAGATGCGGTGCAAGATGAAGCAACATTAAATTATAAAAACTACCAAATATCTCGATTTATTACATTCATGTTACGATGCAAGATGAAGTAACAGTAGCGGTATTCATTCTTGGCTTACTAGCAAAAACAATACGACAACAGTTACTTCGAAATGATAGTGATAATCATTACCATAAGAATCCTAGTTTTGCCTCTAATTTTCTCTTAGTTGTATATATCTCGTTCCATGCTACGATGTCTTTAAATCAACTTAATTATGCAGTTACACAATAAAAACAGTCACCAGGTAAGTAGTGACATGCATTTTCATATTTATCCTGGTAAAATTTAAGAATTATCTACTTGTAACTATTTTTCTTGATGAAATTATAATCTATACTTTTGTGTGACTTATTTTTATGTGTTTGGTTTAGTTATTGATATTTTTTTATGGGTGAATTCACTATTCTGTTTATTACATTCATGTTGGTGAATATAGCTGCATGATTTTAACTGAATAATGCATTAGTCTTTAGTTTTGTTTATTTGTAGAAACCTGGTCTTTTACAAGTTTGTGGTGTATATTAAATGTTTCTTTAAAAGAGTTGGTTATTTGTAGAAACTTGGTCTTTTACAAGTTTGTGGTGTATATCAAATGTTTCTTTAAGAGAGTACTTTTACCATATATTTGGATCCATCTGTGTAAAAAGGGGAAGAAAAATATATTGAAAATGAAAAGTGGTAATTATAGAATATTCAATATATTGTCTATGTTTGGTCATATGAATATGGTTCAGTGCTTGCGTAGGGAGATGGATGCGGATTTGCTGTGGCGATGAGATGAGTTGATGTTCTGATATTGTTTGTCAGATGGTGCTTGTTATTATATTTTAGGTTTATGATAGAAGCATGTGGCTTTTATGTTCTTATCGTATTCATTCGAAATTGTGTTATTGATGTATTAGTTGTATCTGATTTGATGTTATTTGTTAATAAGACATGTTTATGTACAAAGCTAGTACTGAAGAATTTTTAATTAAAGCGTTGTATTTTCTTTCTTCATATGTAGCATTTGCCTTCTTTACTGTTGCATTTGATTTTTTTTTTTTCTAATGTTGTATTTCAAGATAATGGTGTTGCATTACATTATGCAGTGGTGTTGCATTTGAAAAAATATTATTAATTCCACGGTGGTACGACATGTGGGCCCCACAGTTGACGTGGCGTGTGACATGTGGACATCTGACGTGGCGTCTGACACGTAAGCAGCTGGCGTGGAAAGCTGATGTGGCATGTGACACATGGGCAACTAACGTGGAAAGCTAACGTGGCCTCACTATCATGACCTGGTTGCTAATTCTTAAGGTAACGCTGAATATTGTTACATTACGTGTGGATAGTGTTTCATTACGGCTATAATGCAACACTTTCTTTCCATGACAGTAGATGGGCAAAAGCGCTGCCTTAGAGGGCTAATGCAACAGCCGCAGATGCCACGCCCCTTTGTTGTTGCCTATTTGAAAAATGGCATACGACAACGCTTTTTTGATCTGCGACCACATAAAACTAGTGTTGAATATGCCCACTTTTGTAGTAATGATTCATCTCACCTAGCTCACCCTCCTCAATGAGCTCTAAACCATCACCCATGACCTGGTAAGCCAACCCTCTAAAGTCATCTTCAATGTTGTTGACATATTTATAGTACAAGTGTTCAGTAGGATCATGTCTCATTCCAAAACTCTCATGGACCCAAGAATGGTCAGATGGGAACCAACAGATACATTACAATTTGTAGTCTTAATAGAAGGTGCATCCTCTTCTTTCAAAAGATCATCATTGCAAAGGGTAGCAGTCTCCTAAGAAATCGTTGAACAATAGTAGGCGGATGGACAACATATGAGCGTACTTTTTGGACCCACTTCACGATAGGAAGTTGTGGAAGTGGAACACTCTCAAATGAAGGAACAAGATCAAGAGCAGAGGCCAATGGTTTCCAAGTACAAGATGTGTGTAAATGACCAAAAGTGTGGCATAAGGAGAAAATGTTGGGAGTCCATCCATAATGAATTCACCTCAGCCACATAATAATTAGAAATTCTAACTTTAATTGTCTTTGGTAGTGGTTTGTCTTGGGATATTTAAATTATAGGTTTGACACAGAATAGTTTTTCTTTAACAATGGTGTTAACATCAAAACACCTAAGCTTTCCAATATAATTAGACAACTAGTTCAGTCTTATCAGCGATTGCAAAATAGAGGGGACGTATGAGTAATAAGTCTAGAACAAAATGGAAAGGACATGCTTTCTTGCTCTATCAACAGTCCACGTAGTAATGATAAAAGGCTTCCCTCTAATAATAGTAGGCCCAACACATCCAAACTTGGAGACCACCACGTAGTTTCCACACTTTACCATAGTGCTCCTTAACAACCAAATAGGGAGGCAAGGAAGAAACCAACCAAGCAACCTAACTAGAAATCAGCTTAGTTTAGAATATCTTATTCGACTTTTCGACACCATTCCTTTCACTTTGTCATACCTTGCATTATCAAACATTCGACTTTTCAAGTCAACTTTTGCTGATGATACATTGGATCTTCATTTGAAATAGCTTATTCGACTTTTTGACACCACTCCTTTCACTTTGTCATACCCTACAATCTCAAACATTCAAATAAGTAGCTTGATGTCTTATAATTCAGCATGTTTCTAACTATATTTACAACTATCTTATATCATATTTCAACTATCCGTAGCATTATTTTATAACATTGATAATAAAGATCAATAAATACATGTTTTTAAAGGATAAATAAAACATATTCGGCTTGAATTTTTAGATGGATGATCAATCATGCTTTATTTACATGAAAAATACATACAATCTTTACTGATAAGAAAGTCAGAAACTATTAAGCCATAAATTCACCAAAAGATTGGATAATTACTTAATTGCTAAGCAATAACAAAAATGGATTTGCATCAGAAATATTTAGGAATTCGTGAACTTGTTCGATAATCAATGAAATCACCAAAGTGGATTAGAAATATTCAACAATCGTTGAAACTCAGGAATCTCTATAAAGAATTAGAAAATTATATGACAAGGAAATTAGAAATCGATGTGCCATAATAAAAGGATCAGTTTGAAGAGATAAATATGTAATTAGAAACTAATTTAAAGAAAATTAGAAAATGGTCCCATCAAAATTATATAGTAATAAGAAATCAGAAAACTATCCAGAAATCATTCAATAAAGAATAGGGAGTCAGCTTAATAATAAGAGAGTCCATAAATTCATGTAAAAGCAATAGAGAAGGATATACTAATTCATGGGAATGTTCAGAAAATATTCTCGACTGAGTTGACCTATTCCGCTCAAGGTAAAACTGATTAGACTAGGTTAACGAAAATTCATTAGGTTAATCCGATCCAACCCGCCAATGGCAAAGCCGACCAAATCTACTCAAGGTAGAGTCACTTAGTTAGTGACTTAACTTGTCAAAGGCAAAGCAAACTAAACTTGATTAGGGAAAAGTCATTAGATTAAAATGACCCAACTTTCTCAAAGGAAAAACCAGCTAGATATACTCAGGATAAAGCCCTTCAAATAAGTAGAATTACAAAAAAGAATGAAATTAAGAATCAAGAGTCATTTGATAACATGAACATGGAAGTTGAAATCCATAAAGTAGAGAAGTAAAGAAATTGTCGAACCAAATAATCATAAAAAAAATTATCCCATAATCATTGAAAAGATAAAGTTCTCAAATAAGATTAGAAAAAATCATATCGTGAATAAATCAAGAAATTGTTACGCTTCATAAGTCTATATAATATTAAAAGAAGCAGGAAATTATATAATGATCAATGAAAAGCAAAAAGGTAAATAACAATTAGAACTATATTAGAGAGAATTTTTTTTTTGCAAGAAGTTCCACTCTTTTAGAGCTTTTAAGATTCAACGGTAATTTCCATTGTTTAGTGTACCCTTAGACCTATTTTTAGAACAAAGCGATTCTTTTCAACTACGTAATTTCTTGAATATTCGGCAAGGGTTCCATTCCACCGTTCAACAATAGTTTTGCTCATTCGTCCGACTTATCCAACCGCCAGATTATCTAGCAAGATAGTTCTATTCGGTTATTCAGCTACTCAGCCATTCAGCATAATAGTTCTTTTTGATTGTTCAACTTATTCAACTGTTAGTAAAGATGTTTCTAATAATTTCCTTAAAACTATTATACTTTTAATCTATAATAGAAAATATTGTGTTCAATAATTCAATGATTTCTCTTGCTCTTTTAAATGAACCTCATTGTCCATTCTTACTCCATTGGTTAGGAATTATCCTACTAATCCAAATTTGCTCAAATTCATAGATTCTTGCTAGAGGAAATGTAGGGACCTAAGTAGGCAAGTAATACCAAATTCGTTCGTTACTTGTGATATTATGCTTGAGGAAAGTTGTCCTTATAACATTTTTGATGACATATGGAAGTTACTATTTTGTTTCTTAGGAGATCTGATGATGAGATAAAAATCTCCCCTCTATAGGTATTTTAGTGGATGAATGTAACAACCCAAATTTCTGTAGACCCATTTTTTTAAATTCTAATCTATCAAAACGCTTGTGGGTTTGCTCTGGTATCCTGCAGAAAAGACAGAGACATAAAATATGTCAGAGCTAAGAAAATATCTCACAGCGGAAAGGATAAAATATAATATAATTAAAGTATAGCCTTACCGTATTAATAATATTGCCTAACCAGTATGCAAAGCTAACATGTCTCTGCCACAAATCTAACTTGCGAGTATGTTATGAGGAGGGGGTCAGAACACAAGTTCTGGTGACTGGATTTAAATTATACACTTTGGATAATCCTACATATACCGTTCAATCACATTTTCTTGTTTATTAGGTTACTTGGCTTAACAACACTCAAGGCATACACACACGTCGTACCCATTTACTTTCCAATTGATTAACCCAATACAGTATATATGTAGCTACCACCCAATATTGAGGTACATCCCATGGTACCCCACTCGCACGGTTTCCACCGAAATGTCATAGAAATGAACGCAGTCCTTCATCCTATGCCGGAGTGACATACGGATCTCTACATAATATTGTTACGTTTTGCACATATCTGTCATTACTATGCTATGTAAGTGTACGGATTGCCTGCTACGATTGAATCAGATTCCATACCAAAATAATGCCCTCAAATCTACGATAAACCACCCAGAGCCGACATGCGTGTATTTAGACTTTCCCACGTATGTATCAACCTTATTTGATGCCTTAATTGCACATAATGTGCACTGATTTTCGTGGCTGGGCTATATAAGAAACACATAACTTTGTCGGGAACTTTTTCATATCTGTACAGGCCCGCCTTTAGGGGCCTCAAAATAAAGATATCCCTCGGGTCTGTTTTTTTATTTTAATGGTGGCTATGGCCCCGCCTCGGCCCCTCCCTCAACTAGTAAAGACTACAAGAGCTAAGCGACTTGCCC